>OX387315.1:10380856-11070400 GCA_947562085.1 Eudonia lacustrata | reverse complement strand
TTTAACTATAAGAGGCATGCAATGTCGTAGGTGTTTGAATGTAAAATAATAAGATTTTATATAATTTAGAACACCAAAAAAAAAATAAATGTCAATAATTACAGAATAATAAACAATTAGAATTATACAATACAAAATCATTTAAAAACATGTCATTTACATTATAATAGTAGTTTATGCAACTGTCATATAATGAAGGGTATTAAAACACGAGTGTGAGTTTATGAAACGAGCGCAGCGAGTTTTATAATAGTAACGAGTGTTTTAATACCCGTGTTATATGCAGTTGCATACACTACTTTATCTTCACTAATGCAATTAGTCAAACAACAAGAGTAAAAGCTGACAATAGTTTATTTATAATAATTGTTCAAATTTCCGCCATTAAAATCTAACCAATGGGAGCGCAGCTGCGCGCGCAGGGCCAATCAGGAGCGAGCGCGCGCTGTTCTTTTTTTATTTAATTGGCACAAGATCTTACCAAAGAGTTTTGTGTATGTAAGTTTAGTAGTTTCGACGAAGTTTTCACGTATAACCCAACTGTTTTCAAAAGCCAGCCTAATATCAAAATTTTATACAACTTGTATGAGGATTTTTGACATAAGGCTCGCCAGGTTAATTGGTCGCATTTTATTGATGTTATAATGAGATTTTACGATATCGATGTGGATATTATACCATCATGTGAAATTGCTTAAATTGAGTGTTTTGTTGTCTGCGCTATAACAGTAGTAATTATAAGTCAAGTATTGGAAACATAAGTAGAATGTTACAACATTAGTGTAGATAAAAGTTTTTATCTATTAGCCATCTCAATAACTTGGATTTAAATAAATTGGTAGGTGAATTTTTAATGTCATTTGGAATAGCATTATAAACTTTTACACACATACAATTACACTGTTTTAAGTACAAAGACAGTTAAGGCATACTGTTATAAATTAGTATGTGAGGGTTTCTTACATTTCTATACTTATAATTATTTCTAGTTTTAAAAAGTACTAAATTATTTTTTACAAAAACCACCTCGAGGATATATATACATAGAAGAGGCAGTATTCCTAGTGACTTGAATAAAGGCTTGCAAGACTCACGAAGTGATGAGCCACAAATTGCCCGTACACACTTCTTTTGAGCTCGAAACGTACATACGTCTGATGAGTTACCCCAAACTATAATTGCATATCTTAGCAGAGACGCGACATAGCCATGGTATGCTGCGAGAGTTGTCGACAGAGCAGAAGTTTCTCGTAACCGGTTGAGAACATATACGTACCTATTGGTTTAACTCATTCCTTATTTTATCTATGTGCTGCTTCCAATTTAAATTGTCATCTAGTAAAACACCCAAAAATTTTGTGTCTTTTACTTCATCAATTGTAAAGTTATTATATTTAATATTTAAATTTAATTTCGTTTGTCTATTACTACCAATTTGTATAAAATTTGTCTCTTGAAGATTCACCGTCAGATTGTTAAAACTTAGCCATTTTATTACTTTGTTAATTGTATTGTTAATATCACTTATACAAACATGATACAATTATACTTTGATATGAGAAAGGAGATTGTCATTTTTATGAATAGGTAAGACCTGTAATCTTATTGTTTAATTGATCATCAATCTAAACTGGCGTATAGTAATAGCTAATAAACTATAATAAAAACTGTAATAAATTATCAGTAGAATCTCCATCAACTCCAATAATAGGTGAACAGGTTACGTAACAAACCAATCCAATAAAATCAATAAGAAACAATTTCAACTTTGTCTCTGATTCAGAAACCACCTATTTGAAAATTTCCAACAATTTCGCTTTCAAAACTCGCGGCAATCACTCATTTCACAGTGGAACGGACTAAATTGAGTCATTTGAATTCGAAATAGTGTTTCGGCATACAAATGTGGCCATTATGGAAAACGTAAAGTACACTTTGACACGTGTTATGTACAATTCGCATTTATCTCAACGCAGCAAACTCCTTAATCAAACTAAGAGCTTCAAACAATCAGGATAAACATCAACGAAAGTTTTATCCTATTATTATTTGCGTGACAGTCATATAAGAGCATCTGGCTAACTATTAATAAGAAGGAACGTCATATATGAATTTAATGATCACTTCTCGCACAATAGAAGAGCAATAGGCACGACAATAGAAAATATCACTACGGATATAACGGTGAAGCCGACACCATTCGTATGCGATGGATGTCTTTATATTTCCGCAAAGGAATAAAGATGGGTGCTAGGAGCAGGGGCTGCAGAGTTATTACAAGTTTTCCCTCTTATCAAACTTTATGCCCAAAAGAAAGGAGGATAATTACATCTTAGCTTGTCTTTGTTCTGTTGGTGTGAATTGGCAGTCGTTAATGGGTTAGACAGCTTAATAGCTGAGTGGTAAATCGCTCGGTCCGATATCCTGAGGTCCTCGGTTCAATTCTCAGGTTGGGCAGTTGTTTCGGATTTTTGATCTAATGTGGGAGATCAAGCCATATCCTACGATGTTCACTTAATTCGAACTAGTGTAGCACGGAGAGTAACTCGCGATAGTTTAAGTTAGTCAGCGCTATGGTTAGGCGTAGCTGATCGCAACCAGAATGCCTAGAGACTGCCTCATAGGGCTGTGAAAAGCTCTATTTCTGGTACTAAAGTAATGACAAACTCACATCTCAAGACACTATTCTTTGTCACATGATTAAATACTGTTTATCTACGAGTATTGCAGCCTCTTTCGTATTTACTTAAGAAAAATATACCTAGTTCATCCGAAGCTCCCTTAGCTAACTACACAAGAGTTGCATCGATCCCACTAAAAGTTTCCCCTATCGTAACTCATGTTTCTGACACTTATAACAAGCCGAACTTATTACTTTTCCTGAATTTATCTTTGTCTCTGAAAGTGAACGGAAGTGAACGAAAAACGTTTGGAACCAAGAACGGCACGTCATCAAATTATACAACAACCAGGTTCTGCCCGCGACTTCGTTCACGTGAACTTCGGGAAATTTTCAAGGTATTCAAAAAAAATGCTGTTTGTCGAACTTTTTAAATGAGCATCAAGATAAACGCAAAGGTACCCGTGATTTATTAGTAACTTGAAAGATATTTTGCAATTAATCTACATTATATTTCTCTCAGTGTTTTCAAATTGTGCTTGTCTTTTATGGGTTGTTAGACTACGCAATAATATTTTCAATGAATTTTGCCTTATATTTATGTAACGCAATAATGCATTTGTTCACCTTATAATTATTAATAAAATTACACAGAAAAAAACTCGCATACAGTTCACACACTCGTTATATAGATTGATGGTAATATTACAGTTAATATGACCTCTTCCTTGTGATAATATAGTGAAGTAATTCCTCTATAACTTTATAACAAATTCATGTCACCCATAGCTTTATTTTTGCCAATAACATGTTTATATTAAATAAACAATAAACAATAACAACATCTAATTTAATAAAGTTTAAGTCCATTTTATTTATTCTTCAATCTTCTTTATTCTACTAAGTAACGAATCCTTAAATGCCGTAGAAATCCAAAAACAGCTGTATTTAATAATCCGATTCACCAACAGGATTGGTTTCCTTGGAATATTGCTTACAAATAAAATGGAAGGGACTCCTAGACGAACAGCAAATCCCTTTAAATGTATTTTCTGATCCACTAAAGTAAGCACTTGTATTTCAAAGGGATACGCCTAAAACTGTTAGTTTTTTTTTGTAAGCGTACGTTCGCACAATGAAATCAATTTGAGTTTTTGTCATATATTTTAACAAATTATCGAGTAATTCTTATTGTAAAATTCCATGTTTTTACATTTTTTAAATTAAAATCATTGAGAGATTGATTGCTAGCTGAATATAACCGTCAAAGCGTTGTTGATACGATCTTGGAGAGAAAAAAAATGCCTCCTGAGTTTCTAGCCAGCTCTTCTCGCATTCCAAAGTCAGAACTGGTGGTAGATTCAGTTAGTTAGTTAGCTTTTTCTTTTTTTTTATGTTAAAAGGAGGCAAACGAGCAGGCGGGTCACCTGATGGAAAGCAAACACCGCCGCCCATGGACACCCGCAAAACCAAAGTAATAAGAGGGGTGAAAGATGGGCCTCCGGTACTTTCATTCACCGTACGAAACACAACAGCAACGTGTGCCGTTGTTTCACGCCGATATTCTGTGAGAGGGTGGTATTTCGCCGGGCGAGCCGGCCCATTTCGTGCTTCAACGCAGCGTGGCTCTACCACTTAGACAGTGCCACACATTTAGCACCACCCAGGGGTCACGTGTAGGGTATCAAGGGTAAACCTACGGACGCGAGTAACTTTAACCCCCAAAGCTTAGTTTAAACTAAATTATAGTTTTTATTATTATTTGGATATTTATAGTTCTTACGTAAATAAGTGCCTGTGAAGGACAAGGCTTTTATATTGAATGAATGATTTAACTTTGACTTTAACTTTGACTTTTACAAAAGAGATCGGTGGAATACCGCCAAAGACCATAAGTATGGAACGATATAAGGAGACCTTTGCCCAGCAGTGGGGCTATATAAGTCATAATAACAAATCCCATCTAACCGAAACCTCTTCATAAATTATCAGGTTACACACGATTGTAAATCAGTCGAAATATTATGTGAACTGAATAATATTGTAGTCCCACCACGATAAATGTAAACGCAAATTATTTTTACAAGCATTTCGTAATTTGAGAAACCATGTATCTCTGATCTGTAAACAGTTCCATAAATCATCTTTACCTGAAGCGTGCGATATTTTAGAACGAATATTATTTCATGCTTAACCCACGAGCTATTTTTAATCTGTTTAAAGAAACAGATCGTAGATGTTGGTAAAGTTTAACATTTTATAATTCGTTCCTTTCGTGTCCAATGGCTACTATCACGGCCCCAGAACTGGCCAAGTTCTAGGCAGCGTCAGTGGCTTTCATTACGTCTTCCACTTATTTTTAGGACAGCAGGTGTTGCCTTGCCTTGACCTGAGACAGAGCATCTCGTCATCATCTCTCAAACATAATTTCACTTGAAGGGCCCCCAACCCTAACGCATGGATTTACAAATATGTTTAAACCTTACATATAAATAAAAACAATTATTCTAACGCTTTGACGTTACTACAATCCTTTATAAGCCATAGGTTCAAATCCGGCTCGAAGGACCACGTAAAAGTCGAAGTTAAATTGTGGCAAGGTTCGTTCGTTCAATCGTGGTAATTCATGGGTTGGTCAGACTTATAGTAAAAAATGTATTTAGCTATAATGCATTACCAAATATACTGCCATCGTACTCGTATTTATTTATTTATTTATTTACGGAGTACACAACAGATGATAGTCAACATTAGCATAAAATATAATTAACAATAGAACAGTGCAAGACCGACATCCAAAAACGTGTACACACAGCTAATACGTATACGTACGTATACTAGGAAATATACAATACTGTTATTTTAACTGTCAACATAAGGTATATCACTGTTGAAACCTTTTATATATCAAAAAACTTATTTGATGTTACTAGCCTATTTAAGTCTTTTGAATAAAATACGTGAAAAGTTTAAACGAGTATTTAATACACTGAAAACATCAGACATCTTCAAAATCACTACAAATCGCAGTCGTCGCCAAAAGATTAATAACGAGGGAAACTAGTCGCATGCTACCACATGTTGCTCCTCTCGTCTCGGGCGGTGCATCCAGCCGCGCGTCGGACGCGTTGGGCGGGCTGGCGGCAGGGCGGGCCGCCCGCGCCCAGTGCCAGGCCGACCGCCGAGCAGAGCGCACGCCGCGCCGCGCACGCACCCACGCACCCGCCGGTACGCGCTCACAAACACACGCACGCTAACCCCCACCCCAACCCACCCTCACTCGCCCCCACTCGCCCCCTGCCTCGCCCCGCGCACCCGATACTTATTGCGCGGTGCACACTAATCTCAACTGATCCAAATTCAATTTTCAAACCTCACACGGCGCAATAAGTATCTCACAAGTAGTTTGCATGCGTTTTTTTTAATCATAATTTTAAATTAACTATTTGTGTATGTTGACTTTACTGAAGTGAATATTTAGTTGGAAATTCGCAAATGTTTACTTTACTCGAGCGGAGATGATAGCAGCTAATGTTTGTTTATGTTGATGCCCAATTTAAGCGACGCGACGGTACTTAAATGCAGCGTACCTATAACAACGTACTTAAAATCTCTAGAATTTGAGACAATTATCCTTCCCCGTTAAGAACTAATTTTTATATTAGCTTAAATCAGCGAATGTATAACACACTTAGGGACAATTATTAAATTAGTATAGACACTAGTTTTATAGGCACCTCCCTTCTTTTATCCTTAATTAACAACCACTATTCAAACACATATCTTCAGTGATAAAGCGTTAAAAGTGAATAAAATAACAATGAACCTAAAAGAGCAATTTAAAATTTACCTCAAAAAGTTATGAAAGTACTCTTGATTGCGCCGAGAGTACTCAACATCGAGCCAAAGGCGTGTAGACGTGAAACGCCCTAAGTCAATAAATTTACGTTTGAAGATCGCAATATCAGCTACAGCTTTTTTTACTAAAATAAATTATGATTATTTTATATCTACATAAAACAAAAAAAATATTTTAACAAAACGTGTGAATACTACATTTTTTATCTTTGTGTAAAACAAGAACCTTATACTTTCACCATTTAATATTTATTTAACAAAACCGTAGTTTAAAATGCTACAAATCATTAATTTTCACTTTAGACAAAGCTTCAGCTTGCCGCCCACCGCCATTTTTAAACGTACACTTAACCTTGTAAAATTGAAACCTACTTTCAATTATAATCAGAGGATCAGCTTTTCATTTACTCGTATGATCATAATAACAGAACTATGAGTATTTGAGAAAACATCGATCGTTAACTTTAAGAAACTCAAAAATAGATATGCGCGTATGAAAACAAATGGTGATACTCAAAATTTATTTCGATAACGCTTCTTTCACATAAACGTTAAATTTATTAACATTATGATGTCATGAACGTTACAATGTGGTTTTACTTTTTATCGAGCGATCAACAGCGAGATTTAAAAACCTGCGCTCAGAGTTGTATCAAGCCACCCAATATAGCATATGGCATATGGCATAGCTTGCTTTTACGACTGCAATCTTGTGATAGCAATTGGGTCTTCAACTGGATCTTAAGTGCCATCCGAAGCAAGAAGGAAAATCTAGAACACACTTTTACACAGCACACCCAACCAGCTACCAATCGCTCGGAAGATGGCTAGTGTTAACAATTACCGACATCGTCAACGACAATATTATCGATGTGGAAGACTATTATGTGACGTACTAGTTCCGTTCAGTAATCCATGCAGCTGAAACAGTTCCATTCGCCCAATTTCCATGCACATGAGCGAAGATTTTGACGCTTCAATCCTATTAACTACTTAGTTTATTTTAATGTCTCCGACTAGATTTAAAAAACCCTTTTTGTATTTTACTGAAAGAGATTTAAAAACCTGCGCTCAGAGTTGTTTCAAGCCACCCAATATGGCATAGCTTGCTTTTACGACTGCAATCTTGTGATAGCAACTGGGTCTTCAACTGGATCTTAAGTGCCATCCGAAGCAAGAAGGAAAATCTAGAACACACTTTTACACAACACACCCAACCGGCTACCAAGCGCTCGGAAGATGGCTAGTGTTAACAATTGTCGACATTGTCAACGACAATATTAACGATGTGGAAGATTATTATGTAACGTACTAGTTCCGTTCAGTAATCCATGCATCTGAAACAGTTCCACTCGCCCAATTTCCATGCAAATGAGCGAAGATTTTGACGCTTCAATCCTATTAGCTACTTAGTTTACTTTAATGTCTCCGACTAGATTCCGTTCCGTTCCAGTATGAGCAGAGTTTTTAAACGATCATTAAGTTACTTCTGATAAATTTTAGCATCTTTCAATCTTTAAGTTTTTCTATTTGAATTAGAGGATTTAAAACGACATTTCATCTTTTACTAGCCCTGCTTCTATATTCCGTTACATTTCTTTCTTGAAAAACTTTCTTCTAAAATTGTGGTTTGTTATTAGCAAACTCATAAGCTGTGTGAGACGCTAATGCGTTGCAACCTGTAATATTCTTGATAATGGTACCTTAACTCTATTAGCTGGCCGCAACAATGTCAAGTATTATATTATATAGCGACAACGAGTATATGACATACATATTACATAACCTTTGGTTAACGTAGTAGTAAGTTATTAAAACAAACAAATCTAATATACTTGCAGTGTTTAAGAATGACGAAAAGATATAAAACATAAATTTACTCGAAAGTGTTGTGTAGGCTCTGCATATGACTATATTTTACTAATGGAGTATAATTAAAATCATAGAAATCTGTGTTATAAAATATAAAAGCAATAATTTTATAATCTTACAATACAATAGTTCATTAATCGAAGATTATTTAAATTTAAGTAAATAATCTTAAATTTTAGTTTAGTGGCCCTCGTTTCGTTCCTAATAAGCCTCCTAAAACATAAATACGAGTTGTGGACAAAAGGCACCGTACGGCCCGTAAAACCCAATGTTGGGGCGGTATCGGTCCACGCGATAAAACATTGCCATTAACCAAACAATTACTTTAGCCTTCACCGAGGGAGAGCATTTTCTACTTCCTAAGTTGAAATTTTTCTAAAACGTACTAATCGCTTTTAATCTAAGAAAATAGAGTTGTGCTTTTTCATCTCAACCTGTTGGTACGTTTTATCTCTGTTTTTATAGTGAATGTGGTTAATAGTGAACCTCATTTTATAGTAAACTAGCTGTGCTCGCGACTTCGTCCGCGTGGAATAGTGACTTTCGGCAGCATTTTTAATTTTTTAGGCTCTTGTTCCCGTTTTTGCAACATTTTTCACTGATGCTTCGCTCCTATTAGTCGCAGCGTGAATTTATATAGTTTAAAGCTTTCCTCGATAAATGGACTATCCAACACAAAAAGATTTTTTCAATTCGAACCAGTAGTTCCTGAGATTGGCGCGTTCAAACAAACAAACTCTTCAGCTTTATAATATTAAAATAATAATATAGATAATATAGATATAAATGAGTGATGAGATCTGTGTGAATGAGTTACTATTTTTAAATGCAATTGTAGTCAAAGTTAGTCAGTTAAATTCGACAATAATTAAAGCAAGCTTATAACAAAGATTCTTATCTTTTATAATTTGGATTTCTTTATATTAGCAAAAATTCTAGAGACTGGATTCCTCACCTTCAATATACATGAAGTAATTTAAATATTCATTCCTCCTACATTTGTGGTAGAAAGTGACACTACCGTGTTTAGAATACGAGTATATACGTGAAACGGTTCGACGTGTGTGTTCTGTTTTAATTTTACACTCGGTCGTACATACCGAACACTTTTAACCATTTCAGTTTCAGTTTACACTAAAACTTTTAACGGTTATTACATTAATATAACAAACAAAAAACGCATCAAATGTATAATGTCGGATGTTAGATCTACAGAACTATGACGTGTTATGTCTTTTTAAGAAATATTAAAACGAGTACAACAGCCTAGGTATTGCTAGCTTTCGCTCACAGTTCGCCCGTGTTTTTTCATATTCGTCTTTATAACGTGACTGTGGAGTCTTTGTTTTTGGATAATGATAAAAAGTAGCTTTGTGACATAATAATCATCATCATCATCAGCCAGTTATCATCATCATCGGTGTCAGGGACTTTAAAACAATCTTTATGTGAAAAATCACGTTGATCCATTGCTCCTTTAGACGTGAACAAAGTACAAACAAACACACATTTTTTAGTTTTTTTTTTCCTTTTAGTTGATGGCTTTGTGCGATTAGCACATTTAGCCAGTGTCAAAGTAATTTTTCTTTCAAGTAATACATAAATAAACAATATTTCCCTCTTCCTCCAGTAATGATGATGAATGATAATAGAAATGAGAAGTGAGAAATGATATACCCCCAACCCCTAGAGTATCTCAGTAAAGATGTGGGGCTTTACTAAGTCCTCGGGCGTACTTCTTGAGAGAATTTGAAAAGTGACGTTGCACTGTTTAGTTTCATTTGCCAACAGTCATGCACACTCACGAACACTTAACGGTTAATAATCCACCATTATTTCACATTAATATTCGACATAAAACAAATTTTAAAAAATAAAACAAAATCGCAGACATGACTCTTCACTTTCCCGCCAAGTAGAACCCAAAACACACATTTTATAACATATTAATTTGCTTTTTTTTTACATTTTTATGGTTGCATCATTATGTTATCCTGACGTCTCCAACCCAAGTCCAATCCGCATTAAAGTGTTTCATTTCAATGTGTAGTGTTCGCGATAACTATAGAAAGCGAAGATGCTTTTACATGATGTCTTTAAAGTATTCCTTTGATACATAAAGTACTACAAATATGAAAACCTTTTGAAGTGTGGCTAGTGCCCAGTGATACGTGTTTGCTTGACGGATCTTCACGGATAAGTCCCGTTTAATGATAATCTTGCTCGACAGCGCTGAAGTAATCTCCACTGAGTGTTTCAAAAGGTAATTTGCTTGGTGCCGGAATATGTTTTAAGTGAAAAGTGTAACAGATTATCATAATATTATGAAATCAACGTGCTTGTTATAAACCTCTATGTAATATAACTAAATTTAACGTTGAAAAGACTATATTGCGATTATTGATATTTTTTACTTTAAGCATAGGAGATAGCAAAACAAAATGTAGGTACCTAATTACGCGACAGTATTTCCAATTATTTTTTTAATTGCTTTGAAATTGAGTATTGATTTTTGGGTAGAGCTTTACTATAGTATGTAAATATCGAATGTCAATTCACGTTAATCTTTCTACAACGTTAATCATTCTACATATTCCTTCACATTTTCAAAGACGTGTGATTTGAGACTTGTACGTGCACAAAAATCAAAATATAATTTATCTTTGTTTTAACGAGCTTTGAACTTTATTGAATGTTATTTGAAAAACGAAGTTCTTCATTTATTTTAAGCTACAATTGAGCTTTATCCGTCTTTAAGATAATCTGTGTACAGCGATAAGACCGCCAAATTGTAACCTTAAATAATATTTATGTTTAATGTTGTTTATAACGATATTATCTATCTATTTAACATGTAAAATTCACTACCCCACTTTGAAACTGAGCAAGGGCTCGGTTCTAGCATAGAGTTATGAATCGTTATGTTTCAATTTTTTTATTTTATTTCCGGTTTTTGATTAATCTTTCTCTGCTCATTGTTTATGCATAAAAGTGCAAAAAAGTTGATATGAAAGAGCGAGATTCCACTTGAATTTTATTTTTGCCTACTCTCTAAAATGTTAAGAGTGCCGTTTAATATTTAATTGAGGCGATTTGAGGAGAATGTTGATTAAATATTAATTCAATTTCTGAAAACAGTCTATCGAGTTTAATAATGTAAAGGAAATTACAGTAAAGTTTCAATACTTTTTATAAAATACTATTTCAATGGGCTTAAAATACGTATCATATCATATTATATTACTTTTATTATATTATATCATAGCATATTGTGAATACGTAGAACTGTAATAATTAATTTAGTATATCTTTTCAGTAGTACGTTTTGTAAATGTTTTTGTTTTGTTAATATGACGGTAAACAATAATTAAAAAAAAGAACTATAATTTCACATGGCTTATATTAGGTTTGGATTGGGTAGCAAAATAACAAATATAAAACCATAATAATTAAATGTATTTGTATACCTTAGTTAAGGTCGAAGTGTAGTGATACCTAGTAACAAACGATTGTCATATATTATTGTAATACCAACATTTCACAAATAAAGATATTACTATTACAACACGTGACCCCTGGGTGGTGCTAAATGACACTGTCTGGTAGAGCCACGCTGCGTTGCAGCACGAAATGGGCCGGCTCGCCCGGCGAAATACCACCCTCTCACAGAATATCGGCGTGAAACAACGGCACTCGTTGCTGTTGTGTTTCGTCCGGTGTGTAAAAGTAACGGAGGCCCATCTCTCACCTCCTCCCCCCTCCCAATTTCTACTCCCTCCTCTAGATCCAACTCCTTCCTCAAGGTCGGCAACGCATCCGCGATTACTTTGGTTTTACGGGTGTCCATGGGCGGCGGTGATTGCTTTCCATCAGGTGACCCGCCTGCTTGTTTGCCTCCTTTTAACATTAAAAAAAAAACTATTACTATTAATTATTATTAAACAAAATTATGATAAAGCAAACAAAATGAATAATGTAAATTAAAGTATGTAACATTGTGTAATAAATCCTTCGATCAATTAAGTACTAGATTCTCGATGAGCGCTTGATTGACGATTGTGACGATGACACTAAATGATTCTATAGTATATATTATATAATATTCTCAAGAGAATAAAGCTTGTGTAGATCATTTTGAACATGTTATTTTGCGTAGCTATTTCTGCTGCTGACTGTACTCGTATTTTACGTATGAACAAAATCCAAACTAACTGTGTCTTTGCGACTAGACATTCAGGGAATGGACGTATGGCGACTTGACCTTCGGGGAAAATAGATTTGCGGCTACTGGGCATTCAGGGAATAGACGTATGGCGACTTGACATCCGAAGAATGGATGTATGGCGACTAGACATTCGGGGAATTAGACGTCATCTACCAAACCGATATTAAGTACAAATATTTTGCAACCTTAATTTTATCTTTATTTTTAAGGATTAAGGTTCATAGTAAGCTGAAGTTGTGTTATCCAACGTTTTTTCAGATATTATTATTCGAAATTCAAATGTGTAGGTATGAGCAAACGTATTTTTTATTCGAAATGTATTTTTGTTCCGGATCCTTTATTTAGTACAGGGATGGGCAAACTACGGCCCGCGGGCCATCTCCGGCCCGTGAATGATCGAAGTCCGGCCCGCGACCATCATACAAAAAACCAAGTGCGTGTGTGTTTCATAAAATGCATACCTACCTACCTATCAATATTTTATGTTTCACAAAATAATATTTATTTATTGAAAAAAATACACCAAAAAATTCAATAGCCTGGCCCGTCATAGATTTTGTTAGTAAATATAGTCACGCGAATGAAAAAGTTTGCCCATCCCTGATCTAGTGCCTAAAAATGGCTGCAAGTCATGAAAAAAATGTTGCACGATATTTTCCAAATCATTCTTCAATTAATTATAATTGAGCCATTTTAGAACACGACTATCTTTTGTCTAGTACAACCGATTCAACGAGAGTCAATGACCGCGCACAATTTTATCTAGTTTTACATGAGTTTTATGTTGACCGCGTTCGCGCCTCGTGTTGTATCCCCATATGAGTTACTGGTAACAACAATTTTAATGGTTAATCCTTCAGAGCCACAACACGAGTGTATTTCAGCTCGTTCCGATCGGTACCGCGTCGGAGCTCCCTTTGATGTTACAACAGCATGCGAGTTCGCACATCGTAAAAGCAATTTCTACCTAACTATTCCAATAGACTGCATGTTTCACGCTTCACTTACAAATATGGAAACCAATACTATAGAAATGGAATCATTTATATCTTTGTTGATAAAAGTAAATGGCGCAAGAGTAAACTTCAAGTCTGCAATTGATAAAGTTAAGCCGCTCTTGCAAAGGTTTGCCTTCGGATAGGTGACCAAAAATGTATCATCTTGAGCTCCTCGTAACGTTACGTGCTTCGAAAGGTAAAGCCGTTTATGTTGCAGCTTTAAACTGCAGATGGAGCCTCATACCAGAAAGTTTAAGAAAATGCAATGCATAAATTTGTAGCAAAACCTACATGGACCAACAATAAAAAGATAATATCAAGACAAAACACTATCCAAAACTATGTTCTTTTTAACAATCGTGATCTAGCATGATTGTTATGAGTCACCAATTATCAAAGTGCTCTATAAGTTATTAGATTCAGTACACTTTCATAAGATTGAAAAAGGAATGTCGTGTTCTTTTTTGATGGCGTTCTTCTACATTCAATAAATGAGTGATTGTTTTTTTTTTTGCAAAGGTAATATTTGAAAAATACATGAAATTGTCCTATGGCGGATGTTTTTCATTTTCATCATTGTTTTTTTATACCTTTTTATGAAAAATGTTGCAGAAGTATTGAAAATTGTTCTTTTACAACTCATGTTACCTTCATAACATTTCATTTTTTGTGATGCTCTAAGCATCCGTACAAACCGACAAACGGTTTTTGTGATGCTTATCAAATAAACCATTTAATTTTTGTGTAACAAATAAAAAATAAAAAAAAGAAGTAAACATGTGTTATTAATATATTAAATAGCAGAGGCGCGGTTAACCACATTAACACAAATCATGACTTAGAGCTGAAATCTTAATAATTGATGAATGGAATCCGATGGTTTATAATAATAATAATAATAAAAATAATGTATTCAAACAATGAATCCAACTTTTTGGGAGCAATCGTTTTGTCAATGCGCTTATATTGTTAGCCAGACAATTAATCCATTTTTTATGAGCAATCGTTTCATCAGTTTAGATTGTTAGCCAAAGATGTTGAACATTTTATAATTTTTATTAGGGACGGAAAAATAACAATAATAATTTGTATAGGGACATTTAGTGCATAGATAAATTTTTAATAACCCATTAATTGTAGTGATGACTTGATTTCAATGATGGAGGCCTTTGCCCAGTTGTGGGACAGTTATAGACTATTTACTTACTTTAGAGGTAATGTTGCCAGCATTTTTGGGACCTTTCCTATGAGCCTACAGCTGGAGGACATTTTTTTTGTAGGTTTTAATTTGTCTTTAATTAAGTTATGTTTCTTTTGCATCAGTTATTAATTTAATTATTGTTTTTTTCCTAATATAGTTTTTGCTGCTTTTATAATAATGTTATTTTATATTTATACCTAATGTTACGAGCGGTGTCGTCGCGAAGATTCACAAGCCGGTAGCACGAAAATAGTTACATTTTTTACGTTTTCCGTTTCACTTTACGTTTTACGGAAACGATTACGAAAATAGGGACAAACAACCTGTAAATCTTGTATCAAGTCTAGAGAGTAGGCCAAGCCATGTGTTTTGCTTGGCGAAAAATAGAGAAAATAATATGCTGTGCTGAGTGCTAGTGTAGTTGAAATTCAACGAAAGAAGATACTTGGTCGCCCAAAGTAACCACAATGCCATAAAACAATTGAATTTTTATTGTGTCTGGTTTAAGTACAACTGAGTGGTTTGTAGCTACATATCTCAAGTGATACTAAATAGTGAATGTAAAAGGTGTTGTAAGTCACACCACTTTTTACGTTTACTATTGCAACCATCTACATTATCATTTGAATTACTTAATGGGCTTTACACTATACCAAACAATACGCAATGCCATACAAACTTCAAATTATTATTCAAATCAAAACTTCATGCAAGACCAAAATTATTCGCTGGTCAGCTAATTAAATCACTGTTTTAGTACCTAATTGTGCTGTTGAAATTATAATTATAATTGTTATGCGATTTCAAAAAATCCACAGAGGATAGGATAGATAAACGTAAGAAGTAAAACTAGCGACGTAGGTATTATCTCTAGTGACGTTAATTAAAATGTGTCCAAAGTATTACAAAGAGGAACATATTTTCACTTAAATTACATAAGAGGTTCCTTTACATTTTCACTATTCCATACAAACTTAAAGTTGTTCAAATCGAAACAATAAATTGCGATTTGAAACTTACCACATTGGATTATAACTTCATTTGTTTTAATTGTCATTTACCTCTCTCCACCTCTTTATTTCCCTTACCATAAGAATTAGCATAAAAATACCAAAAATATATTTAACTTACATTAGCATAACTGGTTTATGTGATCTAAATCAACTATGAATACTTTCAAATCGCTTAAAATCAGTAGAACCATCGTTTTTTTAATGTTTTCTAATAACTGTCAACATCTGTTGTTTTTCCATCAGCATAAAAAGTTTCATTAAAATTAGTTTATAGGAATGAAAGAATGCTTTATGCTTTGAAAGGACAATGCAACTTTTCCTATGACCGCTGGCCCAAAAAATGGAACCTGTTGACCTATAATTAAGTCATATAAAAATCGTCACTTTTTTAAACAATTGTTACCCTGTATTTTTTCAACTAGGATAGATTTATTTGGCCCCATAGTAAAAGTTGTCATGGATGATTAGTACTAACGTTTTTGGCATAGGTTTCAATTATGCATATTGGGTTTCATATTTTTGGGCCAATCGGTTGTATTGTCCTTTGTAGGTTTGAGATACCAAAATGAAAAATTATTAAAATAAAACAAAAACCCGACTGCTAAAACAACTATATAAAAACGTAACATAAAAAATAACTGTAAAGAGAAAAAACTGAAAAGAAAAAAAACAAACTCTACGATCCCAGAATTCCATTTGAGCAATGTTGAATGCAACGTGAAATATTTCCATGTCCGATACCTATACTTAAATAATAAAATCTATAATAAATGAGTATTTATAAATACAATGAATATTGAAAGTTGTCGCAAGCGGGGACAATCATGGACCAAGCCGCCGCCGGGGTCGCCTCTCTTTGGTTGGTTGGTGATTATCCCCGCCTGCGACAACTATCAATATTCAATGTATTTAAAAATACTTATTTATTATTATAGACTTTATTATAGTATATCATTGTTTTTTATACCTATAGTTGTTTTAGCAGTCGGGTTTTTTGTGTTATTTTAATAATTTGGTTTATTTCAATCTTTTTACTTTTTATATTATGTATATTCCGGACTTTTATAGCCTATGTCACTCCCACAGTCAAAACAAATCTAACGACACCTCATATGTTAAAATCCACCATGCCGTTTGGGCTGTAGGGCGTGTCAAAGAAATAGACATACATACATACATACATAATGTACATGCATACATACACTCGAAAACATAACCTTCTGACGCAGTCGGGTAAAAATGGCTCTTTACGTACGTCGGCTACAACAGGCACAAAACAAAATACAACCCTATCGAAAAAACGCAGCGCAGTACGGAATACTGTCAATTAATTTTTCCCTTTGCACGTTCAGTCCCGACAGGCTTTGGATTTCCCTTTGACTTTGAAGCTCGCACCTTTGTGCTACCTGAGCAATTTTAAAAATTTGAGCACGGAAATAGCTGGAGGACGGATTGCGCTAGTCGTTTTAAGATTAGCTACATGTTAGCAACGGCAAACTCGTATTTCGGTAGTTGTCGCATTTCTATTAGCTATCTACTCCTTTTACTAATTATTAATTTATTTTAGAATGAGGTAAAATGCTATTGTTTTATACGTAATTGATTTACGATTTATAATTTTACAGATCTATAAATTTCACACGAGAATTAAAAATAAAGTACATTTGTCTAAATTCTAATTATTATCCAAACTAATATTATAAATGCGAAAGTGAGTTTTTTTTGTTGTTTGATACGCTTTGACGCGTAAACTATGTAACCGATCATCATGAAATTTAGTACACATTCCCAAAAATAGGTATAACCAAAGACATAGGATATATATTATTAAAATAAGTGAGTTTGTTTGTTTCTTTTTTTATTAAACTATTAAACGATTTATTTGTTTTGTTGTCCTAGAAAACTGTCAAAGCGGTACGAAGTCCGCCGGGTCAGCTAGTACATGATAAATCTGATAATTAAGGGACATGGAAAATAATATTCGGTTGCATTCGGAAATGTAATGATTACTAAAGGACAATAAGAAAATAGAAGCACTATAAATTATATAGTTGTAGTTCCAGTTTAGTCTATAACTGGTGTACCGAACACATTAGGTATGATCACCATAAATTATTTGCCACCGTTGAAATGCGCTCGAAGGTGTGGCTCGTTCCACCTTTACGGCAGATTCTTCCAATCCCTACATAAATTCATAAAAGATCTTAACTAATTACAGAAAAAATACACTAACAGTTTTCGACATTTTCGTACACAAACATCGTATTTAAAACTAAAAGTATGTTACAGTAGAAACTAGTTTTGAATAAACAAAACTTTTTAAAATTTGGTTCTGGCGCATGGCGGCTCGCTCGCTCGGCTCGCGCTAAAACCTCTTTTTACATGTGAAAATTAGAGATATGTGGGAGACTTACACGTATCTCTTTTGCAGTACCAATAGCTGAAAGCCAAAGGAAGGGGATACCCACCCTGATAACCCCAGTACCTACCAACTCAATACTTTTAGAAATCAAACTATATCAGCTGTAAAACGCTTTGCTTTAACAGTTTTGCCAAGTCAAAACTAGTTACGACTAAATGGGTTGTAAAAGGATACATCAGTTTAGCCATTTACTGCAGAGCTCCCGTTGCACACAAACGAGTTGGCAGCAAAAACTTCGCATTTCTTAATGGTCTCGTTAGACAAGAACATTTTCTTTCTACAAATTTCTTTAAATAACATTAACATGATCAATCGTTGAGTCTGAAAATCAAATCAAAGGGAAAACTTTTCTTTTATCAAATAAGTTTTACTTGTTGAAATTAAAGCCTTTTTTAATCTGTGTGCATATTGACAATGGAAGCTTCTCAGTCATAAAACCCTATCTAATTTAAAATATGTGCAGAAATAAATAACGGGTTTTGTCACAAATAACAAATAGGCAAAAATAGAAATGCCATAACGCCATATCGTTCAACTATGTGTGCGCGTATACGGGGTTATAAAAAGGCTATGTTATGCTACAACCATTCTATTTAATAAAAGGTTATTGCATTTATTGGTCTGTGTGAAATAAAGCTCTGTAAACACAATACTTCCTTGATTTCGCTGAAAGCAAATTGAGATTGGACGCTGCACTTGTGGAGCTAGCAATGACTTTTGCTAGGGTTGATAACTATCAAAATAAAACTTCCTTTAATTTAAAGCTTGTTCATCCTCGAGGAGAGAATTCTCAATTATCAGCCAAAATCCATTTCACTTGATAAATAAATAATAGTGCACTTTCAAACATATATTTTGAATCATAAGTAGAAATTTTAGTCAGCAGAACATTTTTTTGTCTACACTTCGCCTTTTAAAGACCATAACCAGAACTCCGTTACAAATTAAATTAACGAATAACATAACCAGTGAAGATTAGCGTACTTTTGATAACATATTTTATTTTTTATTAGCATCTCAAACTCTACATACTCTAGCAACTCTAGCAATGAAACTTTATCAAATCAGTTAGGGATGTTTGTATGATTTTAAATTGAATAAACATAACCTTCGAGTCAATAAAGCATGTAGAGTCACAAGCATTAACATAAAAACAATGCAACTCTTAATACAGTGGAATAAGAGTCAAAACTAGATAAAAGTGTATACATGTACCTAAATGCTTGTGACTGTTCAATAAGAGAAAGAAAGAAATACTTAAGAAATACAATAAAGCTTGAATATCGAAGGAAGGTTATAAAAATTATATTGGTAGTTTTATTAAAGAAATCGTAGAGGCAACCCTAGCAATGGCTATTAAACGGGAGTCGCGTGTGCGGAGGATATCGACTCAACTTTTAAGTGTGCTTAGCGCTTAAGGCTGCAAAATTGCATTTTATTCGAATGACGGTTGGCAAATTGCATGCTACTGGCAGTCTTAGATCAATGTACATAATTAATCGAAGCTGGCAGGGTAAAAACTATACTATATCTGGGTTTAATTCACCATTATTTCACGCTAGTTGACACGAGAATTAGTATGGCAAAATTTTAACCTTTTTACCGCCAACAACTTCTATAGAAGTTCGAGATTTTCGTGCCGTCCACGCCAGCACTTCTATAGAAGTTCTTCTTTGTACCTACTTTATTAAAATACATTTATACGTTGGCGTACAGCGGGACATTGCGTGCAGGATAGTTGGGCGGTGAAAAGGTTAATGAGGTGTTTTTCACCAGAGGGCGTTGCATCAATGTGATACACGTTTACGTTTTTAATAAAAAATAAAACTAGCACAGGCACTCACAAAGAAATAAAAACAAATTATGAGCTTGAAATGTTATTTTTTTTAACAAATCTAATCGAATTATTTTTTTACATATTATTTGATCGGACCCTATTCAAGGTCTGTGGGCAAGAGGAAATCCGACGCGAGAGCATAGCCATAACCGTTAGTCGAACAGGACTTTCAAAAGTTCAGTACATATTGTTTTAACGTTCAATGGCTGGCACTTCTATAATTTAATCACAGTCAACTTTTATGTAATGGAATAAATTAAGTTTATCGTAGTCATATGCTATCGTGTAACACCCAAAATAGCGTTTAGATTAGGATATAGTTTTATAAAAAATAATTATTATGAAAAGAAAATAATAAAAATACAGTCGACAACCCTACGATGCCAACTCTATCGCTCTTGAGACAGCTCGGCGCACGTGTCATCAAAATCACAATGAGCTGCGCGCGTCTTTGTGATTTCTGTACTGACGGGTAGATACTTTATTACCTAATATATTATCTTCCAAAAGGTTATAGAACTCTCGTACCGAATGTATGGAACGAATATTGGAAAAAATGGAAATAGCTGGGATCTCGACCTTTGCGCAGCCAAGGGAAATTAAAAGTTATTTAATAAATAATCTGTCGAATACTTCATATTCTTGTCTACTTATAATTGCTGATGTTTTCGAGACTCAACTTGTTGCAAGTCCAAAGCTGAAAACATCTTCGTCATAATTAACTTAAGGGTGCGCCGACCAAAAAATGCCAAAAATGCAGTTACGGTTAAGTAGATATAATTGAAAATACTATCGTATTAAATGAACAAAATATATATTTAGTATCATAGGGAACGTGTTTACAATTTGTCAGAACCATAAATTCATAACACGCTATAGTTTTTTCTACAATACCATTTAAAGTTGGGCAAAAATCATGAAAACGAGTGGCGGCGTTTAGTAGATTTCTTATAGTTTATCTAAATTATTGTACCTCTGATTTTGTCTAAACAATCATCAATGGATAAACTACAAATTGCTAGACTACATTTTCGATTCATCAAGTGGTTATTTCAATAATTATTTTTTATTAAGCACCTTAAATTCCCCATACAAAATTAGTATGGCCGCGCGGCATCAAATAAATATGGACGACGACATTTCAAATAAAACATATGACACTTGTCACTTACGGACGGCGCACCCTTAAAAGAGAAACACTTCTCGGTTTACGAAATAATTATTGCTCCTACGAGCTTCTCTTCTCCTTTCATCACATTTGGACGCACACAAAACGGCTGCAAACCACAAAAAATCTGAAAGTCACTTTTAATTATCGCCAGCACATTTTATGTCCTCACTGCTGGAGCTCAAGCCTTCCATATGGATGTATAGGGAAAACGGGCTTTAAACCATCACGCGGGCGGGCCCAGCTCGGGTTGGTGGTCGTTAATGCTAATGCAGCCAGAAACAACGGCTGTACGTGCCTTCTGAAACGAGGTGGAGCTCGAGACGAAAAGTTTTTGGTCACCCATCCAATGACCGGCCTTCGAGAAAGTTACTTAACATTAGCGCAGAACGGGCTCATTAACCACTGCTAAGAGCTTCTCTTTTTAAATGATTTTTATCAACAAATCTATGGCGGGTATCAATTATAATAATTTCTATTTTAATTGTAATATTCAAAAAGTGAAGTGACTCCTTTAATCGTTAAACTCTTTTTGCGTAACCACGGTCCACTTAATTGATTGATATTTCATTCCACAGCCGCAATATTATTTTCTGGACATAATCTGGCTTTATACAAGAAAATTGACAAGCCCGATACAAATTCCCCTATACAAATACATAACAACATGAACATGGATTTTGCGCGGCGGGTGTACGGATAATGGGGTGATTTCTCAGAACGGACACGAAAGGGTTATATTCTATGTAGATTTGTGAAACAAGAGCAATGGAGAGGGCTATGCTCAGGGTTTCTCTGCATAATCGAATCAGAAATGAGAAGATCCGCAGAAGAACAAAGGTTACCGACATAGCCCAAAAAGTTGCTAAGCTCAAGTGGCAGTGGGCAGGACACACTGCTCGCAGGACTGATGGCCGCTGGGGCGGAACAGTCTTTGAGTGGCGACCGCGTACCAGAAAGCGCAGTGTTAGCAAGCCTCCAACAAGGTGGACCGATGATCTGGTGAAGCACAAAACCGGTCGTTGTGGAGATCCTTGGGGGAGGCCTTTTGGCTGAGATGATAATGATGATGCGAAACATCCAGATAATTTAATTGAACTTTGTATTACTGTATAATATTTATGCTTATATTAGAAGGTTGAATCATAGCTTTTCATTGGTTTCTGTTATGATCATTTACTATATAAATGTATTGAACTATATGTATGCTTTGAACAGAAACTTGGGGGGGAAACCAGGAAAAATCATTATATTTACGCTGGCTTATATAAGTGGATTATCTATATACACACTTATAATTATAACATACGGATTGTTCGATATTCGGTATATATGATTTTAAAGCCACTACAATTTCTAGTAGTACGAGTAGAATATCACCATAACAAAAATTTCAGTAGCATTGTTACTTTCCGATACTTTGAGGTAAGATAGCCAGTCTCAATAGTTAAAGATTAATCTCCGCGCATCAACCTTCGGTCGTGTCGTATCAGGGTTAGATGAGGACCTAGCGCTTTCCCATTAAACAATCTATATATATAAAAATGAACCGCTAAATGTGTTGCTAATCGCAAAACTCGGGAACGGCTGAACCGATTTGGCTGATTTTTAGGGTTCCGTAGCCAAATGTTTTTTGTTGTGTTTGATGAAGTCTGAAGAAGGTTCTTATAGAGAGAAAAACGTAAAAAATACGAGGAAAATAGTAAAAACAACAATTTTCTTTTCGCATACAAACCACTCTCTACTGAACCGATTTAAAAAATTATTTCACCATTCGAATGCCACATTAGCGCTGAGTAACATAGGCTATATCATCAAAACAAAAGAAGTCTTCAAACTGAAACTCCTTTACCTTTCAAACGACTTTATCGTACGAAATTAATTAGCAGACTAACTACCCCACCCGGCACTTCTATCTACCTTGAGGTTCCATAGTCTATTATTATGCACTTAGTAAACAATTTCACGAAGACGCTGCGAAGAAACTAGCTACGAAGTTGTCGTAACCAGCTTAATTCCTATTGGCTGAAGCTGCCACGCAACTTAATTACAAAACGCTGTTAGTCTTTGACTCTTTTGTGGGTGGTGTAGTTACTAATGTAAGCAATCTGCATTATCTACACGCGCAGTTTGGCAGGCCCTACATCGATGTACTACACTACACCACACTATATCGATGAGGCATTATATCATAGAATAACAAAAGTAGAGATGCCTGCTTCTTCTCTTTTTTTTCTTGGTGTCTACCATATTGGTATCGATCCGTCGCGTATGGTCAAATTCGCAATCGGTCAAATTCATAAAAATCGCAGCTAGTTAAAATCGCAGTTAGTCAAAATAGCGAAGCGTCAATATAGCAAAGCGTCAAAATAGCAAACCGCCAAAATAGCAAAGCGTCCTTCTTCAAACTACGCCATGTGTCTCTATATTGAACCTTGTGCACCCAGTTCGATTCAGCTACCTTTTTTATTCCTTCAACTTGTTTATTTCTTCTTTACTTTTCTTCGCTTTCTTATAGATAGCGCATTTCATCGAGGTGGACGCTTGCATATTAGACTATCTAACACTGAAATTTCTTCAATAAATGTTCAACTATATGCTTTAGATATAAGTTTAATGTCTATAATGGAAATTTGTAGTCTGATGTGCAGCCTGTACCTACTACATCGTAGCCGACGGTATAAATGGAATATCATCATCATCATCATCATCATCTCAGCCAAAAGACGTCCACTGCTGGACATAGGCCTCCCTCAAGGATCTCCACAACGACCGGTTTTGTGCTGCTCGCATCCAGCGACTTCCCGCGGCCTAATTATGGAAATGAAAAGAAATAATGAAATGGAATATAACAGAATAGAATACGAGAAATTGTGGTTCGATCACCACAGCTCTGTTGGGGTGTTTCGTGAAACCATTCCACTAATAGCGTATACGCTTTCTTGGTGGATTAAAATAATGTTTAAAATTAACCAAAGAATAATAATAATAATTGTAACTCAAGTACTTTTTTTGGAATAAGTACAAATATAAAATAATAAGTTTTTACTCCGCAGTGGGGTGGAAGTTGCAGATGATGACGTTGATGATGATGATGATGATGATGATGATGATGATGATGATGATTATGACGATGATGATAATAATAAAAAAGGACCACTTCACCACTTCCTGACAAATATTCGTAACTGATATAAGGTTTCACCAATAAAATAGCCGATTTAAACCAAAAACTATTAAATACAAATTTTAGAAAAAGAAAAGTCATTACACAAATTTAGTAGGCAATCATTATAGGCAATTACAGAATAATCTTTGCTGTTTGAAGCTGATTTATTGAATAATGTAATTAACGTTAGCCAAATTAATTAGATGTCAGGTATGCGGTTATCGCCGCTATACAGCTGTACAGCTAACTACATCAATTAGTGTCACATCAAAATCATTGCCATTATTGCGACTTACGTTTTCGGTTTACGTAATTCAGGATGCCTAGTGCTAGTTTCATTCACTATTCGAACACGTTAATGAAAACGAGACTTGTATGGAAAAAGAATAAAACTTTCCTCGTCTGTCACACAATTCCATACAAATAAAAAACTAAAAAAAAAATTAAAAAGTTTAAAAAAAAATTAAAAATCGTAATAAATAAAAATAAACATCGTTTTCGTTATCGTGATGGTTTGGCATATAAAACTCGCACTAGGCAACGTGTTATTGAAATGGAAATTACTCAGTGAGATAATCATCAATGTTTCTTGAAAGGTGAGGACAGACCGAAAAGCCTAAAAACAATAACATATTTGGTATTATATTATATTTGGCTCAAAATCTTTCGGAATGTTACGGTAAAGTAGATCCAAAAACGAAAGGGATTCAAACTAAGTAGATTAACCAAAAGGACGTATCTATTGTGCCCTACATGAGTTTAAATGACAGCCGTATTATGATGGAAGTATCTTATCCACATTCCACTAAATATAGCTTGGAGTCAACCCGATCAAACCCAAATCAAAAGCAAACAAATTAAAAAACCGCATTGAAAGGGTTCGTCGAACGTTCGAAGTCCACAGTGGACAAAGGCTGCGTATAAATTATACTTATATACACTTTACGCAATATTGTAGCAAACAAATCATATTTCAGAACAAGTTGAAATCAATTTTCACAAACTGATTTAAACTCGCTTCTTATTCTTTTTGGTTTTTTCTTTCCGACACGCGAATTTTGTCAAAACTATATTTTTTACTTAGTCTACCGAAGTGTGCCATTCTATAAGTATCCTTTTATGATGGGGCACTTGCTAATTTTTTTGACGCTGTAAGGGAGAAAAGAGCTGGGACACTTGCTGAGTTTCTTGCCGGTTCTTCTCAGTACAAGATCTCCCGCCCAGAGTAGACTTACGAACCGATGGCATAATGACGTTCATAAGAGCTATTTGTAGCCTAAACTGAATAAATGATTTTGAATTTTATTTTTTTTTTATTTTGAATACATGAACGAGACGTCATCGACCTATCTTAACAGGTTCCCTGTCCCATATATCACATGTGATACATAACAATTGATTATCTATTGTTTTAATTTTTGGACAGCGAAACTGTTAATATTTTTACAAATAACTAGAAACGTTGAGGATAGGACAGCGCTGTATATAATTAATTAAACGCAATCTTATTGCTAACAAATTTAATAAAGAGAAAAAGTTTCGTAGATAATTTGACAAGCAGATCCTTTGTTACCGCGCCTTCTAATTATTCGGGTCAGGAGTTTTAGGTGTACCAAAGTCAGGTTCAATTCCTACCCGTAAAAATTTCTTCCTACTTGTATCTACATAGTTCTGACATCCTGTTTTGCATCGGAGCTTAAAATCTAAATAATAATACATACATACATACATACATTCATACATACATACATACATACATACATACATACATACATACATACATACATACATACATTCATACATACATACATACATACATACATACATACATACATACATACATACATACATACATACATACATACATACATACATACATACATACATACATACATACATACATACATACATACATACATACATACATACATACATACATACATACATACATACATACATACATACATACATACATACATACATACATACATACATACATACATACATACATACATACATACATACATACATACATACATACATACATATTTACATTCATACAAACACATTTCACACACGTTCTTCTTTTAAAAGGGGTAACGTCAGTGATGAGATTTTTGCCGATCGCCTTGGAACCCTTGTCACTTAACCGGCTCTTACGATAAGCATGGGTAAGTAAGTAAGTAAGTAAGGCAGCTGATACATTTTTTCATGTCCCAGACCAGCATGGGATTTAATTAAATTTTTATATTTATACGTGGTACAAAATTGTGTAGTCCTATTAAAGCACATTCTACGCACGTAAGAATGTGAGAGTTGCTAAGCTCAAGTGGCAGTGGGCTGGGCACATTCCTCGCAGGACTGATGGCCGCTGGGGCGGGATAGTCCTGGAGTGGCGACCGCGTACCGGAAAGCGCAGTGTGGGCAGGCTTCCAACAAGGTGGACCGACGATCTGGTGAAGGTCGCGGGAAGCCGCTGGATGCGAGAAGCACAAAACCGGTCGTTGTAGAGATACTTGGGGGAGGCCATTGTCCAGCAGTGGACGTCTTTTGGCTGAGATGATGATGATGATGAGGAATATGAGATTTGGCACAGTACACGTTCATAATGGAGAAGGAAGTGCAGAGATATAACATTTATAATGTATCTTAATGAATTCGATTGTATAAACATTGTAATACTTAGCGAATCACGGTCGAGTTTTGACCACTGGCAAACTAGTAGAATATAAAATAGTAAGAATAACCCATTACGCACTTGCCACTTCAGATTAAAAGAGTTACAGTATTTTACGGAATTTTATAGTCCAACATCCATTCAGGGCACTAAACCAAGATTACGCGTAAAACCATTGTGTACGAACCCACCGACCTATCTTAACAATCCATTTACCTTTGACCACGGGTGGACGTGGGAATGTAAATTGCTGGGATTATGGCCTGCCTAATGCCCAACCTTGAATATATTACAATAGTTATTAATGGTAGATAGGACTAGAACATTTTACTAGATCAAACATTCTTAGGGTTTGGGTTAAAAACCTCTTTGTAACATCATAATGGAAACTGGTTTGTCTGGAAGAAATCGCTTTAAAGCGATAAGACCGCCAAATTGTAATTTTGTAACATTATTATTTTTGTTCATGCTTATGTTTATGTTTTTTAGTGTTGCAATAAAAGTTCTATCTATCTACGGAATCTGAAATAAGTACTAACTGTTAAATAGTGATGTTAAATGTTAACAGTAACGACGTAATAGTGATATTATCTCATTATACCATCTTATCCAAATCCGTCGCCATTACAACAATGCTAGCATTGTTGTGTTCCTACAGTTGAAGATAAGATAAGCCAATTTCTCAGTAGTCGAGGAGAAGTGCGCTTATTAAAACTTTGGCCTGCCTCCTGCTGAAGCGTGTACATAAAAAATAAAATGTTAAATTACTTTATATATTTATATTGAGCTATTGCCTCAGAACAATACGCTTGACATGGCTATAATGGTCACAGAATATTAAACTCAGGCTCCAAGGCGCAACTCCTTGGCCTGAGTTTAATATATAAAATAAGATAAAAGAAATAACGTATATATTTTTCCTATTAAATAAAATAAAATAAATAAATAAATACGGTACAAAAAACTACATTTCTAAACATTGCAATATTCTAATATTGCAATGGAGATGGATCTTAGAATATTATTGCAATAACATTGCAATAATATTCTAAGATCCATTAGCCATTTGTAAAATTGAAAAAACAAAATCTTTCATTTTACTTTTTTCATACATTTTTCAGACCGCACCCTCGCGAAACTAATATGTTGGACATATGGCAGCGGAAATGTAAATCAGCGTGGCTTTAATATGAAAAATGCTTCATGAATTATTCTCTTTCGTGTTCTGCTCTGGTTATACTTATTATTTAGTATGATGAAATTAGTAGGAACATGCCGCCCGTAAGAGATTAGTGGATATCCGTATAAACCTCATGTTGCTTTTTGAGATACCTTGAAGGTTTATAAACTTATATGTTGATGTTTGCAAAAAGATTATACCTACTCCACTGTACAATAAGTGTAAAATAAACGCAAGTAGATCCGAATAAAGTATTTCGTTACAATGTGTAAAGTTCGCGTAAATTAAGAAAACAACGAGTATGTTATGTTATGTATGAGTCCTGATTAGTCAACCTTTATACTTATTATTTGCTAGCAATTTGCCAGCGACTTCGTCCACGTTGATTTCATATTTTACCAACCAATATTTTTAATCAAAATAAATAATGCCTTATATTACCCCCAAGGAACGCATCATTCTATCAATGAAACAGTTTTAGTTCCAGAGATTGCCCTCCCCAAACAAACAAACAAAGTCACTACTTTTACCTCGATTTGTATTTCAGTTACACATAAATCTATATCTATATCTATATAATACTATATTACTAGCGGCCCGTCCTAGCCTTCGCACGGGTGGACATTTTTTTTAAATATAGCCTATGTTACTCAGCGCTAATGTAGCATTATAATGTTGAAAGATTTTTTTAAATCGGTCCAGTAGTTTTTGAGTTTATTCGTTGCAAACATACATACATACAAAAATACAAAGCTTTCCTCTTTATAATATTAGTATCCTACTAATATTATAAACGCGAAAGTTTGTAAGTATGGATGGATGTTTGTTACTCTTTCACGTAAAAACTACTGAATGGATTTAAATGAAATTCGGCATACAGATAGTTTATAACCTGGATTAACACATAGAATACTTTTTATCCCGATATTCCCACGGGAACGGGAACCAAGCGGGTGAAACCATGAGCGGCCGCTAGTAGATTAATAAAGAGGTAACGTTTTCCGATATTTTTATTTTCTTGTATAAAAATTTCCGATCGCCTTTTTTCACTGTAGACAAATTTCCGAACGCCTTATTTCCCATAGACATATTTTCCGATACATTTATTTTCTTGTATAAATATTTCCGAACGCCTTCTTTCCCTGTAATTTTTTTTAACATACGCAAAATTTCGTAGTCATTAATTTTACTAGGGGCAAAACTTCTTATTCGCTTGTATTACAATAGGTGTAAAACCAAAGTAGAATGAGGCCCTTGATTAGGTTATTAATCTACTAGGTTAGGTTTTGCTACATTGAAACAATGCTCACACTTCGTTATCACATTGTTTGAAGCTCTCTGAACTTTGCAACATGTATATCTGCATGATAAACCTGTGAAAAAGTTAATAAAAATCAACGTCGTTATTTTTTAATCATTTATTCAAATTCCAATTCAGAATTAAACCTAATATATAAAATTGATAAAAAATAGAGAGAAGCATTTCACGCATATCTCACACAATATATCAAACTTAAGATTATTGTGAACATAAAAAGCGAATAAGAAATTTTGCCCCTAGTAAAATTAATGACTACGAAATTTTTCGTATGTTAAAAAAAAATACAGGGAAAGAAGGCAGGAAGAAATATTTATACAAGAAAATAAATATATCGGAAAATATGTCTATGGGAAATAAGGCGTTCGAAAATTCGTCTACAGTGAAAAAAGACGATTGGAATTTTTTATACAAGAAAATAAAAATATCGGAAATTACACCTAACAAATCCTCCTGACGTGCATGACTTCACTAATATAAATATTTAATTTAAAATTGTACGACAAATTAAAGTTAATAATTTTGCCTCAGTAACAAAACATACAAGTTCTAGATCGGATACACTTTGGATCTTTTCATTTTGACCACACCATTCTGTAACACGTTGTATATTATTTCAAAAAGAGTTTCTTTTTAAATTTCAAATCTACGTGGGCGAAGTCGCGAGTAAAGTGCTAGTGTGTAGATATAGTTACTTGCTAACATAACTTATCCATTTATGTGTGTAATTAATTACGGACGTGTATTGCTCCGAGGGGAACAAACACTATTACAACTATCATCTTAAGATACATAGATGTAAGCCTGAAAGTTTATTCGTATACTTAACTAAGTTAAGTTATCGCGCGATTGAATTCAATTACTTAATTTGTGGTAGGGCTTGTTCTAAATCGCTTAAAGAGCTCTTTTATCTTCTAAGGGCTCTTTTGATCTGGGCGTTTTGTGTCGAACCGTTCGCTGCTTTGCGGTTCCATATTAAGGTGTCTGCCCGCCGTATTATACCATGACCGTGCTAGGATCGTAATAGACACGGAAAGTAACACGACACGGACTACTATGCCAACTACAAGGTATCAACAGCGTATCGTGCATGCATAACGTGTTTAATTTTATATTCTCGCCAACAATTGTTGACGGTCCGTACGCGACGGTGTTTGTCGGTGACGGAACGGTCTAGCGGGCATAGTCTCATACTTCTCATTAAAAACATATTTTTTTGCGTGACACGTTCCTAGCATAGTAGTGGTATGATACGTCTAATGGGCAGATAACTATATTATATTACTAGCGGCCCGTTCGCGACTTCGTCCGCTTGAGTGAACACCCGTATCCTATAGAACACTATGGCAGCGCAGCGCTACCTACCGGGTCCAATTATATGCATGTTTTACACATGTAAACCTTCCCCTTGAATCACTCTATCTATTAAAAAAAACCGCATTAAAATCCGTTGCGTAGTTTTAAAGATCTAAGCATACATACATAGGGACAGACAGACAGCGGGAAGCGACTTTGTTTTATACTATGTAGTGATATTTCATGAATGTAATTTGGTTGAAAAGATGGAGAAATAGAAGTAAGCCTCCTGAGTTTCTTGCCAGCTCTTCTCGGTCGAAGGCTCTACCAAACTCCGAGCTGGTGGTAGACTCAGTAGTTTAGTCTAAACTATTTTTTTAGTTTTATGATTTATAATTTTGACGTCATTAAGTGCCTGTAAAGGGTTATGTTGAATAAAATGATTTGACTTTGACTTTGTTTAGTCACAGCTGCGGCATGTGCAAAAAACAGTTACGTAATGACCATCAAAATTTATAATAGGCTGTATGATGACATGAAAGTGATTCCAATAACTATGTTTAAGAGAGAACTAAAGAAATGGTTAATTAATAGATGCTTTTATTCTTTGCAAGAATACTTTAGCCCCTCAGCTCTTTAGAACATTACTGCAACTCAGGTTTTTCCCTTGTTATTGTAGGTATAGTTTCTTAATTAATTTTTGCGTACCAGCTTCTGGTGAAATATGTGGTGATCGATATATAGATAACTAAGACCACTTATGTACCATATTTCAAGCGAAATAAAAATTCTTGGTCTTTGTCTTTGTCTTTGTCTTTGACATTGACCTTTAAACGCCAGCCGCTCGACAGTCGCCCGTCTGTTTTAATGTGGGATGTAGTGCAAACGTGCGTTAGCGGTCCGACACAGAACACCTAAATGTAAAAGAGTCCTAGGTCTTTTCACAGTATAACCACACGTATATTTACAACCGTTTACAATATACAACTATCTAAACATATTTCATCAAATATACATACAGCGTTAACAAACGTGATGATTCCACCAGAGCTTTGGCGAAAGCTCCTGAATAATACATGAGGAAGATTTCAAGCAAATTCGTTAAATTCTGTTGCCATGCTCGTTACGCTTTATGATATTTGTCTATGTATATTTCAATCGTCTACGTAATCCTACCCAGTAGGTGGTGTTACGGAAGCACATGATACTTAATCCGCATACCTATGTGATTAGGTGTGTTCGACTGAAACTGTAGTTTAGTTTCAGTTGTTAACGTTGTTAGATGGGAAGCTTTTTTTAAGACTACAAGCTTTAATTACGCGACATGTAGCAGACTGTATGACTATATCAGCACCATATATTAATACCATTATAACAACATCAACCACAACATGACATAATAAATGTCCCACTTTTTGGCTCAGGTGGGTACTACGGTACGGTACGCTATACGCTATACGCTATACCTAGACTAAATAATACGGGTCGATGAGAGGTTAACAACTGCGAACTTACGATTACAATGGGGAACAGCTTAACATACCTCTCATAGCATAGACGAGCTCCAAATATTTTTATTTGGTGACCCATCCTTGGAACTGTGAGAAAAAGCTGGCCATAGCAACCTGGGGCCTTCTTTCTGTGCAAAAATCACGTCGATTTGTTACTCTCTTTTAATCTGAAGAATAGACAATGGGAAAACACACTTTCGCATATAATGTCGGCTGTATGTGAGGACCTGTAATTGGCTTTTTGTTGCTATTTTTGAGTTTCTACTCTGTTTAGTAGCTGTTGGTTTTCCAAATGACTAAATAAAATAAAATAAAGTATGCTACCGAGCGAGAGAAAATAATAAAATTTTGAAAATCATTTTCTGGATTAACATAATATTTATGATATTTTTTATCGGGGAAACAGCTCATTGAAATCAAATAAAACTTGATTTACATACTAAGGTGATATAATAAATGTTCCAAGAGTAAAAATTTCGTTTCATTTTCATATTTTTTTGAAAATACATTGAAATTTTGTTCATTTTGACAGACATGGTATTCTACTCTTGACGGTGGTTGAAATCAATTCAATTCAATTCATTTATTCCTGAACAAAATCATTTGTGTTGGAAATATATGTATACATATATTTCCAACACAAAGTAAAAAAATATAAAAAAATAAAAAAATATAAAAATATATAGCAAAGTAAGAAAATAAAACAATATTAATAATTATAACTAATTTTAATTCATTAAAAATAAATAACAAAAATATTCTTTACCAGTAACTAATTAACAAATTTACTTGACCAATATTAATAATCAAACCAAATTAAATGTAACATGTCAGTAAAAAGTACAAATATTACGCAATATAATCATAATAAGTAAGTGTGGAAATAAATAAATAAATAAATAATCTAAATTTAAATAAAATTATATACAAAAATAATTATATCCAATAAATTATTTTATAAAAAAAAATATTGCATTTTTCTAACAAGAAGCACTTAAGTTGCTTTTTAAATAAATTTAAATTGCTTATTGACTTTAGTTGAGAGGGAAGACAATTATACAACTTAACTGACTGATGTCTGATACTGTGTCTAACTATTCTAAATTTTGGAGCTATAGTCAAAGGAATATCTTTCCTCCGTGTTAGTAACCTCTTATCTCGTCCTTCAGCATTCTCATACTTCTCAGGCCACTTTATGAGGTCGGAGAGCAACACTAAAATATAAAGGCTCGGTACTGTTAGTATGCTTAGCTTGCGGAAGTGTTCTCTACATGATTCCCATTGAGAAATGCACATAATGGTTCTAACGGCCCTCTTTTGCAATACAAAAGCCTTTTTTATGTTATAATCATAACTGTTCCCCCAAAACATGATACTATATCTAAGTGTGATTCGACTAAAGCAAAATAAACAGACCTCAACTGTTCCAACTTTGGAAGAAGTTACTAAACTTCATCACGAAGACTTCTGAGAGCAAAACAAGCTGAGCTTATTTTACCATCAATTTCATTTAGTTCTTTCTTCCAATTATGATTATAATCAATGTGAATACCCAGAAATTTTGTAGATTCTATAAGTGCAATCTTGTCATTATTCAGAGTGACATTCAAACTTTCTTTAGATTTTGCTGTAAGTCTAAAATATATTACATTTGTCTTACAGGGGTTAAGAGTGAGATTATTAGTACTAAACCATTTGTGAAAAAGAGAAAGTGCCCTATTGGTTTTAGTAGTTAGCTCTTCAGGATTGATAGTCGTAATTACAGCATTCGTGTCATCAGCAAAAATAGTTATCTTGATGTCGTCAATATGCTTAATCATAAATTCATTGAGGTCATTTAATATACAAGATAAATAATATGGATCCCAAAATAGAACCCTGAGGCACACTTTTTTTATTTTAACAAATTTAGATTTATAACAAATTTCTCTATTTTTCTTCACTTTTGATTTCTACAAACTGACATCTACTTTCTAAGTATGATTTTAAAAGTTCTAGAGTCTTGTCTTGTCTTGTCTTGTTCTAGAATCTACAGTAGACCGGCTGTCGTAAATATCGCGGGCAAAGCTACAGACAGAAGCTTGTATGAACTCAAGCTTAAGTATGCCTGTATGGCAATATGCTTGAGCGAGCGCGTAACCACTCGAGAAACCGAGATCCCGGTATTCCATTAGTAGTAATGCTTCACTGAGGGACGCGTGGCTTTTGCCTGATTTCCACTTTCCTTTTATAGTTTTCCTGCTCCGTTGGTTTCATATTTTTTTAGTAAAGCGCCTCTTTTATTTTTCGTGCTACGACTAAAGTACCTATAGAAAGTAAGCTCCGCTGCCCTATCGTTTTTTTTAAATTTTGTTCCCTCTGCTAGGGCTGAACCTATTTTCTCTTACTTTCATGAAATATTTGCGTTTTTTTTATCCCTTACTCCCACATTGTAGCACTTTTTTTTGTATTGCCCCTGTTCTTTTTTATGGTTACATTTCATTCCAAAACGCAAATCGATAACAAATTATGGATAACCCACCCAAAAGCTGACCGAAACTAACGTAGCTTAGCTTTTACGATCGTTCCAATAGTCGCTGGCCTACGGCACCATCGACCTTCTCATGATAAGATGATAAAATGTGACTTTGTTTTTTAAAAAGAAAAGATTTTTGTATTTGTTTTATTAGAAAAACAACTTTTAAATTCAGTGAAATTTAGGCGTCTTTAATTTCCGCAAACGTTTCGATTCGCTTCGTCTTGATTTCTTTCATCGTCATTATTGCAATGGCCGCGTTCCAGAGTAATAGCCCATGAAAAAGGTTTAAATTGTCAATGAATTCCATAATATTTTAATGTAGCTCCAAAATGTAAAGATAATGAAATCACAAAAATAATGTAGTCACAAAATTTACCCATTACAGCACCTGGTAAAGATAACTTGCTCACTGTTGATGGCAACCTCCTTGGTCGAGTGGCTTGCACACCGGTTTTCATGGTGTCGCCATCTCGAGGGCCCGGGTTCGATCCCCGGTTAGATCAATTTAGAAATACCTGTTTTTCTAAATTGTTTCGGGTCTGGGTGTTTCCTAATAAGTATGTATTTAAGTATAGGTACTAGTGGTCGTAAAAAAAATCAAGTCCCTTCAAAGCTACAATGAAACAATAAGACAATTCCGCGAACATAAAAAGTAGTCAATTTGAAAAAAATATTAGGCGATAAAGACACAAAATTAATAATTATTGTTATTACTGAAGCCTAAGTAGCATAGTCCTAATTAAAGGTGTATAATAATATTACTTAACAACTGGTATTGACTTTTAGAACTTTTAGACCTTTTAATAAATGAGAAAAAAACGTCAATTTCATAGGTAAGGACCTAATATAATCGTTTCCCTTAAAATTGGGATTGTGAAACCCAGAGATTCACAGAAATGTAGTACGTGATAACAAAAATGCCACCACAAAATAAATTTTGGTACTTCTATTGATGTCACAGTCGGACCTTTCCCACTATCATAACAAAATAAGGTAAATGGATAGGGAGAGGGCCATAAACCACCACGAAGGCCCAGTGCGGACTGGTGGTTGTAAACGACTGCTAATGCAGTCGAGACCAACGGCTTGACGTGCCTTTCGAAGCACGGAGGAGCTTGTGATGATATATTTTTGGTCACCATCCGAAGATCGGATTGGCGAAAGTTGCTTAACTTTAGTAATCGTAGATCGAGTGCGTTAGCCTCTGCGCCGTCGAGCTTATCGAGAGTTGCCAGAAATCTATATTATCTATATTATATTTTTTAATATTATAAAGCTGACAAGTTTGTTTGTTTGAACGCGCTAATCTCAGGAACTACTGGTTCGAATTGAAAAAATCTTTTTGTGTTAAATAGTTCATTTATCGAGGAAGGCTTTAGGTTATATAACATCACGCTGCGATCAATAGGAGCGAAGCATCAGTGAAAATGTTGCAAAAACGGGAACAAGCGCCTAACAAATTAAAAATGCTGCCGAAAGTCACTATTCCACGCGGACGAAGTCGCGAGCACAGCTAGTGGGATATATATGTATACGCTAGTAACGATGACGATGATTAAAGCTTAAAAGAACACTTAGGTTACTTACTGGATAATTTCCTAATACTTGGTACAGGTTATTAGGTATTGAAGCATTCTCATCATTCATTCACGCTGCCGCCGCCGCCGCGCCCGCCGAGCGCCGCCTTCTTTAACAAGTATTTAGCTTAGATAAATAATGGCGAGCAGCCTCTGAATACCTTAGCGATTGGAAGCCAATCTATTTACAAACAATTCGGCTTGCTTTTCTTTTAAGTTATTTTCTTTACTTCAGTGGTAAATAGTAATAATAATTATTATTATTATGGAGAGTCTAAACGAAACACAATGTCTAAATTTGGTTCGATCTCAGCATCATCATCATCATTTTGGCACGTTTTAAGTATGATATAGATATACCCCCTGCTGATATTAGCTGCCTCTTATTACGTGGTCCTATACGAGCCTTAACCTCTGCCTTTCAGATATATACCCTGACGATATCGTTTGACCATGTGGCAAGTCTGCCTCGAAGCCGTCACTGTTCTAATAAAGAAATAAAATCGTATTCCAGAATCCAATGCAAAATTTTATATCTACCAAATTCTGTGTCCCACTTTAGGACCGTCGATACATTCCAGCTGCATCGCCTGCCGTTGTCCATAAGATTGCCATATCCACATTACTGACAATGTAAACCAATGTTATTATTGACATAACAGATAGGGAAATACAGTAGTTTCAAATCATATAAACCGTAATTTCCAACGACACACTGATAGAATGATAATGGAAGTAATAAAAGCGCCGTAACTCAGCTTTTACACTGATGGCCGATCACTAATATGCAAGCGCAACGTGTGCAAGTATAATATTAAATAAACATAAACAAAGCAGCTTAGTGCCTCTTCACCGCGAAGTAAATCGCAACAGTAAGGCCGCGTCCTCGACGTCTGCGGTGAGCGGGGCATGAGCGGGGCGGGGCGGAGAGCGGAACGCTATACACATACATTGACAAGGAACAGTCGTCAAGGACAGTGGTAGTGGCGTGACAAAAGCAAGCCGTCGTCGGCGACTATCTATCGAATGTTGCGAGTCTTTTCTTGACGCTGCGTTAATTCCGAGCTTTCCACTTTTCGCCCCGCCACATCTCTCCCTGCTCACCGCAGACATAGAGGACGCGGCCTAAAGCCTCAGCCAAGAGAACGAGCGTCTTGCAACGCGGCGAGCGGATTTCTAGTTCATTGCGCGCTATACTACAGAAAAGAGAAATCGCGCCGCGCGCCCCAAATCGCCAATGGTCGTGATCGAGCAGTAAGACTGCGCAGGTCCTTGAGTGCTTTAAATTTGGTGACTGTTTTCGTGAATAATTGTGAGTTATGGGAAGAAAAACTAAGTGTGTTAAATAATTGAACAGAAAATTGGAAGATAAAAAGAATACCATAAATATTTGATAGCACTCAGCCATAGTAGAAGATACTTATTTAAAAATGGAAAACGAATTAGTTTTAGTCGTTTGTCAATGTGGATAGTACAGAAACTTTTTGAGGCGAAAAATCGCATCTCGTCTCGCGTCTTTTCTTATTTAAATTGTTTCTGATATCATCCGCACTTATTTGTGGTCAGCACATTTTTTTCTTTTTTTTTGTTGGCTATCATAAACCACCATAAAACCCTTTTGTGGTCAATATTTATTCCTTACAAAATTCATCCATTCAGTTTGGTTTTCCTTTTCCCTTTATTTTCCTTGTTCATTCCACCGTCGTTCTTATTTGTCACTCTTTCTAGTATAATAAATGTTTTCCGGTATACCTTTTTACGCCTGTTATGAGCAGTATAAAGTTTTAATTTCATTAGCAGCATACGGTGCGTACTACTACTATTGTATAGCCTTTTCTTGACCTTAAGAATGTTATAGTGAATGCACAACAGTTTGGCGAAATAACAACAAAACGTCACTACTTTTATGAGCTACATAAATATCATAAGTTAATATCAAAAGAAGGAGTTTGGTATCATTCAATGAAGTACCATGCGCCTATTACTCAGCTTAAATAAAATATTATTAAAATCAGTGGCTTTAAGTATCTATGTGATATGTGTTTATCTAGTACTATGTGCTTTATGTAACAACAAATGAATTGACATCGTTCATTTGTTTTTTTTTGTGCCCGTAATATTTGGTTTGATTGAAACTGCACGCTGTGCAATTTCTGTAAAATTCTATTGAATTAAATTATTTAAACTTTCACCATTCTCAAAGTTAAAAGTTATATTGTAGTTATACAATACAAGTTTTAAAAACATAGATAAATATAACATTGTTACCCAACAGCTACCAATCATTATGACCCTATAAAATTAGTATCACACTCATAGTTTTCCCCCGATCCGATCTACCCCTCGGAGAATCTAGTAGGGCACGGGGACACGCACTAGTGCGTGATGCCGTTCTCTCTATAAAAACTCTGACGTGATTCGTTCACACGGCTCGAGGAACCCTTTAAGTTTCTCGCCGCCTCCAAAAAAGCCCGGTAAAGCTGAAAATGCCCAGTAACAATCAGCAAACTCTTCTAAAAAAACTTATAGTTTTGCTATAGCTAAACAAAACCTTTACCCCCTTACAAATAAACAAAGAATATAAGGTCCGATTAGTTATTCCGTGTTTTGTTCCTGTCATGTAAACGTCATTTTAAATTAGAGTAAAAGAGAAAAAACACTGAATAACTCATCATCATCATCATCATCAGCCCATATTAGTCCTCTGCTGGACATAGGCCTCCCCTAATGAGCGCCATAGCGCCCTGTCCTCGGCTTGACGCATCTAGCATCTGCCTGCAGTCTTTCGCACGACATCATCCCACCTGGCCGGAGGGCGCCCTACACTACGTTTACCGAGTCGTGGTCTCCACTCAAGAACACGTTTACCCCAGCGGTTGTCGGTTCTTCGCCAGATATGGCCGGCCCACTGCCACTTCAGCTTGCTAATTCTTAGAGCTATGTCGATGACTTTGGTTCTCTGTCGAATGTATTCGTTACGAATCCTATCCTTCAGAGAAACTCCGAGCATAGCTCTTTCCATAGCTCGCTGAGCGACTTTAAACTGGTGGACCAGCCCTACCGTGAGTGTCCACGTCTCAGCTCCGTAGGTCATGACGAGTAGGACGCACTGATTAAAAACTTTCGTTTTTAAGCTTTGCGGTATGGATGACGAGAAGACTCGACGTAGTTTCCCAAACGCTGCCCAGCCCAGCTGGATCCTCCTCTTGGCCTCCTTCTCAAAATTGTTTTTACCTAATTGCAGAATCTGCCCGAGGTAAGTGTATTCGGAAACGATTTCAAGAAGGTGACCATGTACGACGACCGGTATCGGATCAATGTGGCCATTGATCATGACTTTGGTTTTACACAAATTCATGCCAAGACCGATGCGTCGCGAGGCTGAAGCTAGGCCGTCCAGCATCTGGTTCAGCTCCTCTAGCGACTCCGCCATCAGAACTATGTCATCAGCAAATCGCAGGTGTGAGATGTAGTCACCGTTTATGTTCATGCCCTTTCCTTTCCAGTCCAGCGTCTTAAACATATCTGGGACAAATGCAAAAAAATTGTACATATAACAAATAGGAAACAAAGATGAAAATAACTTGATGTTACAAAAAAATAACAAAGATGAACTATAAGGACTAGTTCATGTTGTGCATTCTATTTAAAAGGTAAATTTGTTAATGAGTAAAAAGCAGTATCTTGATTGATTATTTTAATAAAGAATGGCAGCAAGTCTAGTTTGTATTACTTTCGACTTACTTAACATTTTTTTTGCAAATCAACTTTAAAATTAACTGTGATCATAATATTTTAACTTTAGTAATCCAAGTCAACTATTACAATATGAGTGCGACTTTACTTCATATTTGTTATTTCATATTTGTGACGTCACAAAGAAATGTAACAAATTCGTAACAAAAAGGAACAAAGCACTCGTGTGTACAACCTAAAATGTGTGAAAAATACTAAGAGATGTCTTTGAATCAAACTCTTTATATGTTTCTAAATATATCATGAAGTATCCTTGAAATAAACTATATAGAAAGCTAAACATACACTAACCAATTAGTTTAATGGAATGGTTATCAAGATGAAACTAATTTGTGTATTTTTCCCGCACAATTTAGTAAAATTTTTGTAGACCGTCTAACCAGAACTCCAGCAAAATGGCCGTCGTGCAGAACTAGCGCCACCTACAGACATTATTTATGATTTTAGTTTTGCCAGGTAAAAACTTATTTTTCTACTAAATAACAATAAACAAAGCTGAATAACAAATATGAAAGAAGTTAAGGACGGCTTTAAAAATGATATTTAAAACAGTTTTTAATAGAGAGGCCTGATTTCTTGTTTAAAGTATTAAAATGTATGTAGTATTCTGTAAATAACTAAAAATATTTAACAGTATAAAATCACTCAACTGTATTTTTTTCCCCATACACAAAGCTGAACACGGACGAGAAGGACACGCGTACTTGTATGAAGAAAACTAAACGTATCCTGATGATTTGATTTTTATTTAATTGATTTATCGGAAAAATATTATTTCTTTCTTTTAGTTTTTGTTATAATGTAATTTTGTAAATGTATTTAAAAAAATATATGAAAAGAAGTTATGTATTGAACGTTTATTCTAATAGGACGTTCACGCATTCATAAATGTACAATTTTTTTGCTTTTGTCCCATCTTCCAACACGCTTGTGAACAGTTTCGGGGATATGACATCCCCCTGTCTCACTTCTCTGCGTAATTGGATGGGTTTGGACTGCTGGCCCTGTACTTGGACACTCATGGTGGCGGATTCGTAAAGACATCTCAACACCTCGATATAACGACAGTCCACTTGGCATCGCTGTAAGGATTCCAGAACAGCCCAGGTTTCAACAGAGTCAAAGGCCTTCTCATAGTCCACAAAAGCTAGACACAGGGGCTGATTATATTCTTCAGACTTCTGTATAATCTGCCTCACTGTGTGAATGTGGTCTATGGTACCATATCCTCCGCGAAACCCGGCCTGTTCCGGTGGCTGGAACTCGTCGAGTCTCCTGGCGAGACGATTCGTGATCACTCGTGAGAAAAGCTTATAGACATGGCTCAGGAGCGAGATGGGCCAGTAATTTTTAAGGAGAGTTTTATCTCCCTTCTTAAAAAAGAGCACCACCAAGCTCCCGCTCCACGCCTTTGGAGTTCTCCCACTGTGAAGGACGGCGTTGAAGAGCTTCTGCAATTCCTGTATAACAGGGGCTCCTCCAGCTTTCAGAAGCTCAGATGTAATTCCGTCCTCACCGGGGGCTTTTCCATTTCTAAGCTGTCTCAGAGCTAACACGATCTCGTCTTGACTGATGTCTGGCAGTTCGTCGGTGTAGTGGCGTGTCAGGGTGGCTCTGGAATCGTGGACGTCTCGTCGGGAACGAGGGGCATGTGCAGCGTATAATCGGCCATAGAAATCCTCTATCTCGGCGGTGATCTCCGGCTTCGACAATACGGTCCTCCCGTCGTGCGTTTTAAGCTTTGTCAGGTGGCTCCTGCCAAGCTGCTGAGTGAATACTTTGGACCCTCGGTTTCGCTCTATCGCCTCTTCAATGAGGCGTGTGTTGGAGCTCCGAAGGTCGCGCCGTACCATCTTCGCAATTTGCTTGTTCAGGTCTGACCTCTCCGACGAAGTCGCTTGGGTGGTTTCCCGTCTTCTTGTCATCAGCCCGAGAGTCTCAGCCGAGAGTTTGGATTTCTTGCCAGTACGCTGTTTTTTGCAGAACTTAATGCTTTCGTCCCTCAACGTTTCGACCAGATTGTGTAGGGTCTCGTTAGCGTCATCAGTGGGTTCCAAGGCAATAAATCTGTCCCCGAGAAGCTGCTGGAATTTCTCGGTGCCCGCCATGATTTGAATAGCGATAGGACGGAGCGTGGACTTCATCAGACGGTGTCTTTCAAGCTTCAAGTTGATATTCAGAGAGCCTCGCAGGAGTCGGTGATCAGATCCGGTATTGAACCTGTTGATCACTGAGACATCTCTGAATATGTGCTTGCTATCCGTCATGATGAAGTCGATCTCATTTTTGGTCACAGTGTCGGGACTTTGCCATGTCCACTTCCTTTGAGGCTGTTTCTTAAAGAAGGAGTTCATTAAGAACAGCCCCTCTTTCTCGAGGAAGTTGACAAGCATTTGCCCCCTGTGATTCCTAACTCCATAACCATGCGGTCCTATCCGGGATTCGTTGCCAGTCTGGGTTCCCACCTTGCCGTTAAAGTCCCCCATAACAACGTTGAAATGAGGCCTAGTGGTGTTATGCAAGGCTTTGGATATGTCTTCGTACATATCCTCCACTTCATCATCTGAGTGTGTCGAGGTCGGTGCGTAAACCTGAATGACCTTCATGCTGTAACGCTTGGACAGCCGAATGATCAGGTACGCTACCCTGGTCGACACACTGGAGATTTCTTCAACGTTGTTCGAGAGGACCTTATTGACGAGGAAGCCTACGCCGCCCTGGGATGTTTTATCACCCTCGCGAAAGTAGAGAAGATGGCCCGAGTCTAGGGTTACGGTGTCCTCCCCCTCTCTACGGACTTCACATAACCCCAGAACATGCCATTTTATGTTCTCTAACTCCACTTCCAACTGCGCTAGATGGTGGTCAAGCCTCAGAGTGCGTCCATTGAACGTAGCCAGAGTCAGTTGTTTGTGGCAGCCTGAGGTAGCCCGGTGATTGTTAGCACCCCCTGCTCCGCCGTTACCATGGCCGCTGCCATGGCCAGGAATAGCGAGGCGGCCGGGAACTAGGGGCCATTTCCTTCTTTGTTTTATCATAAGGGGGGGGGGGGGTAGTGCCCATAATCCCCACGCTGGGCATGCGGGTTGGGGATCGCAGTTCAGTGTGTGGTTGTTCTACAGAGGGCGCTGCTGCCCGCCCCCCGGTTTAGTCCCTTTGTCGCCTCTTACGACACCCACGGGAAGAGTTGGGGTGGTGCAATTCTAAGCCGGCACCGCACGGCAATAACGGCACTGAATAACTATTCGGACCTTATTCTTTGTTTATTTGTAAGGCCTCTCCACTATGTTCTTTTTTTTAGAGAGATTGCTGATTACCTCAAACGGCATTTTCAGCGTCACCGGGTTTACCTCCACCTCCACCTGTAGGTAAACTGTCAAATTTCCTCAATGGACCTTGAACTTTATGTCTTAGGCATATGGATGAAAATGTATTGAAGTAATATGACAGTTTTGGATAGGTTGACGGGCTGTCTGTACGTTCGGTAGATCAATAGTCAACCGACACCAATTTGAGTTTCATCTCTCAAACGTCACAGTACCCGAGAACAGGGTGCCAAGTGCGACTTTCATTCGACATTCGATGACGTTAACGAAAACGAGAATTTGTATGGCAAAATGTTAACTCTTTTCGTACAGGAGGCGCTGCTTCAATGCCATACTAATTTTCGTTTTCGTAAACGTAATCGAATGAATGCGGGTAGTAAACAAAACTCACACTAGGCCCCCAGAAGTGACGTCATCACGTCAGGATATCTCTCCAAGAGATGTCAGTCAAGCCGTAAAGATAAGCAGATGAATGTAAGCCTTATGACGATACAGTTAATGGCGTAATTAATCAAGGGTCGTCGTCGCGTTTCTTAACGCCGTCTGACACCATTTTTCTCCTCATTATTCTTGGCCCTTTCTCTTGTCACTGAAGCTTTTATTGCTTTCATTTGTCCACTTTGGGGCCATTACCTAAATACATTTTATTTATCATTGAAATTCTAGTACTTCTTTCAGTTTTAATATACTTCAGCCATCTATTGACCATTATATTTTTTTATTTAGCAATAACTCAACCACAAAATCAATAACTCTTTTAAGAAAATATTTTCATAATACGAGTATAACGGTGCGTTATTAATATCTACATTTCACTAGTAATTAAAATGTGCTCCTCGATGCTCTTTAATAAAGCATTTCCGAAATTCTACTATCCAGGATATGGAACCCTTTATAGCACCTTTACAAATAATTTTTACATAGAAATCCTATAAGAATAGCGATCTATGATGACTCTATTATGTTTCATCAACTGAGTTATTTATCACACTATAACCATAGTGTCTTACAAATAAACAGAGAATAAGCTCGGAATAGTTATTCCGTGTTTTGTCTCTTTTACTCTAATTTGAAATGACGTTTACATGACAGGAACAAAACATGGAATAACTATTCCGACCTTATTCTCTGTTTATTTGTAATGCCTATAGGTTAAAGAAAATCTTATTTAAGTAAGTACAATCAAAAAATAGTTATTGTTTTGAAAAACTGTTACGTGGTAGCTTTGTGCTTTAATGTTTTAAAAATGTATGTTATTATTGTTTTTAATATCCCTATAGTAGACAAAATGTCGGTCTTGCATGAAAAGAACGTATAACAACCATTAAAAGAAAATGCCCGACTGAAAAAGAAAGTAGCGCAAACGAATATTGTGAAGTTCTGAATTTTGAGTGTTGAAAAAATGGCGGAATATCAAAACTTTACTAAGTGATAAAGCTTGATTCCTTTCCGATTCGATTACGTTTTATGATCCAAACGTAATATTAAATATAATTTATGATAAACCGACATCGGATCCCTTGAGAGTTAGATGCGCTTAAATTTTACGATTTCAGCGTTCCAGTTTCGGTTCTGTGTAGGTAGTTACGAGTATGTTAAAAGTAGTGAAAATATATATAAAAACTAACAGCTTTTATGTAACAAAACTGAAAGTTCATTAGTAATTAATAATAATAATTTTAATTTTAATTTAAAGTGCTAATTGCTGCACTGAAGCTAAATTAAATATTTACAAAATTTATAAAATACCCTTCGCATAATAAATAGCCTTCCCGGTAGCATAGCGGCATAGCGGTCAGTGATTGCGGAAGACCCAGGTTTGATTCCTGGCTGGGTCGGGTGTGCGTTTAATTTTTTCACTGTATTTCATAAATTTATAAATATTTAATAATAATTTATTTCAGGCATCAAACAATGTACAGATGGTAAATTACATAGAGGCCCGTATACCTTACATACACATACAAATTTTAAATAAATTAAAATAAATATTAATATTAATAAGTAACCTGTTGAAAAATAAAACACCTATCAAGCGATAACCGAATTTTATTCGAGAAGATTTACACGGTGACGAAATAGCCGAAACTGTCAGTAGCTGATGCTAAGCCAATCAATGATAAGTTATCTCAATAAGAATCACTTACTTACTTTACTATCCTGGCGCTGTAGCCACAAGTGAGCTTTGGCCTCTGATACAAGTCGGCGCCACTGGTCCCGGTTCTGAACTCCCTTCTGCTAGTTCTAAAGTTAACGCGAACACAACACATAAAAATGAAACAACTTTCTTTGTTTTTTTTATACTTAGCACGGCAAATGACTCCATACCACCTGATGTTAAGTGGAAATGGAGTCCAGACGCGAAGACAACTGGTGCGGCGTGAAAACAACGCAGCATCAGTCAACCTCACTCTGCCGGCCCACAAGGTGCTTCTTTACGCCTCGTTTGAAGGACCCCATTTCATAGGAAGGAGGGAAACATGAGGTGGCGCCACCGTCACACGATAACAAAGTCACTGTGTATTTTTCTCAAATTAAAAATATAAAAACAGATAAATTAAGTGCAAATACATAATTAAACCGTTGCCAAGTATACAACGCTCAAGTACTAGTGTTATCTAACTAAAGTCAGTGCTATAACATCAATTATCAACAAAACTAACACCGATCAAATTAACTAAGCAAAAAGCAGTGTTAAAGTGATAAAATCTTATTGACAGTGAATTTTTTGATATTTTCTTGACATAGCAATCAGTGAATAAACATAAAATAGTGATTATTAGACTAATTATACAAAATTAAAGACAGTTCTTTGTGCATCAAATACTTATATGACTCATTTTTAACTGACAATTATAAATTTAAAGTTAAAGACGTTTCTTAACAACGACATCTATATGACGGGGTGTAAATTAAATAGACTATTAGCAAATGGTTCTTAACGCACCTACTTTCTCAAAGGTTCCTTCAGCGTGACAAAGGGGGCGCTAAAATGAACTTTTTTGAAAATATAACTTTTCGTCGCAACAGAAGAACACAATCATTCAGCAATGATTCAAGTGTTTTTGATGGAGGAGAAACAGTAGCTAGTAACGCAAACTCAACTTTGAACAGTATCTTAGATGGTAGCTCCACTAGCCTACCAAATATGTCAACTGAAAGCTTAGAACCTCTCAAGGAAGAAATTAATAGATTACGGTTGCAACTTCAGAGTGCAGATGAAGAAATAGCTAACCTTAACAGTGAAAACTGCTCTTTAAAAGCAAAAAATATGGAGTGCGAAAAAAAGTTGAAAATGCTCAAGGATTCCTTTCAAACCTTGCGTGCCTCGCCTAGTAACATAAAAACAGGAAAATTCTATACAACAACAGCAAAGCGAATTCAAATGTCTACACGGGGACTTTTCCAAACTCCAAATCAGCATAACATAAAGCATTTTGTTGATTCGAGCTCATTAAACATCACTGTTAAAGCATCTAAACAGAAGATATGCAGCTGCTCGCAAGATGGCGCTACAAGTCAGCCAACACAAACCTCCTTCCCCTTCGGGACGAATAAGCACGTCACTGAGTCTGATACAAGCTCACTACGTCGTAGGCGCAGCAGCTCACAAGATGGCGCTACGAGTCCGCCATCACCACCAACACAAACTTCGTTCGGAACAAATGTCAATACATCAATAATAACTACAGAATGTGATAATAACCTAGGTACTTTAAATAAAAATAAATTACTAGTGCTAAGTAGTAACAATACCAATAGAGTGTTAGGAATAATGCAGAAAGTGTTTGATAATAACTTTTACATATCTCATTACTCATCACCAGGTGCAGGTATAGAACAATTGTTAACAAATATTGAACAAAAGTTACATGATTATACTTTAAACGACTATTGTGTTATATTTATAGGTGAAATGGATTTCCAAACGACAAAAAATTATAGAAAACTTGTAGCATTTATACGAGAAAAACTTATTCTACTGGACCATACAAATATTATACTGGTTTCTCCAACGTTTAAAATCCATAGAAATTCAACATTGTTTAACAATAGAATTGAAACTTTTAATAAATGTCTGTATGTTAGTAATTGTCGTTATGGCTTTGCTTACTTGCTTGACTCATGTATAAACTTGAAATATACATGGGAAATGTTTTCTTTTAGGCAGGGAATTGTAAACAATAGAGGTTTTGTGAACATAGTAACTGGTTTGAATGAATTTATATCAGAACTTATGAAATACTATTCAGGCTTGAAAGTCAGTGAAAATTCCATTCAACCTGTTCAAGTAGTATCTGACAGGGACAGTTTTTTCGTGTCTAAACATATAACTGTTATGCACCAAAATATTTGTGGCCTATTAAATAAAACAGATTTGTTGACAGTGGCAATGTATAATGAAACTACTTCAAAAAATATACATGTAGATATCTTATGTATCACAGAGCATTTTATGTGCAAAGAGGATTTGTGTAATTTGAATTTCCAGAATTATAAATTAGTCACTAGCTACACAAGGGACAAACGTAGAGGGGGTTCCTGCATCATGATTCGCCAAGATTTTGATTTTGAGGTTATTGATGTCTCAAAATTCTGTATAAAATGTGTTTTTGAAGCCTGTGCTGTAAGCTTGGTGCGTGAAAATCTCATTATAGTGTGTATTTACAGACCCCCTAAATCTGACATTGAATTATTTATGAATAAAATTTACTTACTATTGAATAAATTGTGCAATAATAATAAAAAAATAATTATCTGTGGTGACTTCAATATAGACATTTTAAAGAAAACTAAAATATCCATTAACTTTGAGAATTTAATTCTGAATTATAATTTGAAATTACAAATTAGAGAGCCTACCAGACTAAGTAGTGGGACTTGCTTGGATAACTTCGCACATAACATTCGAGGTAGTAAAAGTAAAGTAACCGAACTTGCACTGTCTGATCATACATCTCAAATCTTACAGTGCCCTATCAACAAAACATGTCGATTAAAATTCTGGCGTATGATTAAAAGGGATTATTGTGAGGAAAATATGGAGAAGTTTAAGGAGGCTCTTAAAGCACTTACTTTTAGTGATGTCTATGAAGCCAAAGATGTTAACGAAGCTTATTGTGCTTTTATAGAGTTAATCACCTTATTTCACGATCTTTGTTGTCCTCAAAGATTAATAATAATAAGAAGTAACAAAAAACCAAAATGGGTTTCGCGTGGTATTCGTATTTGTAGTAAGAGGAAGCGACAGCTGCTATGGATGTATAGATCTTACCCGACCAAGGAAAATAAATTCTTGCTTAAAAATTATTGTCGCAAATATAAAAAGGTCATAAAGCTCACGCAACTCGCCCAAAATAATCACTACATCAGCACATCGAATAATAAATCTAAGGCAGCGTGGCATGTCATAAATAATAGCAAACATCAGCTTCCTACTGAAACCGCACAGCTAATTCACAATAACAACGGTGTTAAAGTAAGTGATCCCACAGAAATAGCAAACCTATTTAACAATCACTTTGTGGATGCGGCACGTCGACTTAAAACTGATGACCCTGTTTTTTCACAATGCTGTAAAGTGTCGAATTCTATATTTATCTCACAATGCACGATCGATGCAGTATTAAAGATAATACGATCATTAAAAATGATACAGAGTGTTGGAATAGATTGTATTTCCACTAAAATTATAAAGACATTTTCTTTACATCTAGCTGCTCCTTTAAATCATATTATTAATTTGATGTTGACTACTGGCGTTTTTCCTGATGACCTAAAAATTGCCATGGTAAAGCCTATATATAAAAAAGGAGAACGCACCGATGTAAAAAAATATAGACCGATTGCTCAATTAAATGTGTTCTCGAAGATATTTAAAAGAATTATCCGTGATTATTTTTACAACTTTTTCGAGAAGTACGACTTGTTTGCTAAAGAACAATTTGGTTTTCGTAGAGAAAAAAGCACAAATATTGCTATCCATCAATTTCTTCAACCGGTCATGAAATCAGTTGATCTTAAACAACATGTATGTGCATTATATATGGACATGTCAAGCGCATTCGACCATGTCGACCATAATATACTTCTGCAAAAACTTTACTCCTACGGTATAAGAGGTGTAGCCCATGATCTAATAAGGTCATATCTTAGAAACGGGAAACAGTATACTATTGTAACAAAGTTATGTGAGGAATCAGGAATAAATAAGAATTATTCGTCAGACTGCAGAAATGTGGAAGTAGGCGTACCACAAGGGAGTATATTAGGTCCTTTGTTCTTCATTATATATATAAATGACCTTCCAAAGTCTATTGAACACCCTATGATAATGTTTGCCGATGACAGCACTGCCATAATCAAATGTATTAATAGTCACACCTATGAAGAAGAAATAAACAATGCCATGAAAAAACTGAATGTCTGGTTGGAAAGAAACAACCTGATACTTAATACTAATAAAACAAAAATTATGCATTTTAGACAGAAAACTCATCTACCAAATGTGACTCTAAAAGCTAATGATGATGTAATAGAATCAGTCTGTAACATTAAATTTCTAGGTGTCCAAATTGACTATGAAATGAACTGGAAGTCTCATACTGAAATGCTTTGTAAAAGACTAAGTACATCTACTTATGTCTTATACAAGCTTTCCAAAAAAGCAAACACAGAAACTGTTGTTATGGCCTATCATGGATACATAGAATCTATATTACGATATGGCATAATGTTTTGGGGGAATTCCTGTAACAAAAACGTGGTCTTTATAGCACAAAAAAGATGTCTAAGGGCCATTAAGGGTCTAAAGCCTACTGATAGTTGCAAACCAGTTTTTAAACAACTTAATATTTTGACTCTCCCATCCTTATATATTTTTGAAGTTGCGCTATTTGTCAAGAAAAATCAACACGCTTTTTCCACTTTTTCAGAAATAAATGCTCATAGAAACCATAGACCAGGACGTGGGAACAAATTGTGCGCCCTTAAACATAAAACTACATTATTTTCAAATAGTTTCTTTGGTATGGCTAGTAAAATATTTAATAATATCCCGAATGACATTAAAATGTCACCAATTAATCTGTTCAAGAAAAGACTATTAATTCTCCTAATTGACAAAGTCTATCACAAAACCGAAGACTTTCTTACTGACTTTTCCATATGAAATTATAGGTACTTGAATAAAATTTTGACATGAATGTATTATTAATTTTTTTTACTTACTTTTGACATTATAGCACAATTTAGTATTAATTGAATTTTTTTAACATAATGATGACATCGCATACAACTTGACATTCTTATACTTAACACAATTTAATACTGTAACTTATGTAATCAATCATGTCATATTAACGTCATATTACTTTTTCTATTAATTTAATATTGATTTTCCAAACCTATATCAAATTATTGTATACCTTGTTAAAGGTGGAAATGTAGTGAAACACCTAAAACCCAACAACAGCAATATGTATACTAACCTACATTTCACAATAAAGAGATTTGTATTTGTATTTGTATTTGAAAACGTGTGCTGGTAGACTATTCCATCTTTTGGAGGTGCGACAAAGAAACGAGTCACCAAATTTCTTTGTGCGCGATGGGATATGTGTGACAGTAAAGCGATGACTCCGGAGAGCAGCACGTGTACCTACACGCGTTTATTTTACACATTACTTTATTTAATGTTTATCCTGACGTTTCGAACCTTTTGCAGGGTCCGTGGTCACAGGGAGGCTGAGGTGTTGATCGTCTCATAATTAGTTAGTAGCTTGTGTCTTTTTACAAAATATGTTTTTTTAAGAGAGTTTGCTGATTGCCTCAGACGGCATTTTCAGCTTCTCCTGGCTTTTTGGGGGCAGCGAGAAACTTAAGGCGAGGGTTTCCAAAAAACGTTGTTTTTAAATGAGTTTTATTCAAAGTGTATAAGGATTTTAAATCCAAAAATATATATGTTATTCATTGGCCTTTTATCTAGTAACTTCGGCTGGTATTTTCACGATATTTTACAATTTCCTGCATCGAATATAATATCAAACATACGTCTTATTAATAAACTAAATATCATTTTATTCAGGCTATACACCGTTTCAGACAAAGAAAAATATACCAAACCAATTGTCTTTGAATATGTAATAGTTGTCGGCCATTATAATTTTAATAATAAGTAAACGTTCAATAAAATCCACATTATTGCCTAATTCGACGCTCGCGCCATCATTCAGTCCCGGGCGGAACGCCTTGGAAATCTCACAGTCGGAAACGCTCGCCTTAAAGGGTTCCTCAAGCCGTGTGAAACGAATCACCTTCGGAGGTTTTCTCGAGAGAACGGCATCACGCACTAGTGTCTGTCCCCGTGCCTTACTAGATTCTCCGAAGGGTCCAGATCGGATCAGGGAGGAGACAAAATATGTAAGAAGGTCAGCTGTACTTAGCAATTTGCCGCGCATTGATTGTCGTTTAAATGAGTAATATCCTTCATGATTGTAGAGCAGCTGCAATTACGCCGCCTCGCCTCTCCGTATAAACGTGCGCACTAATTGATAACTTCCACGCCAATTTAATTCAAAAAGGGAGACACTAGCGCACTTTGACATAGCGTCTCTGAAGAGAGGAAATACTCAACTCTTTTTAAAATTTTATTTGTAATTATTTACATATAATTTTACGCAAATATTGTTGCGAACAAATTACAATTTGAAAAAAGACAAAGTGTTGAAAGAATTCCACGAGTGGGATCCGAACCCGCACCCCATGAGGGGTGGTGCACGCCGGGTCAGGTGCACTGTCAACTATGCTATCGTGGCTCAATCCAACTCGCCGAAATTAATCAACACTATCTACTTCTACTTTCAATGTCGACAACTACGTCATCAACATTAATTTGTAGTTTCATTTTTATAGTACCTACTTGTATTATTCTTGACATGGACGGAATTTCTTTGGTTGGATACATGCTAACATTGCTTTGATTCATTATTAACAAACGACCTTTGGTGGATGATCAATCTAATATTTAAAATTCTCGTGTCACAGTTTTCGTTGCCATACTCCTCCGAAACGGCTTGACCGATTTTGATGAAATTTTTTGTGCTTATCCGGTATCTATGAGAATCGGCCAACATCTATTTTTCATCCCCCTAAATGTTAGGGGTAGTCCACCCCTAAATTATTGTTTTTTTTTAGACAAAATTTTTAATTTCTATTTTTTTATGATACAACATACAAAAATACATACAATCCTCAATTTTCACTCTTCTACGATCAACCCTTATTTTTTAATAGCCATTTTAGTAATTTAATCATTTTTCCTCTCCGGTCGAAAACTGATCAAAGGAAATTATTTATATGGCAAAACAACGTTTGCCGGGTCAGCTAGTGATAAATAATATTCCCCTGTAATGGTATGCAGAATATTTCCATGACTACAAAATATTATTTTGAGTAGTATTTCGATTTTTTACTGATTCAATTATTTTTTGATTAGGTCAAAAAAATGTTGGTCACTAGTCCTGTCAAATGCTGGGGCCACTACCCTAACTTGATAAAGTTAGCCAACTTTGTAAAATCCCTTACGTTTCGTTTAGTGAAACGACGTAGCGTGACGTTGACTACGAGCGTAGCATAGTGATGCTACGCTCGAACAATACGCGCCGGTAATATTTTTTGTCTTTTACTTTTTCTGTGACTTTTACTAAAATGTCATTGCAGTAATCCACTCCCGATGGCCATGACCATAATCTATAACGATACGGTGAACGGAAAACAATGTTACAGTCTTAAGAGCCACCCATTTCTCAGGACTGAACAAAAAGGGACCGAACCAGTTATGTTCTGCTACGACAAAGTTTTCGCGAGAGTTATGAAGGAAACTGGCCTTTTTTGCTTTACTTAGGGTATTACTAGCGAACCTGTTATACAAACTTTTTTTTAAGTAAGTTGTTTGAATAGACAAGACATTTTGTTATCAAACAAAATTGTTTGATCACATTGTTGCTATTTCACAAAGGTTATAATTTATTTTAAAACAATACAACAGACCATTCTTGAAAGCACTTACAACGAATATCGACCTTAACGTCACTTGCTATCAGGAGAGACAAGAACTAATTGAAAATGATTGAACAAAAGTCACCGACATAGCCCGAAGAGTTGCTAAGTTCAAATGACAGTGGGCAGGGCAAATCGCTTGCAGGACTGATGGCCGCTGGCGCGGAACAGTTTTTGAGTGGCGACCGCGTACCGGAGACGCAGTGTGGGCAGGCCTTCAACAAGGTGGACCGACAACCTGGTGAAGGTCGCGGAAAGCCGCTGGATGCGAGCAGCACAAAACCGGTCGTAGTGGAGATCCTTGGGGGAGGCCTTTGTCCAGCAGTGGACGTCTTTTGGCTCAGATGATGATGATGAGCACACCTTCTGTCCTCCTCAGTCCTCTCCCCTAATGTATGCTGTGTCCGACAGGGACCATATGTTGTTACATCCCCAGCGTTTTTAGTGGGTAAACCCCCGTACCATTTTTGAATGGAAGTCCCACATAACCATCGGGTAGTGCCTGAACGTAACGATGTGCGAAACACAAATTTCCCTAAGAAAAATAGAGTTCCATATTGTTACTGATATTATTTTTAAGATCCTTGTATTATATTACATATGGGAAAGCTATGAAGAAGCTATTGAATTGAAACAATATCCCACCAACAAAACACACAGAGTGTGAAATTGCTCAAGTACGAGTATTAAGTCTCGTCAATGGAATTCGCCTAATTACAGTCGCCGTTCGCGTGAACTCCCTCAATTTATTTAATTTTGAGAGCTTCTACTCCGTCTCATAATTATATAAAAGATTATTAAGGAAAATGCCTTTTCGTGTTCTGTCATAAATTGTGATTACAGATCTGCATGGCTACTTCATTTTATTTATTAAATCTTTATTTCCAACGATTACTAATGATTGATTTCTCTTTTATATATAAAACACTTATATGAGTGTTTTAAAAATGTATTTTTTCATCATTGAATAAAATAAGTAGGTTCAGCACTTTAGTTAATTATCTTAATCATAACTAAACTAAATTTAAAAAAACTTTTTTCTTACCTACTTAACTTGGTTATATTTGTTACATTTTAAACTATTCCAAACTGATTATAAAAATGATTTATGCACTTGCCTAACCTATAAACAACAACAACATACTCTATGGAAATATTTTTTCAAGTTTCTTTGTAAAATGTCATTTTCATTGCATATGCAATAAACGTAGTTTTAAGGTGTATTCGGAAGCGGCGAGCTAGGCGGCTAGGCGACAGTCATTTCCGCCCAACTGCAGCGGCCAGGGGCGGGCGGAGCGCGGGCGGCGGGTGGAGGTCATGGATCCAGGTCAGAGGCTGGCCTTGCTCGCGCAGACCTGTTGATAGGCGTGTATTAGATCTGAATAACTGTTTACACTCTTTTGTTTTGTTCGGAGTTGTTTTTGTTAGGCGTCGTTAAAGTAGTCACTAAAACAAATAACTGCATCAAAGTCAAAGTCAAAGTAACTATGTATGTTGCACATGTTCGATTATTTTACTTCTACGTTGTTTTTTTTATTATTTCATAACGGGAAAGTGCTTTGTCTTCATTTTACCTGATGGTATGTGAAGACAAGGTCGAATATCTTTATATTCGATTGATTCGATTGCGATGCGCCTTTGCGCATTTCACTCAGAATCCTTAACTATTGAGTTACTCTACCTAAGAGAATAGAATAAAAAAAATCTTTATTTAGTATAATCACACATACACATTCAAAACACAGGAAAATCACTTTTGCAGAATCTTACCTTTCTTTGAACTATGTCAACACAAAGACGCTATTCACGCTAGCAAGGCGGACTGAAAACAAGCTATACCACCAAATACACCGAGAGCAATAATACCTACACAAAACGGTTAATATTTCATTTACTCGTGATATACAAAATAACACTTGACAGAAATTTTATGAAAATAATGTCTGATCGCTGTTCGTGGGCTGAGATCGTTATTGAGGTGATAGCAATTACCAGAATGACAAAGATTTTCGTTGAAAATCTTCCTAGAGGTTAATCTCCAAAAAATCCAATTTGAATACACAGCCACCGTTAGCTTCGGCGATGGAAATTGTTGACTTGACACCTCATTAGTGGAGGAACGACGAACTCTTCACTTTTCGGATACCTATCTCAATGCCGCACGGTAATCAATTGCGAATAATGTACCGACAATTCTGGAGAGACACTTCTCTATGATGCGATACTTTTATTTACTAAACTATTGGCATCAGTGTGCGACACTTTAAGCCTACTGTTCCACATAATTTTCATCGCATAAAAAATAATAGATTAATTAATTATCTTAATTAATGGCTTCGCGTTGCAAGTATTTTTATTATAAGTAAGTGGGTACAATTGTACGGTAGATAGAAATTAAAATGGAGTCTCACAACACGTGTTATATCCGTACTCCGTATTATGTTCCGTGTTATGTACGTACGTGGTATTATCCGTAACTCGGGAGAAACTCAAAATATAGATTTTCATTCAACTTTTACGGGATGTCAGCTAGAAAGCAAGTGCACTGCATACATTCGTTGCTAAAGACTTAAATCAATTAATGACCCATATTTTTATGGATTAAAAGAAAAAATGTCGATCAATAGTGCCACGTTAATATCAAAGTATTGTATGGATAACTCTAAAAACATAAATCAAAATAAAATAAATCTCCTTCTTGGCCTCGTAAACCAAAGGTTTTCTGAAAGGATCGCTTGTAGCGATAAGGCCGCCTTTTCCAATGGTAGCTTTTAGATTATGCGATTAACATTTTTTCATCTCTATATTAGCAATAAAGGGTTTATCTATCTATGGCTACCAAAGTCTTATCGCTAAACTTCCACGATCACTTGAGACAACATGAAACGAAAAGAGCAACTAGCTCTTCCGGAGCTCTCGCTGCTCCCAAGCGACACACTGCCCCTGCCCTAACGCGATAGCAAAGTCAAAGGCTTGAAAGCTTTCCCTTACCAACACTGCCATGTTGTTCCATTATCAAAGTCAAAGTCAGATATTCTTTATTCAAATAAACTTTAAAAAAGTGCTTTTAATAAATAATAAATGTTTCCCACACTCACACCAATTATCTAGCCCCAAGAAAAGCTTCCTTAAGAAACTTGTTAAAATGGTTAAAGTGGTAAAATATACATACTTATTATACATAGGAAAAATCCAGACCCGAAACAATTTAGAAAAAAAGGTATTTCTAAATTGATTCGACCGGGGATCGAACCCGGGACCTCAGAGATGGCGACACCATGAAAAGCGGTGTGCAAGCCACTCGACCAAGGAGGTCATCAAGCTTTTGAATCGTCTAAAATTTTTTTACCTACTACCCATCCAGGACGTCTATTTTTTAGCTGTGAAGAAGAATGGGCGCAAGATACTCCATAGCTTTAATTCAATATGTAACGACATTTACAAAATCAGATTTGCCGTTACTAGGCAATAAATACCTACTTATGAAATATCGTTTTTTATTGTTTGTGTTTCTGTGGCCGAGCGGCAAAGAGCTCGGCCCGATACCCAGAGGTCCTACGTTCAATACCTATGTCGGGCAAAGTGTTTCGGATTTTTCGATGCATAGCCTGATAGCTGGCCCTATAGACAAAGAATAAGGTCCGAATAGTTATTCCGTGTTTTGTTCCTGTCATGTAAACGTCATTTCAAATTAGAGTAAAAGAGAAAAAACACGGACTAACTGTTCGGACCTTATTCTTTATTTATTTGCAAGGGATAAGAGTTTATCTGACTATCTATCTATCTATCTATGACTACCGAAGTCTTATCGCTAAACTTCCACGATCACTTGAGACAACATGAAACAGTAAAGAGCAATTAGCTCTTGAGGGGCTCTCGCCGCTCCTAAGCGAAACAACTGTCCCTGCCCTAACGCGAAGGCTTTCGCTCACCAACGCCGCCATGTTGTTCCATTATTAGATTTGCCGTTTCTATAGTAAGGCAATGAATACTTTTAAAATATCGATTTTATTATGTGTGTTTCGGTGTCCCAGTGGCATAGCGCTCGGCTCAATACACGAAGGTCACAGGTTCAATTCCTAGACCGGGCTGGGTGATTTTTCGATGCATTACCTGACAAATAAAATGTTTATATATCTACCAATCTATCAATCTATGGCTACCGAATTATCGCTCAACTTCCACGATCACTTGAGACAACATGAAACAGTGAAGAGCAACTAGCTCTTGAAAAGCTCTCGTAGCGAGCCAACTGTCCCCGATCTAACGCAATATCAAAGTCAAAGGCTTGAAAGCTTTCCCTCATCAACGCCGCCATGTTGTTGCATTATCAGATTTGCCGTTTCTATAGCGAGGCAATAAACACTTTAGCTATTACGAGTATTTATTAGTGTGTTTGGTACAACGCCTCGGTGGCCGAGTGGCAGTGCGCTCGGCTCGATACCCGAAGGTCCCGGGTTTAATTCCCAGGTCGGGTAAAATGTATTTCGGATTTTTCGATGCATAGCCCGGGTTTGTGATCACCAACCCGCATTTGGCAAGCGTGGTGATTAAGCAATTACCCATCAATTGTTGCGATGACTTGATTTCAATGATGGAGGCCTTTGCCCAGCTGTGGGACAATTATAGGCTGTTTACTTTACTTTACTTTACTTTACAGACGCCTGCACATCAACCTCTACAAAGCTATCAATTTTTAATAAAAAAAATTAATACATTTTCAGTAATAGGTATTTATTTATTTATGGTACACAACACAGATTATAGCTAAAACATGAATAGGGTAGGGTACGTATTAATATATAAAGTATTTTGCTAAACTACAATTAAATAATGTGTGCACACATCATGACTTAAATATCTAGACTATAAAGATGTGCTTTATGTTATAATTTATAATTTAAACAAACAAACAAATTTAGTTTATTATTATATAAAAACTAAGTTGTATAGGAAGGTTTTAAGGAAACTTTTAAGCAATTCTGGAATCCTGCAAGACTGAGACGAATATAGGCGGCACATGCGCTACGCACTATAGAATTATCACGTAACCGAAATTTTATTTTAAAATTTAAAAGAGCTAGTAAATTAGAAGAATCTATGTGGGAGTGGACAATTTTGTATAGGCGACGTATTGGAAATTTACGTGGCGGGGATCTTGATTTTTCCCAACAATTACAAAACATATGAAAGTGATATTTGATGACATGATTTTTCATTTAGTTGACTTCATTTTGCTAGTTGCAGAAACACGATTTGTCAACTTTTATATCAGAGAAAAAAATATCAAAGTAACCTCTTTTAAAACATAGATTTGTATTTTACAGGCTAACCAGACCGATTTAAGCATCTTAATTTTCTTAGTAGATTAGTTTTAACACACACTTCAATATTGTAGTTCATTTTTTTTAAATAATTTGCAGTTTTAATTTGAAGGAAAATAAACATATTTTCTTATGGTACGGGCTTGGTACGGGGCGGGGCGCAAACGCTCCGTATGAGATTTATTGTTTAGCGGTGCGTCGCCTTAAGAAGAGTTCAAAGTCTTTCAGATTTTAGAGATTGTGGTAGTCAGTTGTGCAGGCGTGTGTACGTATAATTTCAAATCAGTATTTGGACCCGTATGTTTTTTTTTTATTTGCTGATTGCCTCTGACGGCATCTCAGCTTGACCGGGCTTTTTTGGGGGCGGCGAGAAACTCAAAGGGTTCCTCATTCGTGTGAAACGAATCACCTTCGGAGGTTTTCTAGAGGGAACGGCATCACCCACAAGTGCGTGTCACCGTGCCCTAGCACCCCAGTATTAGTCCTAGTGCCCCGTGCACTAGATTCTCCGAGGGCTTCGAATCATTTATTTATTTATTCATTTTACAGAATGATTGACATTTTTATTACCATTTTATATTAAACCCATACATGACGACATAAAGACGACATATTCATATTTCATCATGTTTATATTTGTTGATAACAACCAAATAACAAAACAACGACACGAGTTACAAGCTATCTAGATGCCGGAACACAATGCTACAAACATTATAGGTACCTATCTGTGGTCTGTGATCAACACCTCCACTGATATTTGTAGATTTTGATGGCTTTATGTAAAGACATATTTTATAATTACAAATTCAAATAACATTAATATTATTTTGTTTACATATAATATTTTATAATTACAAATTCAAATAACATTAATATTATTTTGTTTACATATAATATTTTATAATTACAAATTCAAATAACATTAATATTATTTTGTTTACATATAATATTTTATAATTACAAATTCAAATAACATTAATATTATTTTGTTTACATATAATATTTTATAATTACAAATTCAAATAACATTAATATTATTTTGTTTACATATAATATTTTATTGTTTCTTAGAAGAATAGCTTTAGTTTTGGTTCAGAGGCCTGTATCGATCCACAATGTAAATTTTCGTAAGCCACGTAAAGAAATACAATTGATATTATGTTATTATTATGTTATGTTATTGTGATTTATATAAATGTCAACTTTGAATGTACACAACAAAAAAAAACATAACTTGAAAAAAAACAGAAAAATAATTAGAAAATTAAAAACTAAATACCTACAAATAAAAGATGTCCTCCAACTGTAGGCTCATGGGAACGGTCCCAAGAATGCTAGCAACATTGCCAAACTAATACGCTGGCAGAGGTAGCTGCCAGCCATCTTGTCACCGGAGGCCTCGATAAGGCGAGCACATAACTCTTTAACAAGCTAGTTTTTCTTTGTTATTTATATTATGTTTAGAAAATTCGACAGATATTGATAGGTAAAATATTATGTTGACAATAATGTTAATCACACTAATATTATAAATGCAAAAGTTTGTGTGTATATATGTGTCTGTATTTGTTGCTACTTCACGCTGCAACGGATGGATGGATTCGGATGAAATTTGGCATTACAGATAGTTTATAACCTGGATTGAAACATAGGATACTTTTTATTCCCGATATTTCTACGGGAACGGGGACCATGCGGGTGAAACCGCGGGCGGCCGCTAGTGTAATATAATATTCTGTTAATATTAGAGATCTACCGAACGAAGAAGTGTCAGTGAGCCTATTAATTTGTTTGAGAGGGGTGTAGACAGACACTCGCTACGCAGCAATATTGGAAATTCTGTTGGATTCTGGGAAACTCTGAAACAGTCTGATAATGGAGGCAGCGCTTTTTATGTAAATTCTTGATCAATAAAAGGAATACATGAAGGGAAACGGTAAACATTTGGGGCCTTACTTAAACATAGTATAAGCTTGGTGTGGTAATTTCGTTTTTATTTATTACTAGACGACCCGGTGAACTTCGTATCACCTACATGTATTGGTGAAAAATATGGTCAAAACTTAAACATTATCGGCTGGGGTGAGAAATTACTCTAAACATTTCTTGGCCAACATCCAAAAATATAACAATTGCTTTCAAATGACGTCGTTTGGCGCAACGCACATGGTACAGGAAAATTTTATGCCCACTTTCGAGGTAGTATACCATAATTATTGTTTTTGATAAATTATTAATTGTGGCAATTTTACTTTACCACATAATCTAGTAGATTCACCGCTGTCTTTTAACGCTTTACAAGATCGACAAATGGTTGTCATTTCCCCAATTTTTACGGTACAATAATCTATTTCCGGGTCGTAGTGGAATGCTACTCGTTCCAGGTTTACAGGAACACTGCGTCTGCAGAATCGCTCTATTTCATTGTGTCGTGCACTCGTGCTCGCTGTTGTTGTGTTTGGTGTGCCCGAACTCGTTCCATTCTAAGCCTATCTACTTCATTATTGTTCACTGTGGAACGCAATTCTGCCATACAAACGAATGTTGTCATTACCTGTCTCTCGCTGGTCGTCAGTGCCGTTTGCACGTGAGTTAGCTCGTCACACATTTGATTGACATCGCGACCTAAGTCAGGTTCTCTTCTCCTTGGCATTTTAAAACAATAATAGTAATACAGTAAATAAAGTTTCGCGCTCTGACAAACTGATGATAGATTTTAATAATCGTCTTCCTATTTATTTATTTATTTTCTTTTTTCGGCTGCATTAGTAGTTGTTAACAACCACCAATCCGCACTGGGCCCGCGTGGTGGTTTATGGCCCGTTCTTCCTATCCATCCATAGGGAAGGCTCGTGCCCCAGCAGTGGGGACTTTATGAGCTGATGATGATGATGATGATTTTCTTTTTACGACAACCAACTGACACTTTTACACATTTTTATTTCTGAAGCAGAAATGTTTTGTATTCCAACAAAATAGACCAAAGAGATCGGACCTCATATTACAGCTATGAAACATACACAATACACGTCACCTATAAATATTTGACATCCAACCAAGTGACAAAAGACATCAAATGTTTCACAGCTAGGAACATTTTGTTGTACGTACCGCTTTGACAGTCTCCATGACAACGAAATAAACAAATAATTTTGTATTGGAAAATTAAATTGTCGGTTTTAGTATTTTCCGTTACTTATTATTTATGTTTCTCACCGCTTAAACCTTCCCTGAACCTCCACAAATATTTCAAAATCAATATTAGCCAAATCGGTCCAGCCATTCTCGAGTTTTAGCCCGACTAACGGACAGCAATTGATTTTTATATATATAGATTTTGTTCTCGTCATGTAAACTTCAAGCTTATACCGTGTTTATTAATACGGGAGTAAACTCCACTTATTTTATTTTATTTATTAATTTTATTCTCTTCTCTTCTTATATCTTAGGAAATCCAACATTTCAAAAGTTTTAATAGGTTACAAAATATAATACATAAAAACCACTTATAGGTTCTCACCGATAGTTCTGTGACTTCATCACAGAACCAATTACGAGTAGTACCTACATAAGTTTTTATTTTATTATTTTATATTAGTCTACATAAACATGTACCCATCAAAACATGTACAAAAGTATGGAGTTATATATAAAAGACAAAATCTTAGTACAGTTTCCAATTGAAAATTAAAACAAAATTAGAATTTGGCCGTCTTAAAGCTTTCAAGCGATCTTATCTAGACAAACAGACAGTTCAAACAGAAACGAACGGATTGAAGAAGACAGGATATATTTTTTCGTGGAATTCCGATTTTATTACTAGCAATACATATTGTTATGTTTTTCTAATTGGTTTCAACAACCAACTAAACATCATTATGCAAGATTCACTTTTCCAAACTGTTACATAATGAACTAAATCTGAGAACTTGAGCGCAAATATTAATATTATAAGCCCTACCTAATGATCTTATTTACTAAAAGCTTGTTACGGCAATTAGTAATTAATAAAGCCCTGTAGGCCGCCGGCGAAGCAAACACAAGTAAAGAGGCGCCTCTGAACGGAACGGGTCAACAAGTCAGCCCATTGCCGCTAATTACGATTTTTAACATCCTTCAAAAAGCTTCCGAGCGAATTGTGCATTATTTAAATGGTTTCGCTCGAACCGTCCGCGTCAGGAAACTTGATTAATTGTTTGTCCCACAGTTTGGGGTTAAATCTTATTAAAGATGCTTATCAAATCTTTTGGAAAAGGTTTAATCAGGCACTTTAAATAATTGTTGTAACTGAAAATAGAATTTGAAGTGCTATTTTTAGTTTTAATTTTAATATAAGTAGTTGGAATGTGTTTGTTGGCCACTTTAGGTATTTTAGCCTACTTCATTCCGATCACTGGTAAAGTTTTATTAGTGAACATACTATGATAAATTGGTAAGTGGTATGTTGTTTACGTGAAACTGTATATAATTATTTAATTGTCTACAATGTTTTGGCGCCGGATAACCATTCAGATTTGTTCCTGAGTTATGGATTAGTATTAGTAATAATAACAATTTAATAATGTTCTAAAAATAAACACTGTCAAAGGCTGTCAAAGGCTTCGAAACGTTACATTAAACGTGTTGTTTTATTGCTGAGTTTCTTGCCGGCTTCCCTTAACATAAAGTGTACCGAGGTGAACTTAAAAACCTTGCGTAGCGATACTTGTACCAACAAAATAAATAAAAACAAACAAAAAACGCTTGGCCTTAACTCACTTTAGTCTCACTTAATAGAAGGGCACTTCACCCGAAATCCCACTTCACCCATCAAACCATTGTGGAATCTGTCTACGTTACCTCCAATTGAATGTCGGATTGCGACTGTCATAAAAAAGCGGTTTATTAAACGTTACAAAATGTATTTTTTGTCATTTTCTTGAATGAAAGAGACAATACACTTCAATAGCTAAAATAACCAGTAAGTAGAATTTAGTATCTATACTAAATGCTATGTCACTATTCTGAGACCATAGATCCTATAAAGAGGTTGAAGCGTCAGGATTAAGTAAAGTAAAATTAAATACTGTCCCACAGCTGGGCAAAGGCCTCCGTCATTGAAATTAAGTCATCACTACAATTGATGGGTATTGGCTTAATCACCACAGAATAAATCCAAAACACACTTTGCCCGACCTAGGAATTGAACCCGGGACCTTTGGGTATAGGGCCGAGCTCTTTGCCACTCGGCCACCGAGGCGTTTGGAAAATTATATGTAAAAATTAAACGCGATTACATTCGGAAATGGATGCAGGCAACACAGAACCGTTAGTTGTGGAAAGGCATTTGAGGGAGGGGAGGCATTTGATAAATTGATGGACGTCTTTCGGCTAAGTTGATGATAATGATGATGGTGTTGATGATGATGATGGTGTTGTTGATGATGATGATTATGATGATGATGATGATTATGGTATTGTTGTTGATGATGATGATGGTGTTGACGAAGATGATGATAATGATAATGATGTTGATAATGATGATGATGGTGTTGTTGATGATGATGATGGTGTTGTTAATGATGATGATGGTGGTGTTGACAATGATGATGATAATGATGATGATGATGAGTTAAGTTAATTAAAATGAAACAACATTTACGGATCTACTCGCGTTTATTTTACACATTACTTTATTTAATGTTCATCCTGACGTTTCGAACCCTTTGCAAGGTCCGTGGTCACAGACTGAGGTGTTGGTCGTCTCATAATTAGTTAGTAGCTTTTATACCCTCATTTAAATATCACCAGGTTACTTTACTCAGTGTCACTCAAACTATGGTCCGGATTCCTGATGATTAAAATAAAAGAAAGAAAGCTAGCTTACTATCTGCCTCTAACTCCATTGTGAATTGTATTTTTGGATGTATAAAGTTAAAATGATCTAGAAAAGCAGATACTTTATCAGTTGGTAGGATAGTGAAAGTATCATCTACGTACCGCTTGTAGAACCTAGGGGTTACCGGTGCTGTGCTCAGGGCCCTCTTCTCGAAGTCTTCCATAAAGATATCGGCTACGACGGGCGAAACAGAGGAACCCATGGCGACACCCCCTACTTGCAGGTAGTAAATGTCATTCCACAAAAGGTAGCCAGATGTTAGACAATACTATATTAGTACTGCATATTCATCAGGCATGTCAAGACATGCCTGAAACCAAAAACCAATAAACGTCAAGCAGAACTTGTTCTGCTTGACGTTTTTTGGTAATTTTAATGCAATCCTGTACTGGTAGGCATGTAAATAAGGACTGCACATCAAAACTAACCATAGTTACCTCTAAGTGGTGAAAGAATCTTAGCTACATGCCGGGCCAGTCGGTAAGTTGGTGAATCGATCTGGCTTAATTTAAATGAGAGTATACAAGCTACTAACTAATTATGAGACGACTAACACCTCAATCTCCCTGTGACCACGGACCCTACAAAGGGTTCGAAACGTCAGGACAAACATTAAATAAAGTAATGTGGAAAATAAACGCGACTAGATCCGTAAAAGTTGTTTCATTTCAATGTGTAGTATTCGCGTAAACTTTAGAGAATAATGAGTTAAGTTAATGTTGTTTCAAATGCAATCTTTCTTCTAACAGCAATGATGCGGCGTGGTTCGATGGCCATAGTCGGCGGCGGCGAACCCCTTATCGTGGTGGAGGAAAGTGGCTCCGAGGAAGCGGAGTCGTCGCCACGCTCATACGGGCCCGCGCGAGGACTCTCCGTCGACCAGGAGTCACCACCAGACCCGTACCACCTGTCGCCATGGCGCGATACCCGCAAGCACTCGCTGCCGACGCCGTCTTGCACCACAGGACCCACCGCAAGTCAGGTATGTTCATCAGTTTCTTGGAGACAGATTGATGAGAACTCAAAAAATTTCCAATCAAATACTCTAATGTCTACCTACGCTTATGCACCTTATAAGGCAACGATGTTTATATTATATACCATGTGAATATTCGGTAGAACTACTATACTACTGGTCCACGTGTGTGATACCGGTCCCAGATTAGAGATACTCCAGGTTATTAAGAGCCATTTGCATATCTATGTAAAAATTACATAACATTTTTTTCAATCCAGAAAATTTTAGAATCTGTAACATAAAACAATTATGCTGTTTGTTGTCTTGACTCTATAAGTTTTTTTATTGTGTTGTTTATTAGGTACGCCGTTTGTCAGAGCGCGGTGAAGGCGTAGCCCGTGAAGCTCGCGAAGCTGCGTTCTTGGCTACCCTCAGCCAAGCCCCGCCACAGCCTGGCGGTAGGAGGTAAGAAACATATTTGTTTTAATACATATACACGACCAAAACACAGCACTTTGGTAAAACAGGCTGTTTCTTACAGGCACTCCGTGGTGACCATATCTCGAGTGCCTCAAGCTCTGTTTGGACGTGGGCGCCGCGAGTCCATCGCAGCGTTCCCGGCTCTGGCACGTCGCAGGGATTCTGGATCTAAGAAATGTGAGTAATCGGAAAGTTCTTTTTTTTTGTAACTTACACATCAGGTATAAGAAATCATTTTGGACATTATGTACCTTTCCTTACAAGAGGCCTGGTTTCAGGCCTACCAGCAATCGACACGCTCGGCAGCACGCACAACCTTCAACTGGACATCATGGACGATATCGTTCAAGCTCGTAAAGTGCGCATGCGTCTGTGGAACACATCAAACGAGCGGGTTTGCGAGGTGCAGCCGCTTGACGAGCGTTCCCCAATAAGTGGCTCTATAAGGTACACCAACCGTGGTCGACGACATTCAGACTTTGTGGGATCACCGCTACCGCCAATACCCGCTCGCCGCCGGGCCTCCGAAATGCCACCGCCCATTCCACCACGCACTGGAGTCGTCTGCACAGACACTGACCTCCACCACATGCTCAACGCGCTCACGTCCTCCGCCACAGAAATCGACCGCTGCGGCAAACCAGACCGCACTAGGCGCCTTGCTGACATGCGCTCCAGCAGTTTCGACGCCTCCACACTGCGTGACAAGCCCCCGGATTCTGGAACAGTTTGGTTTGCACGCCGCCACCAGACCTTAGCTACAAAGAACAAAGAAAACGAAACCAAAAAGGGGGGGAAAGTGACATTTGCCCCAGATTCCAAACAAGGTCCTGGTGACACTGCGGCGGTCGTCTGGGATCGACCATCGGGATCTGTAGTTGATGCAAGTGCATTGGGAAGTGCCATAGAAGTATTTCTAAGAAAAAGTGGAGCTGGAGATGCGGGCCCTTCTTCGTCAGGCACGCCTCCTCCTAAAGACGCCGGGAAAGCAATCGAAGTACGCACGAAGCCACGTGACATTCCAGGGCCAAGCCGGCCCCCACCTCCCGTGCCGGGGCGCGCCGACGGGGAACGTTGGTGCATAAGCAGACCGGAGGAAGAGGAGGTGGCGGAGGGCTGCGATGCCTCGCTCTGCTCCTCAATTAAGGACCTCTTCGTGTAGGCGCCGTCGCGCGTTTCAAACTCTTGTATTATATTATCTATAGTTGTGGAAAAAAACTCGTACCTAAGGGACGAGTGTGAAGTAGGTGCGAACGCAGCGTACCTAATGTACTTTATGAATCTTTCAATGTGATAGCCTACGCGCCGGTGCCGGTCGTCAAGTCGACTACGACCGACGCCAGCTTCGCGTTAAATTATTTTTAGAAATTAACTCTATTTTCATTGTAAATTTTTTGATATTAGCGATCAGAACATTGACTTATTGTTAGATAGAGAATTATATTCGTGATTGCGGGCGCGCGTTTTCCATGCCGCCGCGCGCCGCCTCCCCGCGCGCCCATCCCCGCCCCGTCTTGTTCGACATTCTGTGTCTTGTAATCCAGTGTTACCATTAAACAATTAAATTTTATCATATAGCAGACATTACGGTGGAGACGTCGGGATATACGTACGCTTAATAGACGAAGATGGCTTCCAGTCGTCTTTTATCAATAAAAGTTTTTATCGATGTTTTTTGGCATTTTCATTAAGTCCCTGAATTCAGGGAACCATGTGGCATTCCCTGAGGACCTAATATTTATTAAGAGTAAGAGTAGCTTGGCGCTCGCAGTAAAGCTAAATACTCACTGGGCCTGTACTCCGGATTTTAATCTGGTACATAAATCTTTGAGTTAAAAATTCAGCGGAAGAGAATTCTCCGTTTAACACAAGGCAAATTAATTACAATCTAAATGAAAGTTCTCAATACCAAATTTTAGGGAAATTACATTAACATTGTCGCAGTTACATTCATTAAATGTGACCAACGCACGAGCAAGGGCTCATTACCGAAAATCAGCGAATTAAGTAACAGTACTTACCAACATTTTAATGCCTTAAGGGCTTACCCAGAAATGAATACAAAAATCTTCTTTAACAAAGAGAATTTGACAGAGGATAAACTGTTTGAATTTCCCTTTGGATGATTCTTTGTGGTTTTTAATAATGTTGCATAATCTCACCACTCGGTAGTAATGACCGGACGTATTTAAGATCAAAGAAGTAAGATTTTAATTTCATCCCAGTCGCTTGGAACTCACATAGAATTTTCAATAAGATGGACCGAATGAACCGAACTGAATCTTTTTATCACAGCGTGCTAAGAAGAAACTCAATTTTAAAAAGGGTTTATTTTGTAATTGTGACAGCATATCTGAAATCGAGTCAAAAGTGATACACACATTAAAAAAACTCGGGTTGCACTCCGGGAGTGCCGGCAGAAGTGAAAACTTGAATATTAAAGTTTTCACTTCAATAAATAATAAATGTAAGTTAATCTTTTAATTTCTTATATTTAATAATTTACAATAAACATGTTAGATATATAGCATAATTATAGCTACAAACCTTGGGGAACATGCTAATGTTTTATTAGTGTGAACGATAAGGGTCATTAAAACAACCTAGTTTTGTAACATGTTACTTTTTGCGTCTGAGCCGTATTAGTAAAAACTTATTAGTTGGTGCAGTATTAGGTATATGTTTTCTGTATTTCAATAACTAAGTTACAGTCTTTTATTTTCAAAAAATAGCGTACCTACATATTATAATTATTCCCGAGTAATTACTTTTTATTTAGACAAATATGATCTGCATCTTGTACTCGTAAGTATATACGCACTTGATTCAATACCTCTTTATATGTATACCTTACGAAAACTTGAAACAAGTTACTTTATTAATGCAGAAGTATGAAATGACACGCAATATTGTGAAATATCGTGTTAGCTGATAATATGATAAAAAGTAAACTCTTAAGAAAGAAAACATCGAGACAACTCGGTAATATGGTTTCAATCGAGTCGTTTTTACTGATTCTCCAAATGGGAAAAGTTTTGAAAACAAGGCTTGTTTCCTATGTAGCGCCTCTATATTAGGAGTTACCACGTCGACACTTTTAACTTTAACTTTAACGTGTTCAGTATATTGTGATTTTCGTTGGTATTCAATTTTATTGCAAGTAAATAGGTTTCAATTTATGGTTGAAACATAATTTCTCCATAATTTTCCTCCTAAGATAAAAAATATTTTTAAAATAAAATAAACTACTTTCACTCAAAGCCTTGGTGGCCGAGTGGCAACGATACCCGAAGGTCCCGGGTTCAATTCCCAGGTCGAGCAAACTGTGTTTCGGATTTATTCAGTGCATAGCCCGGGTTTGTGATCACCAACCCGTTTGGCAAGCGTAGTGATTAAGCCATTACCCATCAATTGTTAGGATGACTTGATTTCAATGAAGGCCTTTGCCCAGCAGTGGGATAGTTATAGGCTATTTACTATTATTTACTCCAAAACGCATTATCATCATCATCATCATCAGCCTATACTAGTCCACTGCTGGACATAGGCCTTTCCAAGTGCACGCCACTGAGCACGATCCGCGGCTACTATGAGTGATAACGCTATCATAACGACAAAGACAAACACTTTTTATTTACAAAGAACGCTTAAGTTTATCAACGCTAACGTTAAAATGTAGTTGTTTAATTTCCAGTGAAAATAAAGGTCTAAAACCTATACGCTAAAATTTAAAAGTGTATAAATGGTACGTCATTCAAACTGGCTTATTACCCACAATATTATTGTCACTAAGTGGTATAATAAACCGACAGTCATATAATTTGCATTTTCAGCCTTCAAGCAAAGGAAACAATATGTCCCTACAATTTCCCAACCATTAATTTTGAAATCAATAACAGTAACATCTAATGCAAACACGTGCAATCGTCGATCTGGCCATTGTCGTGACGTATAATATGGGGTGGCTCGTGAAAGGGTGCACTATTATTAGCAAGGCTGCTTAGAAACATATTATTTTCATAACGTAGCTAAGGAATGTTGCCATGCTTGGGTTGTCACCTGACTAACCTATAATTACTTTATTTGGAAATAGTTAAGTAAATAACATACAGCACAATGGGGCAGTCGAAAACCATAAGAGCTAAATTTTGTACTAAATAAAAAAGTTGACGATGGGGTTATCCCTAACTGTCAAATTTCTTCAATAAGTGCCTTACATATAAACAAAGAATAAGCTCCGAATAGTTATTATAGCGTATGCCGATTTTTGTCCCAGTGATTATGGGACGATAGCTGCACATAAAAAATCGGTTATGGTCTTATTTTGAAGAGCTCCAGCCGTAGGTGTGCAGAAAAATAAAGAAACCTGTCATAGGTTTCGAAATTCCTAAAAAATCTGTTTAATATACGCGAAGTTTTGCGGGCGACCCACTAGTTACTTAGAGTAAAAGAGACCAAACACGGAAAACTATGCGAAGCTTATTCTTTGTTTATTTTCCGTGTTTTGTTACTGTCATGTAAACGTCATTTCAAATTAGATTAAAAGAGACAAAACACGGAATAACTATTTGGACCATATTCTTTGTTTATTTGTAAGGCACTATATGTTCAACCATATGGCATATACATACAATTTAAAGTTTATTGAGGAAATACGACAGCACATCAAGCTACCACAAGCTTGATGTGCTGGCATGTGTACCATCTGGATCAGGATGGTAGGTAAAATAATTCAAAGCATGATGATGTACTAGGACTTAAATGTCGTTGTACACTACACCGGATCTAGGGCTGATTTCAGGTTATGTGACACTCTCATCCGCTCATTTACGAAAAGCTCAACAGAATGGAGGACTACCCAATTAAAACATAGTATCTCCATCCATTCTTTGGCACGGGGATGACCCAGAACCGAGAACTGCAAGCACCGAGTTACCCCCTGCAACGGCACGCCAGAATAGAGACGCCTGGTATAGTTTGAGGACTAGGGTAAGTACCTATTTAAATTATTGTTTAATCATCTATAGACGTTCAATGATGGTCGCAGTTCTTATGACATGAACAAATAATATCTCACATAAGGAGATCGGACCGTACGACCACGCCGACCTAATGCGGGTTGGTGGGTTTTAGTGACTACTATATGACGAGAACAACTGGGGCCAACGACTTTATGTGTCTTGCGAAGCTTTATGCAATTAGTGGTCACTCATTTAGTGACTCAGCATTGCGAATATTTCTCAACTCGCAAGATCGCAATCCGAAAGCTCTAGCCAATGCGCCTGTAAAGAAGGCATATAAGAAATAAAATAGGACTGTATTTAAGGAAAGGCAAATGCAAAGTCAAAGGTTTAGATGAATGATAGGTCTCGCTGCGCGAAATTAGTAAAACAAGAAATAAAATGATGAGTGTGCGTTCACGTCAAAAAGCAGAAAACAAAAGAGCGTTGACAGTTTACAGAAAAACACAAAAAGTCTAAATTTGCAGAGGAGTATTTACTCGTTGGCGCAATGGTTAAAAATTTCAAAAATGGAAGAGGAGCGGCCGAAATCTGTCAATGCCAATCCAAACTCACATTCTATCTTTTTTAATTTTTCATTGACACACGTATTAATACTCTTTTCAAAAATTTCAAAATGGAAGAGGAGCGGCCGAAACTCAGAATAATAACTAAAGCTTAGTTATTGTTCTGAAGGCCGAAATCTGTCAATGCCCGATCCAAACTCACATTCTATATTTTTGAATTTTTCATTGCTTAGGACACAATCCGTGCAGCCTTAATAAAATTACGGTCGAGCTTCGACCACTGGGCGACCGCTAGTAGGTATTTATTGTTTAATCAAAGTTTCTGCTCTGTACACATTATTATCGAGGTTGTCGGTGAAAGCTGGCTCTAGTCCGCCTGACTAGTAGTTCGAATAATTGAATTCGATTATTGTTCTCGCTTTGCCAAAATAGTTCTTATTAACGAACGGGTACGGGTAAGCACAGTGCCTCCATCTCAGCTGATGTTAAGTGATGATAAGGCCGAAGGTGGAAGCGCACTTCACCCGGAACTCTCAGCTACTGAGGCACTGACTTCTTATCTCTAGCTGCCAGAACACAACAATGCTACAAACATTGATGTTATGGCGACATATTTATATAGATGGTGGTAGCAAGCCAGGCGGACAAACAAGTCCTACCACAAACCAAAAACCGCTGGGAATAAAACCCGGAACCTCTGGGTCCTAACCGGTGGTCTTAACCAATAGACCACAAAGGCGATGCCTGTAACTTGATATAAAACCTTTATTTACGTTAATTTAAAGTGGTTATTTTTCCTTAAGCAGTATTTTCACTTAAATATGAACAACTTTTAGAACTGGACCATCTCGAAACTCTTTTTTTTTTAATTATCTGTTCCATACACTACAATAAAACCTACTCACCCAAAATGCTTTAAACAGCTGGTTTTATTTAAAGATTTCAAAGTGAGCCCGTACTTAAAGTTGTTCCTATTCATGAGAACTATCACTTGTTTAAGGAAAAACAACCACTTAAAATTTACGGTGTATAAACATACTTAATTTTAAACAGAATAAGGTAGCAAAATTATTATTTTTTTATCTAAAAGTCCGTCTTTTCTCAAGCACATATGTTATGGACATTTGAATACGGTACAATTAATCAAAATTCTTCAAAAACGGGAATAGAGCGCCTTAAATGTGGGTTGTAGTCCCGCCTGAAGAAGGCAGTAATTTTTTTCTAATTTGTACGAAGTCGCCTACTTAAGTTTTGAATCAATTTTTAGAGAAAACACATAGATTTCCAAAAATATACTTGTATTCAGTCATGTTTTATTTCTTACCATCTTTAACCAATTTTATAGTTTTTTTTATTGTGAGATGGGCTTGCTCTTGGCCTCATTCTAATCCCTAGGGCTAAGAAGAGGCCGACGATGGAACAAGCATTTTCAAGACAATAATCAACAAGATAATATACAAAATAAGGGCGTCCGGAAACATTCAAGAATACAATAAACTACGCCTAATTATATTTTATAAAAGCAAGCTTACTTCTCATGTACATTGTGTTCATTGTTTCTCGGTACGAGTGCACTGTTATGCTTTCTTACAAAACAGTCACGCTAACGGAAAAAAAGTTTAATTTTCTACCCAAAAAACTATATTGTTTAGTTGTAGGTTTTTAGGAAATGCCTTTTATTGCCGCCAAGTATGACATTTCGTATTGCTATGTACCTAATGTAGGAACAGAAGTTGTAAGGGTCCTAATCCAGTGGAATTAAAGGGCAGGGCCGTAAGAACTGAAGCTTCAACAAAATAACTTAAGGATAAGCTAACCAGGACACTGCTAATTGGCAGAATTACGTACGACATTGATGGCTTATCCATACGGGCTATGTGCAGGAACACTACCGGATTCAGTACAACTTATAATCCCAGCTGGGAATCGAACTCAATCCTACGTTGTTTGAGACCGGTGATCTAAGTACTGCATCACAGAGCTGGTAAAACGATGCTAATTGATTGATTTGATAATAATTGATTGCATAGTCAGCCACCAACATAGCACTTGAACCTAACAAGCTTGTTATCGTCTAGTAAAGTTTTTCGAGTTTTCGATTAGGTTTCAAGGATTGAACAAATGTTCAGAGACTTTCGTTACTGTATATACTGCCACTACCCTTGGAGTTTTGCCTGAGAAGGCACTTCGCAGACAAAGCAACTTTAGTTGCAGAAACTGTTAATTTAGTTAAGGAAACTATCATCTTTTTAAAAGTTTTCGTTAAAGGTCAGTTTCAGCAACAAAAAGGCCCAGTTTAGGGTGCTTGCGATTATAAATAAACAAATCCATGGTCAACAATCAGTGTTTGGACACAACTACTACAAATTTAAGTTTCTAGTTGCGGCATTTTGAAACTGATTTAATCATAGAGTGCAGCCTCTGAGAACTGTTGTCGATCATCCGAACTAGAGTCAGAGTGAGCTAGAGTTGCTATGTCTGCACAGTTCCTTTTGGTTATATGGAAATAGCTAGTTGCGAGTTACCTATTGTTGCATAACGCCTCGGTGGCCGAGTGGCAGAGCGCTCGGCCAGATACCCAAAGGTATCGGGTTCAATTCCCAGGTCGGGCAAAATGTATTTTCGGATTTTTCGATGGCTAGCCCGGGTTTGTGATCACCAACCCGCATTTGGCAAGCGTGGTGATTAAGCCATTACCCATTAATTGTAGCGATGACTTGATTTCAATGATAGAAACCTTTGCCCAGCTGTGAGACAGTTATAGGCTGTTTACTATTGCCGCATTCAAAGTTGCTCTGTCTCATCATCATCATTGGCCTATCTTAGTCCACTGCTGGACATAGGCTTCCCTTCATGAGCGCCATAGCGCCCTGTCCTCAGCTTGACGCATCCAGCATCTGCCAGCAGTCTTTCGCAGTTCATCATCCCACCTGGCCGGAGGGCTTCCTATACTACGTTTACCGAGTCGTGGTCTCCACGCAAGAACACTCTGCTCTGTCTGCGAAGTGCCTTCTGAAGTGGTTCTCTTTATGTTGTGATCTTGCGCTGTATATGTACAGCGCAAGATCACAACATAAAGAGAACCAGAAGGTAAGCTCAACTCATACCGCGCTCGAGCAACGCACACCTAGCATGGACACGGATCTCGGAACAGCTCGGAACACCGATCCGATCCGAACCCCTCGGAGAATCTAGTAGGGCACGAAGTGTGTGATGCCATTCCCTCTAGAAAACCTCCGAAGGTGATTCGTTTCACACGGCTCGAGGTACCCTTTACGTACCTCGCCGCTCTCAAAAAAGCCCGGTGAAGCTGAAAATGCCGTTTGGGGCAATCAGCAATCTTTCACAAAAAAAAAGCTCGGGACAGTCCAAACGCTGCTTTTGCGAGATTACATGTCCGTTGAGGATATCGTTGGCGCAGTGCTTAACGCGCCCGGTCTGCGAGTGCTGAAGTTAAGCAACTTTCGCAAAGGATCGCATCGAATGGATGACCAGAAATGTATCATCTCGAGCTCCTCCGTGCTTTGGAAGGCACGTAAAGCCGTTGTTCCCGGCTGCATTAGCAGTCGTCAACAACCACCAATCCGCACTGGGCCCGCGTGGTGGTTTATGACCCATTATCCCCATCCTTCCATAGGGAGGCTCGTGCCCCAGCAGTCAGGACATAAAAATGAGCTGATGATGATGATGATGAGAGGTTGTCTATGCGTTTCTTGAGCGCGTTTGTATGGATCTTAACTTCTGCAGTCACCTTATTTTGTAATGTAGCTTTGTGGTGCTGCCGTTTTGTGTGCCGGAGTAAGCTATGCAGCTGTACAGCGTAGAATTACGCTAATGAGAAATGTTATGTAAATTATTAGCTTTGTGTCGCACTTTCGCCATTAAGTAAGACGGCTTTAAATGTACTAACTGAACATACGCTGTTTTTAAAGTTGAGGATGTTTAAGACTTTTTTACAACCCTTTTTTCTGAAAGATTTCTTTTTTCAATTTGAACCTTGTACCATCCGAAAAGAAAATATGGGACTGCATTTTTTTTAGGCTAAATGTCATGAAGCCCCTGTTTATTCTCATGTTTCAAGGAGCACACGTAGAAGGCATAGAACAACGCAAGATTTTCCTGTTATCAACAAGTTGTTCAACTTTTTGGGTTTGTGGCTATTGATACTTGCATATTGTTTAGCTTTCAGAAATGTATGAAATTATTGTTAAGTGATTTCTGCCGCAATCTTAAAATTATAGAAAGTGGTTGGTGATATAATTAGGATAGTGGCATCGGTTTTCGACAGGGTCCTAATATTGACCCTTTTTTCCTTTCATCAATAGAAATAGGGGTCAGCAACCGATTTGTGACTTTAGCGACAATTTAATACAGACCACTTACTTCTAGCTGTCATCCTGCTTAATTATATACTAGCTGACCCGGCGGACTTCATACCGCTTTGACAGTTTCTATGACCACCAAACAATCAAATCGTTAAATATGTAGTTTACGCGTGAAAGTATCAAACAAATAAACAAACAAACAAACTCATTTTATTTAATAATGAAATGAAAATAAATTTATTTGGGACAGAACAGTTCAAACAAAGATAAAAATAGAAGAAAAAAAACAGTAGCCCCAAAACGGTTCCGACTCAGCAAGATGCTAGCCTTGAGGTTAGCGCTGATCTTCCGTCGGAACCGGTTTAAGTGATGCTGCGATGGCAACACAACCGTAACACAAAAATGCGAGTAGAAAATAAAAATAAAAATATAATAACAAAAATAGCAGCCGTACGTAATAATAAGTATTCAATGTCTTTGATTATACTCTTGAGAATATGTGTACAAAGTTTCATGATGATCAGTTTACGCGTCGAAACGTAACAAACAACAAACAAACAAACTCAGTTTCGCATCTATAATATCAATTAGAATAGTAGGGATATTACGTTTTGGTTTTGTTTAACACTGAGCAACCCTTTAACAGGCAGTGGGATGTATGTTCCCACCACATTTTGAACTTTATGTCATTGAGATAAGATGAAATATTAAAACATGCCCGTTAAAGGGTAGTGTCGAACACTGTTCACTTCGATACTTTGCTCATTCATGTTTTCGATTACCTAGCTTTTTAGTTCTATAATTGAATTCGGGCTCAAAGAAGCCCATCCCGCTAAAAATATACAGCTTAGTTATTTCAGGTTTCACCGTTACGTCAGACCTTCGAAAACCTCCACATGAAAAGCCTTTTGTATGGACTAACTCCATCGTTGTATATTTAGGTCTTCTGCGACCCGTTTTCCTATTGAAACCATTCAATATGTATAGAGCATTTACTATGATGAACCGGGCACTCTGATTATAAAACTCTTTTGTGAATAAAGGGTGTAAAACTCGTATTCGTGTTGGCTTAGTGGCCAACAGCTATGGGGATGAGGTCAGGAAGGCCTTGTGCGAGCTCCACGCAGATGACTGGCAGGAGATGGTGCAGGACAGACCCAGATGGAGGCTCTTATCATCGGAGGCCAAGACTCATTTTGGGTTGCAGCGACCCACCAGCGCCGTTAGTTAGTTTTTTTAAGTCGAACTGGGAGATTTTTAAATTGACCTACTCCTAGCACAAGCTTATAAAAAATCTGTCTTTAAAAAGTTGTCGTCGACAACTATTCCAATTTCAATGTTTGTACAAAAGATGTATTGTTCATAACTATAACTTTAGGGCGCGGTACCATTGATATTGATAGCTATTAACTGTAGTTACAGAGATGTACAAAATAGTTTAAGGAATGTATTTAAATACAAAATACAAATACTTTTTCGATTTACTATTTCAAATACAAAATACCAAATAGTTTTGCGTTTTGTATTTTAAATGCTAAATGCAAAATAGGTATTTTCAAAATACTTTTTCAAAATACAAATATCTTTTGTCCAATTCAACTCTCTTTATTTTTATTTATTACACTTTTTAACAATACCAGTTGTTCGAATACGTCATCATCACTCATTTTTCTTCTGTGAGGTCTCATTATCATCCCTTGTTATGTCCTTGGTAATTAGTTTAAATATGTTTGTTAGTATAGTATTATTTACAATTTATTAGTCTCGCATACTTATTTATTACACCACAGCTAGGGCTGGCTGGAAAAAAATCTCTTCTAGAGATAAGCTCACCTTTGTATTATGTCCTGTGTAAAGTGTGTTTAAATGTAATTTCTTTGTACAATAAAGGATTACACCCCGCTATACACGACTTTAAAGCTTATACTGACACCCCCCACCAACCGGTTAAAAAGTTAGGTGTCAGACATCCTTGCGCAAGCACAAGGGACCATCTACGTCAGGTCATAACGCCAGATCAGAACGCGCCGGTACGCATCCAGATAAAGGATTAATAATAATAATATAGTTTACTAGTTTTTGGGTCACATTATTAGCGCAAAATAAAAAGACCACAGAAGCTAAACTTAAAAAAAAAACTACGAAATTTGCGGTAAAAATTATATAAACCTTTTAGGTAGACTTAAGGCGAGCGTTGCCGACAGTGAGATTTCCAAGGCGTTCTGCCCCCTGTCTATGAGCTCTTATAGCAGTATTATTGCAGTTGTGGAAAAGAGACGCGAGTATATTCGCCGCTACACGCGTTTCGTTTTCATAACTGCAATAATACTGCTATAAGAGCTCGTGGTTACACCCCTGCTCGGGACTGAATGATGGCGCAAGCGTCAAATTAGGCAATAATGTGGATTTTATTGAACGTTTACTTATTATTAAAATTATAATGGCGGACAACTATTTCATATTCAAAGACAATTGGTTTGGTATATTTTTCTTTGTCAGAAACGGTAGCCTGATAAATGATATTTAGTCTAATTATAAGACGTATGTTTGATATTATATTCGATGCAGGAAATTGTAAAATATCAAGAAAATACCAGCCGAAATTACTAGATAAAAGGTCAATTAATAACATTTTTTTTTTATTTAAAATTCTTATACATGTGGAATAAAACTCATTTAAAAACACCGTTTCTTTGGAAACCCTCGCCTTAATACATACCGCGCTTGAGCAACGCACACCATCACAATCTTGTTTGTCTCACGGACACGGAATTTCAAATGCGTCTGTATGAAGCTTATATCTACAGTCTCCTTATTTTGTGTTAATAGATACCTACTCAAATATTAGCTCGATATTAGCCGCAGAACCGACAACCGTTGGGGTAAACGAGTTCTCGAGTGGAGACCGCGTATCGGCAAACGTAGTGTAGGACGCCCTCAGACTAGGTAGAGCGACGGTCTTCGCAAGGTGGCTGGCAAGAGCTGGATGAGAGTAGCCGCGGATCGTGCTCGTTGGCGTGCACTTGGAGAGGCCTATGTCCAGCAGTGGACTAGTATAGGCTGATGATGATGATGATGATGAGATACTCAAATTTCAGCTCAGCCTTATATTGCACATTCTGTCTAACCATGTAGATCAAATTGCAGTTGAACTCTTCTTGAACTACAAATTGCTGTTAGCTGCTAGTCAATAGCTTTCAATGGGACCGCGCCTTTATAGTCTTTAAAACATCTTTCCCATTTGTGCAGAAAACAAAACAACATTTGTAATACCGCCGCCGCGCCGGTAGACTGTCAAGAAGCAAATAATAAGTAGGACGCAGTAAGAATTTCCAATACCATTCGCTTAGCTTACTCGCTCCAATAAGACTTCTACAGGCTGAGTATACTGCTATTATAGGGTTGCCGACTATTAATAGACTTGCTCTGGGAAATGGGATTAAGAAAGCAAATAATGATAATACATCTCGTCATGATCAATACATGGCATATACTTGCTATCGGATATTTATCATAAAAAACTAACCTAGAATATACACAGATATATCTAAATAATACTATAATGCAGCATAACCCCTAATACCTATTCGTTTTACTAAATGTTTCAAGTTGAAGTTGATTACAATTTGGCCACTACAGTTTCCATTTTATTATTCGGTCCTTGTATTGTTTGTATGTCATAAAATAACAAAGAACTGATTGAAAATTCTGTTACTAATTTTTATTGTGAACAAAGACCTACTTTTTTCGCCTAACTCATATTTCGCAACTTAAATCAAGGTTATCGGAGCATTTTCTTCGATAATATATGTATTAATAGTGTAAGCCGATTTTTGTCCCAGTGATTATGGGACAATAGCTGCACATAAAAAATCAGTTATGGTCTTATTTTAAAGAGCTCCAGCCGTAAATGTGCAGAAAAATAAAGAAAACCTGTCAATAGGTTTCGAAATTCCTAAAAAATCTGTTGAATAAACGCGAAATTTTGCAGGCGGCCCACTAGTCTTCGATTAAAGTGCCAATAACTTATTAGAGGCAGCCCAGGGTCCGCCACCGCCACGCGTGAAAAATGGGGGGTGTAGCGCGCCTGCTGGAAATCACGCTTATCACCGCATGCGTGCCACTTAGCTCGTAATCAAACACTGATATAAAGATTATTGGAGCATTTTCTTCGAATGGCGATAACTTGTCAGTGCTGGCGTAACCATATACCTAAATCAAATAAAGAACGTAGAAAACCCTTGCAATTGAATAAGCAATTGAAATTATTTTCAATTGATAAATGTTATTATAACTTTAACGAATTTTTTGACGATAATTTAATTAATCTTCTCTATTTGTAATATTGTTATTAAATTCTAATTATTCTAATTATGCAATTTACGACATTTATTAAATAATAATATTATTTTTAAAAATTGTAATTTTAATTAATGAAATATTTAGAAAGCTCTCTGCCCTGACATTGCTATGCCCTTACATAGCGTCTCATGTGTACCGTTACTATGTACCATCAAAAACTTGTAATGTGACATGCAATGAATGAATAAATAAAAAATAAAAGTGACAATCCTGAAAGTGATCGTAAAACGACACGTCCACCGGTATCCACGCGTGAAAGATGGGGGTGTGTAGAGCGCCTGCTGGAAATCTCGCTTACTACCGCGCACGTGCAACTTAGCTTATAATCATACACTGATATTCGGAACTTAAATTTTGTTCTGTATTCTGAGAATGAAGATTATCGGAGCGTTTTCTTCGTTAATCTTGATTAAAGTGGCGATAACTTGTCAGTGGCAGCCCTGATAGTGATCGTAGAACGCCACGTCCGCCGGTGTCCACGCGTGAAAGATGGGGGGTGTAGAGCGCCTGCTGGAAACCTCGCTTATTACCGCGCACGTGCCACTTAGCTCGTCATATTTTTATTCCACTAGCAATCTGAGTGGTATGTCTACTTATTTATTACTCAATCGGTTTGACACTTGCGTTTGTTTTGTTTTTACTCCAACACACTTTGTAATGAACTGCTATGTGTTTTCAGTTCGATTTAAGTACTACGTACCTATGTGTCGTATAGTCTTACATGTGGTCAATAAATGTTTCTCTCTCTCACTATTTATAAAACTTTTTTTTCACTTCCTTAAAAAGCGTAAGCTTTAATTTCAAGTGATGCAAATGGATGAGGGATATCTGTAGTCTCGTTATGTTAACTAGAAAAATCTGGTCTAAATTATGTCCTCAATGGGCGTTTAATGTCTATTGTATGTATTTGAGAAGACCCTCACCCACAAGGGGATCCATATCTAAGTTAATTTAATACTAATCATACAATCGACTATATGTAAGTTATTACTAACCACACGTTAACACAAATTGTATATTAGAATATGGAAATTATAAAGGCATTTTATCTTTATATCTTATTTAATGTATATTTATACATAATTTATACAGAAAATGGTGGATGCTCTTGTGAAAACCGTTAATGCGTAGCAAATGGCGTACTGTAGCCACTGCAACTGCATTACGGGGCCTCCGTAGTGCCCGAGGCGGCTGATGTCATTACGTCACCTGCCGCGTGGGCGGAATTCAATCACTTTACAGATAGACACTATTACACTCTACATTACTCGGAAACGTTTAAAAGTTTGTTCATGATGGTTTCCTGGCATGTTCTTTTAAATTTACGTAAAGGCATTTTGAAAAAATTGTATACAGGAGTTTGTTTATTTTAAATTTTATTAATATTTTATTATGAAGCTTGGAATTTGATAGTAACGTGCCGTTGCGTAAATCGTTGATGAGTCACGTATGACGTACTGTAGCCACTGCAACTGCATTACGGAGCCTTCGTAGCGCCCGGGGCGGCTAATGAGACAATGAGACAAGAGACAACATCACATACATTGTTCTGATCCCAAGGTAAGTAGCTAAAGCACTCGTTTCAGGGAAATCAGAAACAACGACAGTACCACAACCACCCAGACCAGACACAATATCGAAAAGTCCATTTTCGACATTGACCCGACCGAGAATCGAACCCGGGACTTCAGAGTTAGCGCCGCCAAAAGTTTGGCGTGCAAGCCACTCGGCTACAGAGATCGTGCTAATGCCATTACGTCACCTGCAGCGCGGGCAGAACTCAATCACTTTACAGATAGACACAATTACACTTTACATCCCTACCGTAGATGACACATTAAATTACTCGTAAAAGTACGTAGGGCAGTGGCGCCGGTCGACAGTAACCAATGATCAACATTTTTTTAAATAGGGGTCAGTAACTGATTTTAGTCTTCAGCAACAATTGAAAACATACCACCTTCTTTCTAGGTGTTCAATGGAAATTTATGTTTTTGTTTTTTTCGGCGACCAAAATGGTGTCTGACAAGCGTCGGACACTGGTGACTCATAAACTATCGTTTCACACTAGGGTATTCCTAGTGTGAAACGATAGTTTGTGAGGGTTTATTGGCATGTACTTTTTAAAGGCAATTCAACAACGTTCTACAGTAGTTTTTATATATATTTATTTAATGAGGTAACTAGTTATTTATTTATTTAATGTGACGAAAACGACATAAATCAATAACATTTATCACACAATTACTATACGTAACGCCATGATAAATAAATGACATTTTGTTTTCTAAAATTTACGCGAACACTACACATTGAAACGAAACAACTTTTACGGATCTACTCGCGTTTATTTTATACATTACTTTTAATTAATGTTTATCCTGACGTTTCGAACCCTTTGCAGTGTCCGTGGTCACAGGGAGACTGAGGTGTTGGTCGTCTCATAATTAGTGGCTTGTATACCTTCATTTAAAAAATAAATATTTTTTGAGATTTATACCTATATACATTAGTGTGCACAGCTTTGCTAGGAAGAATATAAATAAACAATTAAAATCTCAATAAAGTAATTAATAACTAACGAACAAAAGAAAATGAAGGAAATTAGATTTTTTGAAATAAATCGATACAAAAATATCCCGCAACAAGTTAACAGTTTTATGAAATCTGAAACTCGATAATATATGGTAACTTGTTGTGAAAATTGTAGGTGCGTCGCAAGCGCCTTTTATTTAGGCAAAATAAATCTTAAGTTTCCTCAATACACTTGGGAGACGAGAGATCCTGTCTCGATTTCTTTGCAACATTTTCGTACAGATAAGGTTACTTTGAAGCCTTGGTTATACGTTAGGAATTGATCCAGACGTGATATGATTATATCAATAGCCCTTAAATCGCGTGGAGTTTTTAGATTTACGATTGCCTTACATTTAAATATTTTGCTGTTCTTTTCCAAACGGCTGAACCGTTTAGGTATTACACTTAAGAATTGGTTTTTGTTTTACTCACTGGACAGCTATCATCATATCATGCCCCTCTCCCCGATCAATGCCTAGTAAAAGACCAAGGCTTCGTAGTAATCTCATTTGTATGAAAATATTATGGCGCCTTTTTCTTTGATCCCAAATGTGATCTAAACTATATTACTCAAACGTCTGTTATTTTGCACCAAAAATAATATTTTTATCAATTTTATTGGTGATTGTAACTGGCACATAAGGTGGTTTCTTCATAGATGTGATATGCATAGCTTTATATTTCAAGTCATATAGCATAAGATCATAACCTGACAATGTATGTGTACTATCAATGACATAAATTGCTTTGGAAGCAACTCGAGATAATTATACATGGACACTCAGGTAAAACTTGCTCAGTATTTACAATCAAACTGCTTAAAAACAAAAAGAGAAAACATTTTAACTGAACTAACTAGTAAGTAGGGCAGCGGTAAACAAAAAAAAGTTATTGATTAAAAATAATATAATTTTATTTGTTCTAGCGCCGCTGCCGCCGCCGGCCGGCCCGACTACAGTAAATATTTTATCATGCAACCGGCTTATGCGACATTTATGTGCCTATTAATACCACAAAGAGATTCCTAGCTTGTGATACTATATAATGAATTAATCCATATCTACAATCTTGATCTATATTCGCTATTCAAGCTTCAAAGTAACCTTTATAATCATTTTAGAATTGACATAGACCAGTACGGCGTAAAATGTGGAAATCTTAAAAAGATTTTGTAAGATCATTTATTTGATACAAAAAAAAACAGTAAACGAAGATAAAGCCCGACTAATGGAAAGCGGCCACCACATCCTATATTTATTTCTATTCATTTATTTATTGAAAAAAACAGCATATTATATACGCTTACGATAACAATGGTATCACACACACGTTACTGATACTGAAGCTTCAGTTCTTATGCTTATATTTCGTGAATTTTATTTAATCTAGTAGCCTTTAAGCAGCAATGTATTATCTTTGGCGGCAGGTATAAGTGTGTGTTGTTCATCCCATCCTCCCATCCCCATGGCATCAGTGCCAATCCTACAGGCCTACCACTAGACAAATTGGAACCAAATAAACTCAGTTTAACTAATGCAAGTTTCATTATTAAATACATCAATCCATTAGGCTACATTTTCCATTTCCCAATATAGATTCGTAGCACATGCATTAGGTTTATGGTTTCGTAACGCGCGTAGCCATACTACGGATTCGTAGCGAAGTAACAGGATATATAGTGCTATACTGTACTCGTAGCAGGTCTGGGCCAATGAGTGCACTCACTGCTAATGGAACTCAATTTCGTTATAGGGCGGACCTATTTTAATTAAGTTATAACTTTTTGGTTGGATAGTTAATTTAAAAATGAGTGAAGTCATACTGGTTAAATTTAACTTGAATACTGCTAAACCTCGCTTCGCCTCGGTGGCCGAGTAGCAAAGCGCTCGGCCCGATATCTGAAGGTCCCGGGTTCAATTTCCTGGTCGGGCAAAGTGTGTCTCGGAGTTTTTGATGCATAGCCCGAATTTGTGATCACCATCTTCGCCAAAGCCCGGTGACGCTGAAAATGCCGTTTGAGGCAATCAGCAATCTCTCTCAAAAAAAACCATCTTCACCACATTTGGGAAGCGTGCATGGTAATTAAGTCATTGCCTATTCATTGTAGCGATGACTTGATGATAGAGACCTTTGCCCAGCATTGAGAAAGTTTTGGGCTATTTACTATACTCCTAAACGCCTTGATGGCCGAATAGCCCGATCGGCCCGATACCTGGAAGTTATTATGATTATGAGTTCAATTCCCAGGTTAGGGTAATAAGTGTTCCGTATATTTCGAAGAACAGCCGGGATTTGTGTTTAGTTCCGTTTAGGCTATTCAAAATTATGTTATAACTCAACGACTATTCAACAACTAACAGAATCGTCCCACGTGTAAAATAATCACTGCGAGTACATACATAACATTTAAACTACAAATAACCCTTCCAGTAAAATAGGAACTAATCTCTAAAACTCAAACTAAACAAGGGCCGCTTAAAGCAAACATTTCTGAATTGTTTGGAATTATATTTAAATTAAAGCCGATTATAGAACGGCAGCCCAATTCCAGCGTCCCCTTTATCTGAAACTTTCGCAAACCCGAGATCTTATCGACTTTACAACAATTTTTCGTGTTCAAGGAACTGGAATGGGAATTTTGGAGCAAAAATTGTTTCCGACTCGTTAAGTGTGATATTCAATTTTTTGATTAGGAGCTTATTTCAATTACCTGCTACGTATTCGTCTAGCTTTAACATTTTAAATATTCTTTTAATGTAATACGTCTGAAAGCGTGTTTCGTCGGCGTGATTATAAAGTGAAGCGGCCAGTAGCACTAAAACACGTGAAAATTATTAAACATCCTTATTATAATCAGGTACTGGTGGTGGCCTAATGGTAGAAATACGATCGTAAGTGATTAAGCCACCATCCATCCATTTTAAACCAGCTACAACCTAATTAGAAACTTATTTGTAGAAGGTTAGTAGTTTATCTAGCTCAACTGTTTGTACTTATATGCTAAACACCTGACACATTCGTCATAGAAAAGTCTCGCGTAGTGAATTAACGAGGCTGGCGCGTTCCATCACCCGCAGACAGCCGGGTGGTTAACAACACAAACACAAACATAGCACAGCACAAACATATTTGTACACAAACATAGCACTTATCCGTCAAAGTGATTTATGACAAGGCGGCTATCAAGATAATATGGTAAAAAATGTATTGAAGAAATGAAAGAAAATCTGATTTCGTCACCTTTTTAAACGACTTCAAAAAAAGGAGGAGGTTATCAATTCGACTGTATTTTTTTTTTTTTTATGTTTGTTATCTCAGAACTTTTGACTGAGTGAACCGATTTTGATGATTCTTTCTTTAGTTGAAAGCTGGTGCTTCCCGTGTGGTCCCATTTTAATTTGGTCCAGTTCTGATGATGGGATCCTCAAGGAATTGAGGGAACTCCTCGAATATTGTAGGCATACCTATCGCGATTTTGGTATTTTCAGAAAGAAGTCAAGCGTTTGCATTCAGAAAGTATCATTTGATGAAGTGTAACTGATGAAAAAGACCACAGATTGCCATCGGAACTCCTCAATGATAAGTATTTCACGGGTGGCGATAAAATATCTCGATTAAGATAGTTAAGCGACTATGACGAAGCAAAAGAAGACAGGCACCGGAACTCAGTTTTTGATTTCCTACTTTGAGATAGGCGTTTCTCGTTTTCTTCGTTTGTCTCATTTAAACGGCGCTGCCTCATACGAGCAGCAAGTTTAGTAGGTCTACCCATATTTGCTTTTGATAAATAGATCGAAACGAATCACTAAAAAGCGAGAAATAAATAAAAATTTTAACAAAAAAAAAACCGACTCCAAAAAATTTGACTGATAAAATTGCACTAAAAAGTAAAAAATAAGCGTTAGACTTATATAGACAATAACTTTATTAAGAAAAAATATAGGTACAATTATTGTTACTTTTGGAGTCGGTGCCAGCCAAGGTAACTTTAACATAAACATTTAACGACATACTATATTATAATCATAATAGTACATTCAATCTTATGCATGAAATTTTGACTACAAACGCGGACTGGCACCGGCTTTAAAAACTTCGTTGGCTGGCACCGGCCCCAAAAATAACAATAATTGTACCTATATTTTTTCTTAATAAAGTTATTGTCTATATAAGTCTAACGCTTATTTTTTACTTTTTAGTGCAATTTTATCAGTCAAATTTTTTGGAGTCGGTTTTTTTTTTGTTAAAATTTTATCATAGATTACTTTTTACCAAAATAAAGATGTTTGCGTCATTTGTTGTCGTCGTCTCGCCTAAAATGAATTGTCCTAATTTTCTTTGACCAAACCTTAATGGTCTCAACTTTTAACGCACATTTTGTTTAGTCTATTTGACGTTTTCGCACAATTTATAATTTCGCCTAAAAATTTTAAACTTTAATTTTTAAATCTCTATATTAATCTTTTGTATACCTACATGCGTTTCTTTAGACATAACGATGAATAGTAAAACCCTAAGTTTGTTAATTGCAAGAAGTTCATTAGTTAGGTTAGGTTAGGTTACACATTGCATTACCTACATAAATAGTTTTCGGGGGAGTGCAGCGGTTTTGCCCCCCTGCTCGGTGCTCGAGGGGTTTGAGGAGCCTGTCTCACTCTACAAGAAAAAGCTGAGAGTACGAAAATTACAGCTGTGGGCTAGGTTAGGGAAGAATTGTGACAACGCGAAAAACTAAAACTATACGTACTCCTTTCTTAATAATAAAGTTCAATGTCTATTGAAGAAAGACAGTTTGTGGTAGGTTAATGCGCAGTGTGTACTGTGGTGATAAGAACTCCTTTCTTCGGGCAGCTCTGTGGTACATGGCGCGGCCTATGTTAGGAAAAGTGAAGAAAGAAAAAGGAAGAAAAACAAGAGAGGAAGATTGTTTTAGACAGCGAGCTAGGATATTGTAAATTGACTCTCGATATTACTTAAATAATTCCAGTTATTTTGCGTTCTTATTATAAAGCCTTACAGTACAAACTATTTTATGGGAAGTTTACAGGTTGGAGATGATGAGTCGAATGGTAAGAATCCAAGGTTGACTACTCCGTAGAACAATTGTATCAAAATAAAGTAGAAGCTTATAAAAAATCCTATCATAAAAGGTAGACATTCTTGAAACGAAAAAAGTCACTGGGTTCATACTGGGTTGAGAAATTCCTATTAAAGACTCCATTAAAACTTGGTAAGCCTCTAGTGAGAGCGAAGTGAGTTAAACACTTTTTTTAATAATAAAACTCTTACAAATGGTTCAATATACACTTCAATGATACATACTTACTTATTATCAACTTGGTAATAGCACTTGAAAATAAATAATAAATAAAAAATAAAAATCAATTTATTTCTCTTTTACAATAGTCACAATACTAATACTTTTAATGGTTACTCACAATACTGTAATATTTAAAAAAAATTACGTAGTACGTAGACATTGCTAGAAAGAGAGCAGAACCAGAATAGATAGAATAGAAACTATTTATATGGTACAGTCGGCGGCAGATCAACCTACCCAAATCTGTCAAATTTCTCCAATGAATATTGATCCTTATAACCAAACAATAAAGTTCAAAATTGATTGTAGAAATTTGACAGTTTTGGGTAGGTTGATCTGCCGCCGTGTGTACTTATTTCATACATAACAGATGTTTAATGAAAATATCTCACGACAACTGGATGGCGCAGGCGGTTAACGCGCTTAGTCTGCATTGTCTCGTAGAACAAGGTTACAACGAGCCGGTTCACACGCGCTCTGTACCAGGTACAGACATGTATCTGGGCGCTTCTCCCCACCACCACGGCCCAGTCAACCCGAGTCGAGGTCCGAGCCTTTAGAGGCGCCCTCGGGTTGTTCCGCTCCCCGATCCGATCCGAACCACTCGGAGAATCTAGTAGGGCACGGGGACACGCACTAGTGCGTGATGCCGTTCCCTCTAGAAAACCTCCGAAGGAAAAAAAAGCCCGGTGGAGCTGAAAATGCCGTGTCTGCTATTGCTTAATGTAAACATCTTTTACAAAGGCCGGTCATTGGTGAACGGGTGGCAAATGTATGCCTTTTAAATGTTATGGCAAATTTAAATTATCATCATCATCATCATCATCTCAGCCAAAAGACGTCCACTGCTGGACAAAGGCCTCCCCCAAGGATCTCCACAACGACCGGTTTTGTGCTGCTTTTTTTTTTTTTTTTTTTGTAATTTAAATTATGCCTTTTGTTAATTATGACAATTGCAATTATGCCTTTCCATGATTATGCCTTACAGATTTCGGCCATACGATGATATGCGTTATGAAGTTATGCTATAAAGACTTATGGCAAGTGACGATTATGGCCATTAACACATATAACATTATGCATTTTCAGTTTATGCCTAAAAACGTTATGCGTTTCAATAGGTAACCCAAAATGTATCATCTCGATCTCCTCCGTACTTCGGAAGGCATATAAAGCCGTTGGTCCCGGCTGCATTAGCAGTCACTTACATCCACTAATCCGCACTGGGTGGTGGTTTATGGCTCGTACTACCTGTATTGTTTCCATCTATAGGGAAGGCACGAGCCTTCACTTCATTTTACACGAGTCCCAGCAACGGGGATAAAAATGAGCTGAGCTGAGAGAAAATATTCAAACGTAATAAAATTAAGTGCAGCTTGCAACGTCCTACATGTGACCTATTTAAGGTCGAACCGATGACCTCAGTTGACAGGATTGTAATAGTAGATTGTACACCAAGGGGATAAAGCACTGTATGTCACGGGCGCGATATTTGAATCCTGAGCGTAACGAAGGACTCCAGATTTAACTCCCGAGCGTAGCGAGGGGGTTTTGAGTTGATTCCCGAGCGAAGCGCCCTCGCTTCGCTCGGGAATCAACTCAAAACCCCAAAATTCCCTAATTAAAATGGAGTCCTGAGAGCAGTGAAGGATTTAAGCGCGCCCAAGGCAAAATCAGTTTTATCCCTGAGGAGTATACTCTACTTTTCTCACCTTTTGCTAGACAATAAAAACCAAAGCTACTAGAAAAAGTATTTTATTTATTAAAATACTATTTTCATTACTAATTATATATAATTGGCACAGTAAATAACAATAAAAAGTAAATTAAAAATTAAAATTGATGTTTGATACATTAGTCCAGTTATTTAAAGATATGGTTATATTTTTTGGTACGCTTGTGTTAGTTGAGGTGGAATTTATTTGAGTAGCAGTACCCAATACATCAGAACCTTGCGTGTGAGGGTCGTTTGGCACAGTAAAGGTTGGGGAAGGTGGTGCTTGAGGCAGTGGGCTTGACGGGATATATTTTGAGCTAGATGGCTGTGGTGGCAAAGGTTTCCAAGGACCATCAATAATGGACGTAGTTTTCAGATGAATGTTGTCACCAATACGACAGCTTATCTTGTTTTTGTTTTGTATGGAATTCTCTATGTAGCCCTCCGCTACTGCATCGGATTTCCAGCCACCATGACGTTTTATCTGGGCCATATCTGCTCCTGAATCTGCCAACAGACTTGCCGATGTTCTCCTCAAACAATGACCCGTATAGAGCTCGGGATTTTGCAATTTGAGGTATTTTGCAATTTCTTTTGGCATGGCGCTGATTTTATTCTTGCCAATGACTTGCCTGGTGCATTTGCCATTAATGTAACCGATAAAAAATCTGTTGGTGTTTATATTAGAGGGGCGCAGAGCTTGGTACTTTTCAACAATTCTTGCATAATCTTCACGAACTATGAACGAACGTTCTCTATTTGTTTTGGTATCTGGTAAGTTAATCAGCAATAAATCTGCATGTTTTTTGATATCATTGACTTTTATGTTTACGAGTTCATTTCCACGACATGCGCCATTCACTCAAGTAAAGAGTAAATAGATAGATACACTACTACATTTTTTGACCTTTATATTATAAAAAAAGCTTGCGACAAAACCTTAGAATGTGTATTTTTTAAATGTGTGCCATTTAAATACCCTTTTATTCATTAACTATTTTATAGAGCTATTATAGGTAGGTACTAGAAACGTAACTAAAAAGTAGGCAGTACTCATACTTACTTTCATGGCCAGAAAGCTGTGATCAGGAGCCTCATTCAGAAAAGTTTCCACATCTTGCGCTGTCAATACTTTTGACTTCTTTGCTCGATGACCATCTGATTTCCTCTTGAAAAATGCCAATAACTTGCTATACCTATGTATTTATCTTAATGTCGTGTTTGATGCTTATTGTTAACCTGAGCATCGAATAGATACACCACAGGCTGCTGGACTTCTTTGTACACGATAAATTCTCGAAATAAACAAGAAGCACTGACTCCGACACAGACTTTGCGCCTTTTGCAGTTTTCCATTTGTGGAAATCGTCGTAAGCTTTCAAGTATTTTTCCTTCGACTTCTCTAATAGTAGGTTATTAACAATACCTAAGGCGTCTAATTTAATGGACTCCGGAGTTAAATCACTTTTGTCACTCGACATTTTCTTAATGTTTTATTCTATCTTCTTTTGCAGTTTTGTCTAATACTGATTGCACCGTATTGAAATACTCGCGGCTTTTGTTTTAAGTATTGATTTTTTTTAGTTCGGCTTGCCGTGGCGTGGCCAGCTCGATTTTCGAATAAGTTCGATTTTCAAATAAATGAGGCGCGGCGCGAGCCGCCGTCCACCTCCTCGCCGTCGGCCACCAGCAGCTGCAGCAGCCGCGCGCCGCGCGATTTTGACGAAATTAGACTTTAAATGCATAACAATAAGAACTAAGAGAAGTGAGAATCACATTACTGCCCGGCGGGTTATAATGAAATTCAGTACAACATTACACCCCGGCAAAAGACAAGGGCTATAATGATTTACTTTGAGTAAGGTTTGCATGATATATAATGAGGCATTGTCGAGCAGGTGGTGTGAAAAAGATTTTGAATACCTACTTCCGATATGTCTGAGACAAGTCGTCTTTTCAAGTGCTATTTTAGTGCCGACATAGATATCTTGCAGCATTGTTATAGCAAAATAACATTGGCATTACAGAGTAAAATGTGAATAGGCAGAAATTCAAGAGAGAGAGATTCATGACATCTTCTCATTATAATAATTTAAGAATAATTTCGTGGTACTACTTCCAGACAACTTTGAAGATAGGCGCCGCCGGGAAGCTTCATTGACCTCGCATTAAATTACTTTTGTACTGAAGCAATATTATTTATGTCGTTTCAATAATGAAGTGTAATTTGAACGAGTTCAAGGACCAATAACTCATTATTTCCTATTCCCCATTACAGATATTGTTGTCTTGATATTGGAAAGTGAAATATTGTTTTTGCCTCACCAAGGAACAGAACTTTATTGAATTACATTTTTTTTGACATAGTTACCTTGACTGAAGGTAAATTAAGGTATTAAATTAATTGATTAGGACAGTTATTCAAATAACAATATTAGTTTTACTATTATTATCGGATAAACAAACAAATTAAAAATACCTAATTTAACATTTTAATAAAACAAAGTAACGCCTTATTACTTTGTGGAAATTTAAATAACTAATGTGACATTTGCATTTTAAAATAATGTTTTATTTTATCTTACTTAAACATGATTACCTTACCATTATTTTATTAACAAGTTACACTGTATGTCATTATTCTCTATATGTCTGCTATTAGGTAAAATAAAAAAAATATATGTATAATAAACAGAAAATAATGTAATTGTATAATAATATAAATTGTAAGTAAACCTTTAATAATGTACAAGTCGCTGCAATTGTTTTTGTACCATTGTATCTAATAAAAATACGAGAAATAAATAAACAAATATAAAGCTAAACGAAGACATTAAATTATATACATATTGGTAGCGGGTTCGATAGTAAATTTAAATTCGTTGCTCAAAGGTTGGTAGTTGCTAGCTTCGTGCATGAGTATAATATGTCATAATATTTGCTAAAGGCTTCCGTACACCAAAAGCAGGTCAGGAGCAGCGCAGGGCAGACAAAGTTCGGAACATAGGAGGCGGCAGGCGGCAGTTTCAACGCGGGCCCACGTTATAAATGCACCAGGTGTGCCGAGTCAATATGGCGGCAATCTCGTCACGATCCGAATCCCTCGGAGAATCTAGTATGGGAAGGGAACAGGGAGGGTAGCTTTTCCAAGAAGCACTGTTACTCAAAAAAATCCGGTGATGCTTAAAAGGCCACCTGGCCATGCAAACTCTTCCCAAAAAAGTCAAGCAGATCTATAGCAGGGTAGACGCTGAGCAGTTTCTCCGCGGGCCAGCTCCCATACTTGATGTGTCGAGTTTCATATCGTTTCGCACGGGCTCGCGTTCAACTCGCTCTGCTTCAGACCTGCTTTTAGTGTGTGAGAACCTTATAAAAATAGCAATTTAATAGCACATATTAGTTGGAAAGTGCACGTTTATGTTTGAAATACGGCCGGCAACTTTACTATTAAGATTTTAACGTCAGTAATAACTATATTGCTTGTGTATCTACATACCTTAAACCTTTATAACCTTTTGAGTCATTATCAAACAATTAGAAATGTTTGTATATCTATTTAAAGTTAAATAGAATAGAATATAATCATTTATTCCTAATAAAATGTGGTAGCATAAATAAGATGGAGCATATAAAATTTCATTATTACATATTTTTGCCATAAATAGTTGTTTTTATTTACATATAAAGACAAAGTTAAACCTATTAAATATAATGCATAACATTAATTTACACCGTAAACTAATACAAATTTTGATAATTTTATTATATTTTTTTTTTGATAATAAATAAAATTTTAACTATGTTAGTATTATTTTGAATTTTTTGTATCTTATCGGTACACGGTAACCTTCGATGTACTATTATTATTGATTGAAGGCGGTGTCCCTAAAAATAATATGATAAGTAATGTACGTTTCAAAGTAAATTTCTTAAGTGATGGTAAATCGGTAATAGCAGTTATGTAATAATAACGTGTACACGTTTCGATTAAGCTTTGAAGTTACCGTGAGTCGGAAATAATAATGTGTTTATTGTCACGGTAACGTTCAGTCACGTCAGAATTCCAGTATATTTATATACCTATATAGGTAGATAGTTCTACTTTATGAGAAACGACGCCCGAAGCGTTGCTACAAAGTCAACGCTCATGAGAAAGAATTTGGACGTCTCTACAACTTTGTGAAGGCTCTGCTCTGAAACGGAACGCAGGTTTACGTTCCGTTTAATTAGTTAATGAAATTGAGATAGCCTCTGGCTCTGTTGGCTGTTCATCAAAAGTAGTGTTTACTCGCACTGTAACAAACTCTGATTACTTAATGTGTCTGTTGCACTTAGTGCTTGTAGATTCCGGATAGGCAACTTGTAAATTTGTTTTTTATCTTTGTTTTGTTTCTCTTTTCCTCTCTCTCTCTCTTCAGCCTATTGCCGTCCACTGCTGTCCACTTTTTTGTTTATTTGTTTAGAATTGTAGGTTACTTTATTTTATTTATATTGCCACGACGCAAATTTGTATTTAAAAATTAGTTCTCAAATAAGTGGCATGTAGGTACCTACGTCTTTTTATGAGAATAAATTTCTATAACTAGAAAAAAGTATAGGTGTTTTTCTTTCATCATTTTAGTCTTTTATCAATGTCGTATTTTACTGCACTGGCGAATCTGATTCGATCGCTTTGACTACGCGTAATAGTTTATGTCGTCATCTTGCCACCTCGCACCGCCTATGAAAGCAATATCAAAAACTAAAGGCTTTCGATATTGCTCTCATAGGCGGTACGAAACGACAAGATGACGTCATAAACCACACACGAAGTCAAAGCGATCGGTTAGGTGGTCGGGCCCCAGTCTCCAGAACGCCGATGAAAGCAATGACATAACAAAATCTAAAAGATTTCTTACCTTTTAAAGACTATTTAAGACTAGTACGAGTAATAGAGCACTAGGATTTTTCAGCCAATTTAAGCGGCCACTAATGAAATTCGCCGGTGATTTCGTTCATTGGCTATTAGCCAGGGTTCAGAGCCGCGAAGCTCACCCGGATCAGATTCCAATTAGAGCGGAGAAAGGCGGCGATAAGACGGGGCGTCTTATCAACAATGAGGGGTTGCGCAAGGCAGTCACTTGGGCCCTTTGGGGCCCAAGTGACTTCCTTAAACCATACTTATTATGAACTTTCTAAATCAGATACCTGCATTATGGTGTCTTATTTGATGTTGTAATTTTTAATTTGTGATAGACTTTAGAGTTAGAGTATAAAAGGTACACAATAAATAACTGTCAAATGTAGTATGAAAAAAACATTTGTTTGTCATGAAACTCTTGATTTGAATGACGTGTGAACAACGCATCAGTTTATAAGTAACAAATCTTATGATACATACTTAAAACCATTAATTAACCTTTTTATTACTTTGCTACGGAAGGCACGCCTATAGTCTTTGGTGATAGCAGTAGCGTGACCTTCTCTGCCTGAAATAAATGTGCCATTGGTATTTTAATGACTCTGTCATCTTTCAACAATAGCCAACAATAGTCGGAAAATTCGAGACCGGCGGGTCTTTTACACACTAACGTGGCATTAATTTTAGGCAGAAAAGGTCTGGTTACATCTCACCTTCTTTACACGGTTGAGTTTAATGACTTTCTTCCAAGAATTACAAGTACAACCCTAACTCATTATAATATTAATTAGGATAGAATTAGAAAAGAATTTGGTGTCACAGGCGCGCACACATGCATGCGGGCAGAAGGATTATGGATCTTGAAAGTAAGGAAGAAAAAAGAGGAGACAGAAAAGGTTGAAAAAAAAGATTGTTTCAAGTATAGTGATAGTCTTTTATTTTGACGTTCATATATAAACCAACCACTATAATTCACGTACACAAACACACTCTCAATACACACACGACTCGTTCCCTCATTTGTAAAAAATACCTGCGTATATTCGATAGATGTCGTTTCAGTAATTGGCTTATTGTTTGTGTTAATTCTGTTAATGTATTTTCTGTACAAATCTGTTTTAATGACGTGAGCTCGTTCATAAGTTGATATTTTAAAAAAATATATTAGATTTTAACCGTTTTTTGCAGCGAGACTCATAGTCACAGAAAAACAAATTAATTGATTCTTCTGTTGGACATAGGCCTCTCCTAACGTATGCTACTGACACATGAGTAGATATATGTATTTACTATATATCTACTCATGTGCTACTGAGCCGGATCATCGACACTTCACATCCGTGCTGTCAACCTCTCTACTCGTTAGCACTACATTGGAGGGTTTCCTACATTACGTTTAATGAGTCGCGGTTTCACTCCTGAACACAAAGATGTGTTATCGGTCCAGCAGGTTATTGGTCCTTCCTCTTAAGAGCCCTATTACAAATCTCCACTCTGCGAGAATAGGTATCGTTCGGACGGCCGCCGGCGCATCGCAACTTGTAGTAATTTTGCAGTTGTATTTATCGTTTTTATAGAAATAGGATAATAAATTCATCTTTAAAAATTTTATTATCTTTATTCCTCAGGAAGTAGTAATTAAATAATTGTATATTCTGGTATAAATTTTGCTTAATAATATTATCGTAGATAGGAGAAATTCACAGTTAACTTAAAGCGATTTTTGAAGTTTTTTTTCAAAAATCTTTAAATGCGGTTTAAATTATTTTTGAAAATAAAGGAATGTTTACTTTCAGTAAAAACCATCATCAATATTAAGGGTACCTTTCCTCCAACCACGGTCTTTTTTTTCCACCCTGTACATTGCGCTCGCGCGTGTGCGCGAGTGTGTACTCGCTAGACAACCTCTCACGGACATGGAACCTCGCAACAGCTGCTCCCGGAGTCTCGGACTGACTCGAGATGGTCCGAATGCATTGGTCGAGCGCGTTTGTATGAAGGAGTGGTCGGCGTAGGTAGTGCTATTTCACGGGATTCGTTGATCGTGGCATAACGTGGACATACCCTCTCATCTCAAAATCCCGGGACTGTAAAAATCACCTTTAATCAAATATTGCCTACATTTAATTTATGTTAATTAAATGTGCGCACCCTATACAACTATAAATACTTACCTTGTTACCAATAAGAGAACAGCAGTTTCATAAAAACAATTTCGTTGCTGTGAGCGTTAACACAAACTAGTACTACTACAAACACTATTTTAAATCTGTAGTGATTTCTATATGTCTACACTATTTCTTAACAACAACGGGTCATAATTGTCTAAATGGTTACATAACACAAACATCACATGTACAATTTCGACGGTCTTGCCGCTTAACGCGATCTCTTCCAGAAAATAAAGAGACAGAAAACAGTATAATAATTATAGTTTCTACCTATGCTAAAATAAGTAAACTCAATATCGTGTTTGAAATCTCGAATCCCGGGGCATGTCCATGTTAATATATACATTTGTGGTCATTCACCCCATATGCCGACCACTGGTATAAACCTTACCTTCTGCAGTCCCTTTATTTTGTGCTTTGACGAACTACTTCGTTCCGGATGCGATCCGTCAGAGTCACATCGAGCATAGCTCCTAAACCTCTACCTTATCTGAATGCAGTAAATACCATTTCAGCTGAGCAGAATTGAATCGGGCCATTGTGCCCCCTTTGTACTAAGTGCCACTTGTACTTATGTACAGCGTCATAAATTATGTACGGTTGTGTCACCGGCGGGCGGCGGCGGCGGACCGCGCACGGCCCGCCCGCGTACATAAAACACGTCAATGCCAAGGTCTGTGCTCCGAAATGATTTACACATCATCATTGCGCATGAAAAACGGGAAAATCAATAACTTAATCTGTACAGAAAAGTTTGTGTTATAGAGAAACAGATTGCACACCAACATAGCAATGTTTCGTCAGGAAATCCACTGAGTAAACTAGGGAATTACAGTGATTTCGCATTTTAAAATGTACAGGTTATTCAGCGTTCGTTTTACTTCAACATGCAATAATAAAAGATTTTAAATGTCTGCGTTGCATTTTTCAAAACTGATACACCTACACTGATTAGGTTAAAGCCGAAAACATAAACATATTTGTGGCTAAACTAAATGTAGCAATAAAGGTGTGCTGCCTAAGATAGGAGTCAAACCGCAATTTTGCAATTCAGGCGACAGCTCTGTAAATTAGCATTACTACCAAACATACGGATGCAATATATAAATTGAAACTAATTTTATAGCTAGTTAATTAGACAATTAAGTCTCTTGCTGTCACTTTCTTATGTATTGCTAAATAGAGAAGGAAAGACATTGAATTGTCATTAAAACTTAATTGACGTATCTGAGTACGGCAGTAAGACTCACTTAATTTTAATTTCACAAACTACTTTTACTATCAGGGGGGCGATTTTGGAACCGGTGATGTTGATGATGGTGATGTGATGTTCGCTATGATACCAATTACAAAATGTTCCTTAGGCTCTTATTAAAAAAAAACACGGATATGTAATTTATTTTTGACTCTGAACTTTCTTGAACGATATTTATCTTAATAATCTAATTGTTAATTATGTAATAAATATTACATTTCCTAGTGTATTTCATGTTACTTTTAATTCGACATCACCGATGATATACCTACAAAAAACGCCCCCCTGAATTAGATACATCACCTAGAATCCATTTAAACAGAAGACGCAGACATCACAAACCAACCTACAATACTAACAAAACAACCGACAGCCGCAGCACTCTACTAACATTTCGCTTTTCTGTGGAAAGATACGCATCAATTCTGGTTCTTAAAGTTTGCGCGAACTACACACTGAAATGAGACACGTGATATGTCTGGCTCCCACCATAGACCCAGCAAACGGTTTAAAACGGCAGGCTAAAGTAAAATTTAGAAAATGTGGACTTTTGAATTATTGGCACATGTAGTAAAGTAAAATAAACAGCCTATAACTGTCCCACGGCTGGGCAAAGACCTCCATCATTGAAATCAATTGGTACATGTAATGTATTATAATTTAAATGTATAAGTATTTAATGCAAAACGTAAAATAAATAACTCATAACGATAATATATTTTAAATCTGTCGTCGGAAGTGAGAGTTAAAAAGGGGGAAATCAAATGGGCCACACCACAATGAGCCGCGCGTAGTGTAGCAAATAAGATAAACTGGGTCGGTTGCTCAAAGTGAATCAGGGAATAAAGGAGGCGCAGACAATATAAGGAATTGGATCCCTCGAAGCGTCGGTAATGGCCCCATCCAGAGGGTCCAAATCTTGTTACCCACAATACCGTGTAAGGCCCAGCTGATTTTACACTAAAAGTCCTGAGAATATATTACTCCACTTCCAACTTCCCACGTATGTTGGCTTTTTTATGATAATGCTACCACCTTTTTGTTTGGCGTGTTTACGTTTATTACGACGACATTTTGTGTACATAATATATAAGGGAGCGGCGTGATGGCGACTCATTAAACATAACACACCGACACCCTTTTTCTCACTATAGTTGTAGAAAAAGTGACCTTAAGATGCTACTTTAAAAACTGAAAATGTATTTATTAAATAAGAATGTTTTAGAATTTACAGGAAAGCTTATTAATATTCAAGAAAATAACTTACCTTTACAAAAAAAATCTTAAAATTAAATAATATCACAATTAAATTACTGTCAGGTCGGTCGGTACTTAACATTTCCAAAGCATTTTATTTTCTCCTGTATTAAAATTTCATTCATTGTGATAAAAAAAACATTACCCGATTTAATAGTCTCTGGTTTGACTTCTTGGCGGGAAAGTGAAGCGTCATGTCTGCGGTTTTGTTTTATTTTCTAAAATTTGTGTTGTTTTGTCGAATATTAATGTGAAATAATGGTGGATTATTAACCGTTAAGTGTTCGTGAGTGTGCATAAGTCTTGGCAAATGAAACAAAACAGTGCAAAGTTACTTTTCAAATTCTCTCAAGAAGCTCGGGTGAGGACTTAGTAAAGCCCTACGTTTTTACTGAGATACTCGAGGGGTTGGGGGGTATATCATTATCATGGAAATATTGTTTATTTATGTATTACTTGTAAGAAAAATTACTTTGACACTGGCTAAATGTGCTAATCGCACGAAGCCATCAACTAAAAAAAAAAAAAAAGTCTCTGGTTTAGTTTTGGGCTTACCGCCACGTTGACTGCTTACACTATAGACCTGAGTGCCAATGGCCTTTTGAAGATCATTAATCGTATTGTTTTCTAAAGTTTATATACGCAAACACTACACATTGAAAAGAAACAACTTTTACGGATCTACTCGCGTTTATTAAACACTCCTTTTACTTAATTAATGTTTATCCTGACGTTACGAACCCTTTGCAGGGTCCACGGTCTCCCCGTGTGTGTCCGAGTAGATCCGTAAAAGTTGTATCATTTCAATCATTAATCGTATAATGGAACATTACACATTGTTTATATAGTAAGTATGTACCTACCTATATACTTTTTAAATAGTAGGTACAATCGACTGCAAACATCTTATTTAAAATGGCTAACAAATGACGAGAAATATCTTAAAAACAAAATCAGTGACAACAAACATAAGAAGAAAGTTCAGGTGAAACAAATTAATTTTCATATAAACACTGGCAACTTTGTTACGGCTTCCGAGAAACAATAAAAAAATGTATAGGCAGCCTCTCCCCCTCGACAAATTTAATTACGGTCCTCCTTGCCATTTCATTATTTTATGCTAAAAATGAGGCTTTGTGACCTTCGCGATTAATTTGGTGGGTATAAGTTTTACATCCGACCTCGTTTGTTTGCAAACGAGCTCGCCTGGAACAACAGCTCATAATCAAGTTATTACAAAATTAACGCGGGCGCAGGGTTGCTACTCTTACTTATTACAAAAATTTGAATAATTTAAAAAATATTTTGTCTTTCTTAAAAAAGGCGGTCTGCTCTTAATCAGTGGGTAATAGTATTCCAGTTAAAGCGCGTTTCTACCTATGGCCTAATCTTAACGAAATTGTATCTTTACTGTAAATGGAGACGCTTCCTCTCCCCTTTCTCTTAAATAATAATTATGTGATCGTCAGTGGCCATAATTTGATCTTTATTGTACCGTCCTTATGTACATTATGGTTTTGCTATAAAATATTTGAGTATTGAGTAATCTTAGTTACCACTATCTACTATCTTAGTACTAAAAATATCATATACTAGCGGCCCGTCCTGGCTTCGCACGGGTGGACTTTTCTTTTTTAATATAGCCTATGTTACTCAGCAGGCAGCACTAATGTAGCATTCTAATGGTGAAATATTTTTTTAAATCGGTCCAGTAGTTTTGAGTTTATTCGTTGCAAACATACAAAAATACAAGAATAAAAAGCTTTCCTCTTTATAATATTAGCATGACTTAGCAATTTTATATTATGCTTTACTCTAATATTAATTATAATCGCTGAAAAAAGCAGTGTTATCACTTCTTTGTGTTCATTTTTAATTTACCTATATTTTTTTATTTACTTTTAGATCCGCACAACAAAGAGCGTAAAATTGACAAAGTTGCGTTGTGTTAACTTGTCAGTATTCAAAATTATAATAGAAAGATAAGTTTACTTTCTGAGTTTAATAATATGTTCAATCTTCTTAATACAAGATATCCCGCAGAGGACTTACAAACCGAAGGCGGACAACTTTCAATATAGCTCAAAAGTATTTTGGTTAAATTAATTAAGAATTTTGGTATTCAATATATACCTCCGTGCTATCCACACGAAAAGCAAGAGATAGCTGACAAATGTTGGTCGCTTTATTGTTGCCAGGAAAAGAGAAAAATATAGATTATCGTGGTGTGACAACCCTAAGCGAGTAAACGAAGCCACCGAGATTACGCGCCAACAGTTTTTAATGCAGTTATTTGTTTATCGTTACACCATCATTGTCATTAATTGAACGGGACCTGGAAACGCCTGAAGCGAAACAACGGTTTATTTACAATAAATTTTGGTCCGATTATTCGTTAAGGAATAATTAATAAATGTTTTAGCGCATGAACGAGGCTGAAAGACTTTTTTATTTTACCCTTTTGTATAATATTTCTGGTTTAACAACTGTAAAACGTACAATGTACTCTATCTATGGCAAATAAATGAACAATTAATAAACATCCAGACATCCCCAGAGACGTTTATAGATCGTCGGTATGAAACTAAGTCAAGAAACTAAGTCCGACAAACGGTTTTTGTGATGCTTATCTAACAAACATTGTAATTAATGTGTAATAAATAAATAAAAACAAAATAGTAAATATTTTTGTGATGAAATTTTCTACACAAATACTGAAAGGCTATCAGGGCCATTACACTAAGGCCGGTTACAGTGCTTCACCGACCGGTCGGTGCGTACATCAGTCGCGCTTGTCATATATATGAAAATTCATAAATCGTTACAGTGCTAGACTGACCGTAGGCACACGTATATTGCTACGCACAGCGTACGAGGACCGTCGTCGGTCGAGCGCGTCCGCATGCGTGCCGTCGGTCGACCGACGCGCTATGGAAACCATTATATTAATTTTCATATGTATGACAAGCGCGACTGACGTACTTACGCACCGACGGTCGGTTGAGCACTGTAACCGGCATGATGGTCGGTTAATGCGTATCGTCAGGACGGATCGTACGCACTGACGGTCAGTGGAGCACTGTAACCGGCCTAAGCCTCGATGGAATATCTGACCTTTCAAAATGATGAAAGACCTGTCAACATAGCAAACGTTTTAAATAATATAAACGTCTGTCTAATCCTATTTGCTGACTACAAAAATGTTTACTACCTCTGAAGGATGAAATCAAACGAAGTGAACTTTAACACTTTAATCGTCTTAATAAAAAGGTATTATATTTTTCTTGTCGTCCAAAACGTTGTTTTCCATCAGGGAACAAAATTGGAGACGGCAAATAATGGAAAGATTATGTAAAACAAAGTGTCCCCTCATCAAAACTTTGTGCTGATCTTGTCGTTGCAAAATACGAAGTCATTTTTTATAAGTAGGTAGTACTAGTAGGTATTTCAAGGGGCAAGTTTCATTAAACAAATTATACACTTGCATTAAAAATTCAAAATTTTAAATTCAAAATCGTTTATTCTGTTTAGGCTACAGTAGCTCTTGTGAATGTCACTATGCCATCGGTTCGTAAGTCTACTCTGTCTGGGCGGGAGATCTTGTACTGAGAAGAACCAGCAAGACTCAGCAAGTGTCAAACTCTTTTCTTCCTTACAGCGTCAAAAATATTGGAAAATGGCCTATTATAGCAGGACACTTTCCATTACAAATAAACACAAAAAATATAGAAGACAACTACAACATGTAAAAAACCAAAATAGAAAATTTAAGTTAAATGGTACTGTAAGCGATGGCTGATTCATATGTCATACTCGTGAACGGATGCCGCCTGTGGAGGCTGGTCTGCTCTTGCATACTTATCTTATTTTTAGTATTATTCACTATAGTTTGACTTTGCTTTTCTTAAACAATTTTTGACTTTTACTAGCGTACTGTAGTGGCCTACACGGTCACGAGTATGACATATGAATCAGCCATCGCTTCGCTCAACCATAATTTAGGGAACGTAACGACCGTTTACGAGTTAAAATTTTAAACCGCCTTTATTGCCTTGTAGTTACACCTATAGGTTTCCGACCCAGAGTGCCAGGTTCGATTCCCAGCGTCAGTATTGTAGACGGTTATTTTGGTAAGGACATCTTATTTAGATGACATTAGTCATAACAGTCATCTATATATTAATACGTGAAGCAAAAACTTTGTACCCCTTTTTACGAAAATTGCGCGGACGGAAGAGTATGAAATTTTGCACACTTGTAGTTTATATAGAGAAGGTTATCCGAATGTATTTTTTTTTTAAATTATGCATAATAATAATTTAAATCAAAAAAACAAACATTATATACACTACCATGTATTTGACACACACGTCTAGACACTCTTTTCAAAAACTTCAAAAATGGAAGAGGAGCGGCCGAAATCTGTCATTGCCAATCCAAACTCACATTCTATCTTTTTTAATTTTTCTTTGCTTAGGACACACAATCCATGCAGCCTTAATAAAATTACGGTCGAATATCGACCACAGGGCGACCACTAGTAGACAAAGTTGCCTGCCCCTAAGTGGTTGAGGATTCCGACTCGAGTGCGCTTCTATCATCACTTGCTATCAAGGTGCCTATGAGGTGCGTACGAGTTTCATTCGCCATTCGATCGCGTTAATGAAAACATAAATTTGTATGGCAATGAGCAGCGCTTCGTGGTGGAAAACGAGGAAAGTTCTTCAAATTCTCGTTTTTGTTTATGTGCACTAGGCAGTTAAGCATCCAGTGGCGATAGCCAAATTTGATCTACTCTGTGGCCAAAGTAACATTAAGAAAACGATAGCGAAGTTCGAAAAGAGTAAAATGCATACATTTTGGATTGACATAAAGATTGACCACGTGATTTAGCGTGGCTTATGTCAATCCCATACATTTTATTATTTTCGAACTTTGCTATCGTTTTCTTAATGTTACTTTGGCTAAACCTACTGGTATATTGAAGGCTAAGAACTTTCCCGTTTAGAAAGGAAACAGGTTTCTGTTTTAGGTTATTTTATTGTCTTGCAATTAATGGAACTGTTAACTAGTTCACTGTCCATAATTTATAATAATTGTAAAAATCATGGCTAATTATCACATCTGACTTGATCTGACTCATAGGAAAGGGAAGTTGTTTTCTATCGCAAATCAATGTCGCTTTTGTTTGGCAGATGAGTAGGTTGTGCATTACGTTTAGAAGGCTGTTGATCTGTCAAGTGGAAGAGACAATATGAAAGTCAATTTGGCTCACAAGGAATTTAATTTCCTCAGAGTCTCGAATAAACAGTGTAAACGAATAAAGCTATTATTTTATTTCAAATTGTTATCCAGGCGATATCAAGAGCCTTCAGCTTTCCGCACGGACAAGATTTATTCACCCTTAATACTACGGTATTTAACTTGATATACAACCTTATTTTTAGTTTATACGAAAACCGAAACACGGGTCAAATATTTTTATTTAAAGAAACCGTTCAAAAAAAATTAAAATAATATCTTGAAAACTCACGAAGTTACAAGCTTTTTGTGCTGCCCCGTTGTGTGTTTTTAGTAGGGTATAATATAATTGATATTTTGTAAATATTATTTAGTCAAAATGTAACATGGTATAGAAAATATTGAAATCGATTCTATTACTGATTCTGAACAAACAGTTTTCAGGTTTCGTATAAACTAAAAATAACATAGTATATTTTAAAAAACTTTTTGTGTCACAGTTCAAAGGCAAATTTTGCATGTTTTAGACCAAACTGTTTGTTTAAACACTGCTAGCAACCGTATACAAAGCAAATTTTGAAATACATCCTAATAAAGCTGGTGTAGAGGTGTTCACTTTATTCATTTATATTCAAAGATTTAAAAAGTAAATCCTACTAATATTATAAACGTAAAAGTTTGTAAGTATGGATGTTTGTTACTCTTTCACGTAAAAACTACTGAATGATGAGGATGAAATTCGGCAAACAGATAGTTTATAACCGGGAATAACACAAAGGATACTTTTTATCCAGATATTCCCACAGGAACGGGAACCACGCGGGTGAAACCGGGAACCACGCGGGTGAAACCGGGAACCACGCGGGTGAAACCGCGAGCGGCCACTAGTTTAAAATAATGGTGAAAAATAAAACGCGAGTAGATTCGTAAAAAGTCTTTCATCAATGTGTAGCAACAAACAAAAATCATTTTCATTAATGAGTTATTTTCACTTCACAACTATTATTTAAGTTCCCATTACACATTCAAATTCAACACTATGCTCTTAAACGTAGAGTCTAGATTCTACTTTGCATATTAGAAATAGTTGTAGCTAAGCAAAGAGGTTGGAGCGAATCTGAAACTCAATGCTTTACGTTGAAAACCTTTGCCGGCTGTATCAATATTATTTCTGGCGGGAAACAGCAATAAACTGCTTATTAACATAGAGCCGATACAAGCCCCGACGTGTGTACATTCCCTTCTGCAATCTCCACAGCCTTTGTAAACAAGACCCGTAGAGGAAATGCTCCTGGCATTTGTACCTACAACTCGCAAAATGTGATACGAAGAAAATCCTTTTGTGAATTTCAGTTAATTACTAAAACATCCATTTTGCTTTATTTCAAACTGATTTTTAATTTATTCGTCTAAAAAAGTTTATAAAACAAGATTGTATTTTAAAACTGTAACGGGATCGTGATTTCACGTTGAATATTTTTTTAACAATAGACGTTACATAGGTACCTATTTACTACCTATACCTATTTACTAATTAGAGTAAAAGCTTGTGTTTGGTGCTTGTTTAATTTATTTAAACATTATCGAGTAGATCCGTAAAAGTTGTTTCATTTCATTTTTTTTTTGTTGTTTGTTTTTTTTTCATTGCTTTTTTTCATTTTTGTTGTTTTTTTGTTGTTTTTTTGTAGTGTTCGCGTAAACTTTAGGAAACAATAGCATGCAGTATATTCAGCTCACAAGGAGATAAACAAACAGGCAAATTAGAGTCGATAGTTTGAGTCACATTCGTAGAAAATGATCACAAACTCTTTTTGTAATCTATATACATATAAGTAATGACTTGTCCTGACTGACTGATTCATCATCGCCGAGCCTAAACCGCTGAAGCTAATTAGATGAAATTTAGACTGTAAATTAATTGAGTGACGTAACTAGCCACTAAGAAAGGATTTTACGGAAATCATACCCTAAGGGGTTCAAATAGGTGGTGAAAGTTAGTATGAAAGTCCGTCAGTTTTGAAGTAAAATACATGAAAATTGGTATTTGGCTTTTTGAAAAGATAAAGAATGACCTGTCTCAGGTATTTTGTTTATTTTCCTTTAAAGGAGTAAAAAAGGAAAAATTTTTTTTTGGGAAAATAGTTATTTTTGAAGTAATAACTATAAAAATTAATAATTTATAAATTTTTCGCTAAAAATAAAGAATGACATGTTTTAGCATTTTTCAAAAACCTCCCCTAGAGAGGTGAAATAGAGGTGGAAAGTTTGTATGGAAATCTGTCATTTTTAAAAGTTAAATCCTTCGGTATTTAGCCTGTGGTTAGAAATTATGAAGTATTTCAGGATTTTTGGAAAATTATCCCATAAGAGGATGCGAATTTGTACAGGAGGTTTCAAAACGGACCAAAATACTCAAACAGAATACACACAAGTTGTTTAGCCCACGTTTAGCAGAGCCGCGAGCAAAAGCAAGTATATCCATATAAGTACGACCGGCAACGCATCTGCGATTCCTTTGGTTTTGCGGGAGTCCATGGGCGGCGGTGATTGCTTCCCATCAGGTGACCCGCCTGCTCGTTTGCCTCCTTCTAATATAAAAGAAAAAAATATATCTATATAAACAGCTACTATCGTAGTAGGTAACACATTAGTTCCACACCAGTTTACGTTGCTAAAAATAATATACAACTTCGTTGAAATTTTACTGTAAGACAGCTGCCACTACCTTAAAACTATTCACAGTTGCTTGCAGATGGAAAATACGGAGCTGTAAGAGATCTAATAATGCAAAAGTGGATGCGTCGCAAAGTAGGTACACAAATAAAGCTGACTCGCAATACTGACATTTGTTTCAAGCAATCGCGTTCCGACGAGGAACGGTTTTACCAGTAATAGGAGAGGCACAATAATACCTAAGGCTTATAATACCGTGGCCCGGAAAAGCCACCCCACTTAAGGGCCAATTTAGAACACTACACCATCGCACAAACCCAAATGCTAACCCCGAAAAGAACTAACTATGCTGCGCCATGTTTGATATAAAACAGATCTTACTGTTTGTAAATAAGATATATTTTACTTTGATTGTGTGGGTAAATAGTTGCTGTTGACAGTACTGGTTAGCGTCACACCAAGATTAGCTCCTACCCATTACTTCTTACGCGTTGAACGAGATGAATCACTGTTAATGCGGGGCACAGGCTCGAATCCCGCAAGTTACCTTTTACCTCAAGGATTTCAACGACTAATATATTAAAACCACACTGGGACTTAAGCTTAACTTGTCTTCCGAAGCACAGAAAATCTCAAAATATTATAATTTGGTCACCCATCTTTTAAATCATTATTGCAAACGTTGCTTAACTTTCAAGATCGCAACCCTAACGCGCTAGCAGCTGCGCTATTAAACAAATTTAAATTTTTCATTGAAAGACCAGTTTAAAAACCGAAATTACTTGATGAAATTTAATTAAAAGCGTTTATTGTTTACTTGGGTAAGTTATTTTTAATTATGTTTCATTCATTCGATCAATGCCGACAATGGGCCGCTTAAACAATGGAATTGTATTATCGTTGTTGTTTTGTGATCAAAGTACTTACGTAAATTACATGAAAAGTTTAGTGATTCAGTGCTCTTTACCAAATAGAGGCGATAAAAAGGGCAATGATTACAGTAAAACAATTTAATTTAAAAATCTTTGCGTTTTTATCACAGACCCAATTTTTTTTATAATTAAAGGCGTGTTACATTTTGATGGAACATTAAAAGAACATTTAGCATATAGCATATATTACACCTTCATTATTTTTCTTTTGTAATTACAATGTAACACGCTTTTATTTATAAAAAAATTGGGTCTGTGATAAAAACGCAAAGACTTTTACGTCGGTTAAAAATAAAACATTAAAATGCTTGTGTGTGGTCTCAATGACAGTATGACCCCTAGTTATCGTTTTAGCATGTTTATTGATAACACATTTTGTGATACCTGTGGACGGGATATATAATATTATTCTCGTCATTCAATATGATGCTGCGTAGTCGGGTTAGGTTACACCACTGAGCACTGTGTCAAGGAATCATTTCATTATAAAAAACATAACTTATTATACAATCGAAGCAAACATTAAAAAAAAGGAGATCGATAATGGCGCAGTGGTTAACGCGCCTGGTCTGCGATTGCTAAGGTTAAGCAACTTTCGCAAAGGTCGGTCATCGGATGGGTGACCAAAAATGTATCATCTCGAGCTTAGCTTTACGTGCCTTCCGAAGCACGGAGGACCGTGCTTCGGAAGGCACGTAAAGCTGTTGGTCCCGGCTGCATTAGCAGTGGTACCGCGTGGTGGTTTATGGCCCGTTCTCCCTATCCATCCATAGGGAAGGCTCATGCCCCAGCAGTGGGAACAAAAAATGAGCTGGTGATATACAATCCAATCACCCCTGTGGCCTTGTGTAAAATTGTGAATAATGCTGTTTGCTCCCCAAACAAAATAAAATAAAATAAAACACTATGCATTGTTGTGTTCCGACATTCATAGTTTTAATGCCGGTTGAAGTACGCTGCTACCTTCGGCCTTATTATTGAGCCAAGCATTAGGTTAGCGCTGGGCCTAGTATAAAAATATATTAATATTGACAGACTCAATATTTAATAATAAAATTATAAGGCACTTAAAGCAGTTGGTCCCTGCTGCATTAGCAGTCGTTAACAACCACCAATCCGCACTGGGCCCGCGTGGTGGTTTATGGCCCTTACTCTCTATCTATCCATAGGGAAGGCTCGTGCCCCGGGACATAAAATGAGCTGATGATGATGATGAAACTTTTACGTGTTCTAGTAGTATATTGACTACAAATTCAAATTCAAATTATTTATTTGCTACTCTTGTTGTTGTACATTTATTCTAAAAGTTAAACATAAGTCCACACAAGAATCCTGCTAGGGCATTGCAAATTTTTACTATAATATTTATTTTATAATACCTATTTCGTCTGCATGGTTAGGATTTTGATTCTAGTACGTACAAGAATTATATTGTAAAACTGTATTCATTAGGCATAGAAACAGAAGTATAAAAAAGAACGAACGCACTCTTCAAAAAGTTATCTCCGTACACTGAACGGCCATAACTATTTACGTAAAGTCTGATGAAAGTTTTTAATTTCTTCGAGAAATCGGAAAGTTGAGATTGTTTTCCTCGATCAAAGTGTTTGAAGCCCTATAGGGGTAAAGGGGGGAGGGGTAGGCGGGGCCAGTCTGTACCGGCAACAGGTCGCGATCCCGCTCAATCGATATCTCGGAAGCTGGAGCATGCGCTATTCACTCCGCAATAAGTTGACGGAACAGCATGCGTTATCTCACGATACTCGCGATCTCTCTGCTCACCGCAGGTATGTTTATTACTTTTTTAATATTCGAAGTGTAAAACCTGCCCTCCTTCCTGGTATCCAGCTTGTAGTACGAATTTCCCGCATTGCCACAATCTTCTATTATCATAGTGCTGTGTTGTGTGAAACGTCATACTCGTTGTCTATGGTAGCTATCCTCTTTGTTATGATGCGGTATTTTCGATAATTACAAATTCTTGTGTTAGTTTAATGATAACAATGATTTTATTAGTTAAAATAAAATCTTGCAATATGTAAAATGATTTATTATTTAAAGACCAACATGAGAGAGATGGACAAATTTAATGTCGTTCAAACGTGTTGTTATTGTCTCGTCAAGTCTACATGCTACAAATCATTATTTTCAAAAAGTTTCTAAAGATATATATTAATGTTTTTAATAGATATTCGATGACGGATACATTAATCATCGCGTTTACTATGGGTAATCTTTAGTCTCACACCGCACGTGAACTGACTCTCGACGCACAGGGTGAGACCAGACCAGAATACACCGTACTGACTCAATACAGGTGGAGTGTTAACAGCTACTAACAGGACAACCACCCACATACCTACTTCTGTCACTAAGCAACATTGCTTTAAACACGTCATTGTTTAGTTTAGTCATTGTTCAGACATACAAAGTCGCACTATATACCCACATAATGCGTCCTTTTAACCATTTTCAAACGACACAATATTTAAAATTTATATGTTAACAAAAACTACGATTCCATAAATCCATTTGCTTACCTTTTTAATCTTCACAAGCGCGTACGTACGAGTATAAATTTCTTAAGAAAAAAAGAAAACATTACATTTAAATTTCGAATGCTTTTTCCAGAAGGTGAGTGCGACCTCCTTAGGGACAGTGTCCACGTGACGTCAGCGGCCGCCCGGCCCAACAATGAGCTGTGGTGCTACAGGTGCTTGGCGGAGGTGCCCGAGGACAAGTGCGCCGACCTGCGGCAGAACAACTCCGCACTTATCCACAAGTGCCATAATGATCGGCGGGTGTGCATGGTCAGTAAAGCCGTAATTGATCCCCAGTTTTAACTAAGGGTTTAATAAATAAAGACTTAATTAATACAAGATTTATCCGTCTTCTATCTGTTTATACCCCTTGTTCTACTCGTTAGCTAGTTCTAAGTAAGATTTAAGGTAATACTCAATATTACTTAGGACAGTTATTTGCTAATTTAATTCCCTGTAGTAGGTGCAGTTAATGCTCAGGCTCACATTTAGGCTACTATAATTTTTTTTTTCAGAATTCCATGTTTTCAGATCTCAACCGGACCCATGACATTCAATAGTCGCATATTTGACCTTTTATATCATTAATATCCAATCTTTAACAAAATACGTCTAATGACCAACGATTATCTAGCTGAACTAAATTGTTTATTTGTAAATAACGTGGTATGCACAGGTCAGTTACTGCTATATAAGTAGGTGAGTAGAATGTGTTATTGCTTGCTAACACACATTTCCTTCCTTATTTGTATCACATTTTATAATGCACAAAGGCTGCACGGGCTTTGTTGAATTAAACAACGGTGCAGTCGGTGTGTCTTTTGTTTGCGTCGCGCGCCTTGCTTTGGCAGAATGGAGGTCGTATAGCGTTAAGTTTCAAATATGTTTTCATGCGCCTACGAGTAGTAACACACTTTCTTAGGTGCTGAACAGTGGACAATAACTTCATTAATTGCCGTTTTTCTTTTGTTTATCTTTTTCATATGGTTACTCATGCTACGAGTTTATTGTGTCCTATCTTACCGGCCATTGCTACCCATTATCCTTTTTAATTTGACCCTTTTCTAGAGAGCGTTATAAACGCGTACCTTTATAGCGATGGTTGTCGTAAATTCATCACGAGAATCCGGGATCTGGATGCTTACAATTCATCTACAGATTTATAAGACTTTGTTCCGTGCGATGCGACTTGACATAATACACACATCAAAAATGTCTAGGGGCAGCAATTTTAACAAATTGGGGAAAATTAGCTTACGTTAGGGACGTCACCTACTTAGTTGGCAAAAAAAAGCAAGAACAAGGTTGATTTTTTTTTAATTTTATTGTATAAATTGTAAAATAAAAAATAATCTGTATTACTACCATTTGCACGAATCACACAAGCACAGCGATTTGGCATGCTTAAAATCAGTTCATCCAAATCACTTTGATGAATAGCCGCCCACGTTCTTTCTAACAAGTCAAAAAGTTGTTGTGGGGTGTGCACGGCATCCATACTCGGCACTCGGCAGAGCTCTTCTTTGGAGCATGTCCCATACATGCTCAATTTGGTTGAGGTATGGTGATTGTGCAGGCCACGGCAGAACGTTTATATGAGAATCGGCAAGAGTGCGTGTTATGACTCTAGCCGTGTGTGGACGTGCATTGTCATGCATTAGTCAAAACGAATCACCCAATCGGCCTCGTAAGGGGATGATCCATGTGAAACAATCTTCTCTGCGTAGATTTGAGCATTAAGGTTGCCCCTGATCCAAATGAGATTGGTTCTTTCACCGATACAAATACCGGCCCAAACCAATGATTGTTCCCCTCCATATGGATGAACTTCCTGACAAAATCTCAAGCGTTCTTACGTCCAGAGGTCCTCCAAACTCGAGTGTGTCTTGTATCCGGCCTCATTACCGAAACGTGATTCATCGGAGAAGCAAACACAGCGCCAGTCTTCTTCCTCCCAATTTCGGTGTTCGCGAGCCCATGTAAACGGGCCCTACGATTGTGGGGTGCTATGGGTGAAACCCTCAGCGGCCTTCGTCGGGAACGCAGACGCACTTCGCGTAAGCGATTCCGGATGGTTTGGTCGCTTATCAGCAAGCATAAAGCGCTGTGGAGCCTTGTGGCCAACATCATAGCCTTCATGGTACGATTCCGTCAAGCAGTATTTTGGATGTACCGGTCTTGTCTTCGAGTGGTGATACGAGATCTTCCTCCATGTCGCTCGGCTACGCTGCCCGTGATACGATAGCGTGTCCAGAGGCGGCCTATGACACTCTGTGTAGTGCCAATGGCGGCATCCACAGTACGTTTCCTGGAACCAGCTTCCAACATTCCAACGGCACTCAACATCTCTTCCCTTGTCAAATGACGCCGCGCCGCGCCGTCGCTCTATATCGTTGCAATCTTTTTTACTTCCAGTTCAGAAATTGTACTGCTTTTATAAAATTGTATTTTATAGGAATTCAGATTGACTGTTGTTTTTACATATTTAAACAATGTAAAAAAAAATCCATTCAAATCGTGAAATTTACTAAAAAGAATCAATAACGATCCAAAAAAGTTAAAATATTAAATCTATAACGCAACGATATTTTAAAATGTCCCTAGACATTTTTGATGTGTGTATAACAAGTAAGTACTACTCTGGAATTCTGGATATTCAAATTTAAAAATTTAAGTCCTAAATGCTGGGTAATCAAGTTAACGGCATTCATTATATTTAATACCAATAAATGTTTTCTATTTCTGCTATATCTAGAAAATATGAAGGAACACAATTCCAAGATTCATAATTATGTAGGCAACCCTCAAATTCAACCTCTTGCACACAGGTAAAACGGTTCTCCTACACCACCTCTACTGAAAACACGACGACCTCTCTAAAAATGTGGGCCCTCGAGAGGAACTGCACGAAGCACTGCGAGCCAGGCTGCATCATCATCGGGGAGAGGACCAAGCTGCACGCCTGTACCTCATGCTGCACCACCTCCCTCTGCAACTACGACTCCAGCGCGACCAGGACCTTCGGTGTCCTCGCGTCAGCCGTCTCCGTAGCCCTCGCACTGATATTATGATCGCCTTAAGCTATTAGACTAGACAGATATTGAAGATTGTGATAGAGGGACCATCCAGTTACGGCCATTAATTCGAAAAAAAACACGATCGTCCAGATAATACTAATGTTTGGACAGTAAACCTCGTTTGCCTTAGTGCAAAACCACGGAATAAGGAGGCCCAGGAGTTAGCTTATTACAAACCATGCTCGAGCAAAGCGTAGACCCCTTCTAAGAAGCTTACTATCTGCAGTCTCCTTATGTGGCAAAACTTTACAGTTTAGTACATATAATTGTTGCTACTTTCTATCGCGAAAGGAATTTAAATATCCCTGAGATTTTACTATTATAACTATGATGATAACCAGTGGTCGGCGTAGGTAGCGTCATATGAGGTGAATGACCACCAATTTATATATTAACATGGACATGCCCCGGGATTCGAGATTTTAAAATCGATATTGAGTTTACTTATTTTAGCATGTGCATGTTCTACCTATGTAAGAAACTATAATTATTCACACATTTAATTTACATAAATTAAATGTGCGAAAGTGATTTTTACAATACCGGGATTTTGAGATGAGATGGTGTATCCACGTTATGCCACAATCGACGAATCCCGAGAAATAGCACTACCTACGCCGACCACTGATGATAGATAACTGATAGGAACTTAAAGTCATACGCTTCTAGCTTTTTTAACAAAGGTGTTCAGACAATGTTCCCGCTAACTTTTTATCACTAAGCACTTTCAAAAGAAAATTAATTAATTGACGTAACTGAAAGATGATTCCAAAGTGGTATACTTGACTGACTCTGGTTTGATTGGGAAGAGAACTTGTGTGGACACGGAAAGGACCAATTTATTAACACAAAGGTACACGATACATCATTTCCTGATGCTTTCTCCACTTCTTGGGACTATTGCAAATCTTTAGGACTATATTAAATTAAAAAGGTTGTAGTTAGATAGATTTCATTGCAATATTCCATTTGTTACAAAGCCTAGTTATAACTATTTTTTTTAATATCATTTGACTTTAACCATTTCTGTATTCAGTAGATAGATTGAATAAAGAACCTAATCGTATATAAGTAGATAGCACTCAGATGTACATATAAACGCTTGTGAAAAATTATAAATTTATACCAAAATGACTAGGTAATCGTCTTTCCACGAGCGAGTGAAAACTTCGATATAATGTACCGTGGATCAGCGCTACTTTTGAAATTGATTTAAAGAAACGCCATGTTTGCGATCAAAATTTACTAAAAAAAGATAAATTTTGGACGGAGGACCACACATTTGTCTTTAACTTTCAATATTGTTGCCGAGTCCTAGTCACAAATCAAATTAAAAAATAATTTGATTCAATAAAAAAAAATAGAAAATCCCGGAATGCTTCAAAGAAAAGCGCATTTTATTAGTTTACCGTGCCGTGACTTTTTAGGTTATGCACATTCTGATAATGTTGAAAGGTGGCCAATTCTGTAGGTAGGTTTTGTATATATTATCAAGTTTTTCAATAATAATTATCAATATAACTATATTTATCAAGAAAATCATAAATGAATATTGATTCAAGGTAGTTAGTATCAACCTATACCTTAACACCATTTAATATTTGTACATTTTTGTTCACATTTTACTTTAATGTGGTTAGGACATTAATTTTCAATGCCAGACGTTATGGTCAGCTCTTATCTGTTAAATATAAGTTATGAATGCTCTGTCCCAATTATTGGCCATTAACACACAGAAGTTGAAGGTCGAAGAAAATCGTTCAAGGACTCAGTCGCTTGGATATTGTATGAAATTGATTTTTTTTTGTTAAAGCAATTAAGTCTTTATCGGCACCTAGCCAGTGCTTTAGATTTTATGCCGGCTACAGACCTCACAAGCGCAAAGCCAGGCTTGTGCTAATTCGCAATCACGTCTGTTGGAAGAATTTGCGCGATAACTGTAAGTACCTAACTACTTTTCCAACGCCTACATTTTATCGTTATTTTGCCGAAGGTCCTGGGTTCACTTCCCAGGTCGGGCAGTTTTTCGAGTTTTTCGATGCATAGCCCGAGTTTGTGATCACCAACCCGCATTTGGCAAACGTGTTGATTTAGCCATTACCCATCATTTGTAGTTGTAGTGATGACGTGTTAGTTATAGGCTATTTTACTAATTGCTAGTTCCCTCCCACCATCAAGTGTATTTATAGGTCAAAGGCCATTGATAAAGCTTGGTAGGTACCAAATTGATTGATTTCTAAATAAAATTATTAATTGAGAGATAACTTACACATTTTTTAGGTTACCATGACACTGGTTGACGATTATGTTACGTCAATGAGTTTGCTTTAGCAAATGATTTGATTATACATAATAAATAGTAGGTGAACACAAAGGATTTACGTAACGAACCTATTTAAGTAATGTGTTCTTTAATTTAATTACAGTTTCGTTGAAAAACATAATCAATGGATTTAAATATCATACAATATAAATAAAGAGCATTATTAATTGTTTACAGCATAGGTACTCGTTCGTGGAAGGAAACCGGATTAAGTATGTTTTTAGTTTATTAGGTATTGTAATTGACAATATATTATTTTGTTTTATTTATTTATGTTAATATATATTTAAATAAGTTATAAATAATTAAGTAACTATATTATGTTATATGTTTTACTGGGCATGAATATTATAATGTTAAATAAATGAAGTATCTATTGCTTTTTAGATTCAATATACAAGGAAAATAAAATGTTTAAACTTTACCCGAAAGTAGGAACGAAACAGAGAACAAAGCAAAGTTCAAATTAGTGAAATATTCAGTTACCTACTATCTTTTAAAAACAAGTCACATATAACATTTAATAAAATTTCAACACTAGAGTAGTGGCACCAGTCGTCGCACAGGAACTACTGATCGATATTTTTTCCTTTAATCACAACAAATAGGACTTCTTGGCGGAAAAGTGAAGAGTCATGTCTGCGGTTTTGTTTTATTTTCTAAAATTTGTGTTATGTCGAATATTAATGTGAAATAATGGTGGATTATTAACCGTCAAGTGTTCGTGACCAAGGTTAGTGAGTGTGCACGAGTGTTGGCAAATAAAACAAAACAGTGCAACGGCACTTTTCAAATTTTCTCAAAAAGTCCGCGTGAGGATTTCGTAAAGCCCCACATCTTTACCTACTGAGAAACTGGAGGGGTTGGGGGGTATATAATTTCTCACTTCTCATTTCTATTATCATTCATCACCATCATACAGGAAGGAAATATTGTTTATTTATAACTCTATGGTTCTATGGTTCTATGGTATGGTATGGTATGTCTCTATGGTTGTTTGTACCTCTTTGCTGTTTTGTAATTGTAAGATCGTTACTTAAACGTGTTGAATATTGTATTGAAGAAAACGGAGGTCACTTCGAACACCTACTAAAATAAATTAAAGTATGTGAAAACAATGCATTTTATTCATTTAAGACATCATGTTTTATAGAGCCATTTACTGCTTAAGACCTACACAATCGATATCTAAATAGAAATAATGTAAGTTTATTTTTTTCAAAACAACCGGGTTTGATTCCCGATCTGAGTACAGGGTTTTTTAAATGTGTGAATGCAGTTTTTCTTCTTATTAAAATCGATGACATGGTTCCTAAGAACAGATCTTCGTATGTCTTATAGTTTCAGACTTTCCCATACTGACCGATTTAAATGAGACACCCTGTATACTTACCTAGCTAACTATTTCTAATCAATTAAAATTTAAGAAAAATCATAAGTTTCTTTTCAGTGAATTAACATGTCTGTTCTAATGAATCGTTAATATTATGTAATGTAAAAAATTACATTTTAATTTGTAGTTAGTGAAAAAATATATGTAAATACTTTCTTATTTGCGAGGCTTTTTAAGTGATATTTTCAGTTTCAATTCAATATTTAATTAAGTAAAGCATTGTGAATGCAACACTTAAATTAAAACCTAACTAATAAAAAAATTAAATACTTATCCCTAAGTAGATAGAAAACTTATTATTTAAGAAGTGCTGTTTAAGTTGTTTACCTATATAATTAAGTTGTTATTAACCTACTTATTTAATAATGTAAATAAGAGGAAATATAGATGTTTTTGCGAACACTAGCCGCGCAGAGAACTACCTATTTATATCCTACTATTAAGTTACTATATCTCTATCTACCAGAATAAAACTTCACTATTGGTAAAAAAATAAACTATGAAACATGGAAAGCAAATACTCATTTACTTTGATTTTCTTTCTTTGACAATTTCAGTTACTTACACCTATCCTAGTCCTAAAATAGTTTCGGACTTGAGATATTGTTTCCCTTCATCATCAATCATCGTCAGCCCATGAGTTCACTGCTGGATACGCGTCTCCAATATTTTTCCATACTGACCCAAGTTAATGAACTGTGTGCCTAGTGAGTTTCATTTGACATTTGATCACGTTAACGAAAACGAGAATTTGTATGGCAAAATTATAATTCTCGTCAAATATTTATAAAATTTACAAAATACAGTGAAAAAATTAAACGCCTACCCGACCCAGCCAGAAAAAAAAAAAAAAAAAAGTAAAAATTTATAATTCTCGTCGTTTTTTACCAGGAAGCGGTGCTTCAATGCCATACAAATTCTCGTTTTCGTCAACATGACAATGAAACAGTGGCACCCAGAGATTTCTTCTGTGCCCAGAGCTCGCGAATGTAGCTATGTAACTTCCTTTTTTAGCGCAGTCACAAAAGAGATACAGTCTGCATACCTACAAGCTTGCGAATCACTGTAAATTCTGGTTCTATATTATGTGCGTGAGAGTAAAATTAATATAAATTAAAATTAAATAACCGGAAACCGACATACAACGAAATCTGTGGTTAATCTGCTATCACTTCATGCTGTCGATGCGACACTAGTAATACCTAACTTGGCAGTTACGTACAAAATTTACGCATTACGAAAAATATTATGTACTTTTAATTAGTATCTAGACTAAGTATCCATACCAATGTTTTTTTTTTTTTTTTTTTATTCACTTGGCCTTACATTCACCTAGCCTTCACCTCAATTGATGTTAAGTGACGATAAGGCCGAATGAGGCAGCGCACTTCACCCGAAGTCCTCAACTACTGAGACAAACTGGATTGTCTATCTCTAGCTGCCAGAACATAATAATGGTCAAGTAGGTAGTATCAACATTGATGTTATGGCGACATATTTAGATGAGGTGGTGGTAGCTAGCCAGGCGGACCAACAAGCCCTACCAATCCCCAACCAAACCAAGTACACAAGCATGAACCCCCCGCTGGGAATCGAACCCGGGACCTCTCGAGTCTAAGACCGGTAGACTACTGAGACGGCTACTATGATTTCGACGTGACTAAAGAGTTACAAGCCTGAGCGGCAGCCGTTTTATACTTTAACTTCCAATCCCATACACACTTCGAAGTTTATTCTTTCAAACTAGATACCTACTTCACAGCTAATAGAAATATTCAAAATAACGGTTTGTTCGTCGAGTTTTTATTTAGTTTACAAACGCTTATTTTTCATTGGCATCACACACACCATTTATTAGTGAATTCGTTAGTCGCCTGACTCGGTGTGCAACGTGATTCGTGGCCCATCCAGCCACAGAAGACCTAGCGGTAACAGAAGCTTGTAAACTTCTAGCAAAGTTATAATGACATCTTATCTTATCTTATCTTATCGTAGTGGGGCCTGCTGAGGTTTCCGTCTCTCAGTAACACTTCGACCCATCGGGATCTTTTGTGCAACCCCATCCTTTCATTTACTTTCTCTACAAACATAGATGCCATAAGTTTGGCAACGTTAGAAGCGAAGAGCCTGAAGTCCTCCGGTTTCGGACAAGCATCGGCTTTGCAAGGGATCGCCCAGGAGTCCCATTCTTTTCCGATAAGATATTATGGACATACTACCAATAGCCGTACTACTTTCTTTGATGACCGTAATTATAAAAAAAAATTGGCAGTTTTAATTGGCTTTAAGGGCAAAAAAATACATAATGGACCAAAAACTTATGTATGACTACTACATCTTGAAACTAATTATAATGTACACACGGTGGCAGATCAACCTACCCAAACCTGTCAAATTTCTCCAATGAATATTTATCCTTATAACCAAATAATAAAACTCAAAATTGATTGTAAAAATTTGACAGTTTTGGGTAGGTTGAACTGCCGCCGTGTGTACATTATAATTAGTTTCAAGATGTAGTAGTCATACATAAGTTTTTGGTCCATTATGTATTTTTTTGCCCTTAAAGCCAATTCATGGTGATAGAGCCAGGCCAACGTCTCAATAATGATCCTTAGATAAATATGGATACCATTCACAGGCGATGTTTCAAAGTCAGATTGATTGAGTGCAAAAGACAATGTAAAGGCATATAATAAATTTTATGCTCGTGTGTCATACAGTGTACAGTTAGTAGTCATGTTGTATGATATCTAACTAATATTATAAACGCGAAAGTTTGTAAGTATGGATGATTGTTACTCTTTTACGTAAAAACTATTGAATGGATTTGGATGAAATTCGGCATACAGATAGTTTATAACTGGGAATAACACATAGGATACTTTTTATCCAGATATTCCCACGGGAACGGGAACCACGAGCGTGAAACCGGGAACCACGCGGGTGAAACCGCAAGCGGCCACTAGTAGGTTAATAATATACTGATATGGCGACCTATTTGGGTTTTTTTTAACGGCATATACAGCAGTTTTTAGACGGCGAGAAACTTATGGTTCAATCAGCTCAAGCTTGCAATGACGAACAATCCCTTCAGGTGTGAGGCTCACAATACACTGAAATAGTGTCAACCTTTATGGGCTGCAATCAAACCTCACTAGGAACTAAAAAATCCGTCTGATGTAGAACTGAAAATCCCGAGGTGACTTAGGTCCTCGGTATGCAGTTTTGTAGGGGTTAGGAAGTGCTTAGTCATATGGCTGTACCTAGTAAGCATTTTTTGTTAGTTAGCTAGTCAGTTCATCTTTACCTAGTAGTAAAGTCATCATCATACTGTTTGCTAGTAAGTAGTTTCGTGGACCTATTCTAGTGTGCATATCTTGTGTAGTGGCATTGAAAGAACCAGGAAGATCTTTTATTAGCTATCAACATAAGGTTCATTATCAAGTAATTAACAACTTAAGTGTTGATATAAATTAAATATAAATGAAATGAAACAATCCCATCTCATTTAATTTTTATATTCATACAAGTGTTCAAAAATGAGTGAAAAAATGGCAATAGCTCATAGCAGACTCCTAATAGCTAGCCAAGACATCAAGAATGTTAGAATGTCCAATATGTATGAATGAATATAATAATTTATTATGAATAAACAATGCACAGAAGTAAATGCAATTTATTCCTAGTTAGCGACCTAAACTTTGCATTTAATTAACATTAATGGAATGACCCATAGTTAACTTTACATTATATCTTGTCTGGGAAAGGTATTGCTTAGGAGGAAAATGTGTTTTAAACTTAAATATTGTATTACGCTTTATTACAGAATTAATTTAGGAAAGCTGACCAGATTCAGAGATGACCACTTTCTTGGAGGGCTTGCCCGACTGTGACCCCAAGGCTTCCACTTGTTTGACAACATCCATACCCTCAACAACGTTACCGAAGACGACGTGTCTGCCATCCAGCCAAGAGGTCTTAACGGTGGTGATGAAGAACTGGGAGCCGTTGGTATTGGGTCCGGCGTTTGCCATAGAGAGGGCACCAGGTCCAGTGTGCTTCAGGACGAAGTTCTCGTCAGCGAACTTCTCGCCGTAGATGGACTTTCCACCGGTGCCATTGTGGTTCGTAAAGTCGCCCGCCTGGAGCATGAAGTTGGGGATCACGCGGTGGAAGGTGGAGCCCTTGTAACCGAAACCTTTCTCTCCCGTGCACAACGCACGAAAGTTTTCACACGTCTTAGGAGTCACATCTGTTCTAAGCTGTAACAAAAAAAAGTTGATACGTCAACAAGAACCTTGATGTAATATTACCATCTTAATGTTTATTAATGAGCAAAAAATGAACATAGAAACTACTAAAATTTACCACTGAATGTCTCTTTAGCCTATTTTTTTTTGACATTTAAGGTGTGGTTGGTTGCATTCGCGATACCATGCTAGCTAATAAACAACTGATAGTTAAGGCAACACTAGAATGATTGGCAAATTCCATTATATACTTCTTGCGTGTAAATGACCTTCAACTATCGTATTTAAGTAATCTCAGATTGCCGACAATTATTTTATCTAAGTACACACCTCTACAACAAGTCTATTATTAGATAAGGGTACATTACCATTTGCAAGTCTATTCTGCAAAATCGCTATTAAGTATCTTTAAATTTTAATCACAAGTGGCATGAGGTCATTTCGCTAACGCCTAAGTCATGAACGCTTCGAGAAATAGCGTGGTCGAGCAACATCACACCGGCCGGAACCGGCAGAAAATTCAAGAATATACGCTTTATATTTCGTACCTCGACAACAATTCTTCCAAGAGATGACCCATCAGCAGCAACATCAAAGTAGACTCGGGGCAAAGACATCTTGCTTATTTTACTGAATCCACACAATTTTGTTCCTCGCGTACCACAATGACGATGCGTCTCTCGGTGATGCCGGGCGGAAATGGACAGTGTTGCCAACGCACGCGGGGATTTATTAACAAAATGTACCATGATATGTAAGTCAAGTACGCACCTCATAAAAAAATGGGGATGTTCATATTCCCTATATTTATTTAGAAAGCTGAGACATGAACCCTGAAAGAGAGTGAGAGAAAGAAGATAGTTGCTTCTGAAATGTAGTGTTGGCTAGCACTGCTGAAAATGACGAGGATGATAATATAAGACCACTCGGCTCGGCACTACCAATACTACCATAACGATGCCAGACCGACTAAAGTAATAAAGTCTGCATTTAATGGTCCCAAAAGAGTAATTATATTTCGTCGCTTCATTCTTCAGATATTATTTACCACGTAGTTCCTCTAACCTACAGGGTAACGATACGCACGTTCAGAGTTCCTTTGCTTTTTTTTTTTTTTTTTTGTTTTCCCTCTCCACCGTCTCGTCACAGTTCATAATTAGCGGCGTTGAGCCATCATTCCTTTTTCGTGCGCGGTAACGAACGGACACGTCCTTAAAAAATAGTTTAACATTTATTTTCTATCATGTCGAAACGAAGCGCAGATAAAAAAATAGAGCACTATAAAAGAAAAATAATAAAACTTCAAAAGAAACGAGTGAGACTCGGCAGCTCATCGTCAGATGCGGACATCAATAACTGTAAGTACTTACTATCTATTAACGTTTAAGTGCTTAAAAAATAAAAATAAAATTTTTTTACATTACCTGGAGGTTGCCCGCGATGGTAACACGAAGGTATAATAAGCCAAGAGATTGACCGCGATGTCAATACAAAGGTATAATACGCCCGCCATCTTGTATGGTTATGCTTGCCGCCTTTTTTGGCTCTTAAGCCCGGAGGTTGTTCGAGATAACAACACGAAGGTTAATATAACACGATAAAACAAGTACTAAGGTATTTTGTCAAAAGTGTTTAAGTTTTCTTAGGAAAAATTACATATAATTCTATTTATTTATGTTTGTAACCATTTGCCCTGTTTGTCTACAGGCACGGAGATTGCTTTCTCGCCTACGACAGTCTTACCAGAGGTCGAAGAACCTGACATATTGCAAACACAAGATCTCGAAATACAAAACAGATCGCCGTTGGCGGAACCCAGTACAGCAAATGAGTTTCAACCAACCGAAACCGTTGTTTTTGACACTCCTGCCGCGGAGGAAACTGCTAGTACAGCTCCAGATCTAGACCCCAGTATTTTAGCGGCTCTTGGTGAGATCACAGATGACTCGCCGGATTCCGGGGAAAAAATTCATGACAGTTTGTCAAAAATTTTCACACCCATCCTGAAGAAAGGTATACCGAAAGATAACCGAGATAAGATACTCAAGGAGTACCTTATACCAGAAAATTGCACGCTTTTAAAGTCTCCTCCCTAAATCCTGAGATGTTGGCAGCCATTCCAGAGTCGGGTAGATACCGCGATAAGAAAATGGCATTGTCACAACAACAATTAGGACAAGGCATAACGGCAGTGAGTAGAGGTTTAAATTTGTTGCTGACTAAAGATAACAACAAAGTAGATGCCATAAAATTCATTAGCGATGGGTGTCGTATACTTTGTGACCTCCACCTTCAAAATACCGAAACAAGGAAAAAATTTATAACCCCTAGTCTGGACAAGTCATTTCTGCAGCTCGTGCAGGTTACCGAAAGAGATGAGACTTTGTTTGGGAATAAACTTTCTGAAAATATAAGAGCTTCCAAAGCTATCGTACAACAAAGTCAGCAAATCAAAAAGAATGTGCCAGTTGCTCCGAAACCATCTACAACTACATCTCAATCTTCAACCTGGACCAGCAACCAGGGAAACCGGTAAGGCCCTCCCCGTTTCCAATCGAACAGGGGGGGGCGTGGCGGAATAAAGAGGACTACGCAGCGATCGGTGATACCGCCACCTGCTCCGCCGCCAGCATCGAGATTCAACCAGAACAAAGTTCGCGGTGTGACACGACAGCATCGTCATTAGAGCAGGTACATGCGGGAAAGCTTCAATATTATTTTAAATGTTGGCAAAAAATACTAATAACCCTCTTATTTTAAAATGGATTAAACATGGCATAGACATTCCTTTTAAAGACGTTTTCTCTCAAACCGACGTAACTCCAACTCGTTTTTCGAACCAAGAAAAACATGATATGCAATTGGCTATAAATAAACTTTTAGACCTAGGAGCTGTGTCGGCTTGTGAACCCGTAACGGACCAATACATATCAAAGATCTTTTTAGCACCAAAATCAAACGGCGATAAGAGATTTATCTTAAACCTTAAATCTCTTAACCGCCATATTGTTAACTCCCATTTCAAAATGGAAGATCATAGGACTGTTACAAAACTTATTTTTAAAAATTGTTTCTTAGCGACAATAGACCTCAAAGAAGCTTATTTATTAGTACCAGTTAATGAAAACTTCCGAAAATATTTACGATTTCAGTTTGAAGACCTTAATTCCAAATTAGTTACTTATGAATTTAACGCAATGCCCTATGGCCTTTCTATAGCGCCGAGAATTTTTACAAAAATTATGAAGGTAGTTGTTCAATACTTAAGAAATCAAGGTTTTCAATCAGTAATATATTTAGATGACATTCTTTGTATAGGTAGGGATTACAATGATTGCTTATATAATGTAAAAAGAACTTTGCAAGTACTAACATGTCTTGGTTTTGTAATTAATTATACTAAAAGTTCATTACAACCTCAAAATGTGTGTAAATATTTAGGTTTCAATTTTAATTCAAACCAGTTAACAATTTCATTACCAGACGACAAACGTTCAAAAATTACTCAATTAGTTGAAAAGTTCTCTCTCTTACCCCCGTGTACAATTAGAGAATATTCGCAACTTATAGGAATACTAATAGCAGCTTGCCCAGTAGTCAAATATGGCTAGTTATATACAAAAATTTTAGAAAGACAAAAATATCTTATGTTAAATAGAAGTAATCACAATTACGACAGTAAAATGGTCCTTTCATCATGCATTTTAGAAGATCTAAATTGGTGGAGGGAAAATATTCACCAAAATTACAATGATTTGAACGCAAAAGATTGTTATGCGCTTGAAATATTTACAGATGCCTCAATGACCGGCTGGGGTGCCTCTAGTAAAAATGGTCGTGTACATGGGGCTTGGAAAGAGAACGAACAATCATTTCATATAAATTACCTGGAACTCTTAGCAGTATTTTTTGCAATAAAAACATTAGCCATTAATATGTCGAATTGTGCAATTTTGTTAAGGATTGACAACACTACTGCCTTGAGTTACGTCAATCGTATGGGAGGCATACAATTTCCTCATTTAAATGACTTAGCCAGAAAAATTTGGAAATGGTGTGAAAGTCGCAATATCATGCTCTTCGGATCTTATATAAATACCAAAGATAATAAAGAAGCAGATTTTGAATCAAGAAAAATTAATCCAGATACAGAGTGGGGTTTATCATTCAAAGCATTCAATAAAATTAGAAATTGTTTCGGACAGCCTGATATTGATCTATTTGCATATCGAACAAATGCAAAATGTGATTTGTATGTCTCTTGGTTTCCGGACCCGAACGCCTTATGTGTCGATGCATTTACCATTCAATGGAGTTATACATATTTTTATGCATTTCCACCTTTTGCCTTAATTTTAAAGTGTTTGCAAAAGATTGTCCATGAACAAGCCTGCGGAATTTTTGTATACCCTCAATGGCCTTCACAGCCTTGGTATCCTTTATTAAGAAGCCTAATAATCTCAGACATAATTTATTTCAAACCGAGTGAAAATGTACTTCAATCCTGTTTCAGGAATCACATCCCACGCCGACTTCAAGAACATCTTACGCTGGCTGCAGCGATACTCTCAGGCAGGCGTTTTTTACCCGGGGCATCCCACCAGAAGCAATGGACTTGATGCTATCATCGCTCTCAGAAAATACCAAAAAACAATATAACGTATCCTACAAATTATGGTGGCTCTTTTGTAGGGAAAACCAATTAAACTTTTATCAAGGCACTGTGGCCCAAGTAATATCCTTCATAACATGCGAGTTTAAAAAGGGAGCTAGCTACGGTACGCTCAACTCTCATAGATCAGCTTTGTCATTGCTATTCGGAAATAATATAGGTTCTGATGAGTCTGTAAAAAGACTTCTCAGGGGGGTGTATAAACTAAAACCCTTAAGACCCAAATACCATCACACATGGGATCCGCAGTTAGTCCTTAATCTTATTTCTAATTGGTACCCAAATAGAGAAATTGGTTTTGATAAATTATCCAAAAAATTAGTAATATTATTAGCGCTTTGTACAGCACAACAAGTTCAGACTATATCCCTAATAAAATTAGATAATATCCAAGTACTTGCGAATGGAATTATAATTTCTATTACTGATATTATAAAAACGTCAGCACCCGGAAGGGATCAGCCACTTCTATTTTTACCCTTTTTCATAGAAAATAAACCCATTTGCCCTGCTACAGTATTATTAGATTATATTGATTACACTCAAAACAGCAGGGAAGGTAATAATACACGTTTAATATTAACTATCAAAAAACCACATCGAGCTGTTTCATCTCAAACAATCAGCAAATGGATAAAGTCTGTATTGACGGACAGTGGTGTAGACACATCAGTGTTTTCAGCGCATAGTACGCGACATGCGTCCACTTCCACAGCTAGTCTTGCAGGTGTATGCATAGATACAATAAGAAAAACGGCTGGATGGACCAACAGTAATACATTTGCTCGATTCTATAAACTTAATTTAATTACTAATAATGACTTTGCTCAATCAGTTTGTTTACGTTCTTAAGTTAATTACAAAAATAAAAGATAAATAAATGACATTGATTAACATAAGATTAAAGGTTGATAAATAAAACAAAACAAGATATTGAATAATGTTTTTTATTTCTTTACCAGGTTATAATAAAAATAACAAAATATTACATACCTCACAGACTACGTCTGTGACTTACCTTATGGCTCCTTACATAATTAGCATCCTAAAAACAGCAGAGTTCTTGCAAAAAAGGTATTTCTCTCTAAAGATCTACGTGGTAAATAATATCTGAAGAATGAAGCGACGAAATATAATATGTGATCAAAGGAACTTCAAAAGTGAAGTTCGATCATTATTATGAGTCGCTTCATTCGAAGATATAACAACCCTACCCACCCAACCCTTTACCTTTATTACAAGAACAATGATCTCTAAACAGAATAATGGCTCAACGCCGCTAATTATGAACTGTGACGAGACGGTGGAGAGGGAAAACAAAAAAAAAAAAAAAAGCAAAGGAACTCTGAACGTGCGTATCGTTACCCTGTAGGTTAGAGGAACTACGTGGTAAATAATATCTGAAGAATGAAGCGACTCATATACTAATGATCGAACTTCACTTTTGAAGTTCCTTTGATCACATATTGTTTAACCACGCAAAGAGTGACAATGAATACTTATAAAGGGAACAATTACAATTATTCATTTCCTGCATTGATTATTTTAATCATTCTAATTCGTTTTTTCTATTAATCCCGACTATCGTGTCTCTTTATCCAACACGTTCAAAAGTAAATATCATTTCACACGCTTTCTGTTTGTAACAAAGATTCCAACTTTTTTGGTATTCCAATTATTATTAGAGTAAACAATAACCAAATTGCAAATATTTAAATTATATGGTGGCATATGGCACGGTGGGATATATCAACTGCAGATATGTTCAGTACTTACGTTATTTACGATTACCTACCTTCTACGACTAGTTATTTTAAAATGAGATCAAGTAAAGGAATTGCTAGTATTTAAGAAATTGATGACTATTAGCTACCGAAATACAAATACCATCATATCGTTCCCACTGATTACATTACCACTCCAAAATTGTGTTTTCCATTTAGGAGCCCAACTATTAGAAAAACTACACTTAATTGTACTAATAATTCTTCTGGCATCATTGAAAACCATTCCATAGACTATTTCTACTATCATCATTTCCGCATGTTCCAGTTGGCATGTAAAAAAAACATGTGGGATTGTAAATAGGGTGTAAACGGTAAAATAGTGAAGTAAATGTCTTCTTGACATTGACGTGTACATCTAAAAATATTAGTTGTATCTACCTACCTACCTATCGCGAGATTTAACTCTCGAATTTTGTTTCGTTCGATCGTATTTTCAATTTATTCAATTTATATCTTCCAGGTATAATAAAAATATGCTGGTACATATCGGAGAAATTGTATAATACAATACGAAAATTTACTGAGGTTAGTTTTGAAATTTAGCACTCTTTGGCATGTTAAAACTAAGTTAAACGGTTTGCGCAGAGGAGGTGATAGGTGATCTTATCTTTTAGTTAGTATTTGCCTTAGGATTAATGTAATTTATTGCTATCTGATAACTTTTCAGTCTTAAACGGTTTCCAATCCAAGATGAGTTTAGAATCTATAAGATACAGAAATGGTAGCCTAGAAATCTTGGACCAGCTGCTACTACCTCTTCAAACCAGATATGTTAAAGTGCAAGGTGTCGAAGATGGTTGGAAAGTTATTAACAAAATGCAGGTATTTATTAAGTATTGGCTAGATATCTATGATTAATAAATTTAAACTAGCTTCAGTTTTTTCATTATATGGGTAATGTGACATAGGTACTTAGTAACTGTTACTTAAGAAAGTGGGTGATTCTTCATCCAATAAATAATACTATCGCTGTTGTTGCATATCATGTAATAGTTATGAATCTTAATCTTTTAGGTAAGAGGGGCCCCTGCTATAGCCATAGTGGGGTGCTTATCACTCGCCGTGGAGCTGCTCAAGGATGAATTTGATGATAAGAAGGTTATGAGGCAAGAGGTCAGCCTAATTCATTTTTATTTAATTACTCTTTAATTTTATTTTATTTATTTAACCATTCAAAGAGCAGTCATTTGTAAATTTTGTAATTGTTAAACAACACATTTAACAATAAAAATTGAAAAAAAAACTATTTAAAATGCAATAACCGCCTAATAAATAAGCCTAAATAAACCTTTGTCTCACTTGCAGATTGCCTGGCTATGTACAATTTATATTATTTCATATTGTGATTTAAATTATTGTAGTGTAGCAATATTTATATGAAAATATTATTTCATTGCATAAATGAAATTTAAATATTATTCACAATAATTAATTACTATTGTGCTTAGTACCTATGCTAAGAATTTTTAAAATACTGTTTTTTTTTTTAAATAAGAATTTACCCTCATTGTTTCGCTACTAATTAATGAACTGCCGATTTGAGTAACAATATTGGGCCTATGAGTCTTAATCATAAATTGAGAGGTTTTTATCTCAATGTCAAAACATAATGTCTCTAACTCACTCCTACATTGTAACCCAGTTAGTTTGCTCATTTAAATTATAGATTGTTTACAACTAAGCTATGAATACCATTGTTAGTTTCTTATAAACCTTAGTAGTTTTGTTATATTATTTTATTATAAAGAAATAAAGCATCTACTTTCCTAGTCCACTGCTGGACATAGATCTTTCCAAGTGCACACCACAGCACAATCCGAAGCTAGAGCTAGAAGCAATCCGTAGCTTTATAATATATAATAATGTAATATAAAAAAGTGAAAATAACAAAACAGGGAAGCACACTTCACCTTGATTGGGGAACTAGATAACAATAATTGTCAAGAAAATGTTATTAACATAACTGTTATGACAGCAAACTAATCAGTCTTCAGTGTCTAAATATTTTTTTATTATATTATTATCTTTATGTCATCCATCACTCGTGAATCTAAAGTATTTTATGATTGAATAACATTAGGCTTTATTCAAAGAATTGTTTTATTTCTACAATTCTTTAAAATAAAGTTAAATGTTTCTAGGCAACCCAACCAAACAAAACAATAAGCTTAGATGTATTTAAAAAAATATATTTTAAAATTATATTTAAACAAAATATATTTCTCAATTTAAGAATAAAATAGTTGTAAGTAACTACTTTAATAGTTTGTCTCAACTTTCATTACAAAGGGTAGAGGTTATAGGCTTACTTCATAACTTTTATTGTCAAATGAAACATTATTTACACCACCCTTATATTACAGATTGAAGGTAAACTAAATTACCTCGTGTCAGCAAGGCCAACAGCTGTAAACATAAAATTGGCAGCAGACGAACTGATAAATTTAGCAAATACTTTAAGTGCAGATGAAAATGTCTCGGCTAGTCAATTTAAAGACAGGTGTGTTTCTGCATACTACTGGTTCAAACCTAAAGACATCAATTAATTTAGCGCTAAATTTATGCATCTTTTTGTAGATTTATTAAGAGCATAGAAGGCATGTTAAAGAAAGATATAGAAGATAATAAAGCGATAGGGAAGTTTGGTTGTGAAGCAATATTGAATAGTTTAAAAGGAGACGGTTTAGTTCGGATACTGACCCACTGTAACACTGGATCTCTTGCCACAGCCGGCTATGGGACAGCTCTAGGAGTCATCAGATACTTGCATGAATCAAAGAAGCTGGGTAAGAAACAGTTATTTTATGTTTAGTATATAAAATGTATTGGTTTAAATGCTCAGTTATAGGCTCTGTGTATCCAGGAAATCGATCTCCTGCCAGGATACTGTCTTATCTGCGTTTTTGGTACTGACGTTTTGCGATTTCTTTGCTGCACTTTCTAAGTGTAACAGTTATAAAAAGTTTCTTTTTAAAAGAATATTTATTAAATATAATATTATTTTATTAGATGTTCAGGTCTGTTATGCTACCAAAGCTTGATTTGTGATTCTAAGGGCTCTAACACACGAGCGGCACTTTGACGACGGTAGCCGTCGACAAAACACTGTTGAGGAAACCACATTGGCGGACACGGCACGCCACAACTACAACCGTCGCCATCTGCCGACGGCTGCAGTTACTTACGTCGTCGTCGTCGGCAATCTGCCGTGCGTCGTCCGTGTGTACAGCGCTATTGTATTCTTCTGCCTTGTTTTATGTGGTTTTATTTGAGCTACGACTGTACCGACGCCTGCACATCAACCAATGTAAAACTGTAATCCTACTAATATTATAAATGCGAATATTTGTATGTATGTTCGTATATTTGTTGCTTCTTCACGCTGCAACGGATGGATGGATTTGGATGAAATTTGGCATACAGATAGTTTATAACCTGGAATAACACATAGGATACTTTTTATCCAGATATTCCCACGAGAACGGGAACCACGCGGGTGAAACCGCGAGCGGCCGCTAGTTTCTTCAATAAATGTTCAACCTTAAGCCATGAAGAGGAAATTTGACAATTGCGGTAATTTGATGTGCAGGCGTGTGTACATACACTATATCATAGGTGGGATCATATGGCTCCCATTCACGAGCACTCCACTCTATCACTCCAAATTTATACATGCAAGTACTTGGATTGATTGGAATCGCTCTGAGCGTTGGATTTACAAACATTCCAAAATCTATCTCTAATTTGAAGTGGAGTGGCGCGAATGGAGTGCCAGTGAATGGGGGCCAATTTATTTAAAGGACAACCAACAAGACAAACACAAATATAAGCAACTAGCGGCCGCTCGCAGTACCCGCGTGGTTCCCGTTCCCGTAGGAATATCGGGATAAAAAGTATCCTATGTTTTAATCCAGGTTATAAACTATATGTATGCCGAATTTCATCCAAATCCATCCATCCGTCGTTGCAGCGTAAAGAAGCAACAAATATACACACATAGTACATACACACAAACTTTCGCATTTATAATATTAGTGTGATAACTAGGTAGAACATATTGTAAACTTAAAGCTAGGTGTCGTCTTATTTATTCTCCATAGAGAAAGGGATACTTATTGACACCTTAAGTTACACTACAGTTTGAATGGGACTTTCGCTTCCAGAGCACGTGTACTGCACGGAGACGCGACCCTACAACCAGGGCGCCCGGCTGACGGCCTACGAGCTGGTGCACGAGAAGGTGCCGGCCACGCTGATCGTCGACAGCATGGTCTCCGCGCTGATGCACACCAGAAACGTGACCGCCGTCGTCGTGGGGGCTGACCGCGTGAGTGAACAGTTGGCGAAAGTGAAAATAAATATTGGCAGTTTGCGACTTTTACTGCAAATATAATTTCTAACAATTGATTAATGACCTAAAGTGACCGACAAGACATGACTGGTCAAATCCACCAGTGTTGTTAATTTGTTTTATCAAATCCCGGAGCCCGGAAATAGTTTTTCGTCTAAGTGGTCTGTACTCATATGATTTTGAACTCACTAAGACTATATTATGCTGATAGATTTACGTTTTTCAATTGGTGGTTTTAACAACTCTTATTAATCATGTCCTGTTAGTAACTTGAAGTATTTAAGTCCCCTTCGTTCCGATTGCTGCTAATAACCCTTGTACAAATGAACTGTGTATATGCTTGGAATAGTTATTTAATGTTTTGTTTATGCCACTCAACTATCATATGAAGATACAAATACTGAATATTTAATCTATTCCAAGCTACTACAAAGCTAATATTCAGTTAATTTATAAGAGGGATAATACATTATTAGCTGTGATAGGAATAGGTAGTGCCTATTCACCTAAAGTTCGAAGAACAGAGACATAAATCGGAGACTTCCTTAGTACTCAATTTTTTTCTGGGACAACTTTGTCCCAGCAGCAGTTTATTAAAAATAATGTTAATTGGAATAAGTAGGTATATTTTCGGAATATTAGAAAAATTTAAATTCTAATAAAACATGCATTGCAACAAATTGTCGCCATTTTACCTAACATGAACTGTACAAGTGACGCATTCTCAAGACAATGCCCCGAAAAAAAATTGTCTTAAGGAAGTCTTAACTTTTTGTCTGTTCCAAGAAAAAGCACTACCTATTCTTATTACTGCTCATGACATAGAATTACACATAGCACTGAATGCTTCACTTTATCTTACTGCGATATATACAATGTTATTTTTAGTTTATACGAAACCTGAAAACTGTTTGTTCATAATAAAATCGATTTCAATATTTTTTATACCATATTACATTTTGACCAAATAATATTTACAAAATCTCAAATAAAGTATACCATACTAAAAAACACAACGGAACAGCACAAAAACTTGTAACTTCGTGAGTTTTCAAGATATTATTAAAAAAATTTTTTACTGATTCTTTAAATGAAAATATTTGAAACTAAAAATAAGGTTGTATACCTACAAAGATTCCATTCAACAATTTTATGACCGACAATTTGTTTGAAATGCATATTTTATTAGTATTTAAATTTCTGTAATATTCCGAAAATATAAATTGTAATGTTCAGGTTAGTACCTACTTATTCCAATTAACATTATTTTTAATAAACAGCTGCTATAGTCTAATTATTAATTCACTGGAGTAATCTGACGTTTACGGTGTTCCCAGTTTCTGATGGACAGAAAATAGTGTTGTGACAAGAAGATTGACATCAATTACTCACTCATTCATTCTCATTACGTCCTGAATCAAATCACATTACTCATTTTATTTACTTTACTATGAAATTACTATGTAATTTGTTTACAGTTCGTTTGATTTTATTGTCTATTATTCTAGTCTGCGTCAAATTGGTTTAATGCTCTAAGGCGTCAAAATAGGTGTGAGCGCGATCCGTGCTGCATGCGACAATAACATTATTTAGTTTTAATAATTTTACTGTTTGACGATGCTTTTAAAAGTAATTGTAAATAGTTGATGTTTTAGTTGTCGTAAAAGTAACCCATGTGAAAATTCACTCGAAGACAGAGAAAGTGCTATGTGAGAAAGTGATAAAAAATGGTTTTAGAACGGGTCAGAGCGATTTTTCATTTTGGAGCGGGATCGAGTGATCGTTGACGTAAAACGGTACTATATTGTTGAGGTTATCTCCATTTCAACGTTATTAATTTATAGTATTTTGTTTTGTCTTAATTGTTATGCAGTAAATGGTACTCCTACACAGTGGATAAATCTGTATTTTTCTTTCAAAAAGATGGACGGTGTAAAAATTGCAATAATTAGGTAAAATACTTCCAAAATTTTCGAATAATAACAGCTCCCAAAGCAAAACAAACACTGACAACTAAACTGTCAGTTGAAATTTCTCGGTACAAAAAGACATTCATATACCTACCTATATTATAATTAATTAAGTACCTTTTTATAATAAACGTTCCCTACTGACTTTGTGTGAGTGATCTGAATGACAATGAACGAAACGCATCACTAGTACAATAAATGTGGCAACATAATTTTACAATGTGACATTAGCATCTGTCAGTTTACTCCAGTGAATTAATAATTAGACTTTAGGGCAAAGTTGTCCCAGAAAAAAAATTGTCGCAAGGAAGTCCCCGATTCATGTCTCTGTTTTTCGAACTTTAGGTGAATAGGCACTACCTATTCCTATAACTGATTATTAGTGACAATTAATGTCTTAACGTATGTTTATTAGAATCACGCAATATTGTTTTATTATAATAATCTGTATCTATTTCTTGGTAAGTTGCAAGTACTTATAATATAATAATAATAAATCCTTTATTTTCCGAAAATTACATAATGTGGCTAGAAATTCTTAAATAAAATTTGGTGAAGTAAAACCATATATAAAAAGAATTTTAAAAAAAGAATTTAAATAAATGCTCTTATAGAATGTCTCTTATTTCGGTGTGCCTTACGGCAAAGGCCTCCTCCAACTCTTTCCACTGTTTTCTGTCTGCCGCTACTCTTATCCAATAGGGTCCTAAGATCATTTTCAGGTCATCCTCCCATCTTCTTGCTTTACGCCCTCGGCTCCTAGTGCCATCCCTTGGATACCTAACTGTGGCCTGTTTGCTCCACTTTTCCTTTCTGCAGCGGAGCATATGTCCAGTCCATCTCCATTTGAGTTGATCAATACGTGACAGTATGTCTGTTAATTTCGTTTTGCGTCTGATGTCTGTACTTCTGACTTTGTCCATTAGTTTCAGACCTAGCATGCTTCTTTCCATGCGTCTCTGACATCTTGCTAGTTTGTCTCTATGGCTTTTCGTCGAAGCCCAGGTTTCAAATCCGTATGTAACGCAGGGTAGGAATCGAATGTCTTCTTCTTGATCTTCAAGCCCAGTTCTTTGCTTTTCATGATTTCTTTCGAGGCCCAATACTTTTTCCACCCAGTTGCAATCCTTTTGTCTATTTCTTTCGACATTTGGTCATTTGGCGATATTATTTGGCCTAGATACACATACTCCTCTACATATTCTAGTTTCTGTCCGTTGATGGTTATCTCTGTGGGTATTGAGTTGGTCATCATTTTAGTTTTGCTTGTGTTAATTTCTAGACCTACTTCTCTACTTGTGTCAACTAGGGTTTGTATCATGGATAGTATTAGTGGGTCCTCTTCCAATATAACCAGGTCGTTTGCAAATCTTAGGTGACTTAATCGTGCTCCATTTATGTTTAGCCCCAGATGTCCCCATTTCAATTTTCTGAACATTCGTTCTGAACTGCTGTAAACAGCTTTGGTGAGAGTGGGTCCCCCTGCCTGACGCCCCTATCGATTGGAAAGACATCTCCTGTAGATTCTAGCCTGATTCTAGCTTTACTTTCGCTGTAAATGTTTTTGATGATGTTGACGTAAGCATTTTGGACCCCCTGCTCTTCTAGACTTTGCCATACGATACGTGGTTATCAAAAGCCTTGGAGTAATCTATAAAGGCCAGATAAATGGTTTTGTTGTATTCATTGTATTTTTGTATGAGGTGTTTGACTGTATGTATATGGTCAATTGTACTGAAGTCTTTCCTGAACCCTGCTTGTTCCACAGGTTGGTTTTCGTCGAGTGTGAGTGTTATTCTGTCCAAAATCACTTTAGCGAAAACTTTATATACATTTGAGATGAGAGAAATAGGCCTATAGTTTCCTATTTCGTCTTTTGGGCCTTTTTTGTGTATGAGTATTATGTGCGATTCTGCCCATTGTCTAGGAACGCAGCCGGTATATAGAGACTCGTTGAAGACCTTTGTTAATATTGGGCTTAGTTCTTTAATGTTCCCTCTCATAAGTTCGTTTGTGATTCTGTCTGGACCTTGGGCTTTTTCCATCTTTTGACTTTTTACTTCCGATACTAATATTTCATGTATAAATTCTGCGTCTTCGATTCTGTAGTTTTGTGTGTTATTATGTTCTCTATCAGGCAATGGTATTTTTGACTGATTTGAACTGTGGGTTCTTCGTTCGGATATATTTGTAAGATAATGGTTATATATAATTATACGAAAATTTTGTTGCGAACAAATTACAATTAGGAAAAATTCCACGAGCGGGATTCGGACCCGCACGATACCACGATAGCATAGTTGGAATCGCACCTGACCTGGCATGTCATGGGGTGCGGGTTCGAATCCCGCTCATGGAATTTTTTTAACACTGTCTTTTTTGCAAGGTAATTTAAGTCACAACTGCCACTCTGCCTTTTGGCCTGCTTTAGTGCTTTCATGATCTTTTTGTGTATAATTGGCTTGTAATAAATTATTTTAATTTTCTTTTAAATGTCTCTCGATATAAATCTCACTGTTACGTTTCTTTGCCAGGTCGCCTCAAACGGTGATACAGCAAACAAGATAGGCACCTACCAAATAGCTATAGTCGCGCGGCACCACGGCGTTCCGTTCTACGTGGCGGCGCCGCTCAGCTCGATAGACATGTCCCTCACTTCCGGCGACAGGATAAAGATCGAGGAGCGACCTGACAAAGAGATGACGCACATCGGCGAGCACAGGATAGCGGCGCCGGGTAAGAATTGCTGCTTAATTGTTACTAGTAGTCACCCAGGGTAGTAACTTAGCCTCTGTGGTCTAGTGAAGTGCGCTTCCACCATTGGCCTTAATGATAAGGATGATAAGGATATGACTGATGACAGTCATCGTCAGATAAGATAAAGGAATAATGCTTACCCGTAATGTATAAAAAATTGAACTGAACCGTATTTTTTTAAATATTGTTATGTATTTCTGCTGAAGGGCTTGTGTACCTACCCATGGCCAGGAAAAATGTTGTCATAATATACATAAATTGGATGAGGAGCTCGATGGCGCAATGGTTAATGCGCCTGGGCTGCGATTCCTGAAAATAAACAATTTCGCAAAAGCCGGTCGGATGGGTGACCAAAAATTATCATTTTGAGCTCCTCCATGCTTTGAAAGGCACATAATCCGATGGTCCTGGCTGAATTAGCAGTCGTTAACAACCACCGCTCCGCACTGGGCCCGCGTGGTGGTTTATGGCCCGTTCTCCCTATCCATCCATAGGGAAGGCTCGTGCCCCAGCAGTGGAGACATAAAATGAGCTGCTGATGGTGATGAGAAGGGGTACAAAGCTTTTCCTTAAGTGAAGAGAAGTGTGAAAATTAACCAATAGAGTCCCTTAGCGAGGTAGAGACTTTAAAATAAAAGAACTTTATTGGTTAATTTTCACACGCCTCCGGTACGTTTAGCTCCTATCCGCCTCAATTAAATCTCAGCCCTCAACAGGTTAAACCGTTGGTCCCGCTAGTTGTCGTAAGATAAATTTTATTTCGTTCCCGCCTGCCTGTTTCCTATTATAGGTTCCTTTAGGCAAGCATATTTCATCGTAGGCTACATCATCCATCACTTACCATCAGGTGAGATAGTAGTCAAATGCAAGTCTATCAAATTATATTTAAATAAAATAAGGGCTTATTGCTGCATTTAAGCTGAATTAAATAATTATTAAATATAGTGCAAAAATTAAATGCCTACCCGACCAAGCCAGGAATCGAACCAAGGTCTTCCGCAATCCGGGCGGCTGCACTGACCAATAAGCTACCGGGAAGTCTGACGTAAGCACTGAATTTTTCATTACTTGATTTCGACTGCTTTTTAGCACCAGTAGTGCCATCTATCCAACGGTTATTACCGTTTGATAGTTTTAATTTATTTGGTCAAAGAAACACTTGACTATTATTACTATTTCTCTATTAAGCACCCAATAAACATTTTAAATTAAATTTTAACTCTACTTATATTTGTTTCTTTCCAGGTATCAACTGTTGGAATCCATCTTTTGACGTGACCCCTGCCAGCCTTATAACTGGAATCATCACTGAGAAGGGTGTGTTCAGCCCCAACCAACTGAAAGATGTCATTCCGAAATATCAAACAACTGTACCAAAGTCATAGTGAATTCTCCATCGGTGTTAAAAGTTGAGAGTTATAGTTTGAAATGCAAGTCCACAGAAAATCATTTTTAAACTATAAATTCGAAACTGTTGAATTGTTTTCGCTTGCAAACGTTGTGATGATTGTAATTGTTGCAATGAACTATTGTTATTGTAAAATAAGCTATTGCAGTTAACTATTATATTGCTATTGCATAACGTTTATAAATATAGCATTTTATCTACCAACGCCATAGTACATTTTTATCTTGTAAACTCATATTTTATATTACTGTTTTTAAAAGTGTTAAAGTCATTGTTTCCATTAGTTTTAAAGTTGTTTCGCAAAGTAGTGAGGTTCTAAGCAGGGCTTTGAATAAAAAAATAAAGTAACGCTACCTCTATCATACGTAGATAACGTTAACAACAAAGATAACGTTATACTTGGTATTGTTAACCTGGGTGGCATTTACCGGCAAACTAATCAACCTTGCTACGCGGATTGGCTAAACGAGAAAAGTAACGATATTTACTATGTTACCGGTATTACTGCTACAAGTTTAACCTTATAGAAATAACGTTACTTAACGATTCTGAGTGTGAATTTGGTAACGTTATAAAGCCCTGGTTCTAAGCATATGAAAAGAGGCTGATAAAAATATATTTTTTATATGATAGTAAAACAGCTATGTGTAGCTCAAATTAATACATTGTGTACCCTAAATTATTATATTATTATTTATGTATGCCATAAACTTGTTTTATTTTTCATGGACAGATTTTTGTGTCGTAGTGCTGTTCAAGACACACTCAAAACGTTAATACTAATTACTAATCGACTTACATTCAGGAGCACTCGGCGCTCGATTTAGGATGTACCTAAGTAAGAATATGTTAATTCTGTGCCAATCCTATAAAAAATCATTTCGTTGCGACGTTTTCATATCATTTGACAGTACACATTGCCCATCAAGCTTCACACCTTTGATAGTGCAAGCAGTCAAAGGAAACAATGCTACGCTTACGTAGTAGAGTAAACTCGGTGATGAAACAACGCTGACTCGATACGTAAACCATTATCTCGATAGAGCAGTTGGTAGAATGTCGCCGGATTGTGAAAGGCCATGAATTCAAATCTCACCTAAGGCCAACAGTATATTTTTAAATGCTATTTTAATAAAAATTTTAGAGTTACTGCATTTAAAGGTTTTTTTTTAAATTATTTTGTTATTAGATGTTAATAGTCTAGCTCAAGGGTGGCCAACCTTTTCGGCAGCTGGGCCAAATTTCGGAAAAATGATTTGGTACCGGGCCGCAGTACTAAATTTTAAGTAGGTAGTTGAAAATTAAAATGAGAATAAACACACATTTGTTAGTTAGGTAGTACTTTTATTTGCAAAATATGTTAATGAGATATCTGACTTTGTTTGGCAGAGAGAACTAAGTGCATCAATGTTGATATCGACTGAGGTTGTTGCTACACGTAAACAGTTTTCCAGGTAAACATCAGTAATATGTTTGTATTGATTCTAAACGTGAAATACCTACCTACAAGGTGAGGCAAAAGTAATCACCCTATTGGAAGCATAAAGTAATATAGGTACTTTAGGTACAGTGGCCCAAGAAAGTGGTGTTCCAGTTTTGATTTAGTTTTCTAGTTATCGAAAATTACAACAACGTTCATACTAGATATCACTGAAAGAGATGCTTAGTAATGACGTAAACCTAATTGATAAGTATTCATACGTCGTAGGTCACTTATAAGTGCACGACATTTTAACTTTTATTACAGATGGATAAGACATTATTTACGGTAAAGAAAATATAAATTTCTAAACAAAAGTAATAAAAACTATTTATATAGACAACCAAATTCCATAAGTTCAAACTAAGAACAGCTTTCACGTAACAAACAGTAATCTAATCAAATGAAGATGGCAATAGAAGTAGTCAGATCGATCTGCAAGCGAAACTAATCTTTATCGCCTATGAATCTGCCATGCGACATTCAACCTTAGGGTGGTAAACCAATTTTTTGGGCGACTGTACCTACCGGTACATTATCTTTATGATTGGAAAGACGCTATGCTAATCGCTATAATTTTTGCAAATGGCGTCAAATGTCAAATCGGTTTGTTGACATATTTGAAGTAAACAGTTGTAAAATACCTACGTGTCGACAAGCCATGAATCGCTATACTCTTCAAGAACGCGGAATAATTGTAACCGACACATTTTGAAGTAGGCATTTCCTGGCAGGGCTTGATACCGGTATCAAAAATACCGGTAAATAACGGTATTTTTCATTACGATACCTCGGTATCGGTACCTTAACGAATACCGGTAATACAGACCTTGATATAGTACCGGTACTTTCGTTGGTCCCGGTAAATTAATACCTACCGGTACCGAGGTATCGTAATGAAAAATACGGGTATTTTTGGTTTTTACCGGTATCAAGCCCTGGCACCACCCCGGACTCGATTACTATACACTTTCGCTCGCACTTATGTAAACGCCTATTTGCTCTAAGAGTTAAAACACCCACATTTTACCGATATCAAATGGTCAATACTGTATAATCGATACCGGTACCAACTCGAGTATCGGTACTGTATCAAGTTAATTGGAACCAGTATCTGTAAAGTAATACCGGTACCACAGTATTACCATTTCATACTACTGTATGAAATGGTAATACTGTGGTACTGTATGAGTAGGGCATCGCCTTTAATGTGGGGCGATGCCGCCGCCCGCGTAGGTATCTACGCGATCGTTCGCCGATATGCAAGGGTTGTCACAAAATTCGAAATTAAATAATCGTTAATCTAATATATAAAATTCTCGTGCCACAATGTTCGTTCACATACTCCTCCGAAACGGCTTGACCGATTCTTATGAAATTTTTTATGCATATTCAGTAAGTCTAAGAATCGGCTACTATTTATTTTTCAAACCTCTAAGTGATAAGGGGTGTCCAACCCAAATTTTTTTTTTTAATTTTTCTGATAAGTTTTTTTTTTTAATTTTTATTATGTGGCATTAAAAAATACATACAACCCTAAATTTTCACTTTTCTATCACCAACCCCTATTTTTTTTACTCAGATGTCTGTCTCCGCCGTGCGTCTACCGGTGTCACTTCTCACCCAGTAAACAGCACGGTCTAGGAATTACTATCAATAAGTCCCAAGGCCAAACGATGTCTGTTTGTGGCTTAGATTTGAGCACACCATGTTTTTCACACGGAAAATTGTACACGGCATGCTCTCGAGTGGGCAAACCATCCAGTTTGTTTGTGTTAGCTAAAGATGGGCTAACAAAAAATATTATACACACTGTAGCATGTAGTGTAGTTTGTTAGTGTTATTGTCGTAATTAATGATATTTAAAGGAATAAATTAGGTATAATCATCATCCGCTCATTTTATGTCCCCACTGCTGGGGCACGAGCCTTCCCTATGGATGGATAGGGAGAACGGGCTTTTAAACCACCACGCGGGCCCAGTGGCGGATTGGTGGTTGTTAACGACTGCTAATGCAACCGGGACCAACGGCTTTACGTGCTTTCCGAAGCACGGAGGAGCTCGAGATGATACACTTTTGGTCACCCATCCGATGACCGGCCTTTGCGAAAGTTGCTTTATCTCAGCACTTGCAGACCAGCCGCGTTACACAGTGCCACCGAGTTCCTCAAATTATAATAATTAAATTAGAATAAAGTAAAAAGATAAATGTTTAGTGTTATGTTATTTTTATATACCGTCAACGTTCACAGCGCTCCTTGCCTCTTTCACTCATATACCACATCCTCACACACTTACACTAAGTTAGAATTTTTTTTCTACTCGACAAATTCCCTAGAAATAATTGGCAAAACAACGTTTGCCGGGTCAGCTAGTGTTTTTATAAAATAATCATTTATTATCAAGAATAAACGTATACATACTTACAAATGTTGCACTGCTAAATTAACGTGAAGTTTATTTTTAGATTTCAATTTTCTAATATTAAAACAATATATTGATTTCGCATTCGGATTGCTTAAAAAATGAAAAAAAAAGAAACAAGCCCAGAAATCTTCTCTCCCTCCTCTTTTTCTGTTGGTTTAAATAAATCGTAACCGTTGAATATTAGACAAATACCTACTCCTTCTGTGTCCGACGTCCCAACTACTCCTATAAGTTGTAAACATAATTATTACACTTTGCGGAAGAGCTTGCGCCGTATAGAATACATATACCTACCTACACTAGAAAAACCCGCTAGGTTGGAGTTAGAGTTGCGATGTAACTATTTAGTAAGGAGAGCCCGTTGTGCAACTATGATACAAATGCTAACGATACCATCTTACATCTAATAACAGAATGCCCAATAAACGCCAAGGCGAAACAAGAACTAGAGCAAAAGATAGATGGTCTCGTTAACAAAAATTCGATTCAATTGTTATTTGAGAATAAAAAACACAAATAGCCTAATAAAATATATGGAGGCTGTTGTAGATATACGAAATAAAAACCAAGTAAAAATTGTAGTGTTTGTGATGAATTAGAATTTGATATTTGTAATTGTATTAGTTAATAATTATGTGTTGTAAAAACGTTCATTATTAATCAATGAGAAGTTAGCAAAAAAAAAAAAGAAACTATCTAGTCATCTAATTCTTGTTGTGTTTCGACATCGACTTACAACCGTATACAGAACAACGTGTATGCACCATTATATTCAATGGGAATCACTGAACGTAAATTCAAAAAACGTTTAAAATACGCAGTACGCGCACGTGACTGTCTTTCGCGGTAGCTCCCACAAACTGCGCTTGTTTGTGGGACACTCGCCGCAACGCCCGCTTCCCCGCGGGTTCCCTTACCTTGCTCCTGAAAGTACCTTCGATGCACAACTGTATGCTTGCTAAACTGTGCCGGTACCAACTAAAGTATCAGTACTATTATCAAGGTTGGTATTACTGGTAAGTATCTGAAAATACCAGTATTCCAAGCCCTGTTTCCGGGTCGCCTAATCTCTCGTTTTGGCGATTTGCACTGGCCGCCAAGATCGCCCGATTTGACCGTACCAGACTTTTTGTGGGAGTTTTTGAATTTTCGTGTTTACGTGAACAACCCTCAGACTCTGGAAGCTCTCAATGACAACATCCGACACGAATGCGCAATCCTATCGCCTGAAGTTCTGGCAAAAGTGACGGAAAATGCCATAAAAAGGGCCCGTATGGTCATCAATGCTGGCGGGCGGCTACTTGTGCTGTGCGATCTCGACTTGATGGGGAAAAATTCTAATGAACTAAACATAAATAATCCACAAACAGAACTAAAGTTTGTCATTTGTAAAAAAAATTACAGCCAAAGAACATCGGATGATTACTTTTGCCTCACCCTGTAGAAGAAATTCGTGGTTTTTTTGAACAAAAGTAAATTTTTGGGGATTCGGCTCCGCGGGCCACAAGATGAAACACGGCGGGCCGCATGCGGCCGCGGGCCTCGGGTTGGCCACCCTTGCTCTAGCTAGTATATTAAAAACGCATGACGTGAGTATATTTTGTCTTATTTCCATCCGGAAATCTTAAGTTCTCTGTTAGCTAGCGGAGATAAAAGAATTAAACCAAGAATTCTCGCATTCAATCTGAGAGTCTTTTTCTGTTTGTCAGATGATGGGGCTGTAAAGCTTGCTCACTTTTCATTGCGCGTTTATGCACCATCGCAGACTACCACTGTTTGCTAGCCGGTTTAGTACAAATATCCGTTCAATCTCAGAAGATCCATTGGCCAGATCCATAATGGATCTAGTGAGATTTTTTTTTCTCATTGGATCCTGATTTCGAGGTGTGGATCTTCTGAGATTTTTTTGTCAGTTGATCTATTGGCCAGATCCACGATGGATCTAATGAGATATATATTTCTCATTAAAACAAGTTTTGAAGTTGTGGATCCACTAAGAACTTTTCTTCTCAGTAGATCTATGCTGTGGACACGATTTTCGTTGGGTAATTTTTAAAGTGCAGTTACGCTTTCATAGTTATTTTAGTTCGCTGCCAATAAATCTGTTCCTGGTAAAAAAAAAATTTTTTTTTTTACATAGATAGCTCAGCAAATGACTCCATCCCACCTGATGGTAAGTAGAAATGGAGTCCAGACACGAAGATAACTGGTGCAGCGTGGAAACAAACGTAGCATCAGTTAACCTCACTCTGCCGGCCCACAAGGTGCTTCTTCACGCCTCTTTTGAAGACCTCATATCATAAGAAGGAGGGAAAACGTGAGCTGGTAGACTTTTCCATCTTTTGGAGGTGCGATAAAGAAACGAGTCACTAAATTTCTTTGTGCGCGATGGGATATTTGAGACAGTGAAGCAGTGACTCCGAAGAGCAGCACGTGTACTCCTATGAAGGAAAGGAGAAGGTGGAATGAGGTCAAAGAGCTCTTCAGAGCACTCGCCATGGTATAAGCAGTAAAACACGCATTTGCAAAAAATGGGCAGTTGTAAAGAAGAACTGCACTTTAAAAATGACCCAACGAAAATCGTGTCCAAGTATCGTGTCCACAGCATAGATCTACTGAGAAGAAAAGTTCTTAGTGGATCCACAACTTCAAAACTTGTTCTAATGAGAAATACATAACTCATGGATCTACATGGATCTGGCCAATGGATCTACCATACCACAAAAGAGATATGTGCTACGTGAAATGAAAACTGCGAGACAACTCATTCCTTCATTAGCCCTCGTTGTCTACTAGCCATTTTGACCTTAAAAATAATAATTTTCTAAAGCTTTATCCTAATCGTTCGCAATTCGCAAATATGTTGGGCATTGACGCGTTCAGTTACAAGCAAAAAAAACGCACGTCTATCATTTATATCTATAGCGCAGCGTGACGTAAAGAAACATGTATTTTATTTATAACGCTACCAGTGTTTCTATTGGGTTTTGCTTGTGTAAATTCCGTAAGATACACCAAAATACCCTAGAAATATTATATCTCTGCCAGTGTTTCTATTGGGTTTTGCTTGTGTAAATTCCGTAAAATACACCAAAATACCCTAGAAATCCGTGAAACTGATAAGATTTTTAATAATAAAACTGTCTATGCCTATCCAAAGCTCTTTAAAACCGAAACATTTGCCCACTAGCTCTACAGCGGAAAAAAATAAACTTTAGTCTGTGGTTTAATCATTTCCAATATGTCAGGCATAAAGGACGTTGAGAGTTTATTTGTTACTTTATTAATTTAGGCTAAGAAAAGAACATTAAAACTATGAAATATGTTGTTACAGTTTAAGTTATGAAACGGTTAATACTTTGTATATATTTTTATTGATGTTGACATTTTGGGTTGATCCAGTTCATCATAAGGAAACTAATTTAGTTCATAATAATTTATTGTTCCAACTTTAGATTCAGTGCAAATGATAGAAGTGGCAAGTGTTCTCGCGTTCGTGTTAAAGTGTGTCGAGATCTGAATTTATTGTATTGTAATTAAAAAAAATACTGTTTGTGCGCGCATGCGTTTCTATCGAAAACAGACAAAGGTTTTGTGTGGTTTGAAAATCAGCTGTATTGTATGTGCAATGACTTAGTGATACGAAAAGTGTGTGTGTTTTGAAGCGACAATGTTTAGTGAAATTGGATACACAGTTTTCTTACTTCTTGCTTTACCGTATATCGAAAGTGGTAAGTACCTACATTTTACTATGTCCCTCTCTCTGCCATTGTCAACAACATAAGTTTTTATCTGTGTGGTAATTTACTATCATCATCAAAGGCTATATAGACGGTGTCAGGAAGAAACTAGCATCTATTATTAACAAGACAACTATTATTTTTTTTGTAATGTATCACCAAATATAAATGCAAAGACAACAAACAAAATAACAAAACCAAAAATTATATGCCCTTCAGATTAAAATTACTTTACTCAATACTTTTATTACAATGATGAAAATATTTTGAATATATTTTTAAACAATTTCAAACTAAATAAATACACATTTGTGCTAACTTGAAAATTAATGTGTTGGATGTGGCATGAAGTAGATTCCAAACATTTTGTATAAAGATGTGAAATGTACCTGGGTTACATATATCTAATTAAATTAAATTATTGATTAACTTTGGTTAATATGGGTAGGGTACACAATAGGTAATGTAACCAAGTAACCTGTCTTTACCTTATATATTTCATGGCGCGCAACACAATATCTTGGGCCTGTCACTGATCACAAAATTCATTATGCATTACGAAAAAAAGTCCAAACTATTTGATGGCACGTCTGTGACCTCAATAAATATTTCTTTAGAAAAATGGCACATTGATATGTAAAGGTTCGCTGTCCCTGGGTTAGGGTGTAGCAAAGGGGGCGCAGGTCTTAGAAAAATTTCGAGCAAAATTTTTTCTTTTGATAACCCCCTAATTTTGTGATTTAGTTGTGTGGGGGGCACCCCATGAATCAAATTGAAGTGAAGTATCATCATGAAAACTTCTGTGAATTGAATTGTTTTATTTGCATAAAACAATTCAATTCACAGAAGTTCTCCACAAAGAATGGCAAGTCGTTATTATAAATTAAAAATAGGAAGGGCCCAAAAATTTACCCTTGAGGAACTCCCATTTTTACATGAGATCTAAATGATTTAGTTCCATTTATATCAACAGTTTGTGTCCTAGAACTGAGATATGACTCTATCAATTTAAGTACAAAATCATTTAGACCATAGTAGTGTAACTTCATCACCAGAACACAATCGAAAGCCTTGGATAAGTTGAAAAAACTCCAAGAGCGTTCGAGACTTCTCCCAGGCATCGAATATATGTTTTATTAAAGCAACACCTGCGTCAGCAGTGGAACAACCCGTTGTAAAACCCTATTGTCTCTTATGTAAAAGCTTGTTTGAGTTAAAGTATGCCATTAATTGTTCGAGTATCAGTTTTTCATAAATTTTACTTAGTACTGGTAATATAGAAATTGGCCTATAGTTACTAGGGTCTACTTTGTTTCCTGATTTAAATAAAGGTATAACCTTACGAAATTTCATTAGGTCTGGAAAGATACCTTTATTGATATAGGAATTAAAAATGTCTACAAGATATGGAGCAATAGAAAATATAATATTCTTAATTACCTTAATACTTATGCCCCACAAATCACTCGCGTTTTTCATTTTAAGTGATTTGCATGTTTTTATAATATTCGTTCTATTCGATCGATTCTCGATGTATTCAAATTGAAAAGATAGATTAGATTTTGACATACATGTTTTTTGAGTAAAGATTGTGCAGCTTCTGGTGATGAATCTAAATTTGAAGTTGTTGCCCAGTGGCATATACCAGTGTATATTTACAAAATAATCATCAAAAATATTAGCAAATATGTAAATTCAAATTGACTAACTGGGTGTTATTTACTTTCAGAGTGAAAGCATTGTCCCATGGTTTAAATTTACCTGTTTCACGGTTTATAATGTCCCAACTGGCTTTAATTTTATTGTTAGAGTTTTTAATTTTGTCTTTAATGAAATTTGATTTTGCTAATATGCACACTTTCTTAAACATTTTAGAATAATTTTTTACATATTTTGTAAAACTAAGAGTATGGTTATATTGTTTTAAATTATATAACTCATACAGTCTATTTCTACTGATATAATTCCTGCCGTGGCCCAATCACAGAACTTAAGTTTTTGAGATTTTTTTATTGTTCTAGTAGTAAAAACTTGGTTGTATTCTGTTTTTATTTTTGAAACACTCCATTCGTTTCTTTGTTTCTTGTTTACATTTTACTATTTTTGGGTTCATCCTTAATATTAAAATCATAGGTCACCTCTAAACCAGAATGGTCAGACGTAAGATTATCAAAAACTGACTTAGAAACAGGGTCATAGTCTGAAAAAACATTATCAAGACAGTGGCCGAATGTGAAGTTATTCTAGTAGGTTCGAGAAATAGATTCATTAGATTAAAGCATTTAAATAACTATAATTCTCGTCGTTTTGTGTGTTAATTTATATAATTAAAACCTTAAGACACATAGCTGACCGCAAGACAATAAAAATGGTCTACTACGCGCTCTGCCAATCTTTGGTTCAGTACTGCATCACGTCTTGGGGTGGTGCACTAAAAACTCATCTCCTCCTCCTTGAGAGAGCTCAGAGAGCTGTACTAAAGGTAGGAGCTGGTCTTCCATATCGCTTCCCTACAACAGCGCTTTATAAGGACTGGGAAGTGCTGACAGTAAGGCAAATTTTTATACTGCAGACTGCCATGAAAAAACACTCTCAATTGTCGTACGATTCCAAACTAATGGATGACAAGCAAAGGAAGGCTAATGTCTGTCCTACACCACTATTCCACACAAGCCACTCTCATCATTTCTTAAATAAATAATCATCAATAATCATAAATAATCTATTAACTGTCTATCCCCTTCATAAACTAAACTGTAAATGCACAATCGCGAACTGGAACCAAAGACTTAATTTAACCAAAGGTGTAACTGCTTCTATAATCATACCCCTTCTCTCACTAAGGTTTTATTGGATTATAATAATATGTGCACTGCACTAAGTATTAACACACGAACACATGCATTCATTCATTCACTCTTACACACTCACTCTTTTACACAATATCTCTCACTCAGGGGCTTGCCACATCATTTATTTCATTTATTTTGTTTATTTGTTATTGTATTAATAAGTTAGCTCATATAGTTATAGTTAACTCGAAGTCCGTGGAATAGGGCCTGGTGACCTGTGGCCTACGGGTTTTTTTCAAACCTATAGCAAGCACCAGTCTCTCACAAGAGATACTTATGGGTTCTATTTACTTGGTATGTGTAATTTTTTTATTTTAATCTCTTTATCTATTACCTTTATTCCTACGTATTTTTTATACCTATACCTTGTTATGAGAAATAAATAAATTTTGATTTGATTTGATTTTTTCCCTAATATTTTAGTGTGTTAATTGTTAATGACTATAATGATAAAACCTTGTTTATTTTCTCGTCCTAACTTCCTGTTATGTTTAATTAATACACCTACTTGTTTGTGTTTATTTTTAGTTTCACATATCGAACCCCCTTTGCAGTGTCAGTTGTCCAAGAAGTCTCCGTGGTTAGGTAATAATTTTGCACAAAAAATCCCGATGGGTTGAAGTGCTACTAGAATTGGGAAACCTCAGCAGGCAACTCTATGATAAGAAGTTAGGTAGGTAGGTACTTATTAATTTCTTTTCAAGTTTTTATGCTAAATATTAAATTAAGATGCCCTGATAGCTATTGATATCCCAACCAACAAGGGATATCTTTGGATACTGATACTACTATGGCAAAAGAAGGAAAAAAAAATAATATATTAACAAATATATTTGTTTTTAAATGTGAGGCTATTTGAACAAAACCTTAGATCACCTTGTAGTCTAGTGGTTAGACCACTGGGTCCCGGATCTCGTTCCCAGAGGGTGTACATATTATAGTACTCATTCGATTAGTAGCAGCGCTTATTTTAAGTATAACTTGCTAACTACCACAATCTTGTCTAAAATCTAAACCTATCGCCATAACAGCAACGGCAACGTTGGTAGTATTTTTATGTTCCAACTATTAGAGTTAAGTCATGTTCCTTAGCTCTTTCCTTCCTTCCTTTGGTTGAAAATTCTGGATGGAGTGCACTTTGAGCTTCTTTGATCGTCACTGTCTAGCGTGACTTTCAATTGTCATTCGATCACGTTAAGGAAAACTAATATTTGTATGGCAAAATTATAGCCCTCCTCGTTTTCCACCAGGAAGCGCTGCCGCTGCTTCAATGCCATACAAATTTTTGTTTTCGTTAACCTTTTTACCGCCAACAACTTCTATAGAAGTTCGAGATTTTCGTGCCGCCCACGCCAGCACTTCTATAGAAGTTCTTCATTGTACCTACTTTATTAAAATACATTTATACGTTGGCGTACAGCGGGACATCGCGTGCAGGATAGTTGGGCGGTGAAAAGGTTAACGTGATCGAAGTGCGAATGAAACTCGCAATTGGCTCCCAGGCGAAAGAAAAGCCAAGCGCCGCGTAGAGAATTGGAATATTACCCAAATTAAAACGTTGAGGAAGATTGCACTACACAAACTGCACGAAACTGTCCAAATGCGCTTTTTGATCCACTCAGATACTGAAAATGTGTACTAATACTAGTGGGTAGTGGCCCACTCGCGACTTCGTCCGCTTAAGAACACCCGTATCCCATGATGGACCCCATTGCAGCACCACCTACTGGGTCCAATTATAAATTAAACCATTCTCGAATCCACTTGAACACTAAAAATTTCATCAAAATCGGTCCAGCCGTTTAGAAAGAGTTGAATTACAAACACACGCACAGAAGATTTATATTTAAAAAGATAAGTCATACACGCACGCTTTCAAAGTACAAATGGTACAAACTTAATACAACTTTATTTTCTTTTTCTTCTTCTGTGACCTAGCGTTTTAGCAGCGCAAGTCCTCCGCTCCTGATACCTACCCGGAACCCGGAACGCCAGGGCCGCCGGACAAACATCTCATAGAGTAAATAAGCCATGGAAGCAATCCAACTAAGTAAAATAATTATAATTATAATAACCTTAGGTAGGTACAAATATCACAATTCTTTTCTAATAACTAAGAAACGCAAAAAACCGTAAAAACCGAGTGCATATAACCCTAAAGTTTTTAAAGCTCGAGTGAATAGGCTATTTCTGGGCAAGTTTGTTCCATCGTCGGCCTCTTCTTAGCCCTAGGGATTAGAATGAGGCCAAGAGCAAGCCCATCTCTCAATAAAAAAAAAAAAAAAAAAACGTAGTGATGTCTGTCTCTAGAAAACCTCCGGGTTGGTCGTCCACTAAGGCCAAATTCTATGAAGAATTCTGCCGTCTTCCGGTTATGATGTAAAGGCTATAGGCCTACAGCAGTTGGTCCATGAACCAAAGCATAGAGTCAACACATTGAGTCTTGGTCACTTGAATAAATGAATATTTTATTATATTCTACTGTACATTCTGTTAGTGCCCTACTTATTGCACCTCGCCTGTGCCTTGTCATTCGTGTTCGACTTCGCGATGCTAAAAACCAGTTCCGAATATCTGACTCACTATAAATCGCCTTGCTCGCCCACATTTGATTTAACACTCGAAAGCTATCTATCGAAACAACGTTACCTTCGATTACTATCGATTTTAGCCTAGTATTAAACAAAAAATATATTTTTTTGTTAAAATTTTTAATTTGTAACATGTTACACTTCCATAATAATACCACATTGAAAAGTATCTGTCACAGAAAATATAATGTAAAAAATGAAATAGGTACTATACGGATCTACTCATGTTTATTTTAATTATTATTTTTATCCTGAGTGATGGATGACATTTCGAACCCTTTGCAAGGTCCGTGAAAAAAGACAAAAATCTATGTAAAAAATAAAGAAAAATAGATAGATCATTAATTAGTAATTCTTCTAAATGTGTAGTATTCGCGTAAATTATTTAAAACAATATGATGATGATTAATTTAACTAGGTAGGCTCACGTTGTTATCAGGTTATTAACTTTCATGTTTGATTAATATTAACGAGATAAAATTAAAAGTCCATCTCATTATGATTCCCACAATGTCACACTCACATCAAAGTGTCGTTCAGTTTATAAGACCGGGAGGAAGTACCCACTTTGAATATCTATTTGCATCCTTTGGGTTTGCAAACACGTGGGGTCGTGGGGCGTAAGCGGAAAATTGTTAATCTGCTTATTACATCTACTAGGTACGTAAGTAACCAGTTAGAAAAAAACGTACCTGAGAAAATATTACTGAATTGGCTATGGTACGTGTTACGGAATACTTATTTGAGTTGTAATTAAAGTATGTGTTTCGTTTCAAGATTAAAAATGCTCTTAATAAATGAAGTAATTGTATTTTATTAAGGCACAAAAAGTTTTTAATAAGGTACGCTTTAAAACAACAATTTAAATATATAATTATTTTTTAAAGTTTTAATGGGGTTTAACGCAAAGTATCTACCCTCTAGGCAATTAGGCATACTTATCCTTACCTTTTTATACACTATACACAACGACAACGTTTCAATTCAACCTTTCAATCGAGATGCATCGGGGCCGTGGTCACGGGCGGACGGGCAGTCAAAAACTTTGTTTAAAATGGAACGCGAAAGTTCAAAAGTGTACTTAGGTGTTCATTTTTATTTGGTTAAAATTATAATTAAATACATCTAGGTACAATGTGTTATTGTTATTGTTATAATGTCGACAAAGTTTTACGTTATGAAGGTAAAGTGAATTACCTACCTATTCATGATCTATTTTCGTTCAGGTTAGTAATAAAATAAGTAATGAGGATAACTCGTCGGTATAGTTATTCCCATTCGAATTCCTAATACCTACATAACAGACAAATAATGTTAAAGATTAAGTGCCTTACAAATAAACAAAGAATAAGGTCCAAATAGTTATTCCGTGTTTTGTTCCTGTCATGTAAACGTCATTTCAAATAAGGGTAAAAGAGACAAAACACGGATTAACTATACGGACCATATTCATAGTAAAATCGGATCGTTTCTAATGTCGGAAAACGGTTTAAGAGGATGAAATACATAATTTTATTTTACCAGGTTCCTCCTACGTGTACTTAAGAGCGTTTACGCCGCACACTAGCGCCACTAATGAAAAAAAAAACATATTTAGTAATTAGAGATAGAAAATCAAATTATGCTCAACAAACTATTTGAATGAAGTAATTTAGCATTTTTACGGCACCTAATGAACACCTCACATGTTATGGTTTAGTTAAATAAGACGTTACGGCCACTTTTAACTATAACACCATATTTAACTAAACCATAACATGTCAGGTGTTCATTAGGTGACGTAAAAATGCTAAATTACTTCATTCAGATAGTTTGTTGAGCATAATTTGATTTTCTATCTCTAATTACTAGATATGTTTTTTTTTCATTGGCGGCGCTAGTGTGCGGCGTAAACGCTCTTAAACACAGACTAAGTAGGTAGGTACCTTCCAACCTATAGGCACAAAGTAGAGAAACGGAACAGAGACAAAGCTTCATACAACCGCGCCGTCGTAGGTAAACTACTACAAGCATACGGCGCATGTGTGCGTGTCAACTAGCCGCTGCGTCGCGTACGCGCCGCCACTGGATAAAACCGGTTACGCTCGCTCGGCCAGTGGACAAACGGAAGGGCCTGCAGCACGTCTTATTTGTTTTGTGCTCCCGTATATTTGTTACGAATTGTTTTAAGTGGAATAAACTGTAAAAAGTTATAAAGTGTAAGTGTAATAATTAGTTCTGGACTTATAAAATGGTCGTTTACTGTACCGTTTGTATGATTAATACTTGAAAAAAAAGATATTTCATATTTCAATTATCCCAAGGAGTCTACTAGGTAAGTAAATTAAAACCAGATTATACCTATTTAAAATTTTAGATATGTTTAAGTAGGTCGCACATAACTTTATGTTATGTAGGTATGTTACGTAGTTAATTGTTATTTTTACAACTTTACTTTTATTTAGTTTCACCTGTCCCGATGTTTGCTTGTGATCAAATCTTGCAAGTTAAATTTATTCCACTTCCTGGTTACCGATTGATCTCGACATAAATATTTTAAATATTGGTACCTAATGATATTCTGAAACGAATACAAGATTGTACATTTAATATGCCATGTGATTGTTTCCCAATTGATTACTTGAAAAGACTTTTTATCAGATTCAGAATTTACCATTCTATCAAAGGCAAATTATTAAAATCCAAAAATTATTAAAAAAAAATATTTAGAGTAAGCAATTTGTAAATATACTAAATACCTTATCTTGTCTACATACCATAAAAGTTTATTTATTTTATTGTCTTTTGCCAACCCTACTAAAATAGGTAAGAATTTCGTATGCTCCTTAGAAGCTTTGTCTCTGTTCCGTTTCTCTACCCTGTGCTATAGGTAGGTAATTCGTCATCTATCAACTTCTTCTGACACACCAATTTTATTAGACTAGGTGGTTTTTACACACATTCAAGATTGGTAAAAAAACAGACATTGGAATATGGACATTTATTTGACCTTGAAACTAACTTTGACATGATTTAAATAGGTAGGTAAATACGAACTGAACTTTGATTGGTTGCTTTTGTAAAAACTTTAAAATTAGTAAACAAGTATTAGTTAGGTAAATTTTATCTATTTATTTTTAAGTGCAAATTTGCTGCATATAAGCTGCATTAAATTAACCCAGCCAGGAATCGAACCTGGGTCTTTCGCTTGGCTGGGTCGGGTGGGGATTTAATTTTTTCATTATATTTTATAAATATTTAATAGGTTAAGTGGTTGATTAATTTGTGACTATTCTTTGACTACACAAATAACAATTATTCACGAAGTGATTTCAGGTCAAGGCTAGTTTTGAATGACTAGGTATTTTCTTTTTAAACTTACTTGTAGGTAGTTCGGATTATTTTATTATTTGTGTTCAACTAGTAGTTACAAGATCTACGCATATTGAAAATACTAGAAATAAGTTGTGCGTAAAATTAAAAGCATAGGTACACAACACACCTCTATATTTTGCAATTAAATTCAATGATACTAAGTAGAACCTCGTGTACCTACTACTTCGATCGAGCTCGAAGAAAATTAACGCACAATCAAATTGTTATTTTATATTCACAACAATTAAACGCATTATAATAAACGATTTCATTGCTTGAAACTGCCAGGCAGCAGCGTTGCCAATTGCGTGCGCTTGTGAAACTTTTCGTTCTGAGTTAATACAACACCCCAGTACCAGATCGAAGCCCTCGTTAAAAGGTTACGAATATTATAATATATTGTATAATTTTGCACTTAGCTTTTTAAACCCAGCCTAACGGTTATATAACGAGTAAGTTTACTCCTTACGACATTTTATGAGTATAATATAAAACTAGCGGTATAAAACTACACAGAATCAATAATATGAAATGCAAAACATAGCTCTCAAAGGGTCATAAAGTGTCGAATAAGTACCTATTATGATTTATCGTAAACACATAATGTTATATTAGCTTATGAACCTGGTAAGCAATTTTTTAATATCACCGGTGCGGTGCGGTATTAAAATTGACATGAAATACACTTTGATATAAATAATTATTTTTGCATTATTTACTATCGTATTATTAAGATAAGTATGTACGTACCGTTCGAGAATTTTCGGTGTCAAAAATAAGTTACCAGTGACTTTGAATAAGAGAAAAGGAGCACCCGTTATTGATAATCATAGATAGCGTGAGAATTAGTCACAATTTGTTCTTAAATCGCCTCTCTGACACACTGAGAGCTTTAGCTCCACTTAACCAAACCAGAATTTACTATGAGGTTTACTAGGAGGTAACAACAAAACGTCCTTAGCTGTCACAGTCATGCAGGTAACTTAGCTCTGACATTGTCAACTTCCGTCAAGACAGGCAAAATAGTCATTAAAATGCTAAGCTATAAAGTGTAATATACCTATAAATAAATAAAAGAGCCATGCGTACATTTTGAAGATTAGGTACCTACCTACCTATATTTTTTACTTAGTCGCTCTAAATATGATTTTGGCAAATTAACTTGAAAAGTTAATAAGTATTTACTACTTCGCCAAGCCACGCCAAGCTTTCTAATACCGTTGATGATGATCCTTGGCGTGGAAAATAGTAATTAGGTACAACATTGACATCACTGTTTAGGTGAATGCGTAATTCCGGCGTTTGTAGAGTTTATAAAATAAAATAACGTTGTGTGTCTTTGTCGGTCCTTTCCGTTACCTTCATACCTTCAACATAATTAAAATTCATTTGTTAAACACGGACTTCGTTTGTTTCTTAATTATTTTTATTGTTTTGGTGATTTTCCGTAGTTTAAAATAGGTACCTAGCTAAAGTTCATCAGTGGAAACTGACTTAAGAGTGTGTACTTTAAGCCTAAATTTGTGATGAAATCATTAAAGCCCTAAAAACAGTTTCTCTGTAATTGTACCTAGTTCTAATTCTCAATTTGCAGCGTGCCTGTCGTGTCAAGTTTTATTGTGAAACTTTTATATTATTGTGCTTGCTTACAATAAAGTTAATAAAGCAAAAAAAACACCTTTCTCAAGGGCCGGTCATCGGATGAGTGACCAAAAATTTATCATTTTGAGCTCTTCCGTGCTTTGAAAGGCATGTAAAGCCCGGTCCCGGTCCATTAGTAGTCGTTAACAACCAACAATCTGCACTGGGCCCGCGTGGTGGTCTATGGCCCGTTCTCCATGTAGTGCTTCCATCCATAGAGAAGGTTCGTGCCCCTGCGCAGCTTGGAGACATAAAGTGAGCTGATGATTATTGTGATGATGACATATTAATTTATAACACCTAGGTAATCCCTATTTGTTGAATTGGTATACCTCACGTCAGCACGACTATGGTTTATGATTGGCAAAGTGGTGTTTATGGAGACACTTAGCCATTATTTTGCACAGAAAAGTATTTTTAAATCTGTATTAATTTGTAGGTATTTGTGTAATTTGTATTTTTAAAGTGTAAAGTTGATAAAAATGCGATGATAGAAGAATAATCGAAAGAACCAATGGCACCGGTCGAGACTGCAGACCTCGACGCGATGCGACAGACGCCTGGATGGCGCATCGTTATTAATACACTAATCTTTTGTCTGACTCACGATCTTGAAGTTGCTGTACCTAGTAATATCTTCAAAATTCACCGTTATCATTAGCTTAGCTTGGTTTTTATTTTTCTACATTTTTGGTATTTATTTTTCTACTTTTATTTTTTTCTACATATATTAGTAAAACCACAAAGAATCAAAACCATTGAGTAGGTATCTATTTTGAGCCAAGACTATTCAGATCTAATTGCGTTTACTACATATTATTAATAAAAGTAATTAGTCCTCCTACTTCTTTGAGTCATTCATTAAGCATTAAAAGTAATTATTTTTTTACAAAATACTTACTCTATATGGTATACCTAAATTAAATATATTCATTAAAATCATTTGATGTTTATGATTCGCATGATAGTTATTTCATTGATCTGTCAATTATTAGTTTAATTAAGACGCTCTTTGAATTACCGGCACAAAAGATAGGACTAGCTGCCAATCGTCGATGCTTTCAAAAGGCCTACACAGATAGGTTCCAAGAAGTGCTCTGTATGTATCTGAATAATGGCAGCACACATGAGTGTTTTGCGAGCTGAGTAGCTGACGCATCGCGAGCGCGCGGCGGCATCGGCAGGCGGTGTGACGGTGACGGCACAAAATATAGACACCCAGAAAGTACAACGGCAACATTTACAACAGTTACTCAAAATTGCAGTACAGATAGCTCTAGATAAGCTAATTGAAATTGTAAAGAATGAAATAAATAGGACAGAAAAACTTTGGATCAGACCCTGGAGAGCAAGAAGACCAGAGCTTGGTTGTTCAATTTAAGTTTTAGAAGAAATAAAGACTGAAGATCCCAAAAAGTTTAGACTGATTATGCTTATGACAAAGGAAAAGCTCTTTGCACTGCACTGCCCTCGCGTTCACACGAGTCTAGCCACAAGACAGACGAGCGAGAAAGGTGGTAGTGGTAGCAAACTGCCCCGAAAAAATAGACCGGCGAGCTATTAACTGTTCTGCCTTGGTTACTGTCAAGACAGAAATCAGTAGCAGTACTGTGCTGCCCACTGTTCTGCCTCACTGTTCTGCCCTCGTGTGAAACAGGCAGGATGCCTATGTGTGCATTGCTCGAGTACGTTTGTACGAAGCTTACATTCTGCAGTCTCCATTTTTCGTGGTGATGGGCCGTCGCTGTCGGGAGCGTTCGTTGAACTGGCGAGGTCACGACCACCGCGTACGGCTCGCTAGCAGACGCGGCTCAGCCACGGTGACAGACATTGGGTCACCCAACCGCCACACTTCCGTGCAAGCTGGGCCTCGACTCTGCTAATTGAAAAACGACCTTGATTGACATTTTCTCCATAGGCCAAATGTCGAAATCAGGGGCTGAGCTAAAAGCAATATTAGCAGCTGCAATAGCTGTGAAAACGAGACGCGTGTAGTGTAATGCAATAATAATACTGCTCTATTTCATTCTCGAGTTCATTTCTGCTCGAGTTCATGATAAGGCCCCAGTGGCGGTAGCCAACAAAGTAACATAATAAAACGATAGCGAAGTTCGAAAAGAATAAAATGTATGGGATTGACGTAAGATTGACCACGTGATTTAGCGCGGCTTATGTCTATCGCATACATTTTATTCTTTTCGAACTTCGCTATCGTTTTCTTAATGTTATTTTGGCTAAGCCTACTGGGTGCCAAGTGTGAGTTTCATTCGCCATTCGATCACGTTAACGAAAACGAGAATTTGTATGGCAAAATATTAACTCCTCTCGTATGTCGCCAGGAGGCACTGCTTCAATGCCATACAAATTTTCGTTTTCGTAAACGTAATCGAATGAAATAAGGATAGTAAACAAAACTCACACTAGGCATCCTGATCACTAAGACATGTTTGTGTCAAGCAGAATCTTTCTTTCCCTCAATTTCTCAATGGCACAGCTACATTAATCTGAGCAGACTAATGGCTGATTTACACGTATTAAGTTGTTAAGTAGATAACAAAATTTTAACTTAATTTTAAGTGATTAATTGCATGGAAGCACAGAATTTAGTAGCAAGTTGCAAGTTAAAATTTAGTAAACAACTAAACAAGATATTTAGAATTTAAAGCTGAGCACCCAGCTTAAGGTTGCCAGATGTCCGGGATTTCCGGTATTGTCCCGGAAATTTACGTATTGTCCCGTGAACAGTAATTCGATCTATTGTCCCGGATTCCGAAAAAAATAAATAATTAAAAAAATAACAACAAAATATGACACGGCAGGCAGTCATATAATAATAAAAGTATACATTTGAAAAATAAAATACATTTTCCTAATAAATACAAATATAAAATTAAATATTCCGTAATTTATATTTATATATTTTTTTACATATTCATAGCCATAGCCACGGCCCGACATGGAATTGTCCCGGACTTGGTAAGTTCCGATCTGGCAACCTTAACCCAGCTAACTACCTATATGTTCGCACAGGTCTAGACTTGCACCAGTACCAGTATGCATAAAGCTCATAGTGACCACAGACGTCTCAAGTTGGCTTAAAAAAACGTTTCAAGTTCTTGTTGTTTGTTGATCTAGGTTTGGTTGACGTCTTTGATGCCGTGAACAATAAGTATGTCTATTGATTGATATTTTGGAGAAATATTTTATTGATTAACTTATTGCAAACAGCTTGTTTCTATTATCTATAGCTAACTATAATTATTCAAAGGAATAATGTAGTTTCTGTAATTATTCATGAATACCTCAAAATAATTCAAAACCCTCGTCATTTTAGGGTTAAAAAACCAGACAGCTTAGTATATATAAAGCAAGTAGCCTCCACTCCACCGCACGACTGGGCAATCTGGACATCCGTCGGATCAAGCCCCCACGCGTTCAATTAAAACCGTGCAAAATGCATGTTGCACATGTTTCGGAATCAAATGTATAAACTATTTTTAGACTTGTGCTAGCCAAGATCCTCTGTCCTCCAACAGACGTAACGGTATATTTGTGCTAAACTTATGCATATAGGTGTATAACCGGTGTAACACGTAACTTAATAGCATTGACATTGCTCTTTAGACGATGCTACCAAAACATAGTCTGTATTTATATACTCGTGTATATAGCAAGCATCACTTTTATGCTCCATCAGATTATTTATTACCTACTTTAGGCGTCACATAAGTAAATAGTTACTGTTTTAGGGCTTACACTAAAATATTCAGACGATATTTAGAGCTATTCGTGCCTAAAATATAATTGCGAACAGTAATTTGTTTGTTTAAGACAGGTTTAACGGACCTAATACTCTTAATATTGAACGAAGTGACAGTTTTCTCTTCCTACATAAAAAATTTACCTCAACCAACCCATTAGAACAGACATACTCAATAGTATAAATGCTTTCTATGTTCACATATATTGATATTTATATATCGATTGATTTATAATTCATTATTATGTCGTCGCTGGAATAGATGATGTATGTACAAGAAGAAAACCACAGATTCAATATTCAATCTATTTCATCATCAATCAAATTAGTTCAATAAAAGAAAAAATTGTATACTGATTTTTGAACTAGCTAGGTCAACATACCTACATGTACGATGCTTTTTATTTTATTCCTTGAGAGTCTATGAAGTAAACCAGGAAATTCCACTTATCTCACTCTAGTCAACACCAAACCAATCTGTCCAAATATATTCGTAAACGAACGAGTGGAGAAGCTCAATATAGAGCTATAAAAACTCATTAATGTTCCGCCGAGAAAATATTAACTAGGAAAAAACTACTTCCGACACTGACGAAAATATATCCCTATAAAAAGAAGCTCTTTTTTTGTAGCATCAGGTGGTGGTTATGGTGTACTGCATCTAAGCTTAACATGATTTTATCTCCGTATTATATAATCCGTATCATCAATATTGTTTTATTATCTTTTATAAGCCGGTTGCACCAATACAGCTTTAGTTTTACGTTTTCAGTTTAACTTTGTACGTTATAGACTATTACTTATTCTGTGGTTATACTCGTAGTACCTGGATGTTTTTTTTTTGTAATTTTCTAAAAATGAAACCTAGCTAGATCGATTTATAGCCCCCGAAACCGGCATACTGAATTTCATAAAAATCGTTGGAGCCGTTTCCGAGATTCAGATTATATATACACACTAGCTGACCGGCGGACTTCGTACCGCCTTTGACAGTTTCCATGACAAACAGATCATTCGTTTGCTTAAGAACGTCCGTATCCCATGATGGAGCCCTATAGCAGCACCACCTACCGGGTACAATTGTAAATCTAACTAAACCATTCTCGAATCCACTTTTTATCCAAATCATCAAAATTTCATCCAAATCGGTCCGAAGGAGTTCAATTTCATACACACGCACAGAAGATTATATGACATATACAAGAATTGCTTGTTTAAAGGTATTAGAATGATACGGTTACGATAATACCATTTTTATACGTAAATTAACTATTGAACCGAACTAAGACAGCTTATATCATTTTTTACGTATCAAGTTATACACCAGTAATAGTGTCAAAACTGCCCGCAGCCTAAAATTTTCTGAAACCATTCATATAGCTGTGTGAAACGAACAAATAAGTTCCTTATATAAAATACTTTAATAGCAACTAAGTATTTTACAGCTCGTGACTAATTAGATTAGAGAGCAATCGTTATTAAGTAAGAGCACTGTTGCAACTTAAGGCTGACTGACCGTACATTGGCTGCAATTTCATGAACTAGTTGCTTACGCGGTTCTCATGGTGCCTAGTTTGAGTTTCATTTGACATTCGAACACGTTAACGTAAACGAAAGTTAGTATGGCATTGAAGCTGCGCCTCCTGGTCCTGTAGGCATAGCCAAGTAACATTAAGAAAACGATAGCGAAGTTCGAAAATAATAAAATGTATGGGATTGACATAAGCCGTGCTAAATCACGTGGTCAATCTTATGTCAATCCCATACATTTTATTCTTTTCCAATTTCGCTATCGTTTTCTTAATGTTACTTTGGCTACCGCCACACTGGTGTCATACGAAAATAATATCAATTTTGCCATACAAATTTTCGTTTTCGTAAACGTCATCGAATGAATACGGAGAGTAAATAATACTTACACTAGGAACTCTGTTGCTATGCCTTGCCTGCCATTACACCTTGCATTGCACAGATTCGAATAACTTCTACATCACAAACGTCTACTTCTCTTGATTTTTGCCGCGATAGCGTATATTTCCCATGAAAACAAAATCACACACGTGTTTGTATAGGCTACAAACAAAAATGTGAAGGCTGAGCAACTAATCAATCGTCACTGCTCTAGCGGTTAGACCACCGACACCGGCCAGATACCCATACCCATCCCATACCCAGAGGTCCCGGCTTCAATTCCCAGCGGTGATAGATAAAATGTACTCGGTTTTGTTTGTGGTAGAGTTTGTTCTTAGTTCGTCTGACTGTTACCACCGTTTTATCTGAGTTTATCGTCATAACAACAATGTGTTACGATTTAGTTAAATGATAGCCAGTTCTTTATTGGTTGATGATCCCGGTTTAAGCCGCTTTCCCGTTAAGGAATATAAAAAAAGAACTTTTAAGACGCGACCGCTAGCTGCGTGTGCGGAACACCTACACACACACAATTGAGTAAAGCATCATGTTTGCTCAGGTGATAAAGCTGCCAATGGGCGGTCAACCTTACAGGGATGTAATTAGAGTGTAGTGTTAGTTTCTTGTCTTGACTGCACTGTCACTCGAGCTCTCTGACTAGTCAATTACAGATGCAATGAGAACGTTCGGTATGGCGTCGTCTGCGTCGTCGCGTCGTCGGTCGGTGCGGTGCAGTGTCATTGTCTCGCGGTAATATGGTATTATGTAATGTTACCATCCATCCATAAACATAGGTGCGTGCGAAACGTTTGCGTAATGACATTTCGCGAGCCTGTATTTATTAGCTAGCTTGCCTAGCCGTATTGGACTCGTCAAATTGGTGTAAATCAATCAAGTTAATTAGTGGAGATTGTAACTATTTGTTTATTTCGTCGATACATGTAGTGCTTCACGGTGACTTTCTCGTTCTGTTGAGGCAGACATGACAGACGAGGTCGGCAACCTATAGCGATGTTAAATAAATTATTTGCTAATTATTCCCTGGATGTAAGATGAAGATACCACTAACCTCTTCAAGGTTAGTGGCATCGCGTTGTTTGCAACGATAGCGAAAGCTAAGCAATCTATCTAAAGCAATATGCTTGAATTTTCTCCGTGAGTCGAAGCACACTAAGCCCATTGTTGGTCGGCTGCTTTCAGATCAGGTATTAGTTGTAACAATAAAGCGGTCAAAGGTTGTTGGGGGTATGAAAACTATTTTAGCGCCAGGTTAACTTTCCTTAGTTGACCAGGCTTTCTTACCTTTAGTTAATGGCTTCGTGCGATTAGCACATTTAGCCAGTGTCATAGTAATAATCCTTACAAGTTATACATTAATTAACAATATTTCCTTACTGTATGATGATAATGAATGATAATAGAAATGATATACCTCCCAACCCCTTGAGTATCTCAGTAAAGATGTGGGGCTTTACTAAGACCTCACGCGGACTTCTTGCATGCTCACGAACAATTAACGGTTAATAACCATAATTTCACATTAATATTCGACATAACACAAATTTTATAAAATAAAACAATACCGCAGACATGACTCTTTACTTTCCCGCCAACAAGTCCCGGTTAAAAATTAGAATTGAAGAATTATAAAAACATATCAAATCCTCAATTGCATTATGGTTTATTTACTAAACCGCTAATCGTGCACTGTTAGCAATATTTCATGAGAAATAATATCCGGTGTAACCAGTCAGTTGCAAGCATTAAAGCTTTTGGTGATACTGATATGATAACACTGAATGCCGAACCGCAAAATAAGGACACTGCAGTAGGTAAGCTTTATAAAAACGCGCTCGAGCAACGCACACAGACAACCTCTCAGGCGCAGGCCACATATAAATGGCGCCGGGCGCGGACATGACACGGGCGGCTTCCTCTTCCATTTAAAGGAGATGTTCTATTTTTGTATGGAGGCTGGGCCCCCTAATTCTTACAGTGATGAAATTATATTTTATGAAAAGAGCAAAAAATAAAGAACTTTTCCATGTATTAATATATTTTTTAAACATACCCAAACATTGTATTATATATTAAAAAAGGTCAGATAATAAAAACTCATAAAATAGCAACCCTAAACTTTTTCTACCTTGGCAACTTCGCTTTTCTAATGTAATTATGTATGTATTTAAAAAATATAACTTATTTTTTAAATTAGTAATGCAATGGTACTATCCATTACAGCCAGCAACCGCTTGGTTTAATTTTCAGAAAATTGCATTGAAACCTTAAAATACCTTTTACAATGTATAAATAACTATAGCAATATATATATATATAATAAACACTTAAAACTTTCATTAGAACCCACAAATAATAAGAAAAGCTTGATGAAGATGACAAGATTTCAAGTTTTTAAATATTTTTTAAATTATGTGGGGGCCTTTTTACATTTTTTTTCTTTTTGGAAACATCATCTCAGAAGGCAGGTCTATCAGAAAAGCATCACTTCAAAACTGTAATAAATTAAGGGCCCAAAAACGAACATCTCCTTTCATACTAAATGCATGGAAGTAAAGCGCAATTTAGGACACACGGTATGTCGTAGCTCTGACGTGGTTATGACGCGCCACGCCATTTCGGCGCCCGCGACTTGCTTTATTTCCATGCACTTAATATGAAAATGGAAGAGGAAGCCATGTCCGCGCCCGGCGCCATTTATATGTGGCCTGCGCCTCACGGACACGTTTCTCGCAACAGCTGCGCTCGAAATGTTCCGAGCCGTTCCGAGATCCATGTGTATATGTGTGAGTTGCTCGAGCGCAGTATGTATCAAGAGGAAATACCTACTAATGTCAACTGAATTGAAAAATATGTGTGAAAAGTAGACAAAATCAACGTCAACCTACCAATCAATGATTTTGTCTACTTTTCATACATATTTTTCAATTCAGTCGACCTTAGTGTTTCCTTTTAAAATTACCTTCTGAGCCCTCTTTATTTTGTGGCCGAACCGTGTGACAGGAAGCTTGCGCACAGCATTATACATGTTGGCATAATGGAGGAGGTTGTTCACTGGAAGAACAGTTATTGTTGAACATGGAACGTGTTGGAAAAATTATTATTATCAGGATTTGTTATTTATCACCATGTTAGTTTGTGTTATCGAGGAGTCGATGTTTCGGCACAGTTGCATGTGTCATTTGATACTCATGACTCATGATGTTTGATTGTGATTGCACTGACTAACACTGATGTTAATAAACGTGTGTAAATGTGGACGCTCATCAAATTAAGGAGATTTTTATCATATAATATTTACTATAAATTATTACAATCAATTTATAATAATTATGTTCTTGAACGATTTGTTTCTATATTGGTTTTGACCGAAAACAGTTTTATGGTTATTGATAATACCTCTCTCCAACATGGTCTTCTTTTTTCCTACATTAGTCACAATAGAAAGAAAAAAGGGGTTAGACGCATTTGGTCCTATTAGTATTTAGTAGTGTCCGACCGGGATTTGCAGCCGAAACCGAATCTTCGGTTTCGCTCGGTCTGAGTTTCGGCCGAAACTGAATCTGACATAAAACTTGTTAAAATTTCTATTGTATAGGACTGATTAACTACCTAATTCTATGATATCTCATTAAGAATGACCTGATGATACAATGAGGCTGTAGAAGAAAACTGAATGTTGTTAGAGAAGTGACAACCTTATATTATAACAAAAGAGCTATTGTAAAAGAAGATTGTTTTCAACTTTTCCTGTCCCAATGCAATAGACGATATGAGTCATGTGTCATTATTATGTACAGACGCCTGCACGTCAACCTAACCAAAACTGTCAAAGGGAATTGTTCAGTTTACTAGGGCGCTTTGGCTTAAAGTGAACATTAACCAATATTATCAAAAATTGGTGTTTTTAATTCTTTGTATCCAAAAGAAAGTAAATATGGCAATATAATAGCATGAAAACGTAATATGTGTATAAATAAGCAAGTATAATGTTCCTGTTCAATTCTGCAATTATTGCTGAAACAATGTAATTATGATAACAAAATAAATGACTAACTATTGTTTTAATAATTTTTAATATATTATCTTACTTATAATATGAGAGTGGATTGAAAAGTTCTCGGCCTGACATATAAAATTAAAGTAATATTCACAGTACACGAAGGCAAAGCGAATACTTGAATTTACAAACGTCATCATCACATCAATGTTTACAGGCTGATGTTGTCATATAAAAAATAGAAAGTAAAATCGATACAGGAATAATCGATTTTTTCTAATTGTCATGTAAAACAATTTGCAGTAAAACATAGTGTTTTGCGAGTTTTAGTTGATTTAAAGGTGAATAATTAAATTAGTTTGCGAAAGATTACTTGATCGTATAAGTCTAACGAGAATAATTATTTTTATTATCGGTAATTAATTACCTATCGATTTCTTAATAGCAATTAAAGATTTTTATTCCATATTTGTTGTTATAGCAACACAGGAATTAATGGTGTGACTTTCCTTCAAAAAATACTTTTAAACGAATTAATTTAGATATTTACTTTCCGGCAACGACAGTATCAAAGATATTTTTATTATATTTATTTATATTTTACTGTAAAAATACATTTTAAGAAATAACTTGTTCAAGAAAAGCCGAAAATGAACAATTCCCTTTCTTCAAAACATTTTCAACCATATCCTTAAGGCATAAAGCTCAATGTCTATTGAAGAAATTTGACAGTTTATGGTAGGTTGATGTGCAGGCTTGTGTACCTTTATGTGTACGTACCTATATCTAGGAGGGCCAAAACTCACCAATGGAACCGGCGTACATTCGATCGAAAATCTGGTTTCATAGACATAGACCTGTAAAAAAAAAACTTTATCGTTTTTGTTGGAACTCCCTTCAGGACCCTTAGATAACCCCCTTATAAAGTCATAATTACTAATGTAATAAGATTCTGGCACAGAAATAATTTTATGAAAAAATAATGTATGGGAAAAAACACAACTTTTTTTTCTCTGTTTTCGAGAGAGTGCCTGTTATATCCTCTGGCATGATTAATGTCCTATTTCTTTGCCATCTTTCCATATATTTCACACATGGCGCACGCGATGAACTTCTAGTGAAAAAAAATCAAACATAGTTTTTTCATATTATTATTGTTTATCATTCAAAGTGCACTTGGTTATTCAAAATACTACGAATACATTAATGCCCATCTAAAACGGTGTATAAATTCCTCAAAATATTTCGCACTCTCTTCAGATAGGTATGAATAAATAATTACAACCAGTCAGGTTCATAAGAAAATCCTATAATCCTATAATAACCAAACAATATAATAAACATGATAACATTAATAACAACATATAATATAGTTAACATTACAGTTAATTAATACTTACTAATTTTTATTGATGCTGATATATTCCTCCTTCCTGAAGGCCAATTCAAGCGGACTGCCCTAATCAAACTTGAAGATTTATATTAGACCATTTTTTCTCTCTCGGTTTATTTTATTTTGCTTATTTTTGATTATTTGGGCTTGTAAGGTCTGGTATGTTTGAACACGCATTTGTAAAGTTGTTAATATATAGTTGTTAGCTGTTCCAAATAAAGTGAAAAAAATAAAAATAAAGACAATATGCGCGATATTTTATACTGCTAAGAACTAAAAACTGTGATTTCTTGAAAATTCGGTGGAAAGGGAAAATGCTTAAAAAAGCATTCTTGGATAATAAGTTAGTTTTAAAGTTTCTTACAATTTGATTTTAGTCGCTTTCCCAAATTAATGTTCTATTCTTCTGTTTTTACTCTTTATTTCATGTAAATGAAAAAATATCTTGCTACAAATGGCTTCAAAATTGTTTGCTCAGCGTTTGCTTACGAAAGATGATTATCCTAAGTAGGGTAATTTTCACAGCAACCGTGACAAAATAAGTTGCAAGTGAAGTAATTGGGTCAATGCGTGTTGGCCTTCAATCCACAAGTCATGACCACGCGTGCCACGGTAGGCGGAAGGCCGCGGAATGAAACTGCATCGATTACGTGTTCAAAACAACAAAAGTTAAACATCAATCTGTGTTAGTGATACGTTAATTAACGTGTTATTATAACAAAGATTTATTGTTTGATTGGTTTGGTAACGTACTTAAAAACCGTTGTATTTGTGTTATTTTTACAAGCTTTTAAATCGCATAAGAACATGAACATTCTGATTATAGATAGTATGTGTCTATTGTCTATGAGTTATAATTTTGCTGATTACACTTATTTAAAGAGCAGCAGTATTTCAACCCTGTGGGTTTTGGGGTTTACATAACATTATGGATTTTATGAATGTCTTGGTTAATTTATTCCTATTTTGTGCATTTAAATAAAAGCTTGTTTTTTAATGTTAACGCAAAGCTTTATCCCATTTAAGTTTTACATTAAGTGATTGTTCAATTGTTCAATAAATGTTAGGGTATAAATGTTAGTTTATTTACCTATTGTTTATTTTAAAACTTTTGACGACCTCCGTAGCCGAGTGGCTTGCACGCTGGACTTTGGGCGGCGCTAACTCTGAGGTCCCGGGTTCAATTCCCAGTCGGGTCAATGTCGATGACGAACTTTTCGATATTGTGTCGGGTCTGGGTGGTTGTAGTACCGTCATTGTTTCTGATTTCTATAAAACGAGTGCTTTAGCTATTTACCTTGGCATCAGAACAATGTATTTGATGTTGTCTAATATATATTTTTATTTTAAAACTACAGCCATTCTTTCCCCCAAGCGGCCATTTAGGGTGTCAAGAATGAACAATAGACAATAATAAATAAACAAACATTATAGACAGAATAACGACACGACATTAATCATCTGGTGTCGATGGACGACGTCATTCATCAGCTTATAAACGTCCCGCGGCTCGTCTTGCCCACACGAACATAAAATGGAACAATAATAGCACATGGGAAGATTGGGCCCATAACCCACGTTGACTCAATACTTGTTGGTTTTTACGAAAAATGTGTAGCAAGAAAAAAATCTATTACACAGGACTGTTTAGCTTGAGGTGGTTTTTAAATCGCGTACAGCCTTGGAGGCCAGCCACGCTCCGTCAAGCATGACGATACACCCGCAGCCAGTGCCGTATTAAAACTCTTTGATGCTTTAAGCATTCCTTGTTTATGGTTCCCCTAACAATAACAGCAAGGTTTGAAAATTTCAATGAGATCGTTTAAAAAAAGGATAAGTTAATTCTGAAATAGAGGCATTTATTGATAATATATTTATGTGTATCTTAAAAAATAAAGTAGTAAGTAGGTATGTACTCGTAATAGTTATTCAAAAGAAAAATCTTGCAGTAAAGAAAAATTACTCATCTGTTTTCTAACTTTTTGTTAAAATTAATAAAACATTTCTGTTTACCACCAAAGTAAATTATAAGTTTACCGCAAAAAGAAGCGAACAGCCATGTCTAAAAACTTATAATAGACGGAACTGAAAGTCAAAGTCAAAGTCAGAGACTTTGTTATCCCACCTGTGCGGCTGTGCACCCTCGGGTGAGACGGGACAGAACTACAGACTTGTACACTCAGATTAGTTTTTCAATCGTCAATGTACAATGAGTTCGCCTTATCTAGCCCGAAAGTGTACGACCGATCGGCGTCAAAAGGTGAACATAGGATACTAAAGAGTCGCATGTGGTCACCAAATGATCATAACCGAATAAGCAAATCATTTTTTTTTATTTTTTAAATGATCTGATACCTAACTCATCAGTAGGCAAAGCAAATTGGTGTGTGACAATTTTATTATATTTTCGTTGTGTGTGCTTATTAGTAAAGATAACGCGGTTTTGTTTTGAATATTGCTACAAAAACAAGCCTACTTAATTCCATACTCTGTTGGAGATGGACAATCCCATTACGAGTTAATTGCTGCAGCAGAGTTTGCTGAATGTCCGCAAGTTACACGACAATTTTAGCAATAAAAAAGGGATACCTACGCTGGCTATATGCTTCAATCACGAAACAAACACATGGAAACTCGCTTGGTATGGGGGTTCGCCCCAATCTGTTAAACACAATTTTGTACTCCTACTACATGATGCGTACAAGCTTAATAAAAAGTGCTTGTAAGTAAAGGTCTTATAGACAGAATCTTATCTGTTAATAATTCGATTATTATGTTTACTGCAGATCCAAAAAGGCCAATATGGTCAACAAAGATTTAAATAAATGTTGTGTTTCAACTTTCGAATAAGTACATGAATTGAAATCAAACATTCACAATTAAATAACTTTACGAAAATCAGGTGAATTGCGAAGGATCTGCGAGAGATTCCTAAAAAGAATTACTTTGGTAAAATTGCCAATGTGACCTTTGTAAACTTTAAATCCATTCATAAGTTTCTTCAATTTACAATAATTGCTCGATTTAAAAAAAAGACATTTTGGCTCCAATCATTATCTTCTTGAACATGTCGGTGCGGTTATCCTTGAGTTATTCTATTTAGTCCACTTACTGAGAAAACTGAAACGGTACTGAAAAGTTTAGGTCCCAGAGGCGTATTAATGGACTACTATCATTGGATCGTTGTCTTCTGCGTATTTAATAGCGAGCGGATTTATAAATTCCTTTTAAAGTACATTTCTTCGTTTCTGGTCGGTGATTTTTGTGCCCCACGGGTGACGTGATGCCCTTCACAGTCGTTTACTTTGCTTATTAGCTAATCCGGCACTGTCCATAACCCAGCGACGATATCTTCCATCTATTGTAGCCACGATACGATCTCCACCATATCCTCGACAGCCCGGTTTCCCATATAGCTAGTTAGCCCATATCTATTCATCGACGCACTATCCTATCGGACAATTTGCAATTCAATTCTTATCAAGATTTGAATTACATATTCAATGCAATTGGTAACGATACGTCAGGATAAACATTAAATAAGTAATGTGTAAAATAAACGCGAGTAGATCCGTAAAAGTTGTTTCATTTCAATGTGTAGTGTTCGCGTAAACTTTAGAAAACAAAAAACGATACGATATAAAGTCTAAATTAGATGAAAATTCATGCATAATAATGTTTACGTAAAATTATTTCCTGATTTAATACGAGTATAAATTTGCTTAGTAATGAACCAACTGTCCTCGGATGTCTTTTTTTATTACTGGCTGGTATACTTTGTTAACAATAGCTTATATTTTTGGTAAACAACGAACTATTTGTTCTGTCGGTTTTAGTGGTCACAATTTGCAGTAATAGAAGATATAATAAGGATCTCTTCAAGTGATCTAGTTGTAATATAGATTTTGCAATCTGTGGCCATTACATCAGCAGCGGGGGTCTAGTTACGAACTAAGGGGGGTTGGGTAGTTGTTAACCGAGATAATTGGGCAGTGGCAATGAGCCGCGGCGCAGTGTGACGACGGATACCGTCACTCAGCTTAAACGCAGTGAATGTGAGTATATTCCAGGCCAGACGTCTCGGTCACCGGCTTATGATAATACAGCCATTTGACTCTTTCTTTGGACTCTTTATTATACGCATTCTTATGCCACTTAAAGCTGCTTTAGCTTCTTGGCAGCTATGACAGGCGGCTGCATCCTATGGAGCGCATTATGCAAGCGGTTATAATGAAGTTCGCAAGACTGCCACTTGGCGTCTTGCACACATTGTTATAAAATGCAAAGCCGCCTTTTTCTTGCGACTTAGATATAGATCTTTAGCGCCATTTTAGTCTTGAATATTTGTGTCAGGTCTTCTCGTTGTTTAAGGACATAATAAACTTAGTATATTTAATTTAGTTTTGACACACATATAATGCTAACGGAATTGCCACTACACAAGTAAAAGACAGAAATAAAACAAGGTCTAATGAAAATAAGTTCCTATAAAATTGATGATTATTTTAATGATAAGAATGTGTGGTCATCTTAGTCTCCTCGCCTGCACATGTTATTTCACATTGTAAGTAGGTACCTAGTTACACTTTTTTATTAAAGGTTATTTATTATACAGTCAAAGAATATTTAGATGATAAAACAGCCTGGTTATAATAAATAACACATTATACTCTATTTGAATCAATATACATAATAAAATTAATTTATATAATTTTCATACTGATATGATAGCCTTTATCAGCAGTGTCCTACAGATAACAAACATTGTTGCGTTAAATAGATCATTAAGTTTTTATTTGGAGTATCTTGAGTGTGTCATGCTCTCTTTATTGTCTCTGCGATGGTGGCGGCGGCGGCGTGTGCGTCGGGTCGTTACGTTCCCTAAAATATGGTTGAGTGAGCGAAGCGATGGCTGATTCATATGTCATACTCGTGAACGGGTGCCGCCTGTGGAGGCTGCCCCCCGACCGCCTAACCGATCGCTTTGACTACGCTTATAGTTTATGACGTCATCTTGCCACCTCGCACTGCCTATGAAAGCAATATCAAAAGCTAAAGGCTAAGCTTTCGATATTGCTTTCATAGACGGCGCGAAACGATAAGATGATGTCATAAACCACACACGAAGTCAAAGCGATCGGTTAGGCGGTCGGGCCCCTGGTCTGCTCTTGCATACTTATCTTATTTTTAATATTATTCATTATAGTTTGACTTTGTTTTTCTTAAACAATTTATGACATTGTGGAAATTGAAACTTTTACCTGATGTAGATAACTTGGATTTTTATTTTGTTTTTTTACATGTTGTGGTTGTCTTCTATATTTTTTGTGTTTATTTGTAATGGGAAGTGTCCTGCTATGATAGGGCATTTTCCAATATTTTTGACGCTGTAAGGGAGAAAAGAGCTGGACACTTGCTGAGTTTCTTGCCGGTTCTTCTCAGTAAGTACAAGATCTCCCGCTCAGAGTAGACTTACGAACTGATAGCATAGTGACATTCACAAGAGCTACTTGTAACCTAAACTGAATAAATGATTTTTGAATTGAATTGAATGAAATTGAAAAGAAGAGGGAGACTTAATTGGTTATCAAATATAAGTATATAATCTTAAAACTTAAGTAACAAGAATAGCATTGGGCTTTTTTAAATGTCGTACCAAACCAACGGTTTCAACTCTCTTAACTAATGTAAAGTTGTCAAAAAATATATTAGCCTCTGAACTCAATCACTTTCCGAGTGACAAGTTTCCGATGGTTCTATCTGTAACTGTCACATTGATTGATTTTGAAAGAGACGAAGCATAGTTTCTATTTAAAAAGATTTTCAAGTTTCAAAAGGGTGAGCTGGTTACAAATTTACATTTGAGATAAGCTTCATAATATCCTGATAAATGTCAGGTAGATTATTCAAAGCTTTTGATAGAATTTGAACATGACTGTATGACAGAGATACCTATATAAAACGAATACCATACGATACAATATTAAAAACTTATTTTAGGAAATGTCATTGAAAATAAAAGAAATAAATTTAATATAATAAAAATATAAAATTAAATAAAAATGAATAGAGATATCAGTTTGTATACGAGGGCTACACTAAAAGTTCTTAGATAATAAAAAACTGAACAAACTAACAAGTTATTAGTTTTATAACATCTTTTCAAAATAGTAACGGTGTTCGGTAAGCTACGAAATATCTTCTCGTCCGATATACCGCAGTGTCTCAAGACGAAAGTCTTTGACCAGTGTGTGTTGCCAGTGATGACATACGGGACTGAGACGTGGTCCCTCACTATGGGCCTCATAAAAAGGCTCAAGGTCATTCAAAGAGCAATGGAGAGGGCTCTATGCTCGGGGTTTCTCTGCGTGATCGAATCATAAATGAGGAGATCCGCAGAAGAACAAAGGTAACCGACATAGCCCAAAGAGTTGCTAAGCTCAAGTGGCAGTGGGCAGGGCACATTGACAAACAAACAAATAACGAATAAAATACATACACAATAATATTGGCAAAGAGTCCATTTTCAATTTTTTTTTATTTTTTATTATACTGTTTACAAGTCAGTTCTAAAAACTTAGTGTCGCCCTCGTCGTAACAAGCAGTTCATTTTGCTATTAATGGTTGTAAATCCCGCATAGTTATTTCATATCGAAGTTAAGCTATTAGTACAGGAATTCCTAAAGTGGTCGGTCCCTTGGGGTCAAAATCGGTTTCCCAGGGGTCGACATAAACGAAAACTGATTTTGGGGGTCGACGAGGTCTAAAAATCCACCCCTATTAATTAACACAAGTTCTTATTTGAAACGTTCAAGATACTGTATAAATTGTGTTACGTGTACCAACTTGTTATAAGAATGACTAATATTTCAGTAGGAAGTATAAGTTTACTTAACCAACCGCAAAGTTTTTAAATTGGTAAGTATTTTGTATCAATAGGAAAAAAATAAAACAAAAAACCCGACTGCTAAAACAACTAAATAAAAAGACAATTATATATTTACGCGTAAAAACCGGACTAACATAAAAAATAACTGCAAAGAGAAAAAAACAAGCTCTACGATCCCAAAATTCAATTTGAGCAATGTTGAATGTAACGTGAAGTATCTATTTAAATACTTTGAATATTGATAGTTGTCGCAGGCGGAGACAATCATTTTATTATTTATGTATAGGTATCGGACAAGGAAATATTTCACATTACATTCAACTTTGCTCAAATTGAATTCTGAGATCGTTGAGCTTGTATTTTTTCTTTTTGCAGAATTTTTTTATGTTAGTCCGGTTTTTCCGCGTAAGTATGATATTAGAATAAATATTATTAACGGGATTATTACCATGTTTATTGTCGTGTTTGAGTATCCGATATTTCGGCACAGTTGCATGCGCCATGATCACGGATGTACTCTAATATTAATTCTAATGTAAGTGACCATGATAGTTTAAAAAGTTAAGTATGATATTGTCATTTTTTGTATAGTTGTTTTAGCAGTCGGGTTTTTTGTTTCATTTTAATGATTTGGTTTATTTCAAACTTTTTAGTTTTGTAAAGTACAAAACCTACATAAAAATAGCATATATTTATACAATAAAATTTAAGTTCCGTAGACGTTATAGTTCGCCTAAAGAATTTTGATCGTGTGGTCGATCTAATAGTTTTTTAGGGTCAAGATTTAAAAAAAAGTATTTTTTTAATTAATTAATTAAAAATCATGATTTTTTGCCCTTATGCAATTGCTCGCTACCTTGTAAACGATGGCGTCGGTATCGTACTCTTACGTGTCAATTTTGTAAGCGCCATCACTCATCTTATTCCCGTTTCCTCATTCCGGATTTTTTTATAGCCTATGTCACTCCTACAGTCAAAACAAATCTAACGACACCTTATATGTTATATACATACATACATATATACATAATATATACATACATACATACACTTGAAAAACATAACCCTCCTTCTGACGCAGTCGGGTAAAAACTAGAGATGGAATTTTTTAAGTAATTTGGCTATGGGGGTCTGATGTATCAGTTCATTTTGGAAAAGGGGTCTCTTGCCCAAAATAGTTTGGGAATCCCTGTATTCGTATTACCAAGTTGATTTGTTTCTTGTAGGTATTTATCTAAACTATTGGTCGCCCAAACTCGACCGTAATTTTGTTAAGGTAGCACGGATTGTATCTTATGCAATGAAAAATTAAAAAAGATAGAGAGATAAGAGAGAATTGGCATTAACAGATTTCGGCCGCTCCTCTTCCATTTTTGAAATTTTTGAAAAGTATAATATGCGTGTGTATCAAATACATGGTAGGTATAATTGGTATAATTTAAAAAAATATTAACATTCTGTACTTCTTCTCTATATAAACTACTAGTGGACCCGGCGGACTTCGTACCGCTTTGACAGTATCCATCAAGTGATTAAATTCTCTTTGGTTTCCATGACAACTAACAAACAAATAATTTTGTATTGGAAAATTTAACTGTCGTTTTTAGTATATTTATAGTGTGATTCCCGTGGGAATATCTGGATAAAAAGTATCCTATGTGTTATTCCAGGCTATAAACTATCTGTAAGCCGAATTTCATCCAAGTCCATCCATCCGTTGCAGCGTGAAGAAGTAACAAATATACGAACATACATACACACAAACTTTCGCATTTATAATATTAGTAGGATAAGTGTGCGAAATTTCATACTCCTCCTTCCGCGCAATTTTCGTAAAAAGGGGTACAAAGTTTTTGCCTACGTATTAATATATTACTCCTAAAGTAACTTGGATGGATAAAGATTATTTCTACGTTTACACAATTTCTAGATCTAGATAAAAAGCAAAATAAAGAAATGTGGTGGCAGACTGGACTGGTCGGTGCGGTGTGGGGAGGATGCGGCTTTTTATAGGGTTGAAGCGTATATCTTTAGTCTGAAAGGGCAAAGTTTCGCGGAATGGCAAGTAGTTAAATAGTAGATGTTAAAAAAACGATTAGTCTGCCGTCAGCGCTCTCATAAAATGTTAACTTTTCTTTTTGTGACAGCAAAACAACTTTTTTTACGACCATCCCGCGTGGTTTTTTTCTCATGTGACGATAAGGCCGATACGTGACGATAAGGCCAAATATGGAAGTGAACTGCATCCCGAATCATTCACCATTTAGAAACTGGCTATCTTACCTGTAACTGATGGAACGTATCATTGCTGCTGGCTGAACAATCCCTACTACCAAACAAACCGAGCACAATAGATGAACCCTGCTGTTAAACAAACCCGGGTTTCTAGTCGGACCGGTCATACTACAAAAACACAAAGGTGGTTTGACATCTACTTAAAGGAACCTCCTTTGTTAAACAAATTAAATTTGACATCTAATACTGTTGCAATCGCGGGATGTGTAACCAATCAAAATGCATTTAGTGTCGGATGAAATCAGGAATAACATGACTAGTAGTCGGTCAACGAACCGGGCGGGAGCTGTGGGCGGGCGGGCGCTTCGCGTTTAGGCGGTCCGGTAAATATAAACAAACATTCGCACGGGCGACGGCGCACAGCCGACAATGAATAAATAGACCTTTTATGTGTTTTAACCGCACGCTCTGGCTGACCGTTTTTTTAACTTTACGCGAACTGACAATTAATTTTCGCGACACGAATAAACGGACACTCGCAATTTATGGTCACACCATAATTCATTGCAGAACAACATTGCTCGTGACGATGTTTTCGGTACGACGACGTCAAAATTATGCATGCGTTGTATAGCTTTGAATGTATTTGTCATTTCACTTTCTTATAGACAGTAAGTCTACTGTGTGTAGGTGTAAATTTCTATTGCAACTTTGTTTTATTTTAGTTACAATTATGTACATTTAAACCAACATTATAGATTAATTATATCTTAACTAGTAACAAAGAACCCTGGTGTACATTAATAAATTATAAAATCTTTAAAGAGCAGGTTAGTGAACTATCATAGCTAAATCTAACTTAGCGAACTGGAACATTTATCTCCTTGTAAGAGTTTAGTCATCTTGCAGCTGCTCTGCACTTATGTAGCACTAGTTTCTGCCTACGGCAACTTCTGCGAGTAAATCGATTTGTTAAGAATAAGAGATATGTAGAGTAGGTATATGCTGTATACGTAAAATATGCTTTACCAAATTTCGTTGAAATCCGTTTCAGCGTAATTGAAGAACGAACAAACAAATACTTTAGAAATGGAAATCATTTATAATGTCAACAAGTAGGATCAATAACTAAAAGCGTAAAATACAGTTAAAATTAAAATTATGTATTGTTTTCTAAAGTTTACGCGAACACTACGCATTTAAATGAAACAACTTTTACGGATCTACTCGCGTTTATTTTACAAATTACTTACTTATTTAATGTAGTCTCCCTATGACCACGGACCCTGCAAAGGGTTCGAAACGTCAGGATAAACATTAAATAAGTAATGTGTAAAATAAACGCGAGTAGATCCGTAAAAGTTGTTTCATTTTAAAATGATGTGCTAATAAACAATTAAATTCAATATTTAGGCCAGCATAGGTTATGACGACCCTTCCATGTCTACTTGTGCCAAGCAGCAGGACGTATATATGCTGAAAAAAAAAATATAAATAGACAAAACACTATATTTCTCAATATCGATTGCACTTACTACAAATGCGTCCGTTAACGCCACAAAGAACTTCCAACGGTTATGTCAGATTTATTTCTATCTAAAGCGAGAGATGTAAAAATAATTGGGTCACTGGAACCGTAGGGTGGGGCGTGCGAGATAATACTCGAGTCGTTTCCTGGTTCCCCCTGAACACTATCTGTGCCGAACAATGGCCGCGTGCGAGACTAGACGTGTAATATCCGTAAATTCTTTTCAGACATATTTTATGGTGGCCGATAGTCAATTTTCTTATGATCACAACTCTCTTAACCGGTGATATAGTAAAGAGGCGTATGCTGGCTTGTCGTACTGTTATGTACCTACTTTGTGTTAATCGTAATCTAGTAAGGTATTTTTTATTATAATGATTATTATTTATTAGACAGTGTGTTCGGTGTAAACTTAAAAATAATAAACTAATTTATTTGGTGTGTACTCTGTAACAGTTTCCGATATTTAGGCGAAAGTTGCATGTGCCATTGAGATGTTCGTAGGTACTTAGTAGAGTACCTACTGAGTACGAACTGGTATTTACTCAGTAATAAATTTAATTATTGAAAATTGGGTATTTACTAATTAAAGACAAGAAAAACTTAAGCCAATAATCCCGTTAATGATGGCACCAAATTGCATTATGCGCCGATATTGACAGGGCGTACATCAATAATGATTGTCGACTTTCCAGGAGTTTCGAGCCCATTGACCACCAGACAGGTAATGGATACCTGTGGACAACTCACCTTTACTTAAAGTATACCGGAAACGACTTTGTGGTTGATCAAGTTTTTTTTTACTCTTCTGCTTCTCTTTTGTTGATATTATTTTTGTACAGGATGAGTAACCCAAACGAGTCGGTATGGGGAAGTCTAAAACTATATTACCTACATCAAATAAGGAAATTTTTTGCTATGGTCTTATGAAAAATGCATTAAATAATTTCATTAACAATAGGGAATAGAACCCGTTCTACCCGTGGGTGGCTATTACAATAAAAATAAATTTGCACAGTTCAAATAAATAGCAAAAATTTTGTTCGTTCATTATATCTGTCAAATCAAAGAAGCCACTCACAACTATTTAATTTTGAACAAACTATTAAAAATTGACTTGCTCACCCTGTATGTTATATTCTAGACCAGTTAATACAAGTTTAACAACAATTATACTTGATAAATTACATGTTACTATAATTTGCTACCATGAAACCACTATTATGACTTTAATAAAACCACGCGAGCGAGAGTGCCGCTTGCAGCGAAATAAAGTGATTTCGCCAGTTGAAGCAATTAACTTAAGGATAATGTTCAGCTTGTGAGGCGAGCTCGCTGGCCAAGACAGCCGGGTAATTAGAGACACATGTCACCACTTGTAACACGACTTTTACGATGCCTTCTTTTTCTTTGGACACCTCATATTGCCTGTTTGTTTTAACACAAAATATGGAGACCCACTGAAGGTCCTCGCTGAGGCTTAGTCGATAAATGCCTAATTCTTAAAATGCCCAACAGCGTAAGAAATGGCTAATTCGCTTAATACCTAGTTCTAGAAATACCAATTTCTTAAAAAGACCAATTCTTTAAAAGACCAGTTCTTAAAAAGACCAATTCTTAAAAATACCAATTCTTAAAAGACCAATTCCTAAAAGACCAATTCCTAAAAGACCAATTCGTATAAGGACCAATTCTTAAAAGGCCATTTTTAAATATGTATTTAACATAAAAATCCATGCTAATATTACAAATGCGATAGTAGGTCTGTCTGTCTGTCTGTCTATCTGTTATCTCTTCACGCTAAAACTGTTGAACCGATCTGGAAAAGACGGCTCATATGACATGCGTATGAAAGTTATAGTAATATAAAAATGTTACAAAATTAAGAACTACCCACATTATCAGTGTTTGTTAAATTAATATACTTTGAATGTTTATATAATTTTTAACGCAAATTTTGTTGCGAACAAATTACAAAAACACAAATGTTGAAAAAATATACTTTGAGTAAACCCTGCCCTCATACAGGTACAACTTTTTTGTTGAACACTAATAATAAACAAGTTTTCATTTATATAACACAATTCAATATTTGTGTAAGGTAAATAATACATTGCACAAATTATGTGACTTATATTTTATAATAGTTCCATAATAATATTTATCTGCTGCACCACTTAATAATATGTAGTGCAGCGGATAAATATTATGGTTTATAATACTATGTAATTAGTATGTATTATTAGTATATTATGTAATGTATTATATTAAATTATATTTATTATTGTAGCGAATTAGCCATTTTAAGAACTAGTCCTTTTACGAATTAGTCTTTATAAGAATTAGACCTTTTTCGAATTGGGCATTTTAAGAATTAGGCATTTGTAGACTGCTAGGCATTTAAAGAATTAGGCATTTATCGACTAAGCCCTCACTGACATGTAATCTCGCAACAGCCGCGCACGGCACTGGGTGCCTAGTGTGAGTTTTGTTTACTGTCTGTATTCATTCGATTACGTTTACGAAAACGAAAATTTGTATCCATGGTATTGAAGCAGCGTCTCCTGGCGACATACGAGAATAGTTAACATTTTGCCATACAAATTCTCGTTTTCGTTAACCCAAATAGTCCGGCCAGGCGTTTGTGTGTTGTTGTAAATGAAACTCTAGTATTATATTATGGTATATCTATAATAGTAGTTTATGCAACTGTCATATAATGAAGGGTATTAAAACACGAGTGTGAGTTTCATAATAGTAACGAGTGTTTTAATACCCGTGTTATATGCAGTTGCATACACTACTTTATCTTCACTAATGCAATTAGTCAAACAACAAGAGTAAAAGCTGACAATAGTTTATTTATAATAATTGTTCAAATTTTGGATGGTACAATTTTGAAAGTTAATGTTAATTATTGATCCAGCAGCTGTAGCGGTCGCGGGGCAAGCAGTAGAGCTCGTAGACGGAGTTGGAATATTTATAATTACTTCATTCGTCTTGTTTTCTATACTGTTCAAGATCGTATTTGAGACTTGAATTTTATTCATTAAAGACATCATCAATGTAGCTTTCAGCCACAGTAGAAGACTTCCACCCCCGATGTCGTTTCAGTGCGGTCAAATCACCACCGCTATCTATGAGAAGGGTCGCCGAGGTGCGCCGGAAGCAATGCCCCGTGTACAACGCTGGGTTAGGCAGATTCAAAAAACTTGCGATAGTTTTTCCCAGAGCACCAAATTTATTAATACCAGTTCTTTGATCGACGCACTTCCCCGATCTATAGCTCAAGAAAAAGGCAGGGTTTCGACAGGGGGTGGGTCGAAGTTCCATGTATTTTTTACATACGGCATAGCAGTTGCCCGTCACAACGAAAGAACGATCTATTTTCGTTTTTGTTTTCGAAACTTTCACCATGATTGTACTGTCGTCTATGTTAGAGACTTCATCGAACTGGATGTTGTATAGCTCTTGCCTTCGGCATGCCCCCATTATGCCGAAGATTAGTGCAACCTGTAACAATAAACGATATAATAAGCTTGAGGTACATAGCCAAGGCAAAATCTATGATTTATGAAGTAGTAAAGTGTAGGTACCTACTACCTAATTTATACACAAAGCGCTTAAACGGAGTGTCTAGATAACTTGCGTGTGTAGTACGTAAGTACTAGGTAGATTAAATAACAGAACTAAAATACACTTACCTTTTCAAAAAGATACAAAATATCTAGTGAATCTATCAGGAACATCTTTATTTGACCTGATGTAAACGTCAAGGACTTTTTTTCCTTGTGTCCTTCTGAACTGCGTTTCAGGAACGCTATGACTTTTGAATACTTCGTGATATCAATATTGTTGTAGATACTCAGTGTGGACTTGAGCATAGAATATTTAGCCCACATAGATGATGGCTTGAATTTGTCGGAGAGGTCTTTGAGATACACAAGAATGACATTTTCAGAAAATGATGTAGTTTTCTTTTCGATCTTCCATGCCAAAAAGTTATTATATTCTTTTTCATATAATTTTCTAGATTTTTCTGGCAAAAGATTGTGAGTTACTTTTGTTGCCAATTCTAGAATATACGGAGGCGTACAAATATCATCGTCGCTGTCCATTTTTAACTTTTAATTTGTATTTTAAAAACAAAACACATTGCGAAACATTAAATTCACGCGTACGTGTATTGTCACAGTGAACTTGCCGCCATTAAAATCTAACCAATGAGAGCGCAGCTGCGCGCGCAGGGCCAATCAGGAGCGAGCGCGCGCTGTTCTTTTTTTATTTAATTGGCACAAGATCTTACCAAAGAGTTTTGTGTATGTAAGTTTAATAGTTTCGACGAAGTTTTCACGTATAACCCAACTGTTTTCAAAAGCCAGCCTTATATCAAAATTTTATACAACTTGTATGAGGATTTTGACATAAGGCTCGCCAGGTTAATTAGTCGCGTTTTATTGATGTTATAATGAGATTTTACGATATCGATGTGGATATTATACCATCATGTGAAATTGCTTAAATTGAGTGTTTTGTTGTCTGCGCTATAACAGTAGTAATTATAAGTCAAGTATTGGAAACATAAGTAGAATGTTACAACATTAGTGTAGATAAAATACTTTTCGGAACTTTTAAAAGCCCTGCCCGCCGCAGTATCTGGGTACGTGACCGAATGGCGAATGAAACTCGCACTTTTTGGCACCCCCTGTTCCGAGATTCGTGTCCGCGAGAGGGCGTATGTGTGCGTTGCGCAAGCGCATTTGTATGATATGAAGCTTACCTTCTGTAGGTCTCCTTATTTTGTAGTTTTAAGAGGAAATACTAAGGCGCGACGCCCACATGAGAGTCGAGTCGAGGCGCGGGCGCTCAAGCGGCGCGCCGCCTCTAGGTTTTCTTAAGAAATAAATGGCAGTGCGCTCACATACGGAGTCGCGGCGGGGCGGCGCGCGGCGCGGCGCGGCGAGGCGCGGCGGAGTCGCGGCGGAGGCGCCGCGCCGCGACTCCGTCGCCTTTTTGTCATTGCATTTCGGTCGTGGCTGTGTTTAGACGCAAGAAGTTAAAAGTGAATATGTCTGACAATCTAATTATAAAAATTGATTTCCGCTAATGAGTGTCTTTCTTCTGTAAACCATTCTTTGTATTTTCTAGTAGCAAATAGAACGTTTCTTGAGACATTCCATAAAACTCGCTAAACTTATCAGGATATTACTTGTATGAGTGCAAGCACGTCTTCATTATCGGACGACGACATCTTCAAAGAAGTTGACTGTGTAAGGCGCGACGCCCACATGGGAAGTCGAGGCGCGTCGAGGCGCGGCGCGGCGAGGCGCAGGCGGCTATGCTTCCTTTACACAGTCAACTTCTTTGAAGATGTCGTCGTCCGATAATGAAGACGTGCTTGCACTCATACAAGTAATAAATTTAAATATAAGAAGATTTTGGATTCACCCATATTTGAGAAATTGCGCCAAAAAGGGTTTATTCAAAGCTGTAAAAAACTTAAGAAACTATCCTGATAAGTTTAGCGAGTTTTATGGAATGTCTCAAGAAACGTTCTATTTGCTACTAGAAAATACAAAGAATGGTTTACAGAAGAAAGACACTCATTAGCGGAAATCAATTTTTATATTTAGATTGTCAGACATATTCACTTTTAACTTCTTGCGTCTAAACACAGCCACGACCGAAATGCAATGACAAAAAGGCGACGGAGTCGCGGCGCGGCGCCTCCGCCGCGACACCGCGACTCCGTATGTGAGCGCACTGCCATTTATTTCTTAAGGAAACCTAGAGGCGGCGCGCCGCTTGAGCGCCCGCGCCTCGACTCGACTCTCATGTGGGCGTCGCGCCTAAAGGAAGCATAGCCGCCTGCGCCTCGCCGCGCCGCGCCGCGCCGCGCCTCGACGCGTCTCGACTTCCCATGTGGGCGTCGCGCCTAAGGTAGACAAAATTAACGTTTCGTATTCTCTGATTTCTCCTCCAAAACTGGACCGATTTAATTACTTTTTTCATTAAAAATTAAAGAAAGGCTTTGGCTGTGTCCCTATGTTTTGCTTTTTTTTTTATATAATCTCGTAAAATTTGAGAAACACAGCTGAAAATCTGGCCAATTTTTAAGGTTTTTAAAGGTTCATATCTTTTTTAATAATTAATTTATGAAAAAAAGGAAAACAAGGACACAGCCAAAGCCTTTCTTTAAATTTTAATGAAAAAAGTAATTAAATCGGTCCAGTTTAGGAGGAGGAATCAGGGGACTACGAAACGTTGATTTTGTCTACTTTTCATACATATTTTTCAATTCAGTCAACTTTAATGTTTCCTCTTAACCATTTCTCCGATTACAAATTCGGACGTTCTGTATCGTATGCGTTTTTTAGCGGCGATACGTCATAATTTGTGCTTTGTTTGGTTGCTGTACATAAGACTTAAGATACATTTTAAGACAAATACTTAAACTATAAACAATAAAACTAAAAACGTATTTAAATACAAATTACGTTTTTGTGTTGTGTCTCTGTGCTATGCAAATAAACTTTAACTTCGTTATCTAATATTAACGTTAAGCGACCGCGTCTTGGATTACTTTCGGTGTTTTCGCGCCCCTCTATTATTGCAAAAGTGGAACACTCAGCGAACCATTTTAGCGTAACGTCATGCTGCGCCATTGGAGCATTGGCGGCTGATCAACTTACTATTGTGTGGGCCGGGATTTGTTATGAGTGAATATAATAAATATACAGCTACCAGTATAAAATCTTTTTTTTAAGACTAAGATTATGGTGGCCTTTAGTAAATTTTCTAGTGATCACAACTCTCATAATTGGTGATATTGGTAATAGTGGTACTTTTTTATTGTAAACTAGCTAGGTATTTTCTATAGTAATAATGTTATTCATTAGATATTTTGTTCGGTATAAACTCAAATAAATATTCTATAATATACTGTAACTATAATACCTATCTAATAACAGGAATAAAATTGAAATTCCGATATTTCAGTAAAAAGGTTTTTTTATTTATTTTTTATTTTTAAGTGCTAATTGCTGCACTTAAGCTGAATTAAATAATATAGGTAGTGAAAAAATTTAATGCCTACCCGACCCAACCAGGAATCAAACCTGGGTCTTCCGCAATCCGGGCGGCTGCACTGATCATTATGCTACCGGCTAAAAAGCAGTCAAAAATTCAAAATCAAAGCAGTGAAAAAATTCAGTGCTTACGTTAGCCTTCCAAGAAGGTTTTGTTCACGTAAGTTCATTCTCAGATGCCTTTTTAAACAGTCATGGTTTGTCCACTGCGTGCGGTGCACCAGTAACGTGTGTAGGTTCTCAACGTTTCAGAAATGTAAATATGGAAAATAGTGTTATGTTCCTTTACCATTTGTATGTTAGCCTTCCAGGAAGGTTTTGTTCACGTAAGTTCTTTCTCAGATGCCTTTTTAAACAGCCATGGTTTGACCACTGCGTGCGGTGCACCAGTAACGTGTAGGTAGGTTCTCAACGTTCCAAGAAATGTAAATATGGAAAATAGTTTTATGTTCCTTTACCATTTGTATGTAGGCTACAAGGCCATTAAATTTATGTATTTATTAAGTTATCTAATCATAAGATTTTCATTTTAGGCCTAGGTAAATCAATGTAAATAGGTCAAGGTTTCTTTAAATTAAAGTTGCCTTGCCTTGGGTAAAACAACACGTAATTAATGTAGGAAACATGGCAAAGAGAATCAATTGAGGTCCTATTTTTTATCAGACTTATTTTATATTGCCAATGTAATGGTGTGTTTTCTCATTATTTTCTTACAAATGGGCCTTTTATTCATAGTACGAGTACAATATAAGTGCTAATATGTTATTACGTAATGAAATTGTTCAAGTTGCCCAAGATCTACCTGCAGTGTAATTAGCAACACGTGTCGACAGAGTTTGTCACGATACGGCTATGGCGACGCTTTCAATTGCTTCTGTAAGCTTTCACGTAGGTCATACTGCAGTACGGTGATCATTAAGGCTCAAATAAAAGGTCGTGCCTATGAGTGGCACCTGGCGCAAGTGTTCTGCAGTTTTCTATCAAAATACAAGTTAGCCTATAACTGTCCCACTGCTGGACAAAGGCCTCCATTATTGAAATCATGTCAATCACCACGCTTGCCAAATGCGGGCTGGTGATAATAATCCCGGGGCTATGCACCGAATTAATCCAAGACACACCTTGTTCGACCTGGGAATTGAACCCGGGATCTTCGGGTGTCAGGCCGAGCGCTGTGTCACTCGACAACCGAGGCTTTGATCAAAATACAAAGATGTATGAGAATACAGTTCGTATTAAAAAAATACTAAATCAAAGAAAATACATATCACCTACTGTAATAAATTCAGAATTTACTTTGACTTCAGTTTGCTGCATTCAAATGGATTCGTGTCTATGGTTTACAAAAATTGAACTCAAAGGTGATGTCCCAAATCTGGCCAAGTCTGTACACCTATCTCAAAAATAAATAATAATCCGCTGTTTCCGGGAAAAATACAAATAATTAGAACAGTTGCACAGTTAGGTGGCTTAAAAATAAAAATTATTTAATATTTTAGTCAATATTTTTCAATATGGCGATTTACTTGTCTATAGGCGGCTGCTCGTGTGTAAAGCTAGTGCTTTAGTTATTGTTCTGAGGGACCGACCGACGCGACGACGCGAACGTAATGAATGGGTTTGAGTTTGACAAATCCAATCCAATTGTCAAAATGACACCTTTCCGCCATGATGTTTTTTTTTGTTGTGTTGCAATTCTACTATTCGAATTTTTGTCCAAGCCAGCAAACTAATTCATTTTAAAGAAATTGAATACTCACAAACTAATACGGATGAACGGCAAAAATACGTAGTATTTTTGCCTATTTTTTGATATGGCGTACATAGACCTGCCCAGGCCTCCATACATTTTGGGACATCTCCTTTAAAACTGGTGTTTTTGTGACTGAAAATATAAAGTTGGTACCTACCTACTCGGTTTGCAACGTCAGCGTCAGGACTCAGGATGCAGGATAAAACATAAGGTAAAATAGTTGCGTGTAAACTCGTATAAAGTTTTTATTTCGATGTTTTAAAAATTCCGAGAATGAAACTCTTTAAAAGTGAATATCCTTTAAAAAAAAAATTACGCACGTTACGTATGTTTGTTACACGTGACGTGCTACGTGCTTGTGTATTTGAACATCATGAAATTTTCTGTTACAATTAACAAAACAAACTAACATTGCCGGAGAAAAAAAACAAATATTTGTTCTTGATTTAATCTCCTTGTTTGATCAAGTGTTATCTTATCTATATTCACACTTGTCTTGTTTCTGTCTTATTACTTTACAATTATTTTTCATATAATACAAGTCGCGGCGAGCACAAATATATTAATATTTTAAATCGTCAACAAACAAAATATCAATAATATATTATTTCAGTCTATCACAGTAACTTAGAAATTAACGATTGCAGTTTATAATAATAAATAATCTGTGATAAATATAATAAATAAACTTATCTATATATTAATTCGTGAAGCAAAAACTTTGTACCCGTTTTTACGAAAATTGCGCGGACGGAGGAGTATGAAATTTCGCACACTTATAGTTTTTAGAGGAGGACAGAATGTTAATACATTTTTTAAATTATGCATAAAAATACATTAATACAATAAAACAAACATTACACACACTACACTACCATTTATTTGACACACGCATTTGAACTACAAATTTCAAAAATGGAAGAGGAGCGGCCGAAATCTGTCAATGCCAATTATTCAAACTCACATTCTATCTTTTTTAATTTTTCATTGGTTAGGATACAATCGGTGCAGCCTTAATAAAATAACGGTCGAATTTCGACCACTGGGCGACCACTAGTATCTGTAAATGACTATTCATTGACTTCTTGTAATAATAAGTAATAATAATAATAATAATTCTTGCGTCAAAAATATGACGTCAAGCTTAAACATGAGGACAACTTGTCCAGTGGTAAACTGGTAACATTTTTATTTATGTTCGTGACTTACATTAGCGAATTACTGATATTTGAAACATTATTAAATAAAACGCAACGTTGCGGTTTTCCTGTACTCATTGCCGTATTTTGAACAAACACTTTTAGCTTTATAATAAAATTTAATTAATTAAAAGTAACAAAGTTAGAGTATTGATTGTTATTATTCAATTAATAACAAGATCAATTGTACATCAATTGTGCAGTAGCTACACCGTTGTTACCCATTTCTGCATAGCACTATGAACTATGCTGCCGTCATAATTAAAAAAACCGACTTCAAAAAAACAGGAAACTGAAAAAAGTAAAAACAGCTCTAAAAAGCAATAAATAATATTTAAATCATATTATTAATTACCTAGATACGCATGTCAGTTTAAAAAAATGTCTATTGAAGTCGGGTAGTTGGTGGTCGGCTGGGGGACAATTTTGTTTCATTTAAACTTTTATAGTTGTGCCATTATTTTCACTTTTTTATTGTAAAAGTCCCACCCGACTTCAGTAGACATTTTTTAAAACTGACATGCGTATCTAGGTAATTAATAATATGATTTAAATATTATTTATTGCTTTTTAAAGCTGTTTTTACCTTTTTAAGTTTCCTGTTTTTTTGAAGTCGGTTTTTTTTTGTAAAAAAATATTTTATTTTACGATTTTTAGTGATAGGTAGACGTAGACCTAACAAAGATGCTTCTCGGATTAGGAAATGATGGCCTAGTAGGTAGTGGTATTCCTATATAAAACTTTAATCTTAATTAGGTATTATTTTTATACGAACTAAACATTTTGGCATATTGAACCGTATGAAGTAAGCCCAACAAAAGGTAACTGCTGTAAATCGTTGAGGAATTCCCTCGATTGTCTTTGGTCTCCATCATCAGACCTGAAATGGCACTTATAACCCATATGGGTGCAAAGTTCTTATCAATAGAAATGAATTAAGACTAAACACAAGGTAGCTACTGTAAAACGTTGAGGAGTTCCCTTGACTGTCCTTCGTCAATAATCAGACCTCTAATGGCAGGCACAACCCATCTAGGTGTAAAGTTCTCATCAATACAAACACCATGTAATTGCTGTAAATCGTTGAGGAGTTCCCTTGACTGTTTTTCGGCTCCATCATCAGATCGACTCCAGACCTTCATTAAGTAGTAGTGCTTTAAAATACTTAATGAAAACATTAACAAACACACTAGTCGCCCCTACAATTTTCGAAAGTTCCCCTCGATTTCTCTGGGATGCTATAATCAGATCCTGGTTTCCTTATCATGGTACCACCCTTGGGATATCTCCTTTCCACCAAAAAAAGAATTATCATAATCGGTTCATAAACGACGAAGTTATCCGCGAACACACATAAAAAAAAATATATATACGAGTCGAATTGAGTAATCTCCTCCTTTTTTGAAGTCGGTTAAAAAAGGCACAACTAACATTTTGCAAATCAGGAGAAAAACGGGTTTGAAAAGATAGGCCTTTTTCTCCTGATTCCAAATGTGTATCTAACTGTTGTTAAAAAATGTTAGTTGTGCCCTTTTTCCTTATGACGGCGGCAGTATGAATGTCAGAGGATAGAGGAAAACGAATTAAAATAATAACGGGATTAAAACAACAGTCAAATAATAATCAACCAATTATAAAACAATAATCAACGTAATTTAATTAGTTATAATAATGACAATTAAATTCTATAATTAGATAAGTCTATCGCTGATAAAACTTTTATTTAAAAATTGTAATAGCATTTTTTATTAGTGTTATTGTGCAGTGGGGCCTAGAAGTTCTAGAGCCATGCGGCTGTGTGTTGTTTTGTGTTTGTTTATTTTAACAGTTTTAGTTATTCCGAAACGAACAGGTGGGTTCGTATGTCTTAAAGATTTTCTGTTTCTTACAAGCTAACATAATATAAAAATGTGTAATATCTAAATTAGAATAATTATCTGTAATTTTACAAAATTTATGCAAGCCTAACTTCTTAATCCTAAATACCTACTTATAATATATGATAATCCAAATAGTGTCCTTCAAAGTTAATCAAGTTACATTTATTCAAAAAGCAACCAAGTATACAGGGTGTCTCATTTAAATCGGTCAGTATGGGAAAGTCTGAAACTATAAGACATACATGACCACCGTTACATTCAACAAGTTCAGGCATGTAAAATTGTCTCTATGGTTGTTTGTACCTCTGCTGGTTTTGTAATTGTAAGATCGTTACCTAAACGTGTTGAATATTGTATTGAAAGAAACGGTGGTCACTTCGAACACCTACTAAAATAAATTAAAGTATGTAAAAACAATGCATTTTATTCATTTTAGACATCATGTTTCATAGAGCCATTTACTGTTTAAGACCTACACAATCGATATCTAAATAGAAATAGTGTATGTTTATTTTTTCAAAACAACCGGGTTCGATTCCCAAGCTGAGTACAGGTTTTTTTTAAATGTATGAATGCAGTTTTTCTTCTTATTAAAATCGATGACATGGTTCCTAAGAACAGATCTTTGTATGTCTTATAGTTTCAGACTTTCCCATACTGACCGATTTAAATGAGACACCCTGTATAGTCAAATAGTAAGACAAAAATTATAGAAAGTTTGTTGTTAGACACGATGTCTTTTGTTTGTTGTATTCTATTAAAAATATCAATGGAGACGAAGTAAGTGTCTGTTTTTTTGAATACGTAACGAAACAGCAAAGTTCGACAACCAACGGTACGGTTCTTGGAATTACATCAATTTAATTGGATGAGTAGCAGTTGTATTTCGCTTCATTTGAGTTGGAGTACAGCAATTGGTTCGCTCACTTTATTAGCTTTTTACATTTTGTATTATTTCTATACAATAAAATTGGTTAATGTTTTTTTTTAGCGTTTTCATTGAGCGAACATCTCTTATTCAGTTTCCATTATTATCCGTCATACGGTGAAAACACTCCTATATGAAATCGGGCTATTTGGCTCTCATTTTTTAAAAATCAAAACCTGTTTACCATGAATTGTGACCCTTATTCTACTTCGACAAGAATTGGAACAATGAATACGAAACAGTTGACTGATGAGCGATGTGCCATATTGGTATCTGCAATACACGACAGTCGATAGGAGAGTTAGCAAATACAATATGGAAGTCGCTTCTTGGAGGGAAAGCTTGTATCGTAACTGGCCGCTAAGTAATTACTTCAGTCCCTTGAGTCTTCTATCGCTTGAACTTGTTGTGACGGTGAAAACTCTCTGTTCGCTGCTCACCGACAACGTTTCTTTATCCACTTACATCAATTCGTATGACTAAAGCCCTTTAAGGTTGTTAGCCATTTAATGAGACCCCTTTCAAAACTTGTCTAAAGTTAGTGTTATTGAAGCAATGAATGGGCACCGTGAGCAACTTGAGTGGCGTTTCATTACATAGGATTGTATTAAACCAGAGTGTTTGTCTTAGGGTCAGGATAAAACGGTGTTTATATAAAACAGCGTTGGACAGCTGTAACTGAATTGCTCGTTTTGTTTAACGGTAATTTATCATTAGTAATTCTAATTGTGGGTATGTTACTTTTAGTGAGGGTATTTTTATAATTGAATGAAGACAAACAGATGAAGGCGTTACGTGTTTGACCTTTTTTCATTTATTTAGGTCAGGGACAAGTATATTTTTTTTAACGTGACTTTTTGATAACGTTTATTTTTTACTTTTAAGTCGCTGAAAATCACTAGATTTTCTGTGTTTAAGGGCGGTGGTCTTACCACTAGGTAAGACCACCGCCCTTAAACACAGAGGTCTCTGTTCAGCCACTATGTTTAGTTTAGGGGTAGGACGAGACTGCTTTAAGCTACTACTGTCTTATCTATATCTGTTGCCATAACAACGTTGTGATAATTGTTGTTAGCCTTGTTGTTATATACTGCCAAGTGAAATGAAGGCCCAATAGCTTGCCCGTAGTCGCCAAAAATGTGTAATACAAAAGGATCATAGAGCAAGATTTATTAATCTTAGTTAGTTCCGTCTTTGTTATTGGTCTCATTACGCTGCTGGCCTACATTATCATTTCCGCTGAAAGCGTAAAACTTCGGCAACTTGTAATTATGACCGATTTCGGAACAACAGGAAAAGTTAAATCCTCCGCACAGAAAGTTTATAATCCCGAGGGACAGCCGAGTAATCCGTAATCCCTTTGGGAGTTCGCTCGCTCCCATTTCCAAACATTGGTTGGCACGCTCTCCAGGTACAAAAAGGAACCCACATTTACCTCCTTACAATAATTCTTTATCGCCAAAATATTTATTGTACACCCGCCTGCACATCAGAATACCACAAACTGTCACATATCCTCAATAGACATGAACTTTATGCGTAAGAGATATGGTTGAAAATGTATTGAAGAAATTTGACAGTTTTAGATAGTAAAAAGGTATCATATCTTCTTTATACCCGTGACGTCGCGACCGAGTTACAACGGCCGTGGTCACGGGCTGAAAGAAGGTATGATACCTTTTTACTAATTAGTTTGCGTTAATCCCCGTTTAAATTTGTTTAAGTATGGAATGCGAAAGTTTAAAACTGTATATAGTTTTGGATAGGTTGATGTCCAGGCGTCTGTACGCTTATCCAGACAGGCCAAAGCAGTGATGGCGGGACGATATATCCACTTTTTTTGCCAGGGTGGCGTGAGGTGGCCCAGAATAGGCACGAGTGGAGACGTAGAGTAGAGGCCTATGCCCAGCAGTGGAATAGTGGTTATTAAAAAAACACGTTAAATAGTGCTGTGATTATTTGTTTAGCAGTTCTAAAATTAAATATTTTAGCTTTGATTCATTCAAGGAGGGACAATAAAGTTATCGATTTTAACAACATCTCTTTGCTAACGAACGAGCCGGACAAGTAGAATGCCTTTTCAAAAAGTTTGGTTTCCATTCTGATTGGACCCTAAACATTTATATAATATAGACAGAAAGAGGAATTAAACATAATATGTAAGGAAATAAAACTACAAGCTGTCTTCTTACTTCGGAATTAGAAAGAGAGTTAATATTTCTAATCTCATAGTTATAGTATAGATATATTTATTTTACTCATCATCTCAGCCAAAGACGTCCACTGCTGGACAAAGGCCTCCCCCAAGGATATGAGGGGTATTTGCCGTAATCGCCACGCTTGGCAGGCGGGTTGGCGATCGCAGTAGGTTGAGGGTAACCTCAGAGAGATGCTGCTGCCCATCCTCTGGAATGGTCCCTTAGTCGGCTTTTACGACACCCACGGGAAGAGATGGGGTGGTGCAATTCTTTAACCCCGGCACCACACAGGGTTTTATTTTACTGGCAACAATATATTATAGCGTTCATTTAAAGAACATTGTTGACTTCACTTTTTCACTTTTTTTAATGGATGTCTATTTTTGTTACATTATAAGTGAATTGTATGAGATTTTTTTATATTTTTTACCTTTTTTTTAATATTCAGACTTCATACAGCATAACTTACAGCCTTATACATTGTTAACAAATGTGGCTAATCTTATAACAATTAGATACCACATAAAAGCTTTCACATGTAAAATTATTTAATAATTACAGTATGAACTAGTTCTATTATTCTTATTTTTAGTAAGTAGGTACCTGCTATACACGTTCGCTCAACTGTTATTGACCCTATTTTTTTAGCCACTTTTGACATGTAACAATATTTCTATTTTGGTTGACGGCTATTGTTGTCATAAATAAATGGAATAAAAAATATATGTAAATTAAGATATTATAAATTCTAACTGCGTAAACTGCGTGTCAGCTGAAAGAATGTTCAAAAATCACGAATTTAGTTGAATAACCAATTTATGAAAATACTTTCTGATGAATGAGTCATTAGATGTCTGTATTTATCTTAATCATAGAGTATTCTATTGAGATTTTGGCTCATTCATTTGTAAATAGTGTAAGTACATCCTCTAAAGTCAGGCCGCGCAAATAAATAAACTATCTTGTTATAACAAAGAATGCTACACATAAACATAACGAGGGCTAGCAAGGGCCAACATAACGGACACGCGATGTCTGGACATCGACAAGTTGACTAACACACGAGGACGTCGTTAAAGTTGGAGAGAACTTGTAACTTCCCTTCCCTCATTCCGTGGCGTAATAGACAGAGATAATTCACTTACGAATATTGTCCTCGTGTTGCTTTTCATTTGCTCTTGTATATGTACGTTTTAGTCATGTTTGTATATATAAAATACTTCTGTCTACAAGCAATTGGCTTTATTTATGGGTACAGAGAAGCTGAAAGGTTCAAGCCGTATTTGTAACCGTATCCGTAGTAGGTAGGTAGTTGGCTAAACCAGCTAAACGAGATTTACAAAAGAAATTGCAAATTCAGCAATGAATTTCTCTTTTTACATAAAAAATAGGCATAATAATAATATATTTTGCTGTTTTAGATTTAAATTTAGTGTTTAGTGTCTTTTGGTCACTGCACCACCACAGAAAAGGCAGCCCCCGTTTAACAATAATGTTTTAATTAAAAGATGTTTTAGAGCAAGCAGTTAGTTATGAGTAGATTGAAGTGTACAATGAAAAGCTCTATAAACTATGGCGATAGACGATCTTGATGTCTTTGTGGTGGAAAACCAAGGATAGAGATGCGTTGAAGGGTTTGGGGGAGGCCTTTGATCAGCAGTGGGACAAAAGAGGCTAAAAAACGATGACCAAGCTTATGGTAGAGTACATAACAAAAATGAAATATTCACAAGTCACGTAACCACTTCGCAGGGATTACATTAAAATAAAAGTTGCAACTCTACCGAAAGTAATAGGTAGATACTTAGTTGTTGACTAAAGAACCTGCACACTGCCAGCGGGCATTAAGCCTAGCTTTGTAACTACATTCGGAGGGCGGGGGTGGCGGTCCTGTCCCACTGACCCACTGACATCGCACTAAAGCAAAAACCCCCGCTTTGTTCTGTATGACTGAATAAATAAACCTGAATGTGTAAATAATCCAACCGAAGCTGCAGGGATCTGTAAATATAACTGCTGTGTTGCCATGACTGTGTGATGAATGATCGATCAAGTGTTAGATTCGACATATTACCACTGCAAAGGTGAATAATAACTACTATTCTAAGTAGGAAAGTTTTTGTTCGTACTTGATTGTTGCACAGTGATGATTGGAGAGCCCAAGAAGGCCATAGATTTCTACTGTCCCTGTCAAACAAAATAGGCGAGGCGTTAATATAATACCTACATAACCGATTCTAAAAATATTTCACTAATAATCTACACTACCCCTGAGTAATAATAGGGTAGCTTATATTTCGGTCAATTACAATGTTAACAATAAAAACTTTTACAGACCTAAATTCTCGTTCGCAAGGCCGCCGCAGGCGGAAGCTAATGTAGAATAAAATGTAAACTACTTGTTTTATAAATGTTTATATAATTTTTAACGCAAATTTTGTTGCGAACAAATTACAAAAACACAAATGTTGAAAAAATGTTCAATGTTGGGTGCAGGTTCAAACCCTGCTCGTGAAAATTTTTTCAACATTTGTGTTTTTGTAATTTGTTCGCAACAAAATTTGCGTTAAAAATTATATAAACATTTATAAATAGCTTGCCTACTTCTTAACTGATCATTAGTATTTGTAAAAATATTATGATCGGATGTTAATGACGGTAGTTGTTAACATTGAATGGGCGCCTTTGGCTTTCAAAGTAAAAAGTAAATAGTGTTGAATAATTTCGGCGGGCTGGTTAGAACCACAATAGCTCAATTGGAAGAGCACCTGACCCGGTATGTCAGAAGGGTGCAGGTTCAAACCCTGCTCGTGAAAAATTTTTTCAACATTTGTGTTTTTGTAATTTGTTCGCAACAAAATTTGCGTTAAAAATTATATAAACATTTATAAATAGCTTGCCTACTTCTTAACTGATCATTAGTATTTGTAAAAATATTATGATCGGATGTTAATGACGGTAGTTGTTAACATTGAATGGGCGCCTTTGGCTTTCAAAGTAAAAAGTAAATAGTGTTGAATAATTTCGGCGGGCTGGTTAGAACCACAATAGCTCAATTGGAAGAGCACCTGACCCGGTATGTCAGAAGGGTGCAGGTTCAAACCCTGCTCGTGAAAATTTTTTCAACATTTGTGTTTTTGTAATTTGTTCGCAACAAAATTTGCGTTAAAAATTATATAAACATTTATAAATAGCTTGCCTACTTCTTAACTGATCATTAGTATTTGTAAAAATATTATGATCGGATGTTAATGACGGTAGTTGTTAACATTGAATGGGCGCCTTTGGCTTTCAAAGTAAAAAGTAAATAGTGTTGAATAATTTCGGCGGGCTGGTTAGAACCACAATAGCTCAATTGGAAGAGCACCTGACCCGGTATGTCAGAAGGGTGCAGGTTCAAACCCTGCTCGTGAAAATTTTTTCAACATTTGTGTTTTTGTTACTTGTTTTATAACAAGGAGCTATATACTACAGGCGCGCCAAGACAATTTAAACAAAAATCAATAACATTTTGCATCTTTTTACAATCATAGTTAATAAATTAATTAATTTTTAATTTTTCCGCCAAAACTTTATTGAATGTCAATGGAATGGTCAATGTTACAGCGTTTATTTGCATACTAGAACAAGGAAATCGATTTAAGTAGGTAAGTCATCATCATCTTCATCAGCTCTTTTTATGACCCCACTGCTGGGGCACCAGCCTTCCCTATGGATAGATAGGGAGAACGGGCCGTAAACCACCACGCGGGGCATTGGTGGTTGTTAACGACTGCTAATGCAGCCGGGACCAATGGCTTTACGTGCCTTCCGAAGCACGGAGGAGCTCGAGATAATACATTGGTTACCCATCCGATGACCGGCCTTTGCGAAAGTTGCTTAACCTCAGCACTCGCAGACCAGGCACGTTAACCACTGCGCCATCGAGCTTCTCGAATAGGTAGGTAGGTACGCTAAATAAATCCTCCACGACTCACATCGTCCCGCGCAGATTGCATTCAGCAGCAGCTGTGCCGTAACTAATGTCCCGCTGCACATCACCATCTCACCCGACTCGCTACTTCTGCGCATTTTAATCTCTCCCAACACTGCGGTATCATTTCCTTACGATATGCATTGTCTAGCTGCGAACGCCTTACAAGAATAAACGGACTATTTATACTATTGTCTTGTTTCTGTCTGCGTGCACGTACGTGCCTCTTTGATTTACTACGTTCAGTCAGCAGCGCTGAACGCTTTAATACTTTGTTAAGGTAAATAAAGAATCGAACAGATGGTTGTCAATATCTAGTAAATCAACTAACAACTACTTACTAAAAACTTTGTACATCATAAATTACGTACGGCGATGTCTACAGGTCTACTGCACAATATTCCCTATGTGTGGTCTACAATAGATGATACAACGCCATTTTAATAAGACAGTTACGTCAATGTTTAAATTGTAACACGTGTTGAACGCTCCCATTTGGCTTCTATATATTTTTTGTCGTATTTTTTATTAGTATCAAATATCAGTTCCGCTTCAGCTTTCAGTAGAACCAATAGAACCAATACCAATAGAACTACGGAATCTGTTATGAAACGCTGTCTTGATTCGACGTTGGCAAAGTTACGTTCATTGTTTCCAACTTGAATGCAATTCTGGCCCCTAGAAGAGTTGATAATGAAAGTTACAGAATTATTATGAGACGTAAAAGAATGCCTTGTGAAGCATTTAACGAAATATAACATAAAAACCCTTATTGTGAAAACTAAGAAAGGTGATCGTGATAATTTATTCCTAAAAACTTGGCACATTAGTAGGTTGTTATTTAATCATTTGTTTTAATGCTTAAACTAGGTGAGAGGAATAATAAAGCCATAAGATTACGGAGTACACATCAAGCATTTAATTATTTCCTTTAATTTGTTTTAAGTTTCTTTAAAAGTGCACTTTGAATTAAACTAAGGATCAGAACAATACCCCATTTGGCGGACTCGAATGAAGATTTAGTGTCGTTTCAATTGGCCCGCTTGAGTAAAAAAGGCCATTGTTATTCCCGGCTCGGTCTATTTATTATTCTAGGAAATTTAGGAAATTGAATTACAGTTTTACTAACAAATGGAAATTAAACTTTTCCAAATGTTTTTTCCTTTTCGTTAACATTTCCTGTCCGTTACGACTCCTTTGTTCCTTTCCGTCCGGTTCACCTATGTCTTCGTCAGAGCTTTATTTTTGCTAATGCTGAAAGCTATTTGTGATTATCCGTAACTCTCGTTTCAATTTGAATGTATCATATCGATGGTACAACAACTTTCTACACGAAAGGTCCGTAATAGCCATCGTTATGATCGTCATCTTGCTATAGATTTAATTTACTTAAAAGTGGGATTCTCCTAATAGAAACTACTTTAACATATATGTCTTTTAATATAATAGTTAAAAATAACTTATTTTGTCTTTGCAGCATCATATCGCCGCCTCAATGAGTACATCAACCACTATGAGCCGCTCGACTACGATTCTGGCGCAGTGCATCAGCAGCACCTGCGCACGCGTCGCTCCACAGACACACTGGCACACCTACGCGTCGACTTCCACGCGCACGGCAGGAAGTTCAACCTGCGACTGCGGAGAGACCTGTCCGCCTTTACTGATGACTTCAAGGTATGGTGTAGTTTAAACAACCTAGGTATGGATGCTAGGCATGGTGTATTGCCACCTCATCCTACTGATATTATAAACGCGAAAGTTTGTAAGTATGGATGGATGTTTGTTACTCTTTCACGTAAAAACTACTGAATGGATTTAGATGAAATTCGGCATACAGATAGTTTATAACCTGGATTAACACATAGGATACTTTTATCCCGATATTTCCACGGGAACGGGAACCACGCGGGTGAATCCGCGAGCGGCCGCTAGTTATGTATATAAAACACTATGAGCCGCTCGACTACAACCTCGGCGCAGTGCACCAGCAGCACATGTGCACGCTTTACTTTACAGGCACACTATCACGCCTGAGATTCGTCTGGAATCAGTGATGACTTCTAGGTTTGTCGTTGTTTAACCAACCTCTCTCGATCCCAGACATCGTCAATCCTACTAATATTATAAACGCGAAAGTTTGTGAGTATGGACGGATGTTTGTTACTCTTTCACGTAAATCTACTGAATGGTGTTGGATGAAATTCGGCATACAGATAGTTTATAACCTGGATTAACACATAGGATACGTTTTATCCCGATATTCTCAGGGGCACGGGAACCACGCGGGTGAAACCGCGAGCGGCTGCTAGTATAGAAATATTTGCGAACGCGTCGAACCAATCAAGGGTTTAACATAACCTTCTTATGCACTATAAATAATACTTATAATTATATAATAGTATCAAATAGTACCTACATAGTCATAAACATTCTAAGATATCAAAAACCGTTTCAATTAGTTAAGGGTATATATTATATGTCTAACACATTTGTGTATCAAGTGCCTTGTAATTAGTTTATAGAAGGTTTAGGCGGATCCCTAATGGAGACAGTTAAAATCATAACCATGATTGTAGGTACACACTTCTGTTTGTAGTTGCCCCGGGGTAGTCGAGGTATCTCGGTTGTTTTCATCGAAAACGGTACCCAGTTCTGTAGATCTTTGGCAAGTTTAAATCTGTGTTAACTTGACTTTGTAGATATTAGTTTTATTGAAATAATTTGAGATGAGATTGTATTTTGACAGGTCGAAGGTTCACAAGGACAGCTACATGAGGTCGACTCATCACATTTGTATCGCGGCGAGTTGGCTGGTGAGTTATATATCAATTAATTTGTTAATTTAAGGAATGCCAGCAGAGCTTGTAGTATTCTATATAAAATTAAAACAAAATATATACATACACACATCTCCGATATTATAGTGTACAAGTTCTTAAAATTGTAAAATCCTCATATTGTATCATCAAAAGTCGCCATATTGTATCTTCGCTTTTGTTTTAGCTCTGCATATTGCTTTGCATGTGTTATTTTCTACCTATTTACGTTAATTGTAAAATCTGCAAGCCTGAGATAGAACTAGAACCTGATCCTGACATGGACCAAAACTTAATCTTTCGTTATATGAAAGTAAATACTTTTAGATTGCGTAGGAGTTTTGACAGTCATGTTACCAAGGGTTACCTTAGTTGAAAATGTTGAAATTAGTCCAAGAGCCAAGTAAATCATGTACGGAATATATGGCTTTATACTTGTAGTGGGCATATAGAGGAAGCGCCCAGCAGGTTAGAGCGGCACTCCCACGTCCAACAAGACGCAAACTTTGTAAGTGGCGTGCGGCGGACTGGCGCCCAACACGGGGCGGCGGCGCCATTGTGCGCGGCTTCTGCGACACCGACGTTATCTACACCCGCCATTGTTGGCCCTCGCCCCCAGGGAAAATTTAATAAGTCCCCACTCGGTGTGTGTGTCGACCGCGATTGTGTTTCTCTTTAATCAAACGAGCCCGGCTCCCGTTCGGCAGCCGCTCGTCCCGCGCCCGGACCAGACGCTCCGGTTGCCGACATTAATAATTGCTTGAGAGCACTAAAACATATTTCTTTTTGCAATTACTAGCGGGACGGGCGTCAAAGTCCCGGCTAATTGGGAGCTTTCGGTTCGCTACTCGACTTTTAATGTCGGGCGGACGACGGGCCTCCCGCTCCGCTCGCTCGCTCGTCGCTCGTTCGCTCACCGATGCAATGCAAATAATTACTGCGCCGGAAGTTGCGCTGCAATTCACAAAATATGTAAATCATAAAAGAAATTCATAATATTTTTGTTATGAAGTTGTTGCGATTCCCATCGAAATTTATTTGCCTGTGAACGTTAAAACTTGAAGTATGAAAATGTTAGTGCGAGAGTTCAGGCAGTGTTTGAAGCAGTTCAGCAGTTAACACAAGTTTATATTGGAACAACCTCATATATAATTATGAAGGTTAGCGGTTACTCACTACGAACTGCAAAGGAAATTAACTGCGTATTACATTGAATTTAATCAAACTTGTTTAGCTCTTGTCGTAATTTTTTATTAGACTCAAGTCTCGGCATCATAAATATTAAAAGAGCGAACAGCTGCCCGCGCGGCTGTATTCTCGAAAAGTTGGCGTATATTGGTACCGCCATAAGTTTTGTTTACCTACAGGAGTTTATAAAAAGAGCGTCCAACTTAAATTGAAGTTTGGATCGACTGTATATCAGCAATGATGCGTATTGTTGGAATACGTCGGTGGTATTATGATCGCAAAAGTTTGGTACAGTGTAAATGGATAAAGTTGTGCGGAGGGCGGCGCGCCATCGATCGCAGTTCGTCGCCCTACTTACCGAGCAGTCGGCACGATGGATGCACTTGCCGAGTCGCTACCACTGTTTGTGCACTGCCCCTACGTGTGTAACTGTCCATTTTGGCCAAAGCGAGCGACTCGACGCCAACGCCCGCATCGTGTCTCTCGACGTCACTGTAGTTGTGTACGATCGATCAATCGTTTTCGTAAACAAAGCCAACAAAGCGTAAAGACGATCAAATAGACAGAGATAATACTTTATTGCAGTATGTAAGATATAAAATTGTACAAAGTTATAATTTGGCTATTTTCGCAATAAATAGATCTCTTGCAGACAACCATATCGTATATAAAGAGAGAGATGTCATAGAATCTTTGGCATAGGGTAATAGATCAACTTCCAAAACCTGACTTATTGTAATTCATTTTAATAGAAATTACACACACATCAGAAACGTTAAGGTTGTTTGCAACCCACAGTGTAAAGCTAATCAGCGTTCGTAATGATTTATTAAATACATGGTGAGCAATCATGGGTCAGTATGCGGAAGTCCGAAACTAAATTGGTTCTTCAATTTTGGATTAAGAATCGAACCGACTCAATTGTTGCTTTCGTTGTTGTTAACAAATCCTATTTAACAGACAACAATATGATGTACCTACACGCGGACTCTACATATTGCGGATTACCATGGACTGTTGAGTTTTAATTAATTTGCATAAATTCAGACCTTCAATACAACATACAGTACTAAGAAACAAAGAATATAGTAAAAACAGTTGACTGTTACCATCGAATATAGTCACAACAGTTAAATGTTACCGTCAAAATATTTTAAATCTTTCATGGGAAGATTACGTTTTTCTCATCTGCGTAGCATTTATTGAGTCTCCCTCCGCTTACGCTTATCGCCGTGTATCAATGACGCAAGTAAATACATTCCCTGTAAATTTGGTACGGGCGCAGAGGTAAATAAAATAACTCAATGATAAAATAAAGTAGATAGCTAGAGGTACGTCGTCGGTCGGCTCGCCGCCGCCGGCTCTCTTGACTTCGGAAAATGCGCGCGAATTTTTCTGCCACTGCTCTTAAAATTTACTGAAAACATTTTCGGAGCCCTGCTGCGGTTTGTGCGGAAAACATGTTGCGTCTCTCTCTCTCTCCTATTTACTTATCATACCTTCGTTCGTTATTGTATATCAGTACTATAGCTTCTACCTCGTGACTTCGCTTGTATGATTATTTTTCCACAAGAATGAGATGCTTTGCCTGCATAATAAAACCAATCAGGCTCCCAAACATATGCAAAAAAACAGCGATCTCTTGAATATGCTATTTTGTTTGTTGTTGATTGCAACGCGACAAACAGACAAGCATTTTTGCATGTATAATTTAATTAGGTATGATTTTTCTTGAGTTTTAATGGTAATATTGATATAAAAGTGGCCTTGTTTACCCAATTATACTGACACCATTGTCACTTTGTGCAAATTGTAAAATATATAGCAGGGTCGATTAGATTAAGTGGATTGTCAACGAAAACAGCACGACAACGCTACAAATTACGTAAAATTGGTTTCAATACTTTTCTTGGAATTAAAGTGTTATGTTAAGTAGCTGGACGTGTTACGGCACGATATCAGCTTTTACTATATAAGTCAAATTTTGCAGTTTTGTATGACCTTATTTTGAGAACATAATGCTGCATAAATTTAGCTTGTGACTCTTTAACATAAGTTTGCTCAACCACCAACCATTAACAGACTATTAGATAAGACAGGGATTTAATTATAAAACATAATAATGTATGCGAACTAAATACTTTAAAAGAAGAAAATTTATTGAATTTCTTTACGTCAATTCATTCTTTGTAGAATTGAAATCTGCCCATGGGAATATGTTTCTAATTAAATAAGTTACTAAACAAAGTTTTAAAAGGTAACACCTTCTACAACCAAAAGAATTTTGATTTGATATTGATGACAAAAACAAATGAAACAGTTAATAATACATTTTCTTCTTAAAATAATTATATACCTATGTAGGTATAGCATATTGGAATTCTAAACTTTCAACAGTACAACAATGTCGTTAATTCCGATTAAAATCGTTACAGAGTTTTAATTGTGAATGCTCGCTGGTTTTAACTAGTTGCAGAAATTAGTTTACATTAAGCCCGCGCGGACTGTGAGTAATGCACATCGACTACGCTCGCGTGTAAGGCTCACACGTGCACTTCGCTGTGTCTAATTGTAATAGTTGGTACACGTGCTGTAGGGCTGCCACAACAATAGTTTTGACACTGTTTGTCGCGTATACGAACAGTAACAGTAGTTTTATATCACTGTACTACGTCTGTACGTAATATAAAATTAGTCAATGACAAACCTGATACTACAGTCACGTCATTTGGTTGCGGGTCACACCCATTTGAATATGAACTCGAATGAGTCATGAGTCACTTTCGTTCGTATTGACCTAATAAAAATATTTTTTTAAATTCAGCATTGTTGTTCTATTCAACGCAGTATAAGAATAAAACATAAATTTTACTTGTGACAACCCTGACACGATACTACGCACGAGAACACAGTCACGACACACGGCCGCCGGTTGCTATCCCCCTGTCACCCGCATATGAACCCGAATGAATCATCGCACTAACTATCGTTATTAATTTACCTCATAACGGTCCTAACGTTACTGTATCACGACATCCTATCTAAACTTTACGACACCCTTTTCCCTATTACTATGAGCGACTGAACGATAGAAAAAAAAACTACTGCTAATTAGTAAGATTACGTTGTGTTGAATGGGAGCTTTATCAAAGTGATTTACTAATAATTGGTTGTAGACTTTCCTATGTTTAGCTACCTCATTAAGTTATTATTAGATGCATTGTTGTTTGAATTTGTTGACTATTTAATAGGTACTATTAATCTGAGACACAGGCATATTATAGCCAGCCAGCTTGATGGAAAGCCGTCATTACAACCTTTGGACGTTAATAAACTTGGTGTGCAACATGTTGTATCTTGGAGTTGTTAGCTTGAGGGCTCAGCTTGCTTGTATGCCTGCCTAGTTATTTGAAATAATAGACTTGTGGAAACACTGCAGCTTGACGACAGAAAAAAGTATGACGTAGTGACCAACCCCGTATGGCACAAAGTATAGAATACCCAGGAGGTAAGACTAATAATACCATGCTTGAGCAACTCTCACGTTGACCCTCTCACGGAAACGGGATCTCTGATTAGCTCGGTACAGTCCGACCGCAACTGTTACGAGATTCCGTGTCAGTAGGGTTGCCAACTATTTTTCAGGACATTAAAGTAAATCTATCACTAACTAGTATAAAAAAAGGATTTGAAGAGAAAATTAAGTATTTTCCAAATTTATTTATTTAAACCGTTTCGTTTCCTGAGTCTGAGTATCATTCAGTAGTTCAGAAATTAATCGACAGGAATATTCCGTTCAAACGCACGCATTAGTCGGAAATAAAGTATTTCCCATACTTTATTTTTATTAAAAAGAATAAAGTATGGGGGATGGAATTAACGTACGATACATTATTTTAAAGTATTGTTGGCAACCCTACGTGTCAGTGAGAGGTTGTATATGTGTGCGTTTGTATGAAGATTACCTTCTGCAGTCTCCTTATTTTGTACTCAGTAGTAATGATTATTCACATATATATATTTTATGTTTAATAGTAAATTAACAATATATTTTTTATCATATTTAATTATATCGAATTCACACGATAAGTTCGTTGTCGTTAAAGACCTATTTATTACTATCTGATACATTCAACACTAGAATTCACATAGAAAATGGTTCTGTCATTAAGAACTTTTTGATTTAAGTAGTCATGTGATTTGTCACGCTTGAACGTGAATTAATTATTGAACAATGCCGGCGCATTGGTCGGCACCTCTTAACATTTAATTAAATCTTTTAGCTCAAATACTTCACAAGACTTCTACGAAATAATTTTCCTTGATGTTGTTAAAAGCGAAATTATAAAGAAAATGAATTAAGTAATTGCACAGAGAAAGACTTAGAATTGTTGGAACAGGCAATATTGAATCGGTTAAACAAAAATTTGACAAAGAGCTATGGTTTAAACAGGCTTGCATTGACGTTCAAATCTATTTATAAAACCCACAAAGTTGATTAACGAAAATATTACGATCGAACGAACAAAGATAAATGGAGCGTTGTTAAAGATCTTCATATTTAATATTTCAATATTTAGAATCATCATCATCTCAGCCTAAAGCTGGACAAAGGCCTCCCCCAAGGATCTCCACAATGACCGAATAAAATATAATATTTAGAATAATATAGAATAAAATACTTTATTGTACACATAAAAAAACCATAAATGTTAACAAAGAAATAAAAAATAAATAAATTGGAGTCGTACAAAGGGCGGCCTTATCACTAAAAAGCATTTAATACATGATTGATTAAAATCAAGGGATTTTCCTTAGCTTTCTTTAGCAGTCGTATTATATAACCTACAAAAGTATAACTTTGAGTTATCTTTAGTAATCGTTAAATTAAAGGTACCTACCCTACCCCTAATTAGTACCTATTCATGGGACAAAAGTGACACGGACAGTGTTAAAAATGACAATATTGTTTTTTTGCTGAACTGCTATTCCTCAGTTTTACCTAGATGTTGATGATGAAGGCGACAACGCATAAATTATGATAATAATTTCATGGCTGGTAAAATTTGACCCAATCACCACTTCACACGCGTTTTTATACGTTTAATTAAGTTTTGTACGCCATTGATGGAGAATGTATAGGATCAGGTAGGTAGGTATTGTTGTGTTGGTGATGATATATTATGATGAAGTGCCTAGGTACTAAACTCGTAATCACAAAAAATATAGGAACGGTTGCAAATGCCTCCCAATGATTGTCCCAAGTTGGGACACTCCCAACTCTACAGACAACCTTCCATAACCAATGATATTATTATAATATCATTGTCCATAACATAGTAAACATACAACTCTGGTTTAAGAGGCGGTTATGCCGATAATAACATAAAGATAAGGCCCTAATACGAGTAAAGTAACCGCTATTTTTGTCGCTGGTTTTGTTTAATTTTATGAATAGTTTTATTGGTCGATGATCATGTTTACATTTTCATTTTGACACTGTTTGTGTTGTGAAATTAATAAATGTGAACCAAATACATGAACTTACTTATCTAATCTAGTAGAATCACGTAGAATTAAGAAAACACCGGAAAATCTATAGCGTAGATTTCGCCTCGAATTGGTATTTTAATAACGACAGAATTCGTATTGTTGCTTTGTTACGCAATAATGGAAAGAATAGAATTGTTCTTGTTTGATTAGTACGGTAGATGGATTATATGACGTGGCATGTGATTTTGTGAAACGGGACACAAAGGTTATTGTCATAATATGGCTTGTCCCTGCCCCTTTGTATGTATGTCATTCTCCCGACTTGGAATGCTTATATCGTAACTTTATACGTGTCTTAGTGTTAGATAGAGCACCGTTCTACCATTATTATTTTCTAGGAAGTCGCTAAAGACGTGTTTGATCGTTCTAATCGAAGGGAACTCACAGGTTTCTTTGTTGTTTATTTTACTATAAGTTCATATATTTGAACATGGCGAATGCAACAATTCGTCTTTTTATTTTTATATATTTATTATGTCGTCGTTGTCTGTTACTTTTTGGAAGCCCTATCGATTATTTCCTCTTAATGAAGCTAGAAGTCCCCACAGCAGTGGCACGAGTTTTCCTATAGATATGGTAACACCACGCAGGGAGAACGGGCCATAAACCACCAACGCGGGCCCAGTGCGGGGACTGTTAATGCAGCCGGGACCAACGGCTTTACGTGCCTTCCGAAGCACGGACTGTGTTAATATAATTAGGGATTTATTTAAATGTTAATGCAGTGTTTGCTTGTATTAATGATGTCTTACCTCCACAGAGGACCCACAGTCGACTGTGTTCGGATCGGTGACGGACGGCGTGTTCGAGGGCAAGATAGTCGCGCACGACGGCTCCTACTACGTGGAGCACGCGCGCCGCTACTTCCCTCCCAACAGCACGCGCACGCGCATGCACTCTGTCATCTACCGCGAGGACGACGTCAACGACCCCTACGCGCACCGGAGGCACGGTCAGTAATCTATGTGTTTTTCTCTTTTTTGTTGGTTTTTGATTGAGGAAAATGGTTAAACGAAGCAACTCGCTCGTTTTTATTGTTTTTTTTTTACTGAGGGAAATTGGTTGGAGTGTAGCCTTGGGCGCTATAGGCGGAAAGTCCTGAAATTTTTTTTGAAATGATTTTTTTTAAATATTTTTTTTGTTTTTTGGGCCGCCTATAGTGCCCCTAAGGCTATACTCCAACAGCCCCCAAGATGACACTGACCGGGAAATTGTTTAATCAGTGACTCACTCGTCCTCCCCAATGAATCGATCAACTCGACCTAAGGTCCTAGCCCTTAGAGGCGCGCTCAGGTTGTTCCGCTCTCGATTCTGATACAAACGCCTCGAAGAATGTAGTAGGGGAAGAAGTCACGCTTGCCTTGCTTGATGCCATCTGTCCCTTATAGAAAATCATAAGGATCATCATCATCATCTCAGCCAAAAGACGTCCACTGCTGGACAAAGGCCTCACCCAAGGATCTCCACAACGACCGGTTTTGTGCTGCTTGCATCCAGCGGCTTCCCGCGACCTTCGTCAGATCGTCGGTCCACCTTGTTGGAGGCCTGCCCACACTGCGCGTTCCGGTACGCAGTCGCCACTCGAGGACTATTCCGCTCAGCAGCCATCAGTCCTGCGAGCAATGTGCCCTGCCCACTGCCACTTGAGCTTACCAACTCTTCGGGCTATGTCGGTTACCTTTGTTCTTCTGCGGATCTCCTCATTTCTGATTCGATCACGCAGAGAAACCCCCGAGCATCGCTCTTTGAGTGACCTTGAGCCTTTTTATGAGGCCCATAGTGAGCGACCATGAGGATGTTCGATCACTAAGGCTTGTGAAGGTAACCTTCAGTTTCTTGCCGCTCGCCTCTTTATTCCGGTTACCCTGTAAAGGCCTCTGGCGACCAACCTTGTTGTCACTCCACTGTTGATCCAGTAGTGATTCCTATTGATCGGACTTTGTCTATCTAATGAAGTTACATGAATCAATACAAAGTAATCAATTCTTACAACCTGATTACGATCAAATAGACACACCCTTAAGAAGATAAAAACTCTAAAGGGCTGCTTACATCGTTTCTGTTTTCATAATTATAAAAATTAAATCAGGTTTTTTTTACTTAGCCCGTGCCTGGCATTAAACATTACTTGAAGACACTGACACAGAATCTTGACAAGTATTTATGAATGAATAATTAAATTTCATATTTAAACATGACTATAATAAACTATTGCTGATGAAAGCAAGATTGATTGTTCACTATTTACTTACATTGTTTGAACAGATGCATTTAAGGAATACCACTTTCTTGTTACTTTTTAATTTATTAAACAATTTTATACGTATCAAGTATCAAGTTTATATTTAAGTACGTATAATCTGATGTACGGACTCTAAAAGAAATGGAGGCTTATCGAATTAATTTAAATATTAGATCATCATCTATACTAATATTATAAAGCTGAAGAGTTTGTGTGTTTGTTTGTTTGAACGCGCTAATCTCAGGAACTACTGGTTCGAATTGAATAATTCTTTTTGTGTTGGATAGTCCATTTATCGAGGAAGGCTTTAGGCTATATAACATCACGCTGCGACCAATAGGAGCGAAGCATCAGTGAAAAATGTTGCAAAAACGGGAAAAGAGCCTAAAAAATTAAAAATGCTGCCGAAAGTCACTATTCCACGCGGACGAAGTCGCGAGCACAGCTAGTTTATTATAAAGTTGATACTTTGCTGTTATACAAAGAAATACATGAACTATCGATTACCAACAGCATAACTTATACAATCATCAATCGTGATCGTCTATTTCATTTCATTAGACTCTTATTAGTCTTTGAATTAAGTTATTGTTGTACAATAATTATTTAACAACATCTGCAAGTAATCAGGTTGCCCAGCTTAATCTAATTGCGATGTGTGATTATTAGGTTTCCTTCGCCGACGTGCAATAACAAAATTATCTGCAGAAGTGTAGTGCTCGGTGTTTGTACAGTCGGCTACAAAATTATATTAATAGAAAAGTGTTTTTGACAAACACAAACAATTTAAAAATGTTTTCTGTAAAACTGATATATTTTAGCGTGTTGAATACCTTGAATTCTTGAATCCAAATACTGTTATGTCTGGATTCGAGAAACTTTAAAGTTTGTCAGACACCGTTGCGCCAGTCATCAAAACATGGTATTTTTTAACTTTCACTAAAGACTCCATTAAGTTAATACCTAATAACTCATCGTAACTTAGTTTTAACAGAGGCCTTTGCCCAGTAATGGGACAGTATATAAATTAAATAAATAAATTATTCGCTGTCTGTACAGCACACTCGCGGGTGGATGGGAGGCGGCCCGCGTGCAAGTTTCGCCGCAGCATGTCACACGGCAAATGGATTGCAACGCAAGGTCGTTTAACAAAGTTTAATCCCATTTGCTCCGTGCGCTGTCACCAGCTGATTGCGACACGCTTGCATCGCAAAATTCACGCTCATTTATTACGTACCACTGGCATTCGGACCGCTCATTGGCCACTGTCATAAATTCATTAATGTCGCCTGTCAATACCAATTCGGCACCAAATTCTTTCCAACATTGTTTACGGCTCGATCGGCCGTCTAAATAGGAATTTAGCGCGGTTAGCGACGTCATCGGAGCCAGTCCAAATTCCACGTTTACATATTCATTCGTCCGTAGGCTGGGTCAGAATGGTAATTTCGCGTCAACAACACGCCCTCGCCCCCGCCCGCCCTCGCGAGTTTGCATTTTTGTCGTTTCAACCGCACCGTAGCTGGATGCAATTTCGCCATGCACGCCCGTAGCACAACGATCCACCTGAATATGCGACTTCTGAATTGCATAAATACAATCAACTTTCTGTTATGCGGACACTGCTACGGTTTTCGCTTACTTATAGGTTTTGTGCAAAACGATGTTTTGGAATACGAACGTTTGTTTTTCTCCTTTTAATGGAATACACCTAATGTAATGCAAGTTATAACACATGATAGGCTTTCTATGTATTTTTCACAATATGTTTCGTGAAAAAAGTGTTCTTAATCCGCTTTACTGAGAAACTGAAGATAGTATTCCAACTATCTCGTGTATTAAAAATGATCACTGTACATTAACGAGTCTAGCATTTCAAACTAAGCTCGGTATCGTTGAGATCTGTAATTACTTACATATACATAGGTCAGTTCTTGGACGAAACTATAAGGTATCAAAACAACATGTTGCGAAGGAAAAATGTAGAACAAAGATTAACTTACTGTCCAATAAACCCATATTGTTATTCGAGTACCGCTCCGCTCCGTCTCGGTTGTTGTTTTGAAAGTTACGTTTGATCGAAAATAAATAAATAGGTAGGCTTTGAGTAAACAGAAAGGGTCGCGTTTGTAGCTACATTTGTTTTCATTACGAGTTATTGAACAGTGGGGGTGGGTCCCTTTTGAGCGCGTCTGTACTGTACGAAGCCTTTATTTGAATATGAATTAACCCATGATATGATAAACTTATTTAGTATACTACAGTCAATATAATAGGTACTTATGTGATATTTTTTATGTGTTTAAACTTAGGTGTTTTGTGATAATAATGAAATATTTTTTTGTATCTTAAGACGACACCTCGATTTGTGAACATTCAAAAGGACTGATCCTTAGTGACGCTGGCATAAGGTCGATAATACGTAGCGCCTGCGACAATATAGACCGCAAATTATTAGTTAACCTACATAATATTTAAAAAAAAATATCGGTTTTATTTATCAAAATATGCAACAACTAAATTACGAATATTGATGTTATCAATATATTTGAGTGGTTTCCAAGCATATAAATTAAGTAATTTTGTTAACAACAACAATAGTGATTTTTTTTGTAATATTTTCGAAAATAATTATGATCGACTAAAAATTATACAGTCGTGTATTTGAGCAAGCAAATTCAAGATAAAGGCATGAATTTACCTATATCAACATTTCAGATTCGTAAGTCAGATAAATTATTCGACGACGTAAGTTGGTGCATTTTTTCAGTGTGTCGCCATTTACGCATTATAATAAAACAGATCAATGTGCACTAATTAAGCTTTAAATTGCTCTCCTGTAAAGCACATTTCCACTTTCCATACTGTACTTAGGGTTGACACATTCGTTACCTCCGTTAACGTTTGTCAATTGTTAGTTCCATTCATGGACTACTTTCGATGCTACGAGTATACTTAGGGACAGTGGGTTCACAAATTATAATAGTAGTTTATGCAACTGTCATATAATGAAGGGTATTAAAACACGAGTGTGAGTTTATGAAACGAGCGCAGCGAGTTTCATAATAGTAACGAGTGTTTTAATACCCGTGTTATATGCAGTTGCATACACTACTTTATCTTCACTAATGCAATTAGTCAAACAACAAGAGTAAAAGCTGACAATAGTTTATTTATAATAATTGTTCAAATTTGGATGGTACAATTTTGAAAGTTAATGTTAATTATTGATCCAGCAGCTGTAGCGGTCGCGGGGCAAGCAGTAGAGCTCGTAGACGGAGTTGGAATATTTATGTAACAATAAACGATATAATAAGCTTGAGGTACATAGCCAAGGCAAAAACTATGATTTATGAAGTAGTAAAGTGTAGGTACCTACTACCTAATTTATACACAAAGCGCTTAAACGGAGTGTCTAGATAACTTGCGTGTGTAGTACGTAAGTACTAGGTAGATTAAATAACAGAACTAAAATACACTTACCTTTTCAAAAAGATACAAAATATCTGGTGAATCTTTCAGGAACATCTTTATTTGACCTGATGTAAACGTCAAGGACTTTTTTTCCTTGTGTCCTTCTGAACTGCGTTTCAGGAACGCTATGACTTTTAAATACTTCGTGATATCAATATTGTTGTAGATACTCAGTGTGGACTTGAGCATAGAATATTTAGCCCACATAGAAGATGGCTTGAATTTGTCGGAGAGGTCTTTGAGATACACAAGAATGACATTTTCAGAAAATGATGTAGTTTTCTTTTCGATCTTCCATGCCAAAAAGTTATTATATTCTTTTCATCAAAATCAAATCATATAATTTTCTAGATTTTTCTGGCAAAAGATTGTGAGTTACTTTTGTTGCCAATTCTAGAATATCCGGAGGCGTACAAATATCATCGTCGCTGTCCATTTTTAACTTTTAATTTGTATTTTAAAAACAAAACACATTGCGAAACATTAAATTCACGCGTACGTGTATTGTCACAGTGAACTTGCCGCCATTAAAATCTAACCAATGAGAGCGCAGCTGCGCGCGCAGGGCCAATCAGGAGCGAGCGCGCGCTGTTCTTTTTTTATTTAATTGGCACAAGATCTTACCAAAGAGTTTTGTGTATGTAAGTTTAGTAGTTTCGACGAAGTTTTCACGTATAACCCAACTGTTTTCAAAAGCCAGCCTAATATCAAAATTTTATACAACTTGTATGAGGATTTTGACATAAGGCTCGCCAGGTTAATTGGTCGCGTTTTATTGATGTTATAATGAGATTTTACGATATCGATGTGGATTATACCATCATGTGAAATTGCTTAAATTGAGTGTTTTGTTGTCTGCGCTATAACAGTAGTAATTATAAGTCAAGTATTGGAAACATAAGTAAGTAGAATGTTACAACATTAGTGTAGATAAAAAAAATTATGCTACGAGTACTAGACCCTTTCAGATTGTGGACAAATAATAAAAGACGATCGTTTTCGAACTACGATAACAAATCTTTCTTAAAAGCCCAACTTTGCCCCAAAACAAAATTTATCCTTAACACGGCTAATATATGTTATCTTTTATAGTGTAATATTTCATGAGGCGGTATCTGCCAGCAGGAGCTGCACCAGCTAAAGCGAGGAGACATCGCGCCGAGTCCGAACTTCCGTTACAAATGATACGCCCACCTTGCCTTGGGTTTAATTCGCTAACTTCTCCCATGTTTTATTTATTTTTCGAGGAAATCCGTTCCGTCTCGGTTAGGTATTTGGTTAGGCTTTTTAGTGGAACCCAAATGGTTCAGTTATATGCAAGTAAAATTATTAGGTAAATAATATGTACTTAAAGCTCTCGGAATTTGTTTCAGCTGTAATTAATTGGTTTTTTATTAAGTCAATAAAAAAATATAATAAGAGTAATAGACCATATCATTTCAGTTATGTTTAGAAATCTAGTCAAAATAGGGACCGGAAAACCCCTTTTTATGATTAAGCCGATTGTTAGGGAAACCCTATCAATACGGTAAGCATTTCGTCACTTACTGCATCGAAAGGCTAACCAAATTGATACAGTTAACTAGGGTAAGCACTAACCGCATCCAAAAACCCTGTTGAGGCTAACCCTATAAAAATGATTAAAATAAAATAATAAACCCGACTGCTAAAACAACTACCTATATCAAAAACTAGCTGTGCTCGCGACTTCGTCCGCGTGGAATAGTGACTTTCGGCAGCATTTTTAATTTTTTAGGCTCTTTTCCCGTTTTTGCAACATTTTTCACTGATGCTTCGCTCCTATTGGTCGCAGCGTGATGTTATATAGCCTAAAGCCTTCCTCGATAAATGGACTATCCAACACAAAAAGAATTATTCAATTCGAACTAGTAGTTCCTGAGATTAGCGCGTTCAAACAAACAAACAAACAAACAAACAAACTCTTCAGCTTTATAATATTAGTATAGATAACTGCAAAGAGAAAAAACTAAAAAGAAAAAAAACAAGCTCTAAGATCCCAGAATTCAATTTGAGCAGTGTTGAATGCAACGTGAAATATTTCTAAATACATTGAATATTGATAGTTGTCGCAGACGGGGACAATCATCAACCAAGCGGCCGTCGTGGGTCAATTAAATCCGCACTCTCTTTGGTTGCGTTGCATTCAACACTGCTCAAATTGAATTCTGCCAAGTGTATCTCATATTCGATTGCTTACGTACGGTTGCAACCGCATTATTTTTGTAGATTCACCGTTACGTGTCCTATCGACGCCGCCGCCGCCGAACTTAAATACCGGTATGTTGGTAAAATTCACCAAAATGCGCGAAAACGAGATAGGACATTAAACGTTTTGGACGTTAAACGGCGCAAATTGTACACAATCTCATTACCTACAGCGCTTTACGTGTATTTCAATATTGCGTTACTCGACGCACGAGCAGCCAGAGCACGAGTAGCAATACCAAAGAAACGTTTAAGGCGCTTCGCAGAGAGAGCCACTTTAGTTGAAGGAACTAAGTACCTACTTAGTTAAAAAAAGATCAACATTAAAAAAATCGTTAAGGGTTGTAGTTGTAGTTGCCGCAATTTCTAAATAAACTTTTCAAATCCATAGTCAATAGTCAGTGTTTGCCAGTTGGGGAATCGAGCAACTTGACACAACTAATTTAACAGTTGCTAGTTGCAGCAACTAAAAACTGTTGTTAATCATCGAAACTCGCAACTAGAGTTTCTATGTCTGCGCAGTTTCTTTGGGTTATATGGAAACAACTAGTTGCGAGACTTTCGAGTTGCCTGTTGCCGCAATCAGAAATCAAAGTTGCTCTGTCTGTGGAGCGCCTAATAACCCGAAAATTTCGTTGAGAGCCCGCACTATAATGGCGGTTGAGGTAAAAAAAATGACGTCGTTAGCGGTTGTTTGCTCAGCAAGAAGTCCGGATCTCGGCGAGGCTCCATCGTCGATAAAACCTAAAACCAGTGTGTTCTATGCAAACAGGAGAAGGCTAAGTACTCCGTCGAGTTCGCTGTTGACTTCCACTCCACTCACCGACGAACGGCTAGAATATTGAACACCAGTATGAATTGAATTACCGCTACTCTGTTTATACATTAATTCCTACCTTGTGTAACAACAAGGGTAATACTTCTTAGGGGAAATACACCGTCCAATCTTTGTTTGGGTGCTTTTACTCATGGAATTTCTACTACGCTGTATTTCGGGCTTCCCTGTATTTAACTTATATCTGTATCCAACTTATTGTTGATTAAAAAGTACTTATGATATTTATAATGTATTGAAAAACCAATGAGATAATAACATTAATAATAGGTATGCGACAAACAGTGTGTTTTGATAAGTTATAGATTAATAACTTAATGTGTATTTTAGAAATATAATATATTTTAGATTTAGGAAGTAAACCTCTTCCCTATCCCATAAGTCCCATTTCCCATAAGTCACATGTTGTTGTACGGACAGCGAAGTTGTTAACAAGTATAGAACATCAGATTAGCGGAGGCTCGCCATACCACGCTTGGCAGGGACTCAATTCCTGTGCAGCCAGCTATGCAAAATGTTTTTAGGCCGGCGACAAGTTGATAATTAAAACGATATTTCATCTGGGCATGGCCTCAAGGTTGTCCTCTGAACGCCCTTTCCCTTCTACGTAGAAAGTCCACTCAATTAAAGTTTGCGTAATTTGTAGTTACCTCTTTATCGATTTACTAACAAAATGCTATTGAGAATCCTAATCTATCTCTTTTTCCAATTTACTTAGTAATATATAAACGAATTTAGCTTCGTTTTATGTATGTGAGTCAGTCGGCTACATGAAGCTGTAGATATATCGGCTACGTCTTAATGCCTCGCAAATTGGATTCCGAATAAAATTAAATAATGTTTACTGTTGACGCCTCGAAACGAGATCGATTCTTTGAATACACCTACCATACCTATTTATATATTACGTTAATATATAGGTATTGCATGTGCCTTATGCTTATGTTTATAAGTAAATAAACTAAATAAACTTTCCTACACTCCCACCAATTATCTAGCCCAAGAGAAGCTTCGTTATGAAACTCGTTAAATGGTTACTAGACAACGGATAAACATACTTAAAATACTTAAATACATACTTATTAATTACACAGAAAACACCCAGACCCGAGACAATTTAGAAAAACAATAATTTCTAAATTGACCCGTCCGGGGATCGAACCCGGGACCTCAGAGATGGCGACACCATGAAAACCGGTGTACAAACCACTCGACCAAGGAGGTCGTCAAGTAGTTACTATGCTTATATATATTTTGTATACCTACCTAATTTATGATAATTATATTATAAGTCTGTAACCTCTATGTGAACTACTCGTAATCACTATTCGGTTTTACCGCTATGGGTATAATATTATTATTTTGACAATCTTGTATTTATTTTCGTTTTAAAAACACTCATCAACGTCAAAGCATATCTGAATGAATCACTTGATTTAATGTTAAAACCCATTATTAGTTCTATAAGCTTTTAAAACAAGATCAATCTCGATGCTCGAATCAAGCAACTAACGAACAGATCATTACTGAACTACCGTCTCAACTTCGAAACGTTATATCAGATATGAATGGTTGTTAGATATTTAGCCGGGCGAAATGTTTGCGACAACGTTACGTTACGGTGCAGTTGTATCGGCCTTTATGCCGTTGGTGTAGAGTTTATAGTGCAGCCAGCCGGTTGCGTTTGGACAGATGCGATGTGGTGAACGTCAGCCGGTAATTTCCGTTATCTGGTGGTCGTCGTCGGTCGCACGGGAGTATAGCTTCGTTAAAATGCAGCGCACAGCGGAAGCGGAGCGCACCAATGTTCTCTCGCGAGCTCGCGACGCGACGACGCAGCGACACACGATGAAAAAATCTACCCCTACAAACATTCAGCATTTTAATTTTAGAATCTCTCGTTTCGTTTGCATTGTGCCTTTCATGCGCCATTATACGTTTAGTATTGTTCTTAATTGTCTTAGCTTAGAGGCAGCGGAATATAACTCCGCTGGCTGCTAACATGAGAAATGTTACAATTGCTTTATTGTAGACAGTCTGCAGCGAAACATGTTTCGTTATTTGCATTTCTATGCTATAATTTTGTTGATTTCAAATATGGTTCGAATCCTATTATAACATAAGTATGTTGGTATTAGAAACTTTATATTTCAAAAAACTTTTAAAACATTACATAAGTTCAAATAAACAAATTTATAATAATAAATAGGTATAACCTCCTACTTTCCTTATCTGAAGTCTGTTAAAAAGTTTTAATAAATAAACTAACCATTATTTGTATTTATTTATTTATGCGCTTTTGTCTTTAATTTAATTTAAAATAATAAAAAATCAAAATAGTAAGTAGTACCTAATTTAAAACAAAATAAGTAAGAGTTAACCCTTAAATTAAAGCCCTTATTTACCTTAAATATCAAAATCTAATTTAAAAAATACAAAAAGAAAAATGAATTAGTCTCAAAGTCATAATAAATTGTCGTAAGCAAGCCACATCTAGCGGGGCGCTGAGCGTAGTTTGTTTATACATCATTGTTTTGTTATCACTGCGCCCGATGCCTGAGGCTCGTGTATTTGTTGTGACAATGTTTTAAAACTACCGTCCATAAGTATGTATCTCTAAAATATGTATTTTTTGTTTGTTAATTGTGTTGTTCTCATGTAAGTGAATTAATGTATAATTCTTAATGAGAAATAAATGTCTTAAACCATAAACCATATTGTTAGAGGTTAACATTTTGCCATACAAATTCTCCTTCTATAACTCACACTAGGCCCTCTGTTTACTTGTTAAAAAATTATGGGTATTTGGCTTAATGTATCTGTATTGTACTTTCTGTTCGTTTTCTATTCTGTACCTATCTACCTAGATGATTATTACCTGAATATAAATAGGTTCTAACATTATTTTGTCATATCTGTAAGTAGACTGTGGACCGGCAAAAACAAACAACAAGTCAGCGTTCCCTGTTTATACAACCCCTAGTGCTGCGAACTCCGGAACGTTGCCCTCCCCTATATTTCTTTTCGCCCAACTTGCTAACTCTGGCAGAAAACTTAGAATTTGTCATGAATAATTTAAAAATATTATGAATATATATACGGGATATTTCTAAACTTGCTTCGGAAATTTGAATTCTATTTCTTGTATTTAGGTAAATCTGCGATTCCTTTGGTTTTGCGGGTGTCCATGGGCGGTGGTGATTGCTTCCCATCAGGTGACCCGCCTGCTCGTTTGCCTCCTTCTAATATAAAAAAAAAAATATAAAAAATATCGGTCAACTTGAATTGAGTAAACTTTGTTCTCCTTTTTTTGTTTCGCATCCAAGCTTATAACCAAATGTCTGATCATAACAGAGTGCCAAGTGTCAGTTTCATTCGCCATTGGATAACGTTACGAAAATGAAAATTTATATGGCAAAATTTTAACTCTTCTTTTATGTCGCCAGGACGCGCTGCTTCAATGGCATACTAATTATCGTTTTATAAATACGGATAGTTAACAAAACTTACACTGGGCACCCTGATCCATTGTGATTGTCAGATACAATGTTATTAACAGTGATCGGAGTAGGTAGAGCTATTTAGGTTTATTGACCGCAAACATTGATGTTAATATGGATATTTCACGAGATTCCGACTAATACTCCGGGATTCGATTATTTGATTCTTGTATAAATATAAGAAATTGTTACATAAAAAAATATATGTGGTTTAATTAATCAAGTTTCTATCTTTTTATTCAACAGCTATCCTTAAACCCGTCCTTATATTTATAGGAAGTGTATGCTTTCACATTCATTCGGGGAATATCCATATTATTCTATCATATGGCAAGTACATAAAATAGCTCTACCTACTCCGATCTATGGTTATTAATAATAATACTTAAATCTGTACTTACAGGGACTTAAATGGCTTGCGTTAGGTTCTCTGATTTTTCTGAAATTTGGCAGACAGACCACCACAAAATATCTCATAAGTCTCATACGACTTCATATCAAGATTCATTCCAGTAGATTTGCTTAACCCGACTCACAAAAACGGCATACAGAATTAATTCTTTATTCGGAAGGTACGTGCGGATTATAAATCTCGGTAAACCGTCTCATTGTATTCGAATCACGTTCTACTTTGTTTGGTATTGTGTGATGCTACTGGATCATTGTAATCCTTCCTAGCAATGCGTGGTAGTGAATCGTAAAGCACACTATCATTGGTAGATTTAATGTACGGTGCGACATAAATGCACGCTATGCTTACTACTTATAATTATGACGCATAAAACTTACGAGCATCGAATATTATTATTACATAACATTGCAGCATATGAACAAAACTATGATTGTGGATAACTAGCTTCGAAACGCGGATTTGTTTTCAAAAAGTTCGGTCTCTCATTTTTTAATGTTTTTTGATGCAGATTTCAATTAGTGTTCTTACTTTTTTATTTGCTGTATTTTAAAAATTAAATATTTTGTTAAATCATTATTATTATTATTATTAAATAAAACTACAATAACTGTTTTGTCATAATTGACATATCGTACCGTTGCCGCGTTGTTGTTAAGAACCCGTAAGTCAAACGAACGTTTTGGAAGTACGCGTTTCATAGGGCATTAAATGTAGGTTGGTAAAGAAATTCGTAAACTTACATAATTTTGTATTCAATTCATAAGTTTTCCTTTCGAATTTTTCAAGATGTTGATTCGCCGAAGCTGTCTGATTAACTTCCTACCATTGCTCAAAAAGTTTCAGTCAGAACGGTGCCGTAATGAGAAGGTACTTTGTCGAACTTTTTTCTCGTCTTGGCATGGCATGAGTTCCCTCTTCCCTTCCGGCTCCGCTTCCACCTATCTAAAGCATTCTTGAAAGTTGCTCCATCGGTTTTTAAATAGCTTTCTGGGCCGACCGTTGGGTGTCCCGGGTTAAGCCATCTGAGCCCATTGATATTGTTCTGCAATTTTTGATACGACGACCCCATTTTAGGTATATTTTTTTTTGTTGAAAAATTAACTACTATTAGTGTACCTATTAGTTATGTTATGACTTATGATCAAATTGTTCAAAGCAACAGAAGTTTAAATATTTTGGCATATAAAGGAAACTAATCTTATTTAGAATGTAATATTCTTTATTGCTCAAAAATACACATACAGGAAGCAATGTTACCACAACCAGTTACCACAAACAGTTACCACAAACTGACAACAACTACCAGTTACCACAAACTGACAATTAAGTGGCGGGACCTTGATTTTGCTCAACAATTACAAAACATATGAAAGTGATATTTGATGACATGATTTTTCATTTAATTGACTTCATTTTGCTTGTTGCAGAAACACGATTTGTCAACTTTTATAAAAAAATAAATATTAAAGTAACCTCTTTTAAAACAGATTTTACAGGCAAACCAGACCGATTTAAGCATCTAAATTTTCTTAGTAGACTTCAATATGCTAGTTCATTTTTTTTAAATTATTTGTAGTTTTAATTTAAAGGAAGTACTCCGTACCATAAGGTTTTTCTTATGGTACGGAGCGCAAACGCTCCGTATTAGATTAATTGTTTAGCGGTTGCGTCGCCTTAATCAACATTTATTGAAGAAATTTAACAATTTTGGAGGGCGGGCGTCCTGTACTGTAGTGATCGGGACTACTTGGTTGGGCGAGCCTACTGGCAGCCGTCGCGTTCTGCATTCGATTTCAAATGCATTATGAAGACACGCATAGAAGGAAACAGGAGAGCATCGAGCCGCAACGATAGGGCACTTGGATGTAATTAATATAATTGTTTTCTCAGCCGCCTTATTATTTTAAGTAGAACTCATTAAGAGTTCTACAGTACCTAACCAACAAGCAATGATAAGGTAGAGTTCTTTCCATATGATAAGAATATGTTTTTGACAATTACCTACAGTCAAAGTTTTAGGTGATAAAATTAGTGGTTTTTACGGGTCGAATCTTTATTCGGCATCGTCGTGTCCATAACTTTCGTGACAGAAAGTGCACCATTTTTAAAAAAAAAAAATTAGTCAGTGCAGTTTGTCGATGAAGTATTTAACGTTGATTTCTTTCGCAGGTCACGTGGGTGGTTGTGGTATCACCGACGAGGTGGTGCAGTGGATGGAGCGCATCCAGAACTCTGCCGTGGACGAGGAGCCGCCCACCACAGCGTCTCCCCCGCCGCCCTCTGCTGCGACGCATGCGCAGCCAGCGTCCTCGCACCCAAATAGTCTGAGGGACGACCCACCCAGGTAATTAGACTTCTTGTAACGTCACCAACGACTACTGCAGTGGAAAGAGCGCATCCAGAACTCTGCCGTGGACGAGGAGCCGCCCCCCACAGCGTCTCCCCCGCCGCCCTCTGCTGCGATGCACGCGCAGCCAGCCACCCTCGCACCCGAATAGGTCTGAGGGACGGACCCACCTAGATGACTAAATTCTTGTCGCGCTAATGGCAAGTCGTCACTGATGAATGCTGTAGTGGGTGGAGCGCATCAACAACTTGACCGTGGATGGAGGAGCTAGCCACGACGACGATGCCGGTGCAAGTCCGCATCTTGCAAGTCTCGTTTTGGCTTCACCGACTAGTGCTGTTATGAATGGAGCGCTTCTAAGACTCGCAAGACCGCCAAGGCTAACTATACAATGTTGCATGAATGCAATGTGGTCCATACTTTGTTATTTTATGAAGACTTAAGAATCCAGTTTTTTTCACAGCAGAGAACCTTTTTTTAATGGTAAACGATAAGCTCGAATTTAGAAGCAAATTTTGACAAATATCTTTTGGTTTTATAGTAACACTAGCTGACCCGGCGAACTTCGTACCGCCTAACAGTCACAAAATGTCGTGTTACAGTTTAGCTGAACTTTATTTATGATTTTATGAAAGTAATACAATTGATACAAAATTAATTAAGTTTACTACCTTATTAAGTTAATAAAACAAAAAGAAATAAAAAAAGTACAAAAATTCAGTATTTCAATCGCGTGTCAGCAAGACATGATTGAAATAAACTATGTACATAATTATGATTGTGCAGCATGGGTTGCACTCGTTTCATTTCTCTTCATTGAAGCACCTTGTGATATACTACATTTTTTATTTTTTGACCACTAAATCCCCGAAGTCACTTTTAGCATTCTATGGTATTCGTACAATTTGTCGTTCTTCATCAGTTAATTGGTTCGCAATGTTCCGTACCCTAATTGCATTACAGCTAAGTTTGAAAGATTTGATCTTCTTGATCGCGGCATTATAATAAACACTTTCGCGATGTAAATTTTTCATTGAGACCAATTGATTAGACTTTTTTTTTTAATTTAGTCATTTGTTAATTTGTCATTTGTTGTATATTTTCCTTAGTTTACTCAAAATAAATTTCTGAACGCAAATATAAATATTTGACAACCAATAGGTATTTATGTCAATCCTTTTTTATTGCTGTCATTATCATTTTTAAAATCTAAAATACGCCATTAAACGAATTTTGTGTTTATATCTTGTCGATTCGAAACCTTTATTTAAATACGTTCTTTAATTTTAGGGTAGAGTTTACCTTATCGACGGGTGAACATTTAATGTTTGACATTTACGAAACCCATAACCATTTTTTTTTCTTTTATTTTCTTTTTAATCAATTTTCCAATGTTTTTAATAGTTATTCTGCTATTCAGGACGGAGACAAATACAACAAATCAAAAACCATGAAATTCGGTCCAGCCGTTCTCGAGTTTATTTATTTATTTAAATCAGACATCTTACAAGCTTACAGATGAGTCATCCAAGGCGCTAATAAGATTATTTTTAGACAGAGAAAAAAAAAAACTTAGTCTAATATTACATACAAAAATATTAATAATAAAAAACAGAAAATAATAATTAGTAGATATGATGTCAAGTTATACAACACAAAATAGTACCTAAAAACAAGACAACTATGTCAATTGGCCAGACCGCAAAACAATACGATACTGACGAATACACACAAATGTCAACAAATCAAATAAGTCAATAAATATTACATATTAATGTCAATACTATAACTATAAAATTTATTTAATACCATTCCTAAACTATCAGCGAATATGTCGATATCGTCGTGCCGAGCAAGCAAGTCTCCAATGCACCGCAGCGCGCGGGCAGTGGGCGCAGAGCCAGCCCTCACGGTGCGCGTCACGGGACGCGCAAGCAGACGCGGACGACGACGAGGCGCGAGCAGGCCCCCCTCATCCCGCGGAATGTTACCCGGGACCAACAGGCGCACTCTTTCCAATACCTCCGGGCTTTCGATTTTGTTTCTTAAAACTAACAAGTAATGCTTCAGGAGAATCATTACTCTCCTAAGTTTAAGGGTGTCCATGTCAACCATAGCGTAGACAAACATCGAAGGATATAAATAGGGGTAGTACCCGTAACGTTTTTTATATGACCACCGAGCAAACTTGCGCTGTATTTTTTCCACCATGAGCACATATTTATTCTCACACGGATCCCAGATCACCGCACAATATTCCAGCCTGCTGCGAACATATGCATTGTATAAGGCCATAGCCACATTTGAATTGTCAAACTGAGCCGCGGTCCTAATAACAAAGCCTAACATTTTATTAGCCATCTTGCAGATTGTTGTCACATGCGTATGAAAGTCAAATTTTATATCTATTTCTAAACCTAGGTCACGAATATTAAATACTCTTTCGATTGGAGCGTCAGATATATTGTAAGTTACGTTTACAGGATGCCGTTTGCGTGAACAGGTAATAATCTTACATTTGTTAGCATTAAGGGGAAGATGGTATCTACGGCTCCACTCCCATACAGAATCTATGTCGTTCTGTAGAACCTCAGTGTCCAGAGTATCTGTGATTCCCAAACTTAACTTGAGGTCGTCTGCGAATAGAAGACACTTAGCATTCTGTACTGTATTAGGCAAATCATTCACAAATAGTAGAAACAAAGTAGGTCCTAAAGTACTACCCTGACTCACGCCTGATCTTGTATAATATTCAGCAGATTCATAACCATTTAGTTTAACATACTGACACCGATTTTTGAGGTAACAGGACATTAACTTCAGCAAGTTTGGTGTGAATCCGACAATGGCCAGTTTCCGCAGCAAAATGTCATTATCGACTACATCAAAAGCCTTTTTGAAGTCGAAATAAGCGATGTCTACTTGTCGACCTCCATCCATTACGGAATGGACGTAATCCGCATGAGCCACAAGGTTTGTGGTGGTCGATCGAGCCTTCCGAAAGCCATGTTGGCTATCATGGAGCAAGTGGCCAATTTGGTTGCTAATCTGAACATTAAGCAAGCTTTCGTAGATTTTGGCAAACACCGAGAGCACAGCAATGGGTCTGAACGAAGTAACATCCGTTCCACCGTCACCCTTTGGAACTGGTGTGACTCGCGATAGCTTCCATCTTTTGGGATATGTCGCTTGATTAAGGGAGAGATTAAATATGGACAACAACGGTGTACTCATAACAGACACACAGTCCTTTACCAAAAATCCCGGGACACTATCAGGCCCCCCTGCGGATCGCGGCTTGAGGCGCCTCACAGCTTGCTTAAGGTCGTTAATATTCACTGAGAACACCGAAACTGAAGTAGCGTCACACTGCGTGTAAGCTGCACGAGCAGCCTCGACATGATCCAGTATTGGATTTTCAGCGCGAAATACAGAGCTAAAATATTTGGCAAAGGAATCGGCCGCAGCTTGACCCTGCACCTCAACACCATCGCAAATAAAAGTATCAATACCATGTCTCTTTTTTTTCTTTTCTTTTATAAAGTGCCAAAATTGTACAGGATCATCGATAATATTTTTTTGTATTTGCGTCAAATGTCGCCGATACTCTATCCCGATTATTTTTTTAACATACTCCCTATAATATTTAAAAAGCTCCTTATTAAATTCCTTGCCCTCAATCTTGTACCTCTTTAAATGATAATGTTTTTGTTTGATATTGCTAATTATCTCTGCTGTAAACCAACTTGGATAATTGTGTAGCCGATTACTCATAACGTGATCCTTTATAGGAACAAACTGTTTGATGCAGTCATACAACTTGTCATAAAAAAGCTCAACAGCGGAATCAACGCTCGTTAAAGCTAATAAATCAGACCAGTCCATGCGAGCCAATGCCTCATATAAACCCTGTAATTCACCTTTACGCCAGTTAAATTCCGGGTTAGATGTAGTACGATACACTGGAGGCGACAATGGCGCAGATGCCAGGTGACCCCGACATGGAACACCTATCACCACATCCAGCGCAGGGTGGTACTCATCAATGCGGACTAAAGGGTCATTGTCAATGGTAACTCTAATATCGTGGAGTTCCTGGTTGCTCAGCACAAGATCCAACATTCTACCTTTATTATTAAATACGACATTATGTTGCTGCAATGAACAGAAGTCACAGAAATAGTCAAATTGCATTTTAACAGTAGTACTGCATGAATTTAAATTAAAGTCACCTAGAATTAAAACACATAAGTTAGAGTACTTACAAATCGCATCTTCAATACAGGTCAATACATTTATATACTGTTCATCATTATAATTAGGTGGTAGATACACGACACAACATAAAATTTTAATATTCTTATAAGTTATAATAGCCAAAATGAGTTCTTTGTCAATGGTCAATGCTTCAATGTCTTTTACAATAGTTAATGAAAAAGAGTCACGAACAGCCAGCAGAACTCCACCCCACCCAGTGTCGCCAGCCCGATCTCTTCTTACCACCCTGTACCCAGGAGGAAACAGTTCGAACTAAAAAGTATAAAAGTGTTCGAACAAACCCGACTTTGTTTTACATAATTAATAATGCTGATGCTGATACGCGCAACCTCTATGTCTATCTATCTATCTATCTCTACCTCTATCTATTTAAATCTGTAATATCTTCGAAAATATTCATTTAAATTACATGCTGTAAACGGCCATATTGATCTATATTAAATGCACAATGTATTTAAGGTACTTAATTGGATAAGGATTAATACTGTATTGCTTAAAATTGCTTAGTAAATAAGCCATTATTTCTCGTAAAAAGTAAAGCATAACAAAATGATTATTGTGGGTTATCCCTTAGAGATAGACATATACCATCGCGGACTTTTTTGTAGACCTTTTTAAGGTGTACAATACCGTAGTACATTATTTTGATCTATCTCGTAGGGTTCAGCCAGCGTTTGCAATGTAAGCGTAAAAAAATTTGAAACCTCTTAAGTTATCAGTGTTTCTCTATTATATTATGCATGCAATGCAACATGTATTTTTACACATAAACCTTCCTCTTGAATCACTCTATCTATTAAAAAAAACCGCATCAAAATCCGTTGCGTAGTTTTAAAGATCTAAACATACATACATACATAGGGACAGCGGGAAGCGACTTTGTTTTATACTATGTAGTGATTTGGCAATCACAACCTTTTACCGTTTACCGACCCATCTTTTGAATTAACTGAAAACGGACTCTTACAACAGTAGCAATAAATCTCAATTGGGTTCATCTCAAATTTTTCCGTTAACATATAACCATGAATCGGGCCAACTGTTTACCAAAGCATTTGTTTCAGACATTGGGAGTTTCCCAACAAGTACACTCGGGCCGCGAACACGGGCGAACACTCGCGGATGCGGCGGGCGACCCCCGACAACCGCAACACCTGCTCCCTCTACATACAGACCGACCCGCTCATATGGCGGCACGTTAGGGAGGGTTTTCCTGATGTAAGTACTTAACGATCGTCACGCATGAAATGGGACCAAGACCAAGGTCGGCATCGAACGTCACCAGCACCAGAGTAGCGCTGTACCAGCGCAGTGCTGTACCTGAGTAGCACTGTAGATGTTTAGAAAATGCTTATACAATTGATTTATTAATAATAATTTATTTAATTCAGATTAATATCATTTACAATCCATATTTTGTTAGTTAAGTACTTAGTTACATTTTTCCTTAAAACTATGTTAATATTGTTAGTACGCACTAGGAATGATATACTGAAACTGCAGTCATGATAATATACCTACCTACTAATATCTCTATCAGTATGAACTACACGCATGTGTATTTCTCCTTAAATACAATGGATATGGGAATTAAATAAATACATCTAACTTAATTTTGATAGAATACAATTATGTGAAAGAACATATAACTATCTGTTTTTCAAATATGGACTAAAGTGAGGATAGTGGAGTTTTTATCAAATATTTTTAAAATATATTTTTATCTTTATATATATTTACGCTTCGTAGACTTTATAAATGCAATGCCATTTTATAGTTCCTTAATAGACGACAATATTTACAATGACCTTAGTATATTGCATACACTGTGCTAAATTCCTAAAGCCTCTAGGTATGAAGATGTTTGACCTTCATTATGTACATACTATTATTAGAAAAAGTTAAGTGAATTTGACTACACGAAAGCGTAGCGACCCTCACCTCACTCAGACAGATTTGACAGCATCCGTAAATGTAAACGCTACGTGAATCCAACTTATGTAAGATTTCTAACAAACATGGATCGAGGCATGTCGAGTATCTGACATATTCATTTGCGGTTTCAGTAGTACAAGTATTTGAAATATAGAGATTATATACAGAAAGGATACTAAGGATACGTGGATACTGGCGTAGTTACAGTAACTATATTTTTTGTAAAATCTTGTACACGTTTGTAATCCTGTTACATTAAATAAAGGGAAGCACTTCACGCTAACTAAACATGGTTGCTTTTTTGTGTGTGTGCTTTTCGTTATTTTAACTAAAATTGACCCGCCCCGCCGTAGTGTTTTCAAACAAAAGAGGCCCTGAAACGTGGTTCTTCGCCATGTATTGACGACAGAGGGTAAACGGAAGAGGTCAATATACCGATGGAAAGGTCCATACTCCATGCTCCATGTAACGGAGTATGTATGTAAAAAAAATGCTAAACTTAACAATGATTAATACATTTTTATAAGTGCATGAACGTTTATCTGCAGAATATATGTACGTGTACGCGTAAATGTGTGCCATTCAAAGTAAGTTTATCAGTGTGTTAAAATTAATTTAATTGAGTTTTAGTGCGGGTGTGTGTTACCATGTGTGGGAGGTGAGAGAACTCGTAGGTTTACAATTCACAGCGAAACCACAATTTCGTAGGGTTGATAAAGATTATGCTACATTAAACAGCCAACATTAGGTATCTCTATATACAACGCAGTGTATTTAAACTGTTGCCTTAAAAAGATTCCAACGTTCGTCCTCGTCCGTTAAGCTCGAATGCGTTAGCCCTAACAAAACAGGGTGAAAATAGTAATAGTCATACGGGATTCCCAACATGGTTTTCCCATTGCGATTTTGCTAGTATTGAACGGTTTACATTACGCGTCGCCATTGTTACATTTTTCTTTTATATTCTTGCTAAAAAGCGCTGTTATCGTTTAAATTCATACATAATTAATAACTACCAACGTTGTTTGATTATAAGGTCGTAAATGAAACCTCTTTTTTCGTACTCTCGAATTTTTAAGCAACTTTTTGCTTGAAGGGTGCGTTCAACGTTTGTATCCACTCGGAGTTAATTGGCAAATTAAATGTCAATAACCAGGAGCGGGCCATAATTGTATCAATTGTGAGCGATGCCGGCGTGCTAGGCAGCCACCACGCTATATTACATGGCTGTTGTGTTGATTAAAACCTTCGCCAGTGTTTATTATTTTTTTAAACTCTTTTTAAATGGTAGTATTGAGTTATTTAGTTTCGACTGTAGCTATATTGGCAATTTATTTTGTATACAATGTTTTTCTGTATTTCAATGCCTATAAGTAGTAGTGTCTTTGAGTTTTGGACAGATACTTCCTATATTTGAGTTGATGTCATAGTTTTTTTTTTGCTACTGTACTGTACTGTCATATATGTCAATAAAATGAAAATTGCTATACAGGGTGTCTTAGAACTCAACGTCAAGCCGAAACGGGGTGATAGGTTAGATGGTAACATCATGAGAAATATCAAAAAAAAAATTTTTTTTTACTCGTTTTTTTTTAGTCATAAACTAACAAAGTGTTGTAGCAATTTAGAATCCTGATTAAAGGCACCAACTTTTGATGGCACTTGCCAAGGCGCTCTAGTTAATTTTTATAAAGCAGGCCTTGTCAAAGTCGATAAATTTTGAAATTTAAACAAATAATAATAATAATAATTTTAACAGACTACATGGGATGGATTTTTTTTCTGATTTTTCTCATAATGGTTACCATCTATCCTATCACCCCGTTGCTTGACGTTGAGTTCTGGGACACCCTGTATATGTATTAATACCAGGCACACAAAATACGTATACGAACGTCAATAAATTATGTCAATAATAAATGATATGACGACCTAGCTACCTGGACTGCATTATAATATATTTTTTATTTTCAGCATCGTGATCCAACTAAAAGAAGCGAAGTTGACATGAAGACGCGTGAGGAGATCCTGTCGCTGATCTCTCATCACGTCACCGCGGTCAACTACATATACCGAGACACCAAGTTTGATGGCCACTTAGAGCACAGAAACATCAAGTTTGAAGTGCAAAGAATTAAGGTTTGCTAACGAATTTGATATACCTACTCTGTTGTAACTTCAGCACACGACTGTGTGTGATGATAATATTTAAATAATTATTAAAGCAAAAGTACTATTGACGAGACGAGGCAATGGCAGGCAATATGGCAGTAGCTAACGCACCTGTAGGCTTAGCCAAAGTAACATTAAGAAAACGATAGCGAAGTTCGAAAAGAATAAAATGTATGGGATTGACATAAGCCGCGCTAAATCACGTGGTCAATCTTATGTCAATCCCATACATTTTATTCTTTTCGAACTTCGCTATCGTTTTCTTAATGTTACTTTGGCTACCGCCACAGGTCTGTGATTGCTGATGTTAAGCAACTTTCGCAAAGGCTGGTCATCAGATGGGTGATCAAAAATGTATCAGCTCGAGCTCCTCCGCGCTTCGGACGGCACGTAAAGCCGTTGGTCCCGACGTTAACAACCACCAATCCGCACTGGGCCCGTGTGGTGGTTTATGACCTATTCTCCCTACCCATCTATAGGCAAGGATTGAGCACCAGCAGTCGGGACGTAAATAAAGTAGCTGGAGATGACGCGATGACGACTATTGAGTTTAACATAATTATTGAAGCATACGTTCTTAGATAGTGTATGGCTCTCTATTTTATCTTACAAGATATTACCTGCTATATGTATCTTAGAAAATTATAATACTGCTTACGTAAACTTTAGTGTCACGAGTTTTAATTATCAATCTTCATTTTGCTGATATTTTTTAGCTTTATTCATTGTGTGACTTATATTATAATTACAACAGTTTTTGTTCCAAACTTACTTCGTCTTATTCTTAAAACGTGGACTAAAATCAAACTTCGCTTTAAATAATTAGTTTTAAATATAAGACTAAGTTTGTTTCAAATAAAATGATGAAATAATGTAAGACAAGACACTTTAACTTTCCATATTTCGTAACCTAAACTGAAGAAGAGTAAACCTTTTTATCTTTGTTCTCGAGTAATCTGTGTTCATTCGTAAATGTACCGACCCGTCGGCAGATCATGCTTCGTGAGAGAAGAAGGGAGTGGTGTACAGACTTATTCGTTAAAGACTACCTGTTGACGCTTTGTGTCTCTAAGGGTGTTGAGAGACAAACAAACATTTGCGATCCGTGCAAGAAATTATTAATATCTTAACAAAATAGTGTACAATGGTGGTTGTTAGTTGTGCGATTTTTATAAAAGGCAGTAGTTCAAAATATGATGTGCGTGGGAGCCCCCCTTAAATATTAATTTTATTTTAATTCAAATTATTTATTATTAAAGTGAATAATAATATAACTCAATATTCGTATTTCAAGCGTCGACCTGTTGCCGTTATCAACATCGAGTAAAAACAGAGCAAAAAAAATCACATTTGTTGTATGGGAGCCTCCTTAAATAGTTATTTTATTCTGTTTTTTAGTATTTGTTGTTATAGCGAGAACAGAAATACATCATCTGTGAAAATTTCAACTGTCTAACTATCACGGTTAATGAGATACAGCCTGGTGACTGACGGACAGACAGACAGACAGACAGACGGACGGACGGCGGAGTCTTAGTAATAGGGTCCCGTTTTACCCTTTGGGTTCGGAACCTTAAAAAAGAACGACGAACAAAATGTTGCCGCAGTAAAAAATAGATTATTATTTTAAAGCGCCCTCTAGTGAGAACTTGAACACTATACCTTTTAGCACCGCTGTGATAGATAAGACATAGAAAGTAAAACATAGTTTAAGTTTGCCGTGCTTCGGAAGGCACGTAAAGCCGTTAACAACCACCAATGGGGCCGTGTGGTGGATTAAGGCCCGTTCTCCCTATTCATCATAGGAGGGAAGGCTCGTTCCGCAGCAGCGGAGATATAAAATGAGCTGATGATGATTATGATAATGTATAGTTTTACATTACTAACAAAAACATGTAGGTATTAGGCATGTTAGACTCTAGGGTTTGTATATGGCCCATCGTAGCCTTAACTAAAGGTTTATTATTATTATTATTTTCAGTTTTTTTATTTTACTCTCATTTCTGAGGTGTTACATTATTCACGCGGGTTGGGAATTTGTGGGAGTGATTTCGTGAAATATGACGGAAGTAGGTGTAACAGTGTGACAGGAAGTCGGGGAAGCGCGCAAGCGCGCGCCGTTTTGTAAATTTTAAATCGATATTATGAACATGACATATTATTATTATATGTGACATATTGTGTTATTTGACTATCAAAGGACATTTTGATATGTCAAATGTCTTCTAATGATTATTTATAGCATTTATTTTACATTTATAAAATGATGATGTATGATGATGAAATGATGATGATGTAGGTAATACCTGACCCATTTTTTTTCAGAATATAATGTTAAAATTGCTTATTACTAAGGTGAGATGTCAAATGTTACACATATGCGACTACTGTAATGTAAATGCTCGCTCGTTTTTTTTTATAGATCGACGATGACTCCATGTGCAACGCCCACCATTTCGCGACGGAGACAAACCAGTTCTGTTTGGAGAACATCGATGTGTCCAACTTCCTAAACCTCCACTCGCTGGGCAACCATGAGGACTTCTGCCTCGCCTACGTGTTCACCTACAGAGACTTCACGGGCGGCACCCTTGGTAAGGATCACTGTTACTTATATTTTTAGTTTATATTTTTGCTGCTGAAAACCCGCCTGTAGGAAAGCAGCTACCGCAGCTCATAGACGGTTGATGCACCGAGGAACCCCTTAAAAAAAATTGTCTTCAAATTCAAAATTCAAAATTCAAATTCAAAAATCATTTATTCAGTTTAAAAGATAGTCTTCATACAAGCGCTCTGTCAAAAGTGAAGCACTATACCGATTAACACATTCGTGACGATTACTTGCTTGCACTCGGCGACACGCACGCGTACACTGGTAACTCCGTAGTGTACATTGAAAACACGGCGGCGTTTGGAGCCATATCTGGCTCCAAAAAAGGTGCTTCAAAATGGGCGCGCGGACTTACTTTCTATACCGTAATTATTCTAAGTTCTAAAGGTTATTTTTTACTCAAATGCGATTATGTTTTTGACGGTTTAGTTTGCTTTGATCAGTTTAATGTTTTTTCTTTGTACAATTAAGGGGCACGAGCAAATTATACTCGTTACGTAAATAGACCAGACCGTAGTGACCGTTTACCAAACTGGCCGTATGCAGTATATTGCTCGCAGATTATACAAAAAAGAAATGTAACACTAAACGACACACACTATGAGACATTTGCTGTACTCAATGAAGTTATTTACAATTTAGTCTTAAAGATATTAATTCATACATGTTAACAATACTGATCAAAATAACCTATATATGCCTATATCAAGAAGGTACACAATACAAACACTCGTGTGCCGACTCAAGAAAAAAGGTAACAATTCCAAGAATATAGCGGGTTAACGCATAATTTCAACAACATCGAACCAAACAATTATTTGCTTGGTTGTTTCCTTTATGATTCAAAACCGTCGAATGAGTCACTACTTCTTAATCACTCAATAAACGTGTATATTGTAATGTTATGTTACCGTGATGTTTTAGCTGAACAGTTTGTAATTTCTTTTCCTCCTTACATTATGTTCGAATATACGGTAAATAATAGATTTTAAAGACTTATTGAATGACAAAATTCAAAATTCAAAATTCAAAATCATTTATTCAGTTTAGGCTACAAATAGCTCTTATGAACGTCATTTTATGCCAAATGAATTTGACCTTTGAATAAAACCCTCACGGATTTAGTTCTAGCTCTTCAAGTTGCTAGAATAGGTCATTGTAGATTGTAACATTATATACGAGCGATTTGTAACCCAAGTTCCTTATGCAACAAAGATAATACTAAGCTATTCCGCGATACACCCACGCGACCAAAACGAGAACTGTTGCAAGAAGTGTGTAAGTACAATTTATAGGAATAAGTGAATTAATCATATTATGCGATTATGAACTATGCGTACTATACAAGTAAGCACATTTTGACTAGGTATTACGTAAACTTTTTATCTCTTATCAAAGCAATCGACACTGCTATGGTTAACTATTATTACGTGATAGTTAGGGTAGGCTGATTATGAGTTCTAATTATGCGCATAGAAACTCAGTTACCTTATAATCTAAAGATCCCCTTTACGAGTTTCCATTTTACTTAAAAAACTTTGTTTATATTCCTAATTATAATTATTGACAAAATTAAATTATTCTGTTTATAATGGTCAATGAGGAGCTCGATGGCGCAGTGGTTAACACGCCCGGTCTGCGAGTGCTGAGGTTAAGCAACTTTCTCAAAGGTCGGTCATTGGATGGGTGACCAAAAATTTATCATCTCGAGCTTCTCCGTGCTTCGGAAGGCACGAAAGCCGGTGGACCCGGCTGCACTAGCAGTCGTTAACAACCACCAATCCGCACTGGGCCCGCGTGGTTATGGCCTGTTCTCCCTATCCATCCATAGGGAAGGCTCGTGCCCCAGCAGTGGGGACATAAAAATGAGCTGATGGTGATGATATTGGTCAATAAATGATTTTGATAGAGAACGCATCATCATAAACGAATGTGACTATTTACTAAAATCTGTTTATTATAATAAATAAAATAGTATCGTAACTTAATATTATAAATGCCAAAGTGAGTTGGCTTGTGTGTTTATTGTTTGATACGCTCACACGCGTAAACTATTTAACCGATAATCATGAAATTTTGTACACATTCTCAAGAGTATAATCAATTACATAGGATACATATTATTAAAAAAAAGTGAGTTTGTTTGATACGCTTTCACGCGTGAACTATTCAACGATCTGTTTGTTTTGTTGTCATAGAAACTGTCAAAGAAGTACGAAGTCCGCCGGGTCAGCTGGTACAGATATAAATATATGTGCATGGGTTACAAAAGTACTTAGTTTACATTGGTCGTAAATGTGTCAAGATCGTGACCCTTCCGTGAGGGAACATTTTTGATTGTTAGAGACTTAGCAATAATGATTGTTGACAGGCCTAGCTTGGGTGGCGAGCGCGAGCGGCGCGTCCGGCGGCATATGCGAGAAGTACAAGACCTATACGGAGACGATAGGCGGCATGTACCAGAGCACGAAGCGCTCCCTCAACACTGGCATCATCACCTTCGTCAACTACAACAGCCGGGTGCCGCCTAAAGTCAGCCAGCTCACGCTTGCGCACGAGATTGGACATAACTTTGGATCACCGGTCAGTACTAAGGCTGAATTCAAGTACGAATTTTAATGTATTAATCGTATATACTAATTTTATTTGATTTGAAAAAAGAGACAAAGTATTGAAACAATTCCACGGGCGGGATTCGAACCCGCACTCCATGACATGCCTGGTCAGGTGCACTACCAACTATGCTATAATGGCTCTAACCTACTCGCCGAAATTAATCAACACTATCGACTCTTACTCTGTAAGCCAAAGGAGCCCTATTCAATGTAGACAACTACGCTACGTCATCAACATCATCATCCGATTTTAGTACCTATTTGATTTGTTTTAATTTTTACAACTTAAAATTTAATTTATTCCTTTTTGACTACCAACGCTTTATTTCTAAATATTGAGCTGATTTGGCTACCTTCATAATGTTCGATTGCTATAAGCCTACATTGTATTAAGAATTTTTAAGTTAAGCATAAGGCGTTGCTGTAAACAATTCCAAGACATATCAGTAGCGCTTCAAACTGGACTTTATTAACTATCACATAAGGTACACCGCAATCCAATAAATACTACATGAGTATTAGTTGTTGTGCAGTGAAAATAATATAAACTCAATCGCAACTGGCCTTGAATTGGCACCGTTCCACGAACTCTTATCATCCAAGTTATTGTGACAGCGGAGCGGCAAGAGCAGCCGCACAATCCGCGGAAGTTTGCGGTTTTGTGTTTCCATTGTGTCGTTATTTGTATGGGCGCTAATTACGTTCAATAAAACCGTTTTTGACAGACGACACTTGCCTTCTGTTCTTGATAATGGCACTGACGAAGTTATTACAATGTTTAATTTATAATTTGTGACGATATTAACATCTTGAGTAAGGTCATTAAAAACCTGAACACGACCGCTTTAACAGTCACATGATATAGCTTCCCATCGGATACTTTGTTTTAAAAGTTTCATTCAGCCAAATAATATAATAAGAGCTTGAGAGCTTTACTCTATATGAAATTGAATGGTGTCCGTTAATAAATAAATAAATAAATGTCTTTATTTCTCTCTCACACGTTTACAATTTTTGTTTTGTTAATGTTATCAATATAAAAAAACCAATAATTTTTTATCGTAATAATGAGACTGTTCACAAATTAGGTTTTGCCTTACTGACAATCGTATTGACAGCACGACTACCCGTCCGAGTGCCGGCCGGGCGGCATCGCCGGCAACTATATAATGTTCGCGTCGGCCACGTCCGGCGACCGGCCGAACAACAGCCGGTTTTCGGCGTGCTCGGTGGGAAACATCAGCGCTGTACTGGACGCTGTTAGAGACGGCCGCAAGCGCAACTGTCTGTCCGCTAGTGCTGGTGCCTTCTGCGGAAACAAAATCGTCGAAGTCGGAGAAGAATGCGACTGCGGTAAGTACAAGCTGTCTTGTAAAAGCGTCGGTCGACTAACAGCCGGTTCTTGGCGTGCTCGGTGCTCATCATTAGCGCAGTACTGGACGCTGTTAGAGACGGCCGCAAGCGCAGCTGTCTGTCCGCCAGTGCTGGAGCCTTCAGCGAGAACAAAATCGTGGAAATTGCGGAGGAGTGCGACTGCGATCAGTACAAGCTGTCTTAACATATCACATCGGACGAACAACTGCCGGTTCTCGGCGTGCTCACTGGGCAACATTTTTACCGGAATAGACCGCAAGCGCAACGAAATCGACTAAATTTGAGAAGTGATAAGCTGTCTCACTACTGCACTGCAGTGTTGTTGTTCTTATTTATATAACCATTCTTAAGACACTTGTTGCCTTATTTCGTAAAAATAGTAAAAAACCAACAGATGGGTAAATCTATTTAAAAACATTTTATAGTGTGCTAAACTCGTCTTAAAATCCATCAGTATTTTTTTTCTTTCTAGACTATGACACGGTTGTCATGACTACTATGTTGAACATTTGCTTTTTTCTCACAGGTTATGACGAAATAGAGTGCAAGGACCACTGTTGCTACCCGCGCCAGGTCAGCTCGTACGACAAGGAAAAGAATATCACTGCCAAAGGATGCACGAGGAAAGCTAATACTCAGTGCAGGTAAAAACTATCTATTTCTGCTTTTTTGATTAGTATTTTTGTAGTAGTTATAAGCATTATAATAAAGAAAACTAACTAAGTTAGCGCAGCGACCCAAAGTGTTGCGCCTTAGATAATAAGAGCCTCCGTCTGGATGTCCTGCGTCGCCCCCTGCCTGTCATCCGCGTGGAGCCCGCGCAAGTCCTTCCCGACCTCATTCCCTGCGGCACTTGGGACGACCAACAGGCCATCGCCGTCGACCACTAGCCCGCCCCACGTACGCCACTTTACCGCAAGATCTTCTCCGAGCGAGTGGCCGAGCCAGCAAAGACTTTAGGCTTTTATCTCGACGATGACGTTCGGCTCGGCTACCAGATCTTCAAGCTCTACATTCGTCTCCTTCCTCCACACTTATATTACATGCATTAAATATTTAGACTTTTCATAGTAACGTTATTAACAACGTTATCTTACGAATGGTCGTCGAACGTCTTTAAAAACATATTATTATGAATATTCAATTAATAACTATAAAATGTATTGCAGTGATGTTTTCTTTAACTCAAGTCAACAATATGAATGAGTATGTCCATACTTTTTTTTTTATAAAAGTCGTTACTCCTATAAAAGCTGTGCAGTTTCTTGCGCCCATTCTTCTCCACAACAAACTATTCAAAAGTACTATTTTTAAATAACTTGAGTAAAAAAAAATTTTGAGTTTGTCTTCGAGAAAGTGCCTACTTTAGACTTAGTCCACATACTAATGCGGAGTGTCAATTGTAGCCCGTCCCAAGGGCCGTGCTGCCACTCGCAGTCGTGCCAGTTCGTGAACGCGCGCGCCAACGAGACGTGTCGCGAAGCCTCTGAGTGCAGCCACGCCTCCTTCTGCTCTGGCGCCTCGGCGGAGTGCCCCGAGTCGAGGGCCATGTCTAACCACACCCAGTGCAACAATGGTGAGCATATTACTTTATTAAATTAGTAATTTTTCTGTTTGTTTGTAGTAGCTAGTCTTAAAAGTACTGGATGAAGGATGCGTACCGGCGAGTTCTGATCTGGCGTTATGACCTGACGTAGATGGTCCCTTGTGCTTGCGCAAGGTTATTCTGACACCTACTTTGTAACCGGAAGGTTGGTAGGGGGTGACACCCCCTACCAACCTTCCGGTTGGTATAAACTTTAAAGTAGTGTATAGCGGGTTGTTTGTTTGTAGTACGTGTCCAAAAATAAAGATATTACTTAAGAGTTTTTCTTTAGTTTCGTTAAAGTTTATCGATCGGCTACTATATTTTATTTACACAGATTCTTCACATAAAGAGTTACATGGTTACAGTTTTGCAGTGGTATTTCCGACAGTTATTTATGCTAACTTTCTTAAAAACCATAAAATGTATGCTTAATTAAAAGAAAATAACTTTTGATTTGATTGTTTGATTGATTGATTAAACATAATTTACTCACAGAATAGTTTTGAGAATAAATGAACTACTGCATCCGTTAACAACAAAGAAACGGACTTTATCCTAAAAACGCGTTCAAAAACATAGACAAAAATTTTTTTAAACCATGTTTATCAACATTGAGACAATCTTCTAAAACAACATCTTTGCCACAGGCACTCAGCTATGCATCAACGGCGAATGCAGCGGCTCCATATGCCTCGCGTGGGGCATGAAGGAGTGCTTCCTCTCGTCAGCGCCAACGCGCATCGGCGACGGCGTCACCGCAGTGGTGGATAGGCGGACTCTGTGCCAGCTCGCCTGCCAGACCGGTCCCGGTGTGGAGACTTGCCAGAGCACCGCGGAGTTTGCACACAGAGTTGACCTGCCAACGGGCGGAATCAGTTTGCGACCGGGTTCCCCTTGTGATAACTTCCAGGTGAGTCAAGTGTTTGTGTCTGTTATTTTGTAATTCAAGCCATAGTGGTAAGGAACGCTCTATGCCAGCTCGCTTGCCAGACCGGTTCCAGTGTGGAAACATGCCAGAGCACCGCGGAGTTTGCACACAAAGTTGTCCAGGGCGGGATCAGTTTGCGACCGAGTTTGCCTTGTAATAACTTCCAGGTGAGTCGAGAGCTCTTTTCTTGTTATTTGGCGATTAAAGCAGTGGTAAATAGGCTGGCTCTTTGTCAGCTTGCCTGCCAAACCGGTCCCGGTGTGGAGACATACGAGAGTACAGCAGAAATTGCACACAGATTTGACCTGGGCGGGATAAATTTTCAGCCCTGGTATTTATTAAAATTTGTTTTTGTGTGTTTCATGAAACGGGTGTATGATCATGCTATATGCATGAGGGCAATGTAAGTTATATACCCGTCAACCTGATGTCAGAATGTCGATTGTATTAGATTTAGAATCTAAACAAACCATTTTTGTTGTAATGTACTTTTTGTGTAAGTCTATTACTCTATTTAAAAATATCTTTCCCACCAGGGTTACTGCGACGTGTTCCTCAAATGCCGCGCGGTGGACGCTGAAGGTCCGCTCGCTCGCCTCAAGAACCTCTTGCTGAACCGCGCCACGCTGCAGACGGTGCAGGCGTGGGTGACGGAGCAGTGGTGGCTGGTACTCGTGGGGGGAGTGGCGCTGGTGGTCTGCTGCGGCGCCTTTGTTAAGTGTTGTGCGGTGCACACGCCGTCTTCCAACCCTAAGCGGCCGCCGGCGAGGTGAGTGACCTTTTTTCTTTCTACTTCTGTTTTTATGTAGAGAAAATTCGCCTTCATCATGTCGTGCGTGGTGGTGTTTCCAACTCTAAGCGGCCGCCTGTAAGGTCATTTTATGTCCCCATTGTTTGAGCACGATTCTTACCTATGGATGAAAAGACCACAGGGAGATCGCGCCATAAACCACCACGCGGGCCCAATATGGTGGTTGTTAACGGACTGCCAATGCAGCCTGGATCAGCGGCTGCTAGGTGAGCAACCTTCTGAACCGTGTCTCGATACAGTGAGCAGTGTGGTGGTCGGTGCTGGTGGTATGCTGCGACGCTTCTGTCATGTGCTACGCGGTGCACAAGTTGTTTGTTACCACGTTTATTTCCTACTAGCTGTCCCGGCAGACCTTGTTCTGCCCTATTTCTCTAAAACAAAGTTACATTGATTTTTTTTATGTTAATAGCTGTCCCGACAGATTTCGTTCTGTCAAAAATGATTAGCCTGTCGCAGTCTAATAGAAATAAAATAACATTGAAAGATTTTAGTAATATCTAATGTGATGATATTTTTATTGTAATGCCTTATGGTACACAATAATTTTTGTTTGATTACTTGGCGCGTAAATAAATAAATCTAAAGGTTTTCCGATGCGGGAGCACGCAACATACAACTGTCCATGAGAGAAGCATGGGGTTTCAATATTAATGCCGCAAACGTTCAATGACTGGCCCTGAGATTTATTTATGGTCATAGAGAAAGCAAGCCGCACTGGAAATTGCAGTCGTTTAGATACAAACGGTACGTCAGTTGGGATACCATTGGGATGCGGGGTATCAACACATCTTCTCCCTTATATTTTCCCTTTAGAATGGTTGCCTCGATCACATTGTTCAGTAATTTTTCACTGCTAGCCGTATGCCGTTACAAAGACGCGGTTGGTTGATATTTCGCAACATTATGACCACCGATCCTACTTTTAATTGAAGATTATGGGGCGGCAATCCTGGCAAATCAAGCGAGTTCAAAATTTCTGGTGGATAGTTAACGACATCATCTTGGTTAGTTGCGCAATCAATTGATTTGTATGTCCTTAACTCACTGCCAATTACGTTTTGGAAATTTTTGAAAAAAAAATTATTTCATTTACAGTTAATATAGCTCATTCACTCAACCAACAATGATCTTTGTAATTTTGAGCGACGTTTGGGAACACCTTTTGTATAAGCTCAGTTTTTGATTCAGTAAACTGACAAAAATTGACAGGAAATGTAATGCACAGCCTGTCAAAACGTATACAGGGACACATACATACATTAAAAATAATTATAAAATAAATTTGAGGGAACTCATTATATTATTTTCATTAATGACGTGCAACTTCTAATCAGCTTGAAGCTCAGAATAATAACTAAAGCTATAGAAACCGGACTAAAATAGCAAAGGTGTCACCAGATTTGTGACGTCATATTTGAGGTAATGTAGTGAGTGACTTTATAAAGGACTCAAAAATTTTTTTTGATCACTGATTATCTGATGACCGTTTGACATAACAATACAAAAAATAAAAACTAAGTGTCAACCATTTGTCGCACGCCAACCTCCTTTTATAGCCATAAGATAGACCGGAAGCAAACATAGTTGCACGATTTTTATTTTAGCCATCCTTCTATAGCTTTAGTTCTTGTTCTGAGGCTTGAAGGCATACCAAAGATAATCCTTACGCACTTTTATTTTGTTTTGATTAACGTCAAATGTTTGACATCTGGTGACAGAGTGGTTTGTATGGGAAAAGAAAATTGTTGTTTTTACCATTTTCCTCGTATTTTTACGTTTTTTCTCTCCATATGAACCTTCCTCAGACTTCATCGTACACAACAAAAAAGAAATCAGCCAAATCGGTTCAGCCGTTCTCGAGTTATGCGATTAGCAACACATTTAGCTTTTCATTTTTATTTATATAGATTATATCCTTTTGGTAATTTTGTGCGACTAAGCGCTCTTACACACAAACAACTGTCTACCGAGGCCTTAAGTAACTGCAGTCGCTGTCATGAGCTCTTTTTATGAAACTCTGCTTTTAAATTTGGTAGGTAGTTTGTTATTAGTTCATAAGTTGTTACATGTCGAGTATAAATTGTGAATAATCACCACTGCTGGGCAAAGGCCTCCATTATCGAAATCGAGTCATCACTACATTTGATAAGTAATAAAATAAAAAATAAATAAAATGAGGCGCCGCCGCCGTAGCGCAGATGGCGTTGCTTGTAGTTTTGGCGTGCCGAGTCCTCTCCTCCATTGTGGTTTCCTCAACAGCGCTTTGTCGACGGCTGCCGTCGACAAAGCACTCGCTAGCCGCCAACATATCGGCGGTTGACAGGTCTCTCTATTTCTCTCTCTCTCTCTCGCAGGTGACAGCAACTGCAGTTACTCTGACGTCGTCAAAATGCCGCGCATGTGTAATGCTACGGCCACACTATCGCGCTATCGCGAACATTTGCCGTTTTCACGACAAGCAATAATTATATCTTTGACCGTGTTCTGAAATGTGACTATTGCTTGGCCCGACTTGTCGTGAAAACGGAAAATGTTCGCGATACCGCGATAGTGTGGCCGTAGCATTAGAGCCCCTACATTATATTATAATGTTTTCCTATTGTTATTGTAATTGCCTTCCCGCAGACGGTTGTCGGAGACGCTCCGCCGGCCGATGAACACGCTGCGCCGCATGCGTCACCCGGCGGCGCATGCGCGCGAGCCCCGCGCCCCGCCGCGGCCGGGCCACCGCCGCGCGCGCCCGCACAAGGGCTACGCCGCGCCGCTCGCGTACCCGGCGCGCGACAACGGTACGTACTCACCACACAGCTCCACGCTGCAGACACTCCGCGGCCGATGGACACGCTGCGCCGCATGCGTCACCCGGCGGCGCATGCGCGCGCGCCCGCACAAGGGCTACGCCGCGCCGCTCGCGTACCCGGCGCGCGACAACGGTACGTACTCACCACACAGCTCCACGCTGCAGACACTCCGCGGCCGATGGACACGCTGCGCCGCATGCGTCACCCGGCGGCGCATGCGCGCGCGCCCGCACAAGGGCTACGCCGCGCCGCTCGCGTACCCGGCGCGCGACAACGGTACGTACTCACCACACAGCTCCACGCTGCAGACACTTCGCGGCCGATGGACACGCTGCGCCGCATGCGTCACCCGGCGGCGCATGCGCGCGCGCCCGCACAAGGGCTACGCCGCGCCGCTCGCGTACCCGGCGCGCGACAACGGTACGTACTCACCACACAGCTCCACGCTGCAGACACTTCGCGGCCGATGGACACGCTGCGCCGCATGCGTCACCCGGCGGCGCATGCGCGCGCGCCCGCACAAGGGCTACGCCGCGCCGCTCGCGTACCCGGCGCGCGACAACGGTACGTACTCACCACACAGCTCCACGCTGCAGACACTTCGCGGCCGATGGACACGCTGCGCCGCATGCGTCACCCGGCGGCGCATGCGCGCGCGCCCGCACAAGGGCTACGCCGCGCCGCTCGCGTACCCGGCGCGCGACAACGGTACGTACTCACCACACAGCTCCACGCTGCAGACACTTCGCGGCCGATGGACACGCTGCGCCGCATGCGTCACCCGGCGGCGCATGCGCGCGCGCCCGCACAAGGGCTACGCCGCGCCGCTCGCGTACCCGGCGCGCGACAACTAGCACAGTCAACAGCAAAGGTGATGATTGGTCAAGTTTCAAAATATGAAATCAGTATGACAATCAAAACTTTTTAAACGCATATCGAAAAACCTTCGAGTATCTACTAGTACAGTCGCCGTCAGATATTTTGTAGCAGACAAAGTGACCAAATACTTTTGAACATTCCAAAATGTCAATAAGTTCCATACGCTACAAGTTACCATTAATAACTGAACATTAATTACTTCATTAATATCTGAGCAGATGCTAATCATTAACTACTTAACACACAACTAACCAATAATATCTGAACACATCACGATGGTGTGATCTTAAATAACTAAACAGTATAGGAAAAATTGCAGTAGGAAGTGCTTCCAACTTTACAATAAAAACTGTTTTAATAGGAACTCTTTTGATAAATATATATATAGTATGATGACGCTGGCAGTTTTTAACACTTTGTACTTTTCAGTCTTGTCTTACTGTCAGGATAAATGTGATATCCAATATCTATTTTCTTTTATTTACATTGACATATTGCAAATGAAATAATACAAAAGTGTTGTAATTCAAACTATCTATTTTTTTCAGAATCAACTAAAAAAATATTATATATTTTGTGGGCATATAGGTTGGTTCATGGTGTTAGACGTACGTATGTGTTATGTCAAATTCATATTTTAATATGACACTATTGTATTATGGTGCGATATCAGTTGTATTGTACTCGTAAGTGTTTATCTGCGTAGATACACTTGACGTGATGAGTGTTCAGATATTATTGGTTAGTTGTGTGTTTAGTAGTTAATGACTAGCATCTGCTCAGATATTATTGAAGTAATGAATGTTCAGATATTAATTGTAACTTGTAGTGTATTTAACTTACTGATACTAGTACTCGAAAGTAGTATCGATGCCATATTAAAATATCGATACTTGTGAGCACTCAATCAATTTTTAAAAACATTAAATAAATTCATAATAATGTCTGATATGCTTAATAGAGCAAGAGAACAAAATGAAAAAAGTAGTTCAATTCATCTTCAATTAAGCTTCGTGCCCGGTGAACACGCATGCAGAGTCTTTACGTAAGATAACAGTTCAAAAATATACAGGTGCCGAACGAAACGGGCAACTGAATATAGTACACGGCTGCACATTAAGGCCTGTATTCACTTTGATTAGTGATTAGTGCAGGTGCTTAGTGATTAGGATTAAACACGTGTGGACAGCGATTGATTAGTGCGAATGATGTAGTAAAGTGAATAGACGCGGGTCCCATTTTTTTGCGAGTGGACTGCGAGTAGCCACGTCCCGCGCGCCCTTTACTTACACTACCAAAAACTGTCAAATTTCCTCATGATACTTTGAACTTTAACCTCCTTATTCATAAAAACTATTTAAGCATTATTTAGTTAAATATTGTTTTGTCAACGTCACACAAACGTCGTTTTGAATTTGAGAAAAAGAGACAAAACAATGATTAACTAAATAATGCTAAAATAGTTCTTATGAATAAGGGGGTTAGTGCCTTACAAATATACAAAGAATAAGGTCCGAATAGTTATTCCGTGTTTTGTTTCTGTCATGTAAACGTCATTTCAAATCAGAGCAAAAGAGATATTTATTTTTTGTTTATTTGCAAGGCAGTAAGTCTTTAGCATATAGTTGAATATTTATTGAAATGCCCTCGTATTTTGACATCCGTAATTTTATTACCTCTGCAAAAAAAACTATATGCCAGATTTTGGATTTTCAATTATTTTTAATTGTTATTCAGTCTGTCAACTGTGGTTACAATATAATATGATTATTTTTGTACAGCTTAGAAATTATAAAAGAATTGAATGCAACAATATGCCAAAATATATAATGTTTTTCTCTTAACTTAAAGCCATCGAGTTTGAGAACTCAGCCTTATATCAAAGTACCACTTTGTCACATGCACATTATAATTACAGCGACAGCGCCGCCCGGCCCGAGCGGCCGCCGCGAGCCATACGCGAACGCGTACCCGCAGTCGTACGAGATGCGGCCCGCGCAAAAGGTCTGACAGTACGAGTACTGCGCGGGCGAGCTGGAGCTAGTCGCGCTCGCGCCCGGCGTACCCCTGTTACTAGGGTACGTGCTGCGGCCCGAGGCCCCGCCCCGCCCCGACCGCACCGTCGCCTCGCAGACCACCATCACGCTGCACTCGCCCGACTCGCTCACCGTCACGCACCCGAATCGGATGCAGGCGGACATCTAAGACAGACTATTTCCAATTTGGAATACGCTAGCTCAGTCATAAACGAATGTCGGCTAAGAATTCGCTGGCTCAACAAAAACAAATGCCGGCCAGTGACGAATGTCGAATTCGCTGGCTGAATAAAAACAAATGTGGGTCAGGTTCGAATTTAGAATTCGCTGGCTGATTGAAACAAATGCCGGCCAGTGCTCAACACTGCCTCGAAAGAATTCCTGCAGAAATGTGTTTTACCATTTTAGAATTTGCCGGACGACCTGAGTGTCTACTGCGAGTTTTATTCTCCATTCCACCGATTGTAATAAATTTTAATGGCGTCGAAGTGTTACAAGTTAGTTACACGAGTTTGTCACTAGGTGGCGCTGCTTCGATTAAAGTTAATGTCACTCGTTCGATTAGTGAAAAAAACTCGCACTCGGCACGCTGTATAATATGCCGGTCAGTGCTAAACACTGCCTCGATGAAGAAACGCCTGCAGAAATGTGTGTCTCAAATTTAGGACAAGCCTGTACTGGCTTTATAAAAAAAAAACAGAAATGTAATTACCTGTACGGAAAGAAGGACTCTGCAGGTGGACTATAGAACGATAAGAACTAGCAGCGCTAGATGTTTCCAATGCTGGCTGTGGAATAAACTACGTCATAAATTCAGTTCGTCGCTTACGCAGCTTTGCCAGCGTGCATTAGTAATCTAGGTCATATTCGTTGCTTCTCATATAATACCTATTAAATATGGCAACGCCTTGTATGACGTGTATCGTGATTCATATATAAATCACTGCGTAAGTGACTAACTGAATACCTGTCGCAAATCTTATAGTTCCCTTTAGCTTAATCGGCGCAAAACAAATAAACCTATAAACGTACCTTCACGATATTATCTTCCAATGAGATAGAACTGCCTGTCGATAAGACTGGTGCTCAGTTAAAATAATAAAAAACGCCTACGAGTGTTTTTAAGAATGCCTCCCTTTCAAATAAAAGACAATTAGCCTATAGATGTGAAAACTGGCTGTTGACAACCCTTAAGTGGCTCGTAAACTTAACAACTGGCTGTTAACCTTCACACTGCCATGCGTTTGCCCCAAAATTGTATCAATAACGGAAATATCGATCTCTCATGCAATGACGAAACAGTTAAATACCATAAGTTGATTTCTTTATTTTTTTCATTTAAAAATACAAGCCAGCGTCAAACTGGTCGAAGCATAATTAATGGTATAAATACATTGAAGTACAATAAGTTCGAATAAGTAAGTTTTAAAGTCTATTTTTGTTGGAAATAAAGAGGTCAAAATACATTGAAGTACATTAAGGTAAAATAAGTTTCAATGCGTAAGTTTTAAAGTAGGTATATTTTTGCTTAACCCTTTGAACGCCGTTGACGGATATATCCGCAGACGTGGGTGGATATTTTGACGCCTCCGACGTATATTTCCGTCTTGAAGTTTAACGGTTAATTAAACATTGCAACATACATGTTTGTTTTAATTATGTATGCACGTATACAGTATCTTTCATACATTTGCATTTTATTAGAAAAGATACAAAAATGAATGCGTTTTCACTAAGTGAAAATGTTTTTACTAGTCAAGTAAAAATAGCGTACTTTTCCAGCCACTGTGACGCCAGTGACGGTTTAATCCGTTGAATAGTGATGTGAATGCATGCGTTTTTTCTCTTATAATAAATAATCTTATGTTTATTCCCTCACGAGAATGTAAGTAGATTAAGTTAATTTTGCTTATGTACTTAAATGATGATTAAATAATGGCAAATAAAAATTATAAGTATCAAGAATAATAGACTAAATCACAACCTTCAAGAAACGAGCCTATTCCTTCCTTAAAGGCCGGCAACGCATCTGTGATTCCTCTGGTTTTGCCATGGGTGTCCATGGGCGGCGGTGATTGCTTTGGTGATTGCCATCAGGTGACCCGCCTGCTCGTTTGCCTCCTTCTAATATAAAAAAAAAAAACCGTTTTATTTTACAATCACTATTTGAAATTCCGGGCTCTTGAAAGTTTTGAATTGTAAATTTCTTAGTCAGTTTCTTGCGCCCATTCTTCTCTACAGCTAAAAAATAGACGTCCTGAAGGGTAGTAGGTAAAAATGTTTGGACGATTCAAAAACACTTTTCTTAAGGTTATTTGAATGTTTTTTTTTGACTTTAACTTGATTTACCTACAAGTGTACACGCTGCGTCACATCGACCTTCTTAAATCTGTCAAAATTCCTCAATTTGATTTGAACTCGATATGTGGGACATCAAGTTTAAAATTGGTTTAGGAAATTTGACAGATCAGGGTAAGTCGGTGTAACGGTGACTGTACATTTACACTTACAGAAATAAAATTGTACAAATTCGGTATTTTTTTTTTAATTTTTCGATAAACAGTTTTGCACCTCCATATTAAAAAATAATTAAAACAAAAATAGAGATAATTTCCATCACCACACGCCGTTGACGGATTAATCCACCACTAGGGATGGGTATCAACCACTTAAAGGATAACCTTTTAAATTTGTTTCTTAAGTGTTTTCATTATGAGCACTGGTTAATTTTATTTGTCTATTTTTTTAATGAATGTAGTTAACATCCGTTATATATTTTTTTAATTTACTGCAAAGTTTACGTTGCATTTTTATGTCCTTAAATCTACCTTACCGATAAGTGTAGAACAACACTAGTCCTTGGATCTGTCCATCCCCTTAGAATAGTGTTCGGCGTACGTTGGTGTTATTCATTTTTGAAGGTTGGCGTTCAAAGGGTTAAATCAAAAACGCTGACAGGATAAGTTATTGTCGTTTTTTTAAATGCTAAGATGGTATTGACCACTTATGTTGTATTGATCAATTTGATGCCGTCTGCTGTTTTTATCATAAAGTACATATACATTGCTCAGCAGTGCTGTGCAACTGATATACAGGTTTTATTGGGGTTACGAGTGTCTAAAAGGATTTTTATTTAATTAAACACATATCACTTATTCATTTTAAACCTTGTTGAGATTAACGTAATGTTTAATGTTGTAACAAACTGTTTCGTCAATGCTAGAAGCTACATACATAATATTGTCAGCCATCTGGTTTTCGTAGCCACTTTATATTTTTTGTAGCGAATTACGTCACATTCCAATCTATGACATTTATTCCTTACCACTTAAAATAACATTGCATTTTCCCGAAACCACCTGCCCCACCCATATGTCATGTATTTACCTTATATTTCTATCGTTTTGTAGAGCGAACTTACAATTACAATCAAGTCAAACACGTGATGATACCTTGCTATTTTAGTGATTCAAAAGATGCAGTGGTTCCGTTTCTAATTCATAAGAGATAATGAATTTGCTCAATCAAATAAAACGTAATCGACTCAACGCCGAAGGGCACTGAGCTCAAATTCAAGCACGGTCGGCGTGCGATGCGACGTGATCTGTAAAATTAATTATTTTTATATATAAAAATAGTAAAATAACTTTTAAAGGGCAGTATAACAATCACGCGAACCAGTGAGACTTTTATATTCGATAAATAAATGTGTTGCTCCCATCACCGGACATTTATGTATATTTTTGTATATAAATGAAGAGGTATACAAAGGCTACGATGTAAAAATATCAAACGTAACGTTCATACCGATATAGAATACTGTATAATACTGCATTGTTTTACTCGAATCTCTGTAAGTGTAATAATTTTTATATAATGTTGTTTTAAACGTATTTAATGTTAACGTGTAAGTGGAATGTCGAGGTGCCATTATACCAATTTGTATTCCTGTTCCTTTACTTTCCTCGTTTGATTTCTGCATTAGTGATCGCAGTGTAATCATCATACACTATTATTATTAATTAGTGATTATAATGGGCTCAAAATAGTAACCTGTTTTCAAAATTACATTTAGTCTTCCTATGGCCACTAATGTACTTTTGGATTCATTCAACTTTATTTAATCTATATTAAGTATTGTATATTGTAAAGATGTGAAATTTTAACAGTATTGCCAAATGATCAAATGTAATTAGACTGAAAAAAAATGTTTCAATTTGCTATGATAAAATTTTGTAAAATGCATTTTTTATTTTATAGTTGTGTGTATGAGTTTAGTAGTGCGTATAAAGGGCTCAAATACCATTACAATGTATTTGGTTAACATTTGCTATGATTTTCTGGTGGATACAAATTTGCATATCACAACTTGTATGTATATCGGATTCGAACGAATATTTTGTTGTACGGTTCTGCTGAATTGATCTCTTTGATAAGTAATGATATTTTTTATTGTGAATCATACTACGTAGAGTTACTTTCCGTCGTGCAAGCCAAAGAGCATGATGTATTTTTATTATTTCTATACATTTAACGTTAAGGGTTGATCTTATAAGTATACCATATTTTAATGCCATTTTATTAGTGAATTTTGAAAGAATACGCGAATTCTCGTAACTGTACTATAATGTATATTTGTATGTAAACCGAGAGTATAATGTTTCTGTTCTGTTTTAGAGCGACTTGACCAATCGTGTAATGAATGGACGACATATTTCCATCTGTAGTAGTACTCAATGGCATTATTTCTCCTAAGTATAAGCTAGATTACCGTAATAGATTATTTAAATGACAATGTGAATATTTTTAATTAACAAGATGAATGTTACAACATGTGATTTCAAAATAATAAAAAAACAATAAATTTTACATGAAAATATTGCATTTTTATTGATTTGGTGTTTGAAGTTTGCATGTCCAAAAAGTGGCTGATATAGTTTATTGTATGTGTCAAATAATGCTCTAAGGTCAAAACACACATGCAATAAGTTTTATTTTACTTGTAGGTAAAGGTATTTTTGACGATATTTGTGAAACGGCTGGCAAGAGCTGGATGGGAGTAGACGCGGATCGTGATCACTTGGCGAGGTTTATGTCCAGCTGTGGACTATAGCCTGATGATAATGACAATGCTTGAATCTATTTCAAAATTCAAAAAATTCAAAATTTAAAATCATTTATTCAGTTTAGGCTACAAATAGCTCTTATGAACGTCATTATGCCATCGGTTCGTAAGTCTACTCTGGGCGGGAGATCTTGTACTGAGAAGAACCGGCAAGAAACTCAGCAAGTGTCCAGCTCTTTTCTCCCTTACAGCATCAAAAATATTGTAAAAAGCCCCATCATAAAAGGACACTTTCACATCACAAATAAAAACAAAATATATTTGATTGTCATACTCTTTTTATGAAAGGAAAGCTTTTGGCCGTCGTTTTGGGACGCTTCGGTGGCCGAGTGGCAGAGCGCTCGGCCTGATACCCGAAGGTCCCGGGTTCAATTCCCAGGTCGAGCAAAATGTATTTCGGATTTTTCGATGCATAGCCCGCATTTGGCAAGCATGGTGATTAACCCATCAATTGTAGCGATGACTTGATTTCAATGATGGAGGCCTTTGCCCAGCAGTGGGACAATTATAGGCTGTTTACTACTAAGCTTTGGGCTGTCACTTCTCATCGGGTGATTCATGTGTGTCTACAGCTTCCTCATAGGCATAAGAGAAATTCTAAGCATGCCATATTTTAGAGCATAATTGGAGCAATCAAAGGTTTCAGTCATACATTTGGAGCCACCTCAACTTCGTTACTATGAGTTGTTTTTTGTGTGTAAGCTGGAGAAACGTGTCTCCAGCTGACACATGCCGTTTAGGCAAACCAGTGAAGCTTGGGTTATAGACTATAGTCAGAAATTTAGAGCATAATTGGAGCAATGAGAGCCAAAAAAAACTAACCATCACACTCAAATACTGTTGAAACTACAATCATAAAACTATGTGCGAGCTGGAGTACCGTGTCTCTGGCTTGCACATCAGTATCTTCGTAATTATTTAAGCTACAATTATGTATTATACCTCAAAATTTAGAGCCGAATTGGAGCATGAGGCTCCAAATTTATCAAAACTTTAGCTCGAATAGTTTTTGAGCTACGAACCGATATGTATGTGTAAGCTGGTGACACGTAACACGGGCTGACACATGGTGAATTACTGTAACTGTATAAGTTAGAGTTTCGTTTTAAATATCAAATAATACGTTATAATTGCAGCACACACGAGGCATAATTTCAAATCTCTGGGCCTCTTAGTTTCCAAACTATAAGCCAAAAACTATTTTCCCGCCAAAAAATTCAAAAATAGTGGCTCGGAAGCGGCTAAGGGCGCTGTTGCCGTTCCGTGCGCTACACTATTGCAATCGAGTTTGAACTTAAGAACTAGCATTATTAAGACTCAGTTTAATTTGCGCTCTCGATCGTTATAATTGAGGTACTGAAGAATGTTAGACTAGGAGCCGTCTGATAAACTGGTTAATTTATAAAAAGATAAGTAAAGTCTATTAAATTTGGGAATGTTTATATGACATATAAGTGGTTTTTTAACTGATCCTACTAATATTATAAGTGAGAAAATTTGTCTGTCTGCCTGTCTGTATCTTTGTTACTTTTTTACGCTGAAATTTGGCGTACACATAGATTTGGTCTGCCTAGATTAACACATAGGGCATTTTTATCAGCGCGGGCGAAAACGCGGGCAAAAACTAGGATTTTTATTGAGAAAATATTTGTAAAATAGGTAAAATAAACGTTTACTTAAGAATAATGGAAATCAAAAACTCAGCAAGCCATTTTTTTTTCGCGCATACCTTACAACCTCTCTTAACTGAGTTACTGATTGTTGTTCAATTATTTTACAAATAATATCATTAAAAAAATAAAATACCCCCCCCCCATTCTTTGATTTTCGTGGAGTGTCCCAAGCCCCGATCAGTAGGCTTAGCCAAAGTAACATTAAAAAAACGATAGCGAAGTTCGAAAAGAATAAAATGTATGGGATTGACATAAGCCGCTTATATTCAAAACACAGTTTATTTGCTTCAAAGGTTTTTGTATATTTTTAGCATAAATGATTTATTTTGATTTCCGTGGTTTTGATTTGCGTGGATTACGTGGTAGTTCTGACCCACGCAAATCAATTTTTGACCATGCAAAACTTTGAGTTTATTACTAGTTATGGATAACAATATTTCCTATTACTTTAGTTAAATGTAAATTCGTTTAAATCAAACTTAAAATGACACATTTGATGGGTTTTCTGACTTTAACAAATAATAAATAATGTTAAACTGATTCTAATATAAAACGATTTCAGCCTTAGTAACTTATCTATTTTGTTACCTTAATTAATTACATAATAACTTCCTATCGTGGCAATTGAAAATTATTAAAAATAAAAAAAAAAACAGGTTATCAGACGGCTCCTAGTCTAACATTCTTCAGTACCTCAATTAAAACGATCGAGAGCGCAAATTAAACTGAGTCTTAATATAATATAGTATAATACATAATTGTAGCTTAAATAATTACGAAGATACAGATGTGCAAGCCAGAGACACGGTACTCCAGCTCGCACATAGTTTTATGATCGTAGTTTCAACAGTATTTGAGTGTGATGGTTAGTTTTTTTGGCTCTCATTGCTCCAATTATGCTCTAAATTTCTGACTATAGTCTATAACCCTAGCCTCACTGGTTTGCCTAAACGACATGTGTCAGCTGGAGACACGTTTCTCCAGCTTACACACAAAAAACAACTCATAGTAACGAAGTTGTGGTGGCTCCAAATGTATGACTGAAATCTTTGATTGCTCCAATTATGCTCTAAAATATGGCATGCTTAAAATTTCTCTTATGACTATGAGGAAGCTGTAGACACACACATGATGATTCAGTGCCTTTGTCAGTAAGGCGATGCTAATTTCCGTTCCGACTAGACAACAAATTAGTAATTATTAGAGTCAATTCACATTGAAGTGGGAGCGGCGCGCGGCACGCGGCCCGCAGTTTTACTGTCAAAACATTTTTAGCTTTATCTTTATATGGTAACGCATAAAACTAGGTGGCGATGTTTTAATCGCATACTTATTGTAGATTGTAGAACTAGATTCTATATATGAAATGTAATCCACTACACCTAGCCAATAAAACGTGCTTATTTATTACAGCGGACATTGTCGGTTAGTAACTTAAACGGGTAGGCTGGTTCATAGCAGTGTGAACGGTCAGGCCCGTTCGTGCGTGAGAGCGGAAACACGTGAATACAGTCATAAATGTGATGTAAAAACGTCAAGCGTGCAGCCTGAATAACCCCCGTTGTACTGACTGAGATTTTAAAGCTTTACGGTCTCTACGTAGGCCCGCAGGCGGACAGTCTGTAAATTTTGATTTTTGAAAAGGAATTGTAAATAAACCAAAGTTCTTTTTATTCAATGATTTAATAAATGCGTAGGTGGTATTCGTATATACAAGGTACAAAATTATAACACTATTTTACGGAATAAAGTGGATCGATGCAAAATCTGTATTGTCGTTTGTTTGTTACTAAATGATACAACGAGTGCAATGTTATGCTATATAATCTTAGTTAAGTCTGTAATCTATCTATCTCGGTTCTATTATTAACTAAAAACAGATTAAAATAAAATGAAAACTTAAAGCGAAGTAGATCCGTAGGTGTAGTGTTTCATTACACGTTTTTGCCAACATTGTTTGTTCAACTCATTAAACACTCGAGTTCAATAATATATGAGCACTATTTATTTGTACCTAATCGCATAGAACGCCCTAAATAATTTGACAGAATTTATATACCTACCTACCTAGTATATACTTTCATTGTTTCCTGAGAGTTTTATAACCACGAATTACATACAGTGAAATGGTACCTAGTATTGAGATATTATTGAACACGACTGTAGAGAGAATAAATTAATAAAAATAAGTTGGAATTCATGGTCTCGATTTTCGTATATTAGACATTACACCCAAAAACGACAATAAATGGTGTATCCCTTTGTAGGTTCATAAAACTGTTTAATACGAAGTACAAATATTATGCTTATGATCATCTTAATTCAGACAACTTCATATGCCAAATTTTACTGAAATGTGAGGCATTGTATATTTTTGACCATTATAAATACTTACGGCTGAATATTCAAAAGTCACTAAAGCAAATGGGTACAACTTAACATTTCAGGGTGGTTTCTATCCTTACAGATAGAAACAAAACTGAAATTAGGTATGTAAACTTATTTTTACAGATTTAAAGCAACCACCGTTAAAAAAACTCGCTGAGTGTTCGGCCATTAAATAAACAAGATACAGACTTTAGTTAAATGAAGGCGCATAAGACAGGAATTAACATTATAAAACGTTAATTGTTTATTTACCTATATGTATTTATATTAATTTTACATAAAGATTACAATTTGAAAAAAAACATTGTTGATAAAATTGCACGAGTGGGATTCGAACCCGCACCCCATGACATGCCGGGTCAGGTGCACTGCCAACTATGCTATCGTGGAATTTTTTCAAGTCTTTTTTCAAATTGTAACTTGTTCGCAACAAAATTTGCGTAAAATTATATGTAAATAATCATAAAGATTACAGTTAACATTATCGCAACAAAAACACTACCGATACGATCTATTACTAGCATCAATAAAATTATAATTGTAATAATATTAGGTGTATCGATATATTACTTCATACTATTTTTAAATTCTTATAAAATAATAATCCTATATAATAATGTACTTACGCAATTAAATCTTCGTAAAAAGGTGGGCTTACATAACACAATTTTTAAAGATTTTTACAATGTGTAAGAATTGGAAGGGCTTCAACTTGATTCGTTTTCAGATCAGAGACTCTATGATATAAAATTAATATTCAATGATAATTTTACAACAAAAACCGTCGGGTCAAATTCTTGGACAGGCTGCATCAAAATGATCAATAAAGTAATAAAATATCTAGGCATTCAATAAGTTTTTGCTCTAAGCACGTGGATATTTTTATTACTTTGATGTCTCACTATTTAGTCGCAGATTGTAAAACAGGTAGATGGACAAGTGACAAAACAAGATAATTGTGAATTGATACATTATAAACTCTTAAAAAACAAAAACCTTATATAAAGTAATAAAATTTCATAAAAAAAACATTGTTTATATGTTAGTATCAGCATAATCAAATGTTAGTTCTAAATAAGTATGTTTTAAAAATGTACCTACGTCAGTTAACCTTTGTAGCATTGTTAAAAATGTTTAACGGAATATTCTACCAGTCTCATTAAAACTACTTACACTTTGTGGAATACTGTGCTCAATTTAGATATCATAATGAGTACAAGTTTAGTATCTTCAATAATCTCAGAACAATACATAATTATTCTACTTGAAAGTTAGTGCCTTAAATTCTATGATGGAATTACTTCTTTACAAGGACAGTACAAATACAATAAGCATTATCTAATAACAGAAAAAAAAATGGGTTTTGGTTTTCTCGTAATAAATCTGCTTTTTCGAATTCCTTTATTAACAGAGTTGGTAGTAGATTAGCCACAAAACTAATTATATTGTTACATAACTATCGATGTTGGAATAAATTATAACGATCATATTTCTATTTTTGATACTAACTAAATGACAATAATTTGGTTACGTATTTAGTATTATACTTAAGAGAAAATATTTAAAAGGATGAGGAAAAATTCAAATGATACAAAACAATGGCAGATATAATAAAATGTTGTGACAGAGTAGTTCCCATAAAAATTAGTCTGCAATATTAAAGATTTACAAAAGATTATATATATTAAGAATGTAACAGCATTTGTTCCTGTTTATAAACTTCATGATAAGCATTACGTATTAGTACATAAGGGAAACAGGATTCCAGCAGATCCATTGTGAGGAATGGAGACTCTTGAACTATAAGATCGAGGAGCAAATACACAGACTCCCTATTTCGTATTGCTTCTTTTTCAGTCTCTTGACCAAGACGTAGTAAAGAGGATGAAGCTAAAGCCAAAAACTCCTTCATACGATCTTCAATGTCACCTTGGCCGCAAATTGTGAATAAAGCACCAAATATATGATTAATTGCTGGTGCAATGCAGTGTATGTTATTGGCATGGCCTTCCAAAGATGGTCTATAGAATGATCCCTCACTGCGTGCTAGCCTGGGTAGCGACACCGCCACAAATACCATCAGCAAACATACAACTAGGTGTTCCTCTTCTTCCAATTCAGCTTTATGCTGTCGCAACGCCGATGCCAAAGTTGGATCAACTTTGCAAGTCAATCCTGCAGCAGAGCACATCTCTGAAATGACACGCATCGGATCTCCACTAGGTAGCTGTTGCTGAAAATCTTTTATTGAACTTATCAAAAAAGGAATTCGGCGTTCTAAAACATCTAGAAGCGACTCTTGGGCGATTTGTCGGAAACTCAAAATTACTCCAATTATTGTCATTCTTTGAAGGACATTGTCCACTTGTTGCAATCTTTTGAACTGTTCTCTCATAATATCTGGTTTGTCAAAGTTGGTTCTCAGCATCTGAAGCACCTCTTTATTTTGAACCACTAACTTTTTCAATTCTTGCACTTGACTTGCAATGTGCCACATCAATGTCTCACTGAGAGATTTCATACCATATGGACCAATCAACTCAGCCAGTGCTCTGAGCTCATTTATATCAGAGTACTCTTCAGCATTGAATGGGATTGCTCCTTCTGCAGTAAGACTTACAAATGCCTTCTGGTTCATTGAGAAGCAAATATTACCAGCACTTACTCTTCTTAACAAAATTTCAGAGTACCATTGAGTGTATAGTGATGCTATAGTTTTTTCACCATAGCTGTCAATACTTTGTGTCTGTTGCAGAAGGCAATTGTTGAAAACTCTTGTTATATCAATGTGTACATAATTTTCCACACTTTGCAACACATTCATGTATGCTCTGACACTTACTAGAAGTTCTGATGGCTTGGCAATTTCACTAGTATCTTGATTAAACATGACCATGCCCACCAGAGCTTTAGAGAACCTAGTCTCTAGATGTTGATGCAGATATTCGCGTGGGGCAAATGTGTATTCCCAAACATTGACTGTGGAACAGTAATTTATAGCAAAACAAAGCTCTGTTAAAGCCATATGAAGTTTATCCATTGTTGTTAATTCCTCTCTTGTTTTTCTGTAACTTTCTGCTCCTGGTTTCACAAAATCAATTGTATTCTTTTTATTTTTATCTTTCTTCTTCCTGTTGGCCAAATGTGCAATAGTCTGAGCACAATGCTTTGGAAGCAACTTATCACTCATGGTGCACTGTTCATCACATATAGTTGTGATTATATTTTTAGCTTCTTTGGCCATTTCTTCTAAGTATATATTCACAACAGAAAGACTTCTTTCTCTAATATGGTGTCTCTCTTCAGGACATAGTTCATGAGTGCAGTTTTGGAAGTGACTGCATATTAGTGGGAATGCAATAATGTAACGATTTTGTGCTGGGAATTCTAGACACATGTGGAATTGGCTTTCAAATATTTTGCTGTAGAAACAGAACAGGGACAGGTCAGAGGTTTCCACCATTATTTCGTCAAGATTGTCTACCATCTTCGTATGAAAAACCATTTTGTCTATGTACTGTGCCAGTTCTCTCTGATCTGTAAGGTTAAGAGGCGTCTTGGCAACAGAAGTGTAGGCTTGCAGTCGGAACCAGTCCAATCTAAAAGCTCTAAAATCAAACAGTTCATTATCTTCAACTTGCTTTACACTTAAATTGGCTGCTGTGTTGCACAATGAAGATAGGATTATACTTTCATCTTCAGGGCATACTTGTAAATTTTGAATCATTAAATTCAAAGCTACAGCATCAAAGCCAGATAAATATTGCACATAGTATCTTTGCATCACTTGACTGTACTTTCTGACTAGTGCCCTTAATTCTTCCATGTGAAACAAAAGTTCAGGCAGCTGTCTATCCACCAGGTCCTCTGCAGATTTGCCTTTAACTTTTTGTGGAGGATTATCATTGTGTCTTAATAGCCAGAAAACTTCATCTCTTGCATAGCACAGACCAATAAATACCAACAAAGCTTTAGGACCCATCAGGCCAGGTTGATCAGATAAAATAAGTCCTAATTCTTTTAACGCTGTTCTCAAGAATTTCCTCCTTTCTCTATGCTTGTAACCAGCCTTTTGAGCAGCATGATGATAGCAATCTTTGACCTCTGATATTCGTTTTCCATATCCCTTGATTCCATCAAAAAAGCCTTGAATGTAACTGTGAATGAATATGACTTCATCACGAAACAGGGCAACTACCCAACCTGATTCCAGGGCATTCACCCACATTTTATTAGCATGCTCCTGTTGCAACATTTGATGACAAATAGCAAAGCCAAATATAATCCACCTCTCAAGACATTCCAATGAGAGGTATTCACAAGATATTGTGTTGGTTTCAGATGGTTTAGGTAGTTGCGCAGGATTGCTCACCAAACTTAGTTTCTGCTCTGATCGCCAGTGTTCGGCTGTAAGGTTCCTCGCAGGGTACACATGCCACAATGAGTTTAATGCAACAGTATACACTTTTTGATGTGGTAAAAATTCTTCTGAAAGTTTTTTAAGTGGAGCATCATAGTCCACAATTAGTTGCCCTAGACGTGGAAAACTTGGGTCAATTTGGTTATGTACCATCTCATGGGCTGCATTAAAAAGACCCAAAACTGCTTTGCGGTCTTCAACACGAGACAATAGTATCATTAGTGATATATATGTGGTCACCAAGTCAAGGTAATTCTTAGTTAATTCAAAGTTCAGTGTCAAATCTAAAGTAATTTGAAAAGCATCCATGATATTCAAAAGTTCACAAACATTATCCTTAAAATCCAGTAAGTCAACAAATGTGTAATAATATAAGGACAGTGATTTTATTATTTCATTTCTTATGTTGGTAATGGCTTGAAGTCCTTTTATATCAATGTTAGGAAATCTTCTTACAATATGTTTTATTGACGACTCTAATGCTTTGTCAGAGAGGAATGCTGGCTTAGATTTTGCATCACCACAAGCTTTTTTGATGTTGTATATTCTTGTAAGCATTCCAATGCCACGATCATTTAATATAATAAGTTTCTCAGCCAGCTTTTGCTGGCTGATGTGAACAGACCTTGACATCGTAGACATATCTGAAAGTAGAGAACTTATAGTTAGTTTGATCTGGTTAAATTGCGATTTCCCGGTGCATGTCAGATAACAACTTCCGCACCGAAGGATTATGATTATGGACGTGAGAAAGTCACATACGCAATGGATTAATATATTTTAGAGTATCAATGCTCAAATAATTTATGATTTAAAATGCGGAAAGTATTGACAATCCAAGGTAAATAGAAGAATAAAGACAAGTATTTTGTATAACGCATACGTACCTGTGATGAATGTTCACTGCAGATGATCTAATAAAAAGTGATCATATTTAATGCATGACACTGAGCTCGATTATTCTTTTTATATATTATCACACAAGTGGACAAGTATCCCAAGAATTGTAATCAAAATCATAAAAATGGGAGTGCCTGCCTACTGCAAAACGCCATTCACCGTCACCATTTTGACATTAGTTTTTTTCTTTTCTTTTAGTTGATGGCTTCGTGCGATTAGCACATATAGCCAGTGTCAAAGTATTTTTTCTTACAAGTAATACATTAAATAAACAATATTTCCTTCCTATATGATGATGATGAATGATATTGATAATAGAAATGAGAAGTGAGAAATGATATACCCCCAACCCCTCGAGTATCTCAGTAAAGATGTGCGGCTTTACTAAGTCCTCGGGCGGGCGTACTTCTTGAGAGAATTTGAAAAGTGACGTTGCACTCTTTTGTTTCATTTGCCAATACTCATGCACACTCACGAACACTTAGGCCCGTAATAATCCACCAATGTTGATCCAAGATTATTTTACATTAATATTCAACATAACACAAATTTTAGAAAATAAAACAAAACCGCAGACATGACCCTCAACTTTCCCGCCAAGAAGTCCACATTAGATTTTAAAATTAGAATTTGTTTAATTTTGGGTTGCCATTTCAACAAGAAGTTAATTATTTCTTTTTATTAATATTTTATAAATAACATATAATAAAAAATTGCTGTTATTTTTATTTCGCTTCGTCTTGTCATGTCTTGTCATAGACTAATTTTGTGGTGGTCTTCATAAAGCTTAGAGGCTCTAAGTCTTGAAGCTATTGATGTGGCATGGATGGCTTTGGACAGCCACAGATAGACAGATACACAGGTAGATGTAATTGTAGTAAAATCAAGTAAAGATCGTTAGCTTAATAATCCTACTTACTTACTAAAAATAAAAGAGAATAAATAATAATCTAACTTAAACCTAATGTCAAAAAAGAAGACAAGGCTGTATAAGTCTTGATCTAATAGACAAACTTAAAAAACCTACTGTCATTTATCTGTCAAACATCACCCAGCAGATCACAAAAATTGTTCTACTTGCACGTCCATTTCGTGTAATCGTTTGTTTTTGATCGATTTTGCTTTGGATGTACACAAATTAAAGCTAATATAATTGATGTGAACAGCTCCAAATTTATAGAACCTTTTGTGTCGTCGATTGTCCTCACCTATCATGCCGCGAATTATGATAAAGGGTGGCGTTTGGCGCAACACAGAGGTTGGTATATCTTGAAAACAAGTTAATACGAACCGTTCCTTATAAACGATACATTTTTAATACTTCATATTATTTCAGGATGAAATCCTCAAGGCAGCGGTTATGAAATATGGCAAAAACCAGTGGTCTCGTATCGCTTCGTTGCTCCATAGGAAGTCCGCCAAGCAATGCAAAGCGCGTTGGTACGAATGGCTTGACCCCAGTATCAAGAAGACAGAATGGTCTCGAGAAGAGGACGAGAAACTATTGCACTTGGCCAAGTTGATGCCTACACAGTGGAGAACCATCGCACCTATAATAGGCCGCACGGCAGCACAGTGCTTGGAGAGATACGAATATTTACTGTATGTTATCTGAAATATTTTATATTTTAGCGATATCCAGCTCGTGGAATTTTTTCAACACTTTAGTCTTTTTTCAAATTGTAATTTGTTGGCAACAATATATTTATGTTAAATTATATATTATCTAAAATATCATTACTTTTGTTGAAAACAAACTTTACTTACTTTCCTTGTGAACGTGAATGTGAACTTCTATAAATATGTTATATAGCTTTCTAATAGTTCAATGAAATAAATGTGCTGGTATTTCAATCTCATGTTATTTTTTTATTTTGCCTATAGAGATCAGGCACAAAAAAAAGAGGAAGGTGAAGACATTGGAGATGACCCTCGCAAGCTCAAGCCCGGTGAAATTGACCCTAACCCTGAGACTAAACCAGCTAGGCCCGATCCCAAGGACATGGATGAAGATGGTGATTATTATTTTATCGTTTGAGTGGGGCCTCCTGAAACAGACATTTTAGAATGCCTACTAGGATAGTCCCAATTACTGTTTATAGTTAAGTTACTGTAATAAGTGATTTTTAATTTTGATTATTTGAACTTTTTTCTTTTAACTTGAGCTTTTCCATGCTTCAGAAAGCACGTAAAGCCGTTGGTCTCAGCTGCATGGCGCAGTCATTAACAACAATCAATCCGCACTGGGCCCACTTGGTGGTTTATGGCCCGTTCTCCCTATCCATCCATTAGGAAGGCTCGTGCTCCAGATACCGCCCCGTTCCCGTGGGCATATCGAGATAAAAAGTATCCTATGTTTTAATCCAGGTTATAAACTATCTGTATGCCGAATTTCATCCAAATCCATCCATCCGTTGCAGTGTGAAGAAGCAACAAATATATACACATACATACACACAAACTTTCGCATTTATAATATTAGTGTGTTACTTCCATAAACTGATATTTCTAATGTTCTTTTAAAATTTGTAGAGCTGGAGATGTTGTCCGAGGCTCGTGCCCGCTTAGCCAACACGCAGGGCAAAAAGGCAAAGAGGAAGGCTCGTGAAAAGCAGCTTGAGGAAGCGCGCCGCCTGGCCGCGCTCCAAAAGAGGAGAGAGTTGAGTGCTGCTGGAATTGCTGTGCCTATGAGGTATATACTGTTTCACTGTTAATGTAAAATATTGAATCTTTAGTTTTTAATTTAATAAAATAAAAGTAAAGTTTTTAATAAATAGCTATATTACTCTCGACATTTTACATTTCGTTCGTTCTCCAACGAACGAAATGTAAAATGTCGACTACTTTTGATAAATTAAAATAATTTAGGGAATGATACTCTTATCATTTCCCTAAATTCAATTCTTTCTTTTAATTTGATACTGAACATGCTCGGTAAATTTTTTTGCTGACATTCTATGATGTAGTTGTTTGGGGTTTGATGCAGGTATTATACTCTTTTCTTTGGTTAAATATGTATGTATAGACTTGTTCTTACGATTTATTTTATTGACTTGACAATGTATAGTCATATACTTTTGCTGAATCCCACCCATCCTTTTCGCATCCTTAACTCTGGTGCTATTAATTGTTGTAAGGCTCTTAGTTAAAAGCAAAATTATTACCTACACTGTTAAAAATATGACTGTTAACATCAACCATGATTATTTTTGTTGACATATAGGCGTAAAAAGAAGAGAGGTGTGGATTATAATTCTGAGATTCCATTTGAGAAGAGACCTGCATCTGGTTTCTATGACACATCCACGGAGGTCGTGGATCCCATGGCGCCGGACTTCTCCCGGCTGAGGCAGCAACACCTTGATGGAGAACTGCAGTCTGAAAAGGAAGAGGTATTTAACATAAAATTTTGCTAAAATGAAGCTATCTATATACTGGGTGTTTGGTAGATCTTATTTTAGTACTTATGTTAGTCAATTTAAAATTAATATGTGCCACATGTACATACATATTCTAAATATTCTAGTGAAACGAAAAGAGGCGCGTTTTCTTTTTTATTTTATCAAAAAGCTACATAAGAAGTGGTGCAATAAAGAAATATTTTTAGCATTTTTTAGTAAAGATTGAATTGAACCATATTTTGTTGGTTCCAGTTGTTTTCTTAACGTGGCCAATGAACCTGCATTAAGCTATTGTAGTGGATTACACAAAGGCTGAAAAGGCCTGAAATAGGATGTTTATAGGCGGCTGATGATGATTTTTATAAACAAAAATTAAATTAACACTAAAACAAATCAACCCACCAAACTGCATTGGGCTATTGTGGTGTATTAAGGCCCTATTTTATGAGCTATTTGGGTTCATATACAAAGTTCTGAGATTAGTTTATCGGCTGACGACATAGATGTATATAAGCAAGGATTTAAATTAACACTAGAACTCCTTGTTTCCATCAGCGCGATCGCCGCAAAGACAAGAGCAAGCTGAAGCAGCGCAAGGAGAACGACATGCCACAAGCCATGCTGCAGGGCGACCAGCCCGCGCGCAAGCGCAGCAAGCTCGTGCTGCCCGAGCCGCAAGTCTCCGACCAGGTAACAGCTTTCATTTTGTTTTATTTTTAGGAAAACTTACGGCTATTTCAATTATGTTAATTGCAAAAGTAGTTAAATGTTAAATAATATACTGGAGACATTATTGTTTTTATTAAAACTATATTATTATATATCTTGAAATGAGAAGCGGCCTCGAGCCAGACCACCTGCCAGACAGTCCGACGATATAGATAACGCACGGGACCGGCTAAGTATGCGTGTAAAACGGGAGGTTTATCCTTGGAGTGGGTCCTCATTGGTTTAAAACACCTACCACCAATTAGTGGCGAGAGTCAGTGGCGGCTGGTGGGTTGTGGAACTGGTGGTGCGCATTACTAGCTGACCAAATATTAGGATACCTACAAGCAGTGGCGGCTGGTAGGTTATGGAACTGGCGGTACAATTTACTAGCTGACCAAGTTCACGATAAAAAGTTGCAATAAAATAAACCAACGTCTTACTTATACACACTCGTATTCTGAAACACCGACCGACAACCATCGACCGACTCATCAGTAGGTATATTCAATTTTAATATCCTTTTAGAATTTAAATGAGTACAAAAACAAAACAACCACTAATTAAATCGCATTAACAACATTTTTGACAAAGCGACACTTGATTCACAAGGCATTGTAAAATAGTCGGCCTTGCGCGCTATGGGTAATCTTCGGGGAGGTTCAGTCAAGCTCGGCAAAGCTCGGTACACCCGTGCGACCCACGGGAACAGGCAAATTACTCCATGCTGTTTTCTTTTAGCTATCTTTTGTCTCACGCGCTAGGTGTGTTAGCGCGTATCTCATAGAAATTACTCAAGATTCTCGGTGTACTTCTACCTAGCGGACGAGGAATCTTCTTTACAGCAAAAATAAGTCTTTACAGTATGGGTTCGAACTTAAATAATTTCGTCATAAATTCTCGTATTGAAATTTATTTTGAAAATATAAATGTTTTGAAACACTTTGTGCCTTACAAATAAACAAAGAATAAGGTCCGAATAGTAATTCCGTGTTTTGTCTCTTTTACTCTATTTTGAAATGACGTTTAAATGACAGGAACAAAACACGGAATAACCATTCGGACCTTGTTCTTTGTTTATTTGTAAAGCATCAAATTTTAATTTCTCAACCTATTAAAATTATGGTGATTCAGTGCACAAATGCACTTAAGGGACAACCGCCCCTGGCGAAGTGCTTGGCTGTGTACGGATTTTTCAATGTTCCCTTAGCCCTGATAGCAAGCGTGGTGTTTTGTATAGGTATTTTCAACCGTGTCTTCGGTCAAACGTCATCTAGTAGCTATAAAACCTGATTGAAGAACACATAAGTAAACAGCCTATATAATTGTCCCACTGCTGGGCAAAGGCCTCCATCATTGAAATCAAGTCATCAATCAATCAATCAAATCAATCACCACGCTTGACAAATGCGGGTTGGTGATCACAAACCCGGGCTATGCATCGAAAAATCCGAAAATACATTTTGCCCGACCTGGGAATTGAACCCGGGACCTTCGGGTATCGGGCCGAGCGTTCTGCCACTCGGCCACCGAGGCGTTAACACATAATCGGTGGTTACTAATTTCTGTTGTGTATGTATAGTGGGTAGAATAAATATTAATTGTAACGAGGGGTAACTGTAAAATATCTGGGGCACTCTTGTCTCGCAATATACTCGATACAGAACGGACGCTTTTTATTTCACTCTTAAAGAACACACTATTTGGCGACTAGGATAACGGAAAAAATCTACGCGTGTTGTGAATTTACGTACCTATCAGTGTTAAAGATGTCGATCGGCAAAATTTCGGAATTTGTCGAATTTGTCGAAAACTGTCGAACATTACGTTACGTAGGAACTACAACAAGTGGTGAAGCTTGGCCGCGCGTCGGAGGCGGCGCGCGAGTCGGCGGGGGAGGCCGGCGCGGCCACCGACGCGCTGCTCGCGGACTACGCGCTCACGCCCGCGCCCGCCACCGCGCTGCGCACGCCCGCCGTGCACCAGGACAGGTCGGCTTTTATCTTATCTTATCTTAAAAATGTTTTTGTTTTGTTTATATAATTTTTAACGCAAATTTTGTTGCAAACAAATTACAAAAACACAAATGTTGAAAAAATTTCCACGAGCAGGGTTTGAAGGGATTGAATAGGTGCCCTTTAGCTTTCAAAGTAAAAAGTAAATAGCGTTGAATAATTTCGGCGGGCTGGTTAGAACCGCGATAGCTCAATTGGAAGAGCACCTGACCCGGTATGTCAGAAGGGTGCAGGTTCAAACCCTGCTCGTGGAATTTTTTTCGACATTTGTGTTTTTATCTCATCTTATCTTAAATAAATAACACTTTTAAAAACATTGTACTTACATCATTTTACTCGAGTAGCCTGTGGGTTAATTTTACCCGAAAATCATACAGTGCCCTTCGCGTTCAATTTAACCTCTCATCTGCGGCGAGCACAGATCAGTGCCCTAAACAATTAAAATTCTATTGTATCTTGTGTCTATTCACGGGCACTCTATCACTTCAAATTGGAGATGGATTTTGGAATGAATTCAAATTGAAGCTCGTACCTAACCGTTTGTTTTTCCTGTAAGTGAATCTACACTTAACTCTTAAGAATATTAAACTGTATACTAGTGTGAGATTTGTTTGTTGTCCTTAATAAATAAATAAATAAACACCCAGGGTGCTGATGGAGGCGCAGAACGTGATGGCCCTAACCCACGTGGACACGCCGCTGAAAGGCGGGCTGAATACGCCGTTGCAGAACCCAGACTTCTCCGCCGCGCTGCCCACACCACGCGCTGCGCCCACGCCCAACACACTGCTGCACACGCCATTCAGGTAACTATTAAATATCAATTTAAATTAGTATAATATTTAATTCTAGCACTTACGACTTTGTCTGCGTGGATTTGAGATTTTAAAACTCTTTTTCTAAATACAATATAACCTATGTTACTTGCAAGAAATGTAGCATTCTATCAGTGAAAGAATGTTTTGAATTGGACCAGTAGTTCCTGTTGATAGCGACAAGGTCGATAGTTGTTTGTATAAATTCTTCCAAATAAAAAGACGTGCGTTCTGTATAAGGATTGAATTGCAACAAAACTTATTCGTCTGCTGTCCAAAATAAGGATTGACATAGTGGACTGGATATCTATGTATGTATAGTAGCTATTAAAATACGTTTACGTTTAGTTACTTGCTTACATTCCAGAGATTATCCTTCTCAAATAAACATACAAACAAAGTGAGAAACTTTACCTCGTTATTATAATAATATAGATTTACTTCGATAGATTAATAGTATAAGTTGTGGAAGAACGTGGTACTGACATAACCGCAATATATAGCAAAATCTTATTGTAAAGAAAATAAAGATATTTTAGCTTTTAAAAAAAAATTGGTAATATGTCGGAAGTCTCACACACGCACGCACGCAAACATGCACACACATTGGCAAACATACAAGCGACCTTTAGGTAACACATTGGACACGCCGCTGCAGAACCAAGACGTTTTTGCCGCGCTGCCCACACCCAACATACTGCTACACACTCCATTCAGGTAACACGTTGGTATCACGTAACAAGTCGCACGCATACACTTACGCACACACACACGTGAACACATGCCGTTGACTCGGACAGATTCGATTGGAAGAACAGTTCCCCAGATCGCGGAGTGTTGTGGATTCTAGTCCCACCTGTAACAGCTTATTATGCAGTAGCTGACCCCGCAAATTTTGTACTGCGATAGAACTTACTTATTTGTGGGGGTAGGAGGGTGAAAATTAAGTAAATCTAACGTCAAACAAAAATGGACCTTACAAACTTTGGTAGTAGTAGTTTTTCACCCCCTTAGAGGTTGAAATTTCAAAAATCCTGAAACACGTCACTTCATATTTTTATCCAAATAGCTAAATACCAATTTTCATCGATTTGCTTCAAGATGAACGGTTTCATACAAACTTACCACCCCTTTTTTACCCCCTTAAAGGGCGAATATCCAAAAATCATTCTTAGTGCTCACCCGCACTATTAAAGGGGTGCAAAATCACAAGTTTTTAATCCAAGTAGTTTGAGCTGTGCGTTGATATGTCACTCAGTCATTAGTCAGTTTTTCTTTTATACAACGTGTAACAGAAAGGTGTGCTCAAAATAAAAAAATAAAATAAATAAATGTTTCCCACACTCACACCAATTATCTAGCCCCAAGAAAAGCTTCCTTATGAAACTCAAGAAATGGTTAACTAGACAACGGATAAACATACTTAAATACATACTTATTATACATAGGAAACACCCAGACCCGAAACAATTTAGAAAAACAGGTATTTCTAAATTGATCCGACCGGGGATCGAACCCGGGACCTCAGAGATGGCGACACCATGAAAACCGGTGTGCAAGCCACTCGACCAAGGAGGTCGTCAAAATGCAAAGATCCAAAGTGTATCTGATCTAGATTTTGTATGTGTTGTTACTGACACATAATTATTAAATTTAATTTGTTATACATTTTTAAATTAATTATTTATATTATTAAGTCATGCGCGTCAGGCGTCAGTGCATAAGCAAGTAGCAGTGATCATAAATGTAAGAACACAAAGGTAGACCACTACGACTGCGACTTTGTTTATTTTGATGCCTTACATCAACCACAACAAAACTTATTTAATTAAAAATTGTATAACAATTTAAAGTTAATAATGATGTCTTAGTAACTCTGCATACTAGATCTAGATCGGATACACTTTGATCTTTTAATTTTGACTAAACCTTTCTGTTATACGTTGTATATTTAGATATAAATATAACATTGAGAATTACATGAACGCTACAAAGTAACTAGCCTATATGATGTCCCAATGGCCAATGGCCACCGTCATTGTTTTCAAAATATGATTATAATCCATTTTTCATTTTAGATCCTCTCGCAGTGAGGTGTCGACTCCTGGCAGTTTCAACACACCCAGCCAAGGTGCAGCGCCCGGTTTGCTCGTATGTCATTTATTGTTACTAAAATTTACTTTTACACATGTAGGTATATAAAAACACACATAAAACTATCACATTGATTTATATTACAGACTCCCGCACTACGTGATAAGCTCAGCATCAACCCAGAGGACAGGCTTGGCGGTGGAGACACTCCTCAAGTAGCCAACCAAATGCAAAAGCAGGTAATATGCGAGAAAGTTTGCTTAATTGAATATTATCTTGGTCGTAACAGAGTTTAAGAAATTATCCCTTATCGGTTTTGAAGAAACAGGACGCAAAAATTCGCAACAGAAAAAAGAAAACAGAATCTAATAAATCATGTGTTCACTTAAATCTAATTGAAACAATATTAATGGGAAAGATTAGCAAAAATCCTCTTGTTTATTAAATAATTTTCCAACTTACTAAAGTTTCCATTAATAAAGTCTTACATATGAGATTTTATTAACGTTTCACTTTTGATTCTTGATTGGTACAACGTTATACATCTTTCATTGCTTTTCAATCTTAACACAATTGTTTAAGACTTAATTTACAACGACATCTATGTTGACATTGACAAAGGGGTAAATATTTTTGCGTACTTACATTTTGTGATTAGTTACAATGCAAATTGGACTTTAACTCCACAGTTGAAAGCGTCAGTTCGCACAGCTTTACAAGCGCTACCAACGCCCCGCAACGACTATGAGATCGTGGTGCCCGAGCAAGAGGACGAAAGCGCGGAGATGGTTTCTACGCAAACTTCGATTGAGGACCAGGCTGATGCTGATGCGAGGCAGATGCAGGAGCAGGAAGAAAGACGTAAGTGCTCGCACATACTTTAGCGACGTTTCGTTTTACACGACTTGAGGAACCCTTTATGTTTATCGCTGCCCCCACAAAGGGCCGGTGTGCAAACTCTCTTAAAAAAAAACGTACTTTAGTGGCCTTACTAATAAACAGAGTCTTGGAATTGATATTTCATGTTTAGCCCCTGTCATGTAAACTTAACTTTTAATTAGAGAAAAAATAGACAATAAAACAAGGAATAAATATACGAAGCTTATACTTGTTTATTACTTTATTACGTATGGAGTAAAATAATTGTCCAACAGCTGCGTTGTCTCTTTGTACACCTTTTGAAGCTCTTTAGAAACACCAAGTCAGCTGCAAGCTTGTATGTAAACTCGCTGAGTGTGTCCGACGCTTAATACTCGCATGTATAATAAATTAATTGACCAATTATTATTTGTAACGAACGCGTGATGGTATCGCCGTATCGGTTTGTATCGCCAGTATTTGTAATTTTTTTATAGTGACGAGTAATATTACTGGTTGATTACGCACTTTAAAATAAATAAAACTCCCCCCTTCTTTTGACTCTTGGTGTACCTTTAACATCTGGACGATAACTTATAGACTTTTATAATACAAACATAAATGTTGGTGTTACGAGCTTTTAACTGTAAACACAACTAATTAGTGTTGTAAAAAGGCACGAGTCTCCCGAGTCTAAAACTCTTTTAAAAGGCCTTAGCCCTATAGACGGCTTTAGCCCTGACTCGAGACGTGCATAGCTCCCGGGTTCGGATCACGACTCGAGTATTTTATATGGCTCGAAGCAAAAGCTCGAACCTTAGATATATAAAGCTTGGAGCTTTCTAATGAGACTCGAGGCTTCAATGAGCATTTCAACAACACTTATATCATACGTGTATAAATAAGCCTAAACAAGCTAGGTGGACATAACATGGTGACATTGATCTTGGTCCCAGGCCATATGGGAATCCATGGCAACGAGATGGCGGATACACTTGCCAGGGAGGCTCGGAGACCTAGCTCATTGGTCCTGAGCCGTTCATGGCACTTGCACCAAGTACCATTAACAAGGCCTTAAAAGATTACATCGTAAACAGGCACAGCGTCGAATGGAAAGAGCTGCCGGGTATGAGACATTCCAAATCCTTCCTAGGTGAAAACGCCTTAGGACGTAGTAAGTTCATATGCGGAGGCAGTAGAATGCAGGCTCGATTAAGCATCGGTGCCGTGACAGGGCATTATGCCACAAAACAAATGCTTCACAGAATGCGTCTATCAACAAATAGCTTGTGTAGGGCATGCGGAGAGGAAACGTAGTCAATGCAGCACCTACTGTGAAATTGCGACTCTCTGGCTAGGAAAATAATAGGACTCCTGGGGTCGGCCTATCCGAAACCGGAGGACTGAAGGCTCTTCGCTCTTAAAGACGTTGCCAAACTTATGGCATCTATCTTTACAGAGGAAGAAGAGTGAAAAGATGGGGTTGCACAAAAGATCCCGATGGGTGTTGCTGCGAGAGGGAAACCACAGCAGGCACCACTAAGATACGCTTATAAAAAAAACATGTTGATTTTTCTATTTTTATGATAACAGGGCTCGCAGAACTAGCGCTCCGCTCGACGGCGGTGCAGCGCGGCGTGACGCGGCCCGCCGACGTGAACGCGAGCGTCATCCGCGGCGGCGTCGGCGGCGGCGGCGGCTCGCTCTCCGCGCTCCAGCACGCCGAGGAACTGCTCAAGGCCGAGATGGTCACCATGCTGCACTACGACGCGCTGCGGGACCCGCCGCCAGGTACCAGGCTGTAGCTGTACCTAGCTAGATATGTTGTGTAATAGCCGAGGAACTGCTCAAGGCCGAGATGGTCACCATGCTGCACTACGACGCGCTGCGGGACCCGCCGCCAGGTACCAGGCTGTAGCTGTACCTAGCTAGATATGTTGTGTAATAGCCGAGGAACTGCTCAAGGCCGAGATGGTCACCATGCTGCACTACGACGCGCTGCGGGACCCGCCGCCAGGTACCAGGCTGTAGCTGTACCTAGCTAGATATGTTGTGTAATAGCCGAGGAACTGCTCAAGGCCGAGATGGTCACCATGCTGCACTACGACGCGCTGCGGGACCCGCCGCCAGGTACCAGGCTGTAGCTGTACCTAGCTAGATATGTTGTGTAATAGCCGAGGAACTGCTCAAGGCCGAGATGGTCACCATGCTGCACTACGACGCGCTGCGGGACCCGCCGCCAGGTACCAGGCTGTAGCTATACCTAGCTAGATATGTTGTGTAATAGCCGAGGAACTGCTCAAGGCCGAGATGGTCACCATGCTGCACTACGACGCGCTGCGGGACCCGCCCCCAGGTACCGGGCTGTAGCTGTACCTAGCTAGATATGTTGTGTAATAGCCGAGGACCTGCTCAAGGCCGAGATGGTCACCATGCTGCACTACGACGCTTGCGACCTTTTGAATCAAGTAACTTAAAATACTTAAATGACGGTTCCTGTAGGCTTAGCTAAAGTAACATTAAGAAAACGATAGCGAAGTTCGAAAAGAATAAAATGTATGGGATTGACATAAGCCGCGCTGAATCACGTGGTTAATCTTATGTCAATCCCCTACATTTTATTCTTTTCGAACTTCGCTATCTTTTTCTTAATGTTACTTTGGCTACCGCCACTGTTGTTTAAAGTTTTCTTCTACATAGAAATGTTCAACATTCTATGGAAATAATCAAATTACAGACGCCTAAAACGCTAACGGCATCCATTTTAGTTTAGTATTTCAGCAGTGATTAAAGTTTTACTTGATTCTAAATAAACTAGGTTCCATCTTTTGTTTAAAATACTCCTAAAAAAATTTTGATTTTGCTCTAATTATCGATTTAAAGCCTATCTAACCGCAAATTGAACACCAGGTGTAGACAAGAAGCGCGCGGTGCAACAGCAAGCCGCTCACCTCGCGTATCTCGAACAGCATCCGTACGAACAGTTCACGCTGGAAGAGCTGGAAGCGGCGCGCGGGCAGCTGCGGCGCGAGCTGGAGGCGGTGCGCGCGGGCATGGCGCACGGGGACCTCAGCAGCGATGCGTACGCGCAGGTCTGGGAGGAGTGCCTCAAGCAGGTGAGTTAAGGACACGTGCACTGCTTTGAATTTTATACTGACACTTGTAATGTGGATCTTCTACTTTTCCTGTGGGGAGGCTACAAAAATAAAAGAAACGCTCCACACATAACAATAATATATAGTATTTTAATAAAAATGTTAAACAACAATACAATAAGTATGGACTTACTTAGTTTTAGTGAATAAAGTACCAACCGTTAGGTTACAAAAAGGTGTCTTCCCTACTTTCCTCAAGCTCATTGGCACGCTCTTCCTGTGTCTGCTCATCGTCAAGCCTGTTGCCATCACATATTTAACTTATCAAGGACTTAAGACATTTTTGCGCAAGCAAACTAACTTGCACAAGGGACCATCAAAGTAAGGTGTCATCATCATAACACCAGATCAGAACGCGCCGAAGCGCATTCTTCATCCGAGTTCTGGAGACTTAAGACTAGTGTTTCAAGCGAGCGAGCCTCGTGGACACGTATAGTTAGGGTTGCCAGCCATACTTTAAAATAACGTACGTAACTACGTTATTTTCCATCCCCATACTTTATTCTTTTTAATAAAAATAAAATATGGAAAATACTTTATTTCCGACTAATGCGTGCGTTTGAACGCAACATTCCTGTTAACTTAATTTCTGAACTACTGAATGATACTCAGACTCAGGTGAAGTTAAACGAAACGCAATGCTTAATTAAATAAATTGGAAAATACTTTATTTTTTCTTCAAATCCTTTTTTTATACTAGTTAGTGATAGATTTACTTTAATTTAAAAAATAGTTGGCAACTCTACGCCACTACCTAATATCCACATAAGTTACCGGAGCTTTAAGTTCGCTTACTTCTCGTTGCATTATGAGCACAACACGCACAGTTAGTTTTTGGGTCGTTAACTCTAAAGCCGACTACCAAATGCCCTTTTTGGTAGCGGAGTTGTAAGCCCACTCACTTCTCAGTACCCATCCAGGTATCTCGCCAGTTCCACAATCGTACGCGGCTGGCTTAGCCCACTGTTCCAACCTTATCCGTATTAGGTTGGAACAGTGGTCGAACTTATTGAATTCGTTCGTTCTCTTCAATCGTGTAGTAAAAGAGGAACGTTGGAAGGATATTGGTACAGCGCCACGTCAGTAAATTAAACTCACAATTCGATAGACATAGTGCTATAGAACTTTTGACTTTTGAAAAAAAATTAGGAAATAAAACTTTGTTTTCTTTACCTGTTTGAGTAATTTTGCGTAAGTGTCAAAAGTGCCAACATTTTATGTAAATTAATGATTTTTTATTTACTTTTTCAAGTGCCGATCCGATTACCGACATTATTGTTTCTTTTGGTCATTTTTATCATTTAGCATACACAGCCTTAGGTTTAAGGCTGTGTATGCTAAATGATAAAGTTTCTGTTACATACCGTAGAAAGCGATATGCAAGCGGGTATTTAAAATCTGTTTTACAAATTAATGCTCGTTTCTATGTACCAGACATACATTGATAAGGAGGACACAACAAATGACTTCAGGAATCGCAGTAGAGATAATTGTACACTGAATTAAAAAAAACTTTTCTCAAGAAACCTTAGTCAGAATATGACTAATCTATTAATTTACTTTATTTTAAATTATGTTAAAAGCAAAACCGTTTATAACCGATTTTACGTTTATTTCTCAGGTACTCTTCTTGCCTGGTCAAAATAGATACACGCGAGCTAATTTGGCAAGCAAAAAAGACAGATTAGAATCAGCGGAGAAACGACTGGAGCAAAACAGGAACCATATGGCCAAGGAAGCGAAAAAGTGCTCCAAGATGGAGAAGAAACTTAGAGTTATTACGGGTAAGTTAATATTTATTGATATTGTTATATCTACTTAAAGCTTTGTCGTTTTAGAATAGTGTTTATTATGTTACCTTTAGAGACGTTTTTACTATGAAAAAATCATAGATATTGAGTAATAATAATTAATGTTGACCTCCCCGAACCGATCCGTACCCTTCGGAGAATCTAGTAGGGCACGGGGACACGCAATGCGTGATGCCGTTCCCTCTAGATAACCTCCGATTTGTTTCACACGACATGAGGTACCCTTTAATATTTAGTAAATACTTGTTATGACTGTTTTAAGATGATTGTAATTGGGATGCACGTAAAAAAATAGTTATGAAACCCTGTCAGACGTCTGCTGCCGTAAACTCCGGTGATTGCTTATGGCAGATAAAGCAGATGTCGGCACTTATGGGCAAGCACAGTTGTTTTTAGTGGGTCCTATGTTTATTGCATCAAGTATCAGTGCTTAAAATGTAATAATTACACGGTAATTTCGTGTTGTGTGTATTTGTATAAGAATATACAATATTTTTTGATGTCCATTCGATATCGAAATTAGAAGTGATATGAAATACACTGTGCCTTACAAATAAACAAAGAATATGGTCCGAATAGTTATTCCGTGTTTTTTCTCTTTTACTCTAATTTGAAATGACGTTTACATGACAGGAACAAAACACGGAATAACTATTCGGAACTTATTCTTTATTTATTTGTAAAGGGCTATAAGTATAATTATTTTTACTATTTTATTTAACTCTGGAGTGCATACACTGTATATTTCGCGTCATAGTGAATGCTTTTATTGTTGTCAGGCGGTTACCAGAGCCGCGCCGCGTCGCTGGTGAAGCAGTTCCAAGAGCTGCAGGAGCAGATTGAGGCTGCCAACCTCGAGCTCTCCACCTTCAAGTTCCTCGCCGAGCAGGAGAAGGCCGCCATCCCGCGCAGGATAGAGGTAACGTCTGACCCATGTGGATGGGTGACCAAATTAAAATAGTTTAAACTCTTCAGTATATCAGACAGGACGTTAAGCTGTAAGTAAGTAAGTAAGTAAACAGCCTATAATTGTCCCACGTTAAGCTGTAATCCTAACTAAATAACTGCCACTGTAGTCTAGTGGTCCGAACACCGGCACCGGTTCTCAAGTTCTATTCTAATAGCATTCTTATTTATTTTGCAGTCGTTGACGGAAGACGTAAACCGTCAAACAGATCGTGAAAAACAATTGCAGAAGAAATATGGCGAGCTTCAAGCGGAGTTGGAAGAGATTCAAAAAGGTCGACAACCCAAGGAGGTTGAAGCGAAAACTACAGATTAGTTATATAGGGAGATATAAAACCATTGAAAATAATCTTATCACAATTATTTAATTCCACAGACTGATACATAAAATCGGCGCATAACATTCAACGAATCGGTACTGTGTTCAATAGCGATACAAATTGTAATAATATTGAAATTTTTATAGGACTTTAGTACATAATAGTTAACAACCTAATTGAAACCTTAAACAAAATATGAATACATGTTTATGTAATAAAAATGTCATGTTTAATTTTAATTGTCTGGTTTACCTGCATGATTAAAATTTGCTGATATCTTTGGCTGGGATGCGATTTTAGAATGACACTGAAGACCATAAAACTTAATATAACAAAAATATAATAATATTATGTACTATAAAATATCATCATTTTAACAGAAATATTTTTAATTATTTCATTGTTTAGATATACATACTGTTTGAGCATTTTCAGTGTGAAATAGTCACCGATTTGAAATCGCATCCCCGACATTAAAACATTGAATTAAGCATACCATTCCATATATGAATTACAATAATTAATAAATAACTAGTATGTTTTTATTTACAATACAACAATATCACCTTCATTCCTTGATGATTTGCACTTACACACTACAACAGTACTCATAATATATCACAGCATGATTGGAAATCCAGGCCAGCTGGAGAAATAGAAAATCCTATTATCCTAATGACCAACTTGGAGGTGAAGCACGCAATGAATTTGATACTGTATCAACCTATAAATGTGTATGTCTCGTCTACAAGTTACTGCGTATTCCACGTACGACCTGATTCTACAGGACATTGTACGAATTCAGGATAAAAAATGCACGAATCGTGAATGTTTATCAATTGTACGAACTGCCCGGCAAGCGTAGAATCCACTGCGAGCGCCTTTGTCTTCTCACCTGTACCTGTCTCTGCGATCCTCGGACGAGAGCGGCCGACGTACACTTTTTTTAAATTCTTTATGAGTAAGCAAGTGATGATAAAGCCGAAGTCCAAGCGCACTAAACTCGGAATCCTTATCTAACGACGCACTGGCATCTTACCTCCAGCAGCCGGAACACAATAATACTATATAAATTGATGTTATGGCGACATAGTTATTTAGATAAGATAGCTAGCTAGGCGGACAAACAAGCCTTACCATCAACCAAACCGAGTACACACACATTTAACCTCCACTGGGAATCTAACCCGGGGCCTGTGGTCTAGTAATTAAGACCACCAGAGGCCCCAGGCTAGATTCCCAGTGGAGGTTAAATGTGTATGTACTCTGTTTGGTTGATGGTAGGGCTTGTTTGTCCGCGGCGGCGGTTAAAACTTGATACAGTGTCAGGTACATTACGTGCTATGCCTCCAAAAGGGTGGCCTGCTCCGCGCGCATCGCTTGTCACGTGGATGCGAGAGGGCGCAAAGTCGCACAGCGCACCAATCGAGGCACGCGCCGGCTCCACACACGTGGACGCACGCCACCCCCACCCCCGTGTAGTAACTTATCTGCGAATCTCCAAGCTAACTAACTACTATCATCAGAATCACTTTCGATTTTCCTAGTCACTTTGTATTTCCTCCTTACTACTGGGCTGTCGCCGTTCGCGTTCTCAACAGTGTTGTTTTGCATTTTGTTTCTCTTACTTCGCTTCCGCTTCTCTAAAACAATCTCAGCCAACTCCAGTTCCGATACATCGTTCGCTTGCGTCAATCCGATGTGAGAGTCCACGCAGAAACTATCCTGTGAATATATTTTTTAACGTAAGACATTTGTGCATGATAGGTACATCCTATACAGCTCACATTCGATCTAATTCTTTTATTGCCATTTATGCTTCTTAAAAAGAATTATTCAAATTATTAAAGGTTTATGAAGGATGAAGTTTCTATGGCATTCCAAACCTGTTGTCTTAACATATGCATCGTGGTTTAATGTGCTTTAATGTAAAAATGTGTAATCATAAATGACTCACCATCTCGTAGCTATCCTCTTCAACAAATTGCGAGAACACATCCATTTTGGCACAATTCTTTGGTAATTCTGGTATCTTGAAAACACCTTTTACTGGGCTCCTATAAAGACAAGTTTTAATTAAATGATACTGTTCCAGCATTATCCGGATTTTCATATGTGATATTTTCCTTTTGTGAGAACGCGTAAGCCCAAGAGTGGTACGTTTTAGGATGAATCATGATTTATATAAGTAAGGGTTTCCCATTACCACCAGCGCCATCCCATTTTCCCAATATGTTTGGACCATACAACGGGAAACTGCGGTTTTCTCGCGTTTTTGAGCGAGAAAGTGTGTATCGGCAACTGTGGCACGAAGCGGAAGGGCACCATCTACGCGCTCCCAAAATTTGGGAATTTTCACATCAAACCCGGAGCACCTACAGAAGATTCCCTGAAAACTCGGTAATTCCGAGTTTTCCAAAAACTTGCCCCGGGACTCCGGAAACCAAACCAGCGGCGAAGAAGACGTCGAGGCGAGCTCGACCCCGTTTCCGGACTTCAATTCCCACCACCAGGAGCAGAGCTACAAAGGTCCGTAGATTTTAAGTTTTTACCCGGCAAAATCCCGTAAGGAAATTGCCTGTAGAAGGAATTCCTGCTTTTTATAAATTCCGTAAAAATCCCATCTAGCAAGCACATTTATCTGGTCGCATTTTTGTAAAGTTTTAGAATTTTTAATTGTTCAGTTTCTGATTTATTCCACTTTCCGGACCGGCGGTGCGCAGCGGAAATCGCAGCCACCGTTAGTGAAATTGGAATAAATCCTTAGTTTTATATAGCCCAAAGCTGGAATTCCCTGTACATAGGGAAAACTAGGTGGGCTATCTGGTGTAAGTAGTTTTTTGTAGGATTTTGTATACAAAGCGCAAACCAACCGGTTTTGTAGCTGATTAAATATTTTTTTATTTTTCAAAGGTGGTAATTTATATGCAAATATAAATTATAAATTCCATATTTTATAACACCAGAAAGCCCAGCTCGTCCCCTTTAGTTTAGTGTTAAGTACAAAGGGGTAGGTGCCCGGATTTCCGAGCGCCACCCTTTTGAAGTCGCTCGGGGAAACCAACCGACCGCACTAAAGTTGGTAAAAACTTACGTAACTTGGAAAACTACTTTTTTGTTTTTGGCTTTTTTCAAAATTTTAAATTTTCATCTGAAGGACTGGAGCCCAAAACGACTTGACATAACGTCAGAATTACTGACACTTCATCCGTTTTGGATGTATAGGGCTCCAAACCCCCTGAATTTTTCGGCGTAACTTATCAAAATTTCACATAGCTTTTTAAAATTAAATATTCTGAAAATAAGACTTTTTGAAGTGCAGGTATACTAAAATTCACCCGGCGAATCTAGTTATTAAGTTTATTTTGATAAGGGTGAACACCACCCCTAATTTCCCACGGCTTTTACGTTTTTAGAATACTGACATTGAATTTTTATTGAATTTTTTAACTATCTATAATATTATTAAAATCTAAATTTTACATAGAAATAAAGCAAATTTCATTGGCTTTAAAACAGCAGTTCCCAAAATCCAAGGCGAGCTATAGTTTCCGAGCGCGGGCCCCCCAAAGGCAGGCAGGTCGCGCGACCCCAAAACCAAATCCCGCCGTATTTGGTGTCATCGGCGAGGCACTCAAGGTCGCGCGCCTACAAGACATTTTAAATTCCGAGAGAATATTTACAATTACTCTCGGACTTTGGAGGCCCATAACTTGGAAACGGTAGCCTATTTTGTACCCAAAATTTGGGACAAGGGTTTGAGCGCCCCCAAAAACCTATAGGAGAAAATTTGGCTATAAAAATTTTTTTGGAAAATAACTCAAAATTCGCTTTTTCAAAATTTTAAACGTACCAGTTGGCTCCACTCCTTACACTTACCCCCAATCCCGAAAATCCCAAAAAACCCACCCCTAAAGTAGCATCCCTATCACCCCCTCCACCCTAATCCCCAATTTTCTCCCACTTCCACCCATCCCACATATATACTTCCTTGGGAGAAAACCATCCCCATCACCCACCCTACCCAACCCCATCAAAAAATATTTCCTAAGTCCCAGGTTCATTCCCCGTCGCTTTTGCCCTATCTCCTAAACTATAGGAGATAGAGCAAAAAGGACGCCAAATTTGGCTTTAAGGTGTCCGTAGGACACCGAAGTCAAATTGAGCCTTCCTGATCCCATCCCCCCACTTTTCAACCCCCTACCCCTAACTCAAAATTTTAAAATTCCTAAACTTTCGGATTTTCAAATTCAAAATTCAAAGAAACTACACATTTGGCAAGTGTAGTTTCTTCCAACGAAACCCTCACCACCACATACCCTACCCGATCCCATCAAAAAACCACCTCCTTTTTTCCTACCCAAAGGTCCCAGGATCACCCCTCCTATTCCCCGTTGCCTGAAGTCCATACTAATCTCTTTTTTGCCCTATCTTTTAAACTATAAAAGATAGAGCAAAACGGAGAAAAGTTTGGCCTGTAAGGCGGCGTTTCCACCCCTATTACCCCTTCCCCCTACTTTCAACCCCCTACCCCCAACCCCAATTTTTTAAAATTTTCAAAAACCCAGTATATCCTTGATTTCTCCTACTTCCCCTTTTTTGCCATTAGTAGTCCCTTTGGAGAAATCGTTCCTTATAACCGACCCTACCCATCCCCACCAAAAAACACCCCTCCATTTTCCCAAAAAAAGTACAAGGTTCTTCCCGGGTGAGCCAATTTCTTGTCTTCGCTCTAGCTCCTAAACTATAGGAGATAGAGCAAAAAGGACAGAAATTTGGCTCCCAGTGGTGCATTACGCGCCAGACCGGGGAACCTTTTACTTTCCCACCCATCCCCCCCCAAATCATCCCCCTACCCCCAACCCTTACAGATAACCCAAACGGAAACCCTTATCGCCGAGAAAGTATACCCTTTACGGGTGCACTTCCTTGGCGAAAGGTGTTTGTCGTCACCCACCCTATCCTAATCCTCCATAAAACCTACCCCCCCAAACTCACCCTTACCCACCCGAACCCAAGAAACTTAATTGCTGGGAAAGTATACCCTTTACGGGTGTACTTCCTTAGCGAAAAGTTTTTGTGGTAACCCTCCCTACCTTACCCCGTCATAAGCCTACCCTCCCAAATCCACCCAAACCCCCCCAAGAATAAAAAGTTCTATAGCTCAGGAAGCACGGTCTTGACAGTGGTGCTTCCTTGACAACTTTTTATTCTTGTATCCCACCCTACCCATCTACCCAAAAACCCCACCACCCCCTACCCCTATTTTCCACCCCCAACTGGCACCTGACCTATCTCCGGACTCCCTGGCCCGATCGACACCAAATTGGTGTCGTTAGGACCGGTGAGCAGCGCTCTATTTTTCCACTGCAAGACTGACTCTACATAGAGCATATAGAGCCGTGGGAAATTAAAATTAAGTTTTTATTTTAAATTTTTTATACTAGTTAGTAGACACCTGAACCTCTTTTGAGGTCAGGCTTAGCTTTAAGGACTCTGTGATTTAGTGATAAGGTTTTAACTATTTATTGACACTTTACATTTTAATTTTATTTTAATTTTATTTAATTTTATTGACTCTAGTTTTAACTCTTTTATTGAATCACAGTGTTATTATTTTATTTTAATTGCAATTTTGCACTAGGTTAGGACTCCTGCACCTCCTTTGAGGGCAGGCATAGTTATAAGTTTTTAATATATTATACACCGACATTTTAAAATTTTGAATTTTACTTTTTATTTTTTATTTTATTAATTTGACTTAGAATAGGGACCCCCTGTACCTCTATTGAGGACAGGCATAGATAATAGGTTTTAATTAGGTTTTTATTTTATTTCATTTTATTCTGTTGACAATTTTAAATTTGACTTTTACTTTATTATTTTATTTCATTGAACTGACATTAGTAATAGGACCCCTGTACCTCTTTTGAGGACAGGCTTAGTTTTAAGATTTTAAATAATTTTTCAATTATTTAAATTATTTTATTTTGAATTTAAATTTTTATTGTTTTATTGTTTTTATTTCAACTTAATCATTTTATGTGATTCATCGACTTGAAAGAAAAAATTTTAAAACTTTTACAAACTTTTAATAGGTTAGATAGGTTTAGGTTTTATTCTTATTTTTATTTGTGTTCGTTGTCCTGAGACTTTTTTGAGTCCAGGAACTAGTAGTAAGACCAAACTTTTATTAATAAAACTGCTCCCCGGGTCTTGCTTATCGACAACACACGTACACACGCCATACACAATAGAACAAACACTAGAGTCCACGCCATACACATCACTGATAAAATTCTAGTCAGTTTTTAAAGATTAAATTTAATTATTAAATTTTAATCTTTAATTTTAATAATCAATAATTCAATACAATTCAATTTTAATTTTAATTTCATTTACAATTTTAATTTTAATCTTATTTTAACTTATTTAATTTAATAAATTATTATAATCTATTATTTTAAATAAAAAAAATTTTTAAATTCTTCTAGTCAATAGTTAGGCGGATTCTTTTGTTTAGTTTTATCTTTTACAACTTTAATTTTAGCGTGTTTTTATTCATTTTATTTTTTAATTTAAATTTTATCGTGTTAATTGTTGTCCGTCCTAACTTATTTCGTCCGTCCAAAAAATTTTTAAAATGACTTCACGCGTGTCAAAGGTTAACAGTAGGGAGGAGACGGTTGTATACCAATCCCCTCCACCAAAGCCGAAATTGAAACAGCCGTAGCAAAGCTGGATTTGGAGCTGACGCATCTTCTCCCGGGTATGACGTGTACCGATATCAGAGAAAACGCCAAGAAGGCACAAGCAAGAATGATGAAGGCCTTGGAGACGAGCGCCGGTCATCGATCGGTCACGAAGGAGGACAAGGCCATCATCCAGAAGGAGACGAATGAGTTGGTAGTGATGGTGGCAGAGTTGGTCGGAAGATTAGAAAAGATGGAAAAGGAACCAAAGATTGGAACAGGTAGGACTGTCCACACACAGATCGTTAGGGACAGCTCCGAATTTGAAAAGGAAACCGGGAGGAGACTACAGAGAATAGAAGAATTACTAGTGGAGAACAAAGCAGTTAACGAAAGAAGCGAAAGACTGCAGGAAGAAACAAGTAAGAAAATCGCTGAAAAGATAGAAGAAATGGCAAAAGAAAAAGGGAAAGAAGAAAAGCCGCAGAAGGCAACGTACGCAGGAGTAACCGCAGAAGGACGGTTGAAAACCACACCCAGAACTCTCCACTCCCTCATCGTGGCGTCGACCGACGTAACCCTGACCAGTGACCAAGTTATGGAAACGGTCAGGAAGACGGCGGACACCGATCCTGATGGGGAGTGGATACAGGTCCAAAGAGTTCGAAAAGCAAAAGATCAAAAGGTCATTATCGGGTGTGGTACGGAGAAAGATGTAGAGCTTTTAAGCAAAAAACTAGAGAAGGAGAAAACGTTGAAAATAGAAAGGGCCAAAAACAAGAATCCACTAGTAATAGTAAGATACATAAGGGGGGACAAGAAGAAAGAGCAAGTAGAGCAAGCGATAAGGAGGAAGGTAGGAATAAAGGAAACCAAAGATGGGAAAGATGAGATAGAAGTGGTGTTTGAGAAGCAAACGAGGAATCCGCACGTGGCACATGTGGTGGTCAGGGTGGCCCCGGCAATATGGCAGCAGCTGACAGAGGCGGGGACTCTTCAGCTACAGTGGGGAGTCTCCAAGGTAGAGGATCAGTCCCCGTTAATCCAGTGCTCCCGCTGCTTGGGCTACGGCCACATCAAGCGGGTCTGCCAGGAGCGGCTGGACAGCTGCAGCCACTGTGGGGGTAACCACCTATACGCCGCGTGTACGGAGAAAGTAAGTCCCCCCCGCTGCCTTAACTGCGAGAGAGCCGGCCTGGAGGACAAAGCCCATAACACCTTTAACGAGGTGTGCCCGATAAGGGCCAAATGGGACAGGCTGGCTCGAGATAAGGTAGCGTACAAGTGCTAAAGGCAAATTAGCGTCAGCTCCCACGGCAAATAAAACTAATCAGTGCTCAAATAGAGATAGTAAAAACGGTAGCAAAAATGAGTCGACGCGTATATTGGCCGGAAAACTTTATATGGAGATTCCCGGTGAGGGAGAGAACGAGGACCACACAGAAGAGAGAAGAAGAACAGCCGAAACGAAGGAGGGAAACAAAGATGACCTTTGCAACCCTCCATTCGTGGAGGCTGTACTTCTGCAAGCAGTGGCCTCGTTCGACCCCATGAGAGTCCCGAAGCATAAGAGCGATACGGCCAATATACGCGTAATAGAGTACACAAATATTATCTCACAAAAGACACACGGAACATACATACAAGCTAGGGACACATCGAAATACAAAAACACAATAAGCAAGACCAAATACGCGGCAGGATATTTATTGGGGAAAGATAAAAATTGTATAAACAATATGATGAAAGATGAAAAGAAGTATTATAAACATATAAGATTTTCTAAAACTATTGCAAAAAACAAGAAATGTAATGTACTAATAAATAAGAAATATATCTCTATTATGAAACGTAATAAAGCAAATGTAAATAGCATAAGAAATTTTAATAAAAAGTAAAAATAAAATGTAATTAAATATAAGAAATATTAGTTAAGAAAATTGTAATAGTATATAAGAAACAATGTAAACAAAAGAAGAAAAACAATGTAATAGAAATAAGGCATATTGTAAAAAGAAAAGAAAAGAAAGAAAAAGAAAGTATATTAAAAAAAAAAAAAAAAAAGAAAAGAAAAAGAAAAATAAAAAGAAAAGATAAAAATATAAGAGTAGAGCTCTTCAAGCTCATGTCATTAACCCCACTTGATAAGAAAAAAAGACATAAAAGTAAACAAAGGCCTGCCAAGAAGCGGGGAGCAAAGAAAAAAAAAAAAAAAAAAAAAAAAAATATGTTTGGACCACGATTTTTTTGCATTCAACTCTAGCATTTATATGCTTGGCTACCGACGCGTGGTAGTAAGGTAAGTTGGGAAAGACCATGTCCTGGCATGACTGACACGGGCTGATTTTGAAGATCATGATGGACACGCAACTTACTTGACGGAGCGCATGTAGAGCGCGTGCATGTCTGCGTGGTGCGTGACGTCATTGTCGCAGATGAAGTCTACCAAGCTGCCTACGCTCGCGTCCGAAAGCTCATCGCCGCTGTCACCACCCGACAACTCCGCTTCGAGGTCCAGGAACTCACTCTTCTTCTTTTTCTACAAATTGTCAACGCGAACCATTTATATAAACGAATATGCGTAGGGGACTTCTTGGCCGATCCGATCCGAATCCTTCGGAGAAACTAGTACGGGTACTGGTACTGGTATGAGGACACGCACTTTTCGTTTCACACGGCTTGAGGTACCCTTTACGTACCTCGCCGCCCCCAAAAAAACCCGATGACGCTGAAAATGCCGTTAAAGGCTATCAGCAATCTCCCTCAAAAAAAAAGAACTTCTGGTGGGAAAGAGAAGTCATGTTTGCAGATAAGTATTTTCTAATATTTGTTTCATTATCATTCAACATTTTTACAATATCACCCTCACTTTGACATTGATGCTTTTCAATATAAATAAATACCTATCAATATTGTAGCAGTAAAGAAGTGCGTAGACGGCGGACTTTTTTGAAGTTGTAAGCATGCGTATGTGTTGCTGTTAGTCCCACATGTCATAGAGTTGTTAGCGATCTGTTATTATGGACAAAAAAGTCCGTCGCCTGCGCACTCCTTAGAAACCTTGGTGTTAGTGTTTTACTTACTTTTCGGGCTTTACAGTTGGTGTTCTTTTGAACATATTTTCCAGGCTCGTGACTTCGAGTCGACTTTACATCGAAGTCGTCATCATCGCTGTCATCGAAAGCTAACTTTCTCTTTTGGGGTTTAGCTCCATTTGTTATAAAATTAAACTTATCCTTCGGACTTTTAACTTTACTGTCTCGCCTAAACATTTGTAACATTTCTAAATTATTTTTCCTTATATATTCGTTTTGTTCGTCGCTGTCGTATTGAGTTTCGTTATCTAAAAACTGAGGATCTTTATTCTCTTTCTGAGATAAAAACGTGATTGGCTTCATACTGAAATTTACTATAGAATCGTTATTATCCGGTTTAAAACTACCGTTTTTGTTAGACGTTAAGGCAGCTAAAACCTTCTGTTGCAAAGTCAGTGGCTTTGGGCTGTCACTGATCAGTTTTTGTTTTTTATTAAAAAATGGCGAAGCGTTCATGAAATCGTCATTATCGTCATCATCTATTGCTTTTCTCTTACAATTGATTTGACTAGAATGATTATTTGTTTTATTCGTATCGTTTTTGTTTAGACAAATATCTTTTATCGATTCCTTACTGATATCATAAAGCTGAGTGTCGTTAGAAGAATCACTATCGCTGTCTAATATTATGAGACTTTCGCTTTTTTTTATTGGTTTTGTCAAACATTGACTAAGCTTTGAATTGTCTGTCATGTTTGCTTTCTTTTTGTCCGCTTGAGTCAAAAGTATCGGCGACGTGCAACGGTCCTCGTCTTCTACTACAAAAGCATTAACATTGGATTGGTTTGAATTGGTTTTCTTATTGTCAGGTTTATTGATCATTTCAACTATTTGTGTTATCGTGAACATGCTTTTATTGTTGCTAGCGTTCAAACTGAAACATGATTTATTTTCAGTGTCATTCGTAAGGCTATCTACAGAATCTTTAATCAACTGTCGCCTTGCAGTACTAGTTATAGTCGAATTCTTCTTTGTACTCAGTTGAAATTTCCGATTTTGGGTGCATAGTATCGGTGACGTGGATATAATGTTTTTGACTCTTCCCGATAATATAGACGGACTAACTTCGGGGCCTTTATTTTCATGCGTGTTCTTAGATTTTCTTTCGTTGGGTGTATGTATTTTTATTGTCGTATTTTCAATACTTTGGTCGTCATCAGCAAATATATCTTCAATGCTATCTAATCCGAAAAATTCAAGTGCGTTATTTTGTACCGGCGAATCTTTTTCTTTCACTATGCTTTTTTTATCTTTATTTTCTATAACTTCAGGACTACTTTCAATGAATATATCTTCAATGTCGCCAATTTCAAAGTTTTTATCTAAATCCTCTTTTTTTATTTCAATTTTTTCTTTCGCAGGTTCTGGCGTGGTAAAACTATCTAGTGAATTAAAATCAAAATCAAGGTCAAAGTTATTGTTACTGATTCGATCTTCCTTTGCCTTGTCATGGATTCTGTCTGGTGTTTTTTCTTCTATTAGACAAGCATTTAATTCGTCAGCCGATCCAAGATCAAAACCTAATATAAAGTTACTGCTGCAATTTTTCTTCTCATCAAAGTCACAATTCACATCTGGGAGATGGTCGCCTTTATTTACATTGATTGTATTTTTTCTAGTTTCTAAGTCTTCGCTTATATCCTCTACCTTTACGCAATTTAAAAAAGAGTCTGCATTGATGTCATCCAGTAATTCTATATCTGGTAATATAGGGTCAATCAACAATTTCAAAGGCAGAACCTTCCTTTGTGATCTAAGGTTGTTTAAAAAAGTGCATTCACACACATTTTGGCAAATGTAACAGGTTCTTGTTGTATTAGAGCTTTCCAAACTTAAATCGACCAATAAGTTTATTAGCCGTGTAGGTAAATTGCCGGTGCTTTGAATACCTAAATCATTCAAAGATTTTGTATAGTTCTTGGTAGATTTGGTGGCTGTGCTGAAAAGTGCTCTTATATCGCCATCTCTTTTACCCGGCGACTTTGTAACTTTTAAAGGTGATTTATTAGAGATAGCTTTTGTTTTTTTCTGCTTTATTGGCTTAGTTTTTGCTGGCGACAATGTAATCATTTTTTGCGTGGCAAAATCTTGTGTAAGGAAAGCTGTAGAAATAAAATATCAGTTATTAGATTACATAGATATATTTAAACAAGATTACTAGATTATATTGTCGACTATGAATCGGATTAATCTTACTTGGATTTTGCGTAGAAACTGGTAACTCGAATCGTCTAGCGTCACCGTATTGAAGCAGTTCAGACAACATCTCACTGTCTTTCGAATGTCCAACATTAATAGTTTTTTGTAACGTTCTTTGCCATTCCAGCCAAGTTGATAATTTAAAGTACGCCGTGCTTTTCTCTTTACTAACTGCTTTCACTTTTTCTGTAAATAACAATGGAATTTTTAACTACACTCTTTACAACTCCTTTACATAAATAATGGTTCAAATTTACCTCTACTCATGACCCACAACTCTTTGGGGTTATTGTCATCGAATGATTTGCAATTAAATCCTTCTGGAAATATCGTTTTAAATTGTTCTTCAGTAATCAGATTTGAAACTTCCAATTCCTTGCTGGAAGTACTGGAACCACTGGACGACTTTCCCAGCAGCATCGTCCGTAAATCTTTTTGACCCTATAAATATACGTAAAATCGTGATGAGTTCATATGATAAAGGAAGATATGGTGATATATATTATATAGGGTGAATTTTCTATGTGTGGGAATGAACAGATTAAAAAAAATGAATTAAAAAGAGTCACGGGGCAGATTCTGTGATTCAGTATTTTGAGAAATTGTGAATTTAGTTGTAATAGTAATTGGAATATTAACGTGTTGACAAAATTACCTGAACCTATCGTTGGGCACGGTTGGTACCAAGAGGGGTCCAAAAAATTCCTTTCTACACTCCGTATTCCGGAAAATACTTTAAGGCGTTGATTCCGTCTGCTATTAGAAGATTCGACAGTCGTAAAAACAATCCGTATTAAATGTATAATTGGGCGGCTTCAAATCTCAAGACAATTGATAATTCAATAAGAACAAACTCATAGTGCCTTACAAATAAACAGGAATAAGCTTCGAATAATTATTCCGTGATTTGTCTCCTTTACTCTAATCTGAAATGCAGTTTACATGATCGGAACAAAACACGCAATAACAACCCGCAGCTTATTCTCTATTTATTTGTAAGAATGTTTACCTTTTTAGGTTTGTTCGTGTCTTTCGTCTGCTCTTTAGGATCCGCCTTCTTGGTGACCGTTATGAACATCTTCTGGCATTGCGGCGTGAAGTCGCGCGGCATCATACGCGGGTTGTGCTGGTACAAGCTGCCGTTCACTTCAGTAGACTGCAATACCTTTTTGTTTAGGCCGTCGCGTTGGCGCATACAGTCCATTAGCGTCTGAAGTAAATAATATTTTATTGCAACACCATTAAAATTACCATTGAACAAAAATTTACAATTAAACAAAAACACAAGTTACAATTTGTCAGTTGTAACGTTTTAAAGCGATTTGTTCTAGACAATCGGTAGGTATTTATTCATCTAGGAAAGAATACTTAATTTAATTTTTAAGTTAGTTGCTATCGTGATAAATACCTAGTTAAAAAAAAGGCGGTGTTATTTTCTTTAGGTGATTGATAAATTATCCTTGCCTACGCAATAAATAACAATAAGAAGGTGTGTTATTGACGTGTGTACACAATATTATAAATATGTACAAACACAGTTGCTTATTAAATATTTATAAAACTTTATAAAATAGTGAAAAAATTTAATGCCTACCCGACCCAGCCAGGAATCGAATCTGGGTCTTCCGCAATCCGGGCAGCTGCACTGACCGCTATGCTACCAGGAAAGCTGACGTAAGCGTTGAATTTTGTCACTGCTCTTTTAATTTTTTTTGAGTGCTAATAGCGGCACAGTGCGCCATCTATCCAATTGTAATTACCGTTGTTGGATAGATGGCGCACTGTGCCTCCAGTGACAAAATTCTTGTCTGTTGTTAAGTTGCTTATCTTTATCGATGTAGCTGCTACTCTAGTGGATAGCGCATGCCGCGGCGTGCAAATTCCACCAAACGGCAAACCATGCTCGGTCAATAGAAGCTTTGTATAAAGTAAAATTTTATAAAAAAAAATTAAGCGGCCGCGGGTTAAAGCGGCTTTGTATAAAAAAAATATATCTCGTTTTTTGACCTATGTTTCTTGAGTAAAGTTGTTCAGTTTCATGGTCTGTTCAACCCACCTGCGGGTCAAAGACGGTTAAAAAAGCACGATGTATAATAAGTTAGTCCAAATTACCTGATGCTCCCTCCCTTCAGTGACAAGAATAAATACTTGACCACCGCGTTCCCGACCCGTGCGTCCGCATCTGAATACATGAAAATATAAAAAAAAAAATTGTTTTAGTTGATGGCTTCGTGCGATTAGCACATTTAGCCAGTGTCAAGTATTTTTTCTTACAAGTAATACATAAATAGACAATATTTCCTTTATGATGATGTTGAATGATGTTAGAAATGAAAAGTGAGAAATGATATACCCCCCAACCCCTCGAGTAGCTCAGTAAAGATGTGGGGCTTTACTAAGTCCTCACGCGGCGGACTTCTTGAGAGAATTTGAAAAATGCCCTTGCACTGTTTTGTTTGATTTTGCCAACACTCATGTACACTCACGAACACTCAACGGTTAATAATCCACCATTATTTCACATTCATATTCGACATAACACAAATTTTAGAAAATAAAACAAAACCGCAGACATGACTCTTCACTTTCCCGCCAAGAAGTCCAATATAAACATTTGTTACAATTAAAGTTTAGGTAATGTGTAATAATTATGTATAGTGTTCTTAAAATCGGTGTAAAGCACTTCCCAAAGTAAATGACTCTATAGCTAATCGACTTTATATTGAAAGTTAATTTTCTTTTTAAATTTGATATGGCTCTTATCATATATCCCTCACTATAAAGCACTATAGTCTAATCATTAATTCACTGGAGTAATCTGACGTTTACGGTGTTCCCAGTTTCTGATGAACAGAAAATAGTGTTGTGACAAGAAGATTGACATCAATTACTGACTCATTCATTCTCATAACGTTCTGAATCAAATCACATTACTCATTTTATTTACTTTATTTAGAAATCTCCTAGGCCAGTTTTGTTTAATCGATATAAAGATATTAGCCTTGGTACCTTTAAAGGCCAAGAAATGATAACTTTGAAAAGGCGAATTTCTCAAATTATATAAAATTAAACAAAAATGCAATGGATATATTTTTATTCGTCGTCGTCAGACAGACATAGAGATGAGTCGTTCATGAATGAATCCTTCAATTGGACTAGTCCACTTAGCAAGTATATCACTTAGTTAACACTTCACTGAAGGAGAGTAAAGCGAACAGATAGATTACGAACAGCGCGTGCGGAAACGAGACAGTTGCACCGGTCGGAGTCGGAGTCTGCCCACCCTCAATTAGACGTCTTACGGTATGAAACATTATTATTTTTACGGCTTATTTCTACTTGATTATTAGTTGACGGCGTAATTTGTTTACGTTTTGAAGTTTGATTTTGTTGTCTATTATTCTAGTCTGCGTCAAAATAGGTATGAGCGCGATCCGTACTGCATGCGACAATAACATTATTTAGTTTTAATAATTGTACTGTTTGACGATGCTTTTAAAAGTAATTGTAAATAGTTGATGTTTTAGTTGTCGTAAAAGTAACCCATGTGAAAATTCACTCGGAGACAGAGAAAGTGCTATGTGACAAAGTGATAAAAATGTTTTTAGAACGGGTCAGAGTGATTTTTCATTTTGGAACGGGATCGAGTGATTATTGACGCAAATCGGTACTATATTGTTGAGGTTATCTCCATTTCAACGTTATTAATTTATAGTATTCTGTTTTGTCTTAATTGTTATTCAGTAAATGGTACTCCTACACAGTGGTTAAATATGTATTTTTCTTTCAAAAAGATGAATGATGTAAAAATTGCAATAATTAAAATACTTCCAAAATTTTCGAATAATAACAGCTCCCAAAGCAAAACAAACACTGACAACTAAATTGTCAGGTGAAATTTCTCGGTACAAAAAGACATTCATATACCTACCTATATTATAAATAATTAAGTACCTTTTTATAATAAACGTTCCTAGTCCTACTGACTTTGTGTGAGTGATCTGAATGACAATGAACGAAACGCATCACTAGTACAATAAATGTGGCAACATAATTTTACAATGTGACATTAGCATCTGTCAGTTTACTCCAGTGAATTAATGATTAGACTTTAGGCCCGCATGGTGATTTGTGGCCTGGTTGGTTTGTGTCCGCAGCAGTAGAGATATAAAATGAGCTAATGATGGAAGTTGCTGAAGCCTTACCGCTGCACCAGCCGCACGGGCGAGCGCGTGGATATGTCGAAGCACACGATGAGGTCCACGGAGCCCACGTCCAGCCCCTCCTCCGCCACGCACGTGGCCACCAGCGCGTTGCACGCCCCCTCTCGGAAGCTGCGCATCACGCGCAACTGCTGCTTCTGAGATACCACCGCTTGGCCTTCCTTACCTTGGGTTACAATTTACAATACAATTTGGAAACAAACAAAATTTTACTAGAAAAAATGCTTTAATCGCTGAGTTACTGATACCCAGACTCGGACTTAGAGGAGCTCGATGGCGCAGTAGTTAACGCACTCGGTCTGCGATTGCTGAAGTTAAGCAACTTTCGCAAAGGCCGGTCATCGGATGGGTGACCAAAAATTTATAATCTCGAGCTCCTCCGTGTTTCGGAAGGCACGTTAAGCCGTTAGTCCTGGCTGCATTAGCAGTCGTTAACAACCACCAATCCGCACTGTGCCCGCGTGGTGGTTTATGGCTCGTTCTCCCTATCCATCCAAAGGGAAGGCTCGTGCCCCAGCAGTGGGGACATAAAATGAGCTGATGATGATGATGAACCAGTCTCTGGAAGCTCGAGTGGGTCCAATGTTCTGACCGCTGAGCTACCGAGCTCGTTGCACGCCCTCTCGCGGAAGCTGCGCATCACGCGCAACTGCTGCTTATGGCATACAGTGGTGGTAAGCGGGGGCTTTCCTCACAATACGGTTAGGAAAAAAAATACACTTTTAGTAGAATACGATGAAATCCAGTGAACGACGAGTCAGTCGATAAGAGGAGTAAGAAGGAAAAGGAAGCCCGTGAATCAACCGGTAAAAGACTAGATTAGACTAAAAGGCTAGACTAAGGCTAATAGGGTAAGCTGGTCTGAGTACTAAGTCCAGTACTAAAGCTAGTCTAAATCGAATTCACCGGGCAGAAGATTCGATTCGATATATTACAAAAATTAAGCACATTTATGGCACTGGGTAAACCACACGATAGCGCGATTCAGGATGACACATCGCAATCTAGTAACAGACATATAACTTATTATGTGTACGAGTATAACGTGTGTTTTGTAAGTTGATCGCAATATCTATTTTAATTATTACGGTGTGCTACACCTACACACTTTATTTATATATTTAGAACATACAATATAAACGTTAAGTTCATTGCGCAATTAACTAGAATTCCGTTCGGTGCGTCGCAAGATACTTGTGCTTGTGCTCATGGCAGAGGCCCTAAGTACCTCGCCCCGCGCAGGAGCCGTCTCAGTTAAACGGTATGCAAGGCCTATAGTTAGGGTGATTCTAGGTTCAGTCTTACAGATGTTATTGTAAACTTAATTTTTATTGATCTACTAAGTCGGCAAACGAGCATACAGCTCTCCTTATGGATAGCGATTTTGATTTAGATTTATAGTCCTTCGAGCCCCATTTAGTCTGACCCATTATATTAAATATAAAGAACAAATTGGTTAGTTAGGTTCTTCGAGCATAATTGAGACACTTCCAATCTATAAGATACAAAAAGATATTGATAAGATAAAATATTTTACTTACCAGAAGCTCCTTGTCCAACGAACATTTGAGGCGTGATCAGCGGTCGACACTGGAGTAGCAGGCAGTGCACCAAATTCACACTCTCACGGTACTCACAAAATACTGCAAAATGCATAAAAAATTATCTTTACTTTTTATACCTACAATGCAATGTAGCCTATAAAAAGTAAAGATAAATTTAAACAAAAAACATTATTTTGTAGGTAGGTATATAAAAAAACATTATTTGGTAGGTAGGTCATAATCAATCAATTAAAAAGATGTAATAAATTTATATTGAGATATATTGTATTAAGAATATTTACCAATAGCTCTAGTATCCTGCCCCTTTTCTTTAGCAACAGTAAAATGATTAATCATGATTTCCTTTAGTCTGTAGAATTTCGGATGACCGAAATTTATATTTTTTGGTATCTGAAATAAAAGTAACATTAGTAAACTAATAAATCGTTTACAAAAATATGTGATAAGAGGATGACATATTGCGCCTACCCCTAATAAGATATGGAACAAGCCATGGGAATGATGATGATAATTTTTTATGAAAATGATAAAGGTAAATTATATTTTAAGTAATCGTTAACGGGATCTTGAAACAAAACAACAAAAATGGTGTTTCGTAGTCTGTTGCTGTTACTTGGTGTGACACGATTCGTGATTTCGAGTGAAAAGCTACTTTGGAAATAGTGGTATGAGTGTCAACCACAAAAATGGAAATACTGTTTTGCCAGTTCATAAAATACAATACTTCAGTACATACGTGATCATGATGCATGAAAATGTGCCGAATTATCAGAATATATATATATTCAAAGACAATTAAATACGTAATAATCCCGTTAATAATTACTCAAATGCCAGTATCCATGATAGTAAAAAAAAAGTTATATTTACTTCTGGTCTGGTCCCATCAGGCAATATACTCGTGTTCAGAGACAGTGGATCTATCCCAAGATCATCTCTCAATCTCTCTAATAAAGCTGTGAGCTTATCATCGGATTGTATCCACAATTTCTCTGGGTGTTCATCGAAGAAGTTTAAGAAAACACGGGATCCATGTTTTACTAGCAGCTCCAATCCATGGTAAAGGGCTATTAGCAATGTGAAATCTTTCATTATGTAGTTGTGCTGAGGATGCCTGTGAAGTGAGGTTTATTAAAAATAAGCATACAAGGTTGCAAGCTCCTCCTATGAACTTATTCTATAGTTCATTTTCTAATTAATTTCATTTCAATTTCATTAGAAGAAAGAACGAGGAAGCTCGATGGTGCAGTGGTTAACGCGCCCGGTCTGCGAGTGCTGACGTTAAGCAACTTTCGCAAAGGCACGTAAAGCCGTTGGTCCCGGCTGCATTAGCAGTCGTTAAAAACCACCAACCCACATTGGGCCCACGTGGTGGTATCCATCCATAGGGAAGGCTCGTGCCCTAACAGTGGGAACATAATATGAGCTGATGATGATGATGATGAGAAGAAACAACAGAGAGTTAAAGAGTATCTAACTAGTATCTGACTCCTAACATCATCAGAGAAATCAAGACAGCCGTTAACGCCAAGAACTCCATTGGCTTGGGCACGTGGAGAAAATGGGAGAAGAGTGGCGTCTTGTTGTGTCGGAGGCCCAGATCCACTAGGGGTCACGGAGTAAGTAGGTAAGTCATTTTATAAACATGGAACTTAGTTTTTCTTAACAGAATAAGCTATGGCCTCAGCCTCCTTTTTAGCATTATCAGACTAACCAGGCTTTCACAACATGCAACTTAATTATGTAGTTCTTATTGGTACAATACCTTTACCATATCTCATAAAGAGATGTGGAAGCCATTAATTTATTTAAAATTGTTATTACCTTGCACTTCTTTCTTTATTTTGAAATTCTTTGTACAGCATCACAATACGACCTTTAGATAAATTACCAAGATTCTGTGGCAGGATGTTGAATTGTTTCAATCGTCGTGCATAGTAATCTAAAATCTAGAAAAAAATTCAGTTAGATCAATGGTGTGTATGAAGTAACAATTGGGTAAAGACTACTCTGATAACACTTTGGAAAGACTGTATCTCGTCAAGTATCATCACTGTTTTAATACCCATTACAACCACTATTCAAAGATATAGTTTTAGAAATATTATAGATCAAACCTCAACATAATGCTGCCTTAGCTGAGTCAACTCAGGACCAAGCTGTATAATAACCGTGTTGATCTTTCTTGAATGGCTGTATGGAGCAATATCTATACAATTTTCTGTTCTTAATTCCAGATGTGCAATATGTAGACATTTTACAACCTGAAACATTGCTCAAGTCACTTGCATGGTAGTTTTTTAACAAACTGTAAACATATTAAGTTATTAAAAAAAACCTATTATTAATATTGTTTACAATCTTAAAGAGAATGCACACTAAAATTTGTAAAATATTCTTTAATTCAGAGAAAAAATATAAACTGACATTGACAACATCTTCAACTTTGCTTCCTGGTGTTGCAGACAATGCTAATATTCTGTAGGTTTTATGCCCCATTTCAGTGAGTGTAGAGACTATTTGGCCATAAGCATAGTTGCCTCTTGCCCGATGTGCCTCATCTATAACAAGGCACCGAATCTTATCTCCCGGGCATATGCCAGACTTAATGTCATTATAAACCACTTGCGGAGTAGCAAAGAATACTCTCTTGCTTTGCCAGTGAGCTTTCCTTGTGTTGACCTGCATGTGGCCTGATATAAAGAGAAAACACTTAATAAATTAGTTTAATGCTAGAAAAAACTTTTTAGAAGCAATATAAGTACAAATCATTTGATTCCAGGCTGATTGCAGATAGAGAGAAAAAGATTTATTTTAGAAACAATTCATTCAGTTTTGCTATATAGTTAGTCTTTATTTATTTTTTCCACAACAATCGAAAAGTGCCTGGACTTAATATAGCCTTATGATAAATGGCATTTAAGACTTTGGTCTTGCTTCCAACTTTGGATGAGGTACTCAGAATTCTCAAACACTGAGGAACTGACTATTTAATTTTTGATCTGTACACAACAACGTTAACATTGTTGTTACTGCAAAAAAAATTGAATTAGTGGTCTCAAGGTGATTGTGGTACCATTTAAAAAAATATATTAAAATTTGGTAAATCAAAAAATCTGGTTAGTATATAACATTTCCTAATGTAGTTCGAAACCCGTACTGCAATATGTCAAAATGCTCTTTGGAGAGCCATCAGATCTGTACAGTTTTTAGCGCTGGCTACACCGAGAGCCATCGGGTTTCGAAGGGTTAATATAAGTTTGTCTGTAAAATGTCTTTACCTGTCATTTCAATAGTATCATTAGGTGGAATAGCTATTATATTATAGCATGCATCAATCTGCTGGGCAACCAATGGCCTGGTTGGAGCAGTAAAAATAATTTTCCCTAGAGGATACCACCGGTAAAAGTTGTACATTATAACTGCAGCTATGAATGTCTTGCCCAGTCCTGTTGGTAAACTTACCTAAAAGAAGAAATAGTATTAAAAATGTACACCTTATTTCGCTTATTACCATAACAAGTAGTAATGAAATGAAATATTTTTATTTGCTTCAATTTTGGGTATCATGGTATGGTGTTCTTAAAAATTACAGATTCCTTAAAATCTACTTATTATATTAAGCATGCAAATATTTGTTTAATTATATACTATCAGAGAGCACAAGAACAAGCCAATGCAAAGCAGCCTTTCAATAATTACTGTATAAATATTCTTGTATGGAGTAAAATCATTTTTCAGTGAGGAACATATTATGTAGTTTTCTCTTGAAAGTTGTGCGATTCAACAATCGTAGATTATCAGGCAGAGCATTCAATATTTTAAGTAGTCAATAGATTTGAAGTTTTTTTTTCTATCTTTGGCACTGTCAATGAAAACGGTTGATGCTTGGAATTCCATAAGTAAAAACTCTGAAGCCTTAGGTAATACTATTATGCTTAGTACTTAAATACTTATTTTACAGGATTTCATTTAATTCAAAGCTGAACACTAAGCGCCTCACAAATAAACAAAGAATAAGATCCGAATAGTTATTCCGTGTTTTGTTCCTGTCATGTATACATCATTTCAAATCAGAGTAAAAGAGACAAAACACAGAATAACTATTCGGACTTTATTCTTTGTTTATTTGTAAAGGGGTAAGTAATGATGGACACTGAGACAGCATCTGGACATCTCAGATTGTCAGGAACCATACCAACTTGTTTTTTTATACTCATATCATAGTAAACATACCCAGATATGCTGGCTTTAAAAATACTTACAAGCGTGTTTCGTAAGATTGAAGCTTTGATGATATTGAACTGGTAGTCTCGAACCGGGTAGTTTGTGGGGTAAATCCATGTTTTTCCCGTTAACTTATCGTAGCCACTTATTTCTTCGTCACAGCACAAGGCACTTCAAATTTAAAATTATTTTGAATTATTCCTAATTTATTTTGGAAAAGTTTCTTGTGTTTACATGAGGTCTTCAAACTCATTAGTCTTAACCTTTATCGCTTTGTTTGGTATTTAAGGTGAAATTAGTTCAGATTTAACAAATGTACAGAGTACAGGGTAATTAGTATTTTATTAAATAAAACTAACCAAAGTGAGAAAATAAGTAAAAAAACCAGTTAAACATACCTGACGTCTAAATCACTTTTATTGTGAGAATAATTTAAGTTACTCTCTGAAAACCTAGTGAACGAGGTGTTATCAAATTTTGCAAGGAAAGAGGAATCATCAAAGATTTCATCTTCGTCAAATTCACTGCTCGGCTTTTTAAAAGACAACTTATTCATATTTTTTCATGTTATTTATCTCATTTACAAGTCTGACTAATAATAAGTAAAAATTTTAAGATTTTAAACTTTTTAAGTATTGTAAAGTATACCAAGAGAAAACAAAGCAAACAGCAAGCAAAAAAAGTAGGTAAATAAAAAGTTTCAATCACATCACGTCAAGACTCAAGTCAAAGTCAATGAATGAATGAGCGTTTTTTTTTAATTTGTTCATGACCATGGATACTAGGCCTTCCGTCGAAAACTTAATTTATACGTTTCTCAAATTAAACTCTATAATATAGGATGATGATGAATGATAATAGAAATGAAAAGTGAGAAATGATATACCCCCCAACCCCTCGAGTATCTCAGTAAAGATGTGGGGCTTTACTAAGTCCTCACGCGACTTCAAGAGAATTTGAAAAGTGCCGTTGCACTGTTTTGTTTGATTTACCGACACTCATGCACACTCACGAACACTTAACGGTTAATAATCCACCATTATTTCACATTAATATTCGACTTAACACAAATTTTAGAAAATAAAACAAAACCGCACTTTCCCGCCAAGAAGCCGGTTAGGGTTAGTTAGGATCAGTCTGGATCAGTGCTGCCAACTTAAAACAGATTAAAAAAATGGTTATTTTTAATCCGAAAGTTCATTTAAAAATATACTAAAAATTAAAAAACATACAAGAATTTATTTACTTCTTAATTAAACTTAGTGGCGAATGCTACATGCTCGATATTTATCACGATATTTGGATCACGATCCATCACGATATTTATCGACTGTGTATCGCCGGATCGTGATACGGATCGTCGGATTTCTAAAAATCCAGAAATCCTCGATCCGTATTTATTGTGTCAGTCAGTATAAGAGAGTACTCTATGGTCAGTATCATCCAGTCAGCGATGGAGGAGGACGCGTTGAACGAGACGGCACACGCCGCAGCCCTTACGAACGTTCAAATATATTTAAAAGAGTTTATAATTATGTTGGAGGCACTAGGTAACTGAGGTTTGGGACAGCTAAAGTCAAGATAGTATGAATAAAGTAAAAAGACCGAATGCGTATGAGAATATGCTGCAAATTTTTAAAAAGATAAAAACCCGGCTGCATCTATCAAAAACGTTATTGCAAAAATTAACTTATTGAAATCTAATTATACAAAAGAATTAAAAAAAAAAAATCTCTGTCTTGAAGCCAATATTTTGCCCATTTTTTTCTTTTCACACGCCTTTTTAACGCTAACGCAAATAAGATAGCAACACAAGCTTTCTTTATATTGTCACTCATCGCGGACCCAATGCACGTTTTTCTTGATTGAATATTTACCGGCGTACTGTCATCCGTATCGAGCGTGTAGTATCTGCTTGCGATCCAGATTTTTACTCGATAAATATCGCGCGTGATATCGCGATATGTAGCATTCGCCAATGTGAAAGCAAAATCAGTAGAAATTGTACCATCCCCATCCCCAGAAGAAAAATTGTCATTGCCTGCCAATGCCAATCTGTATCCTTGGTTACATTTTGTTTTTAGAAATAATCAATAATCACTGGAATAATGTAATCATTTGCTCTCTCGTTTTCGGGCTATAATATTACATAATATTCAGTATATTGCGTGCACATGATTGCGTGTCTCCGTGTCTCGGACTGCAAATAAATAATGTCAACGACTCACTCAACGTCAAACAAAACTTCGCTCGCCGCGCCGGCCGGTATCGTATCGTCTAGTTAGTAGGTAGTTATGTAGTTTATGTAATAAATAGGTAGGTAGGTACTCAGAACAATAACTGATATTAGTTATTATTCTGAGGGTAGGTACACTTACTATATTGAGATTTATAATTTACATCTTCAATCTTGGTAACTTCAAATTAAGAACGACTGCTAGAAACGACGGAATATAACTTTGAGAGAATGCTAAAGAAAATCATAGTCACCAAACGAGAAATTCCTTATAAACTTCCTGAAACAACTTTCAAAAGTTCTAAGAAAGCCATAAGTTGGCGCCTGGACTGCACGCCTACAATAATATTAATTTGTGCCAGTCGGACCTGTAAGAATGGAATTGGAAGACGGTTTTGATGATTTGCTTGCAGAGATTTGTGAACCAACATCTCCTAAACAACCAAAGACAGACACAACTTGTCAACCTCAACCTGGTGAGTTAAATTCAATTTCATATTTACAGTTTAAGGCCAGTGTTCGATACAGCTTTTGTTGCAAAAATAACTTAGAATTTAATTTAATTGAAATTTACAGGAAAATAGGTAGAAAGCAGGTAGGTAGTCTGTATTTAATTATTGCTAAAATTAAAATCAGTTGGGGAGACCCATATTTTTAAAAGATGAAGGTAAAAATTTTAATTACTGGCTCCTGTCGAACACTGGTGCCACTTAAGTACACATGGCGGCAGATCAACCTACAAACCTGTCAAATTTCTCCAATGAATATTGATCCTTATAACCAAACCATAAAGTTCTTCAAAATTGATTGTAGAAATTTGACAGTTTCGGGTAGGTTGATCTGCCGCCGTGTGTACTTACTTACATATTCTTCAGTGCATCATTATTATAATACAAAATAAATATATATAAATATATATATAATATAATACAAAATAACATTTATGTTGATGCTTTTAATTACAAAATAATAACATATTTCCGTCTGTTAACAGGCACAAGCACAAATACCAAACCAGCTTCTTCAAAAACGCATTGTGTTCTGGTAAATCAAAAACAGGTTTGTACCTAACTAATGTGTTAACTTAAGTAAATTACTTGTACTACAGTGGCATAGTTGTTGTTTATGGATTTTAAGCATATTTTACTGTTTCAGAGAGGTAATCCCTTGTTAAAATTCATTACAAACGTACCTTGGGAGTATGATGATGTGATACCAGATTATGAAGTTGGCAAAACAATATGTATACTGTTCCTGTCATTACGATACTACAACATGAATCCAGATTACATTAATAATAGGCTAAAAGAGCTAGGAAAGAAATATGAACTGCGTGTATTATTAGTACAGGTTAAAGCAATTTACCACTATTTTAGTAAAAAATAAGTAATAATAAATTCTAACCGAACTAAAAAGCACTTATTGTTTCCTTAAAACTTTTTGTGGTTTCAGGTTGATCTAAAAGATCCACACACACCATTGAAAAATATAACAAGAATATGTCTACTAACAGATTTGACACTAATGTTGGCATGGAATCCGGAAGAAGCCGCAAAAATAATAGAAAACTACAAAATTTATGAAAATAAACCACCAGATAAAATTATGGAGAAAGTTGAAAATGATCCACACCAAAAAGTAAACTGGCTATATTAGTTAAAGGCATTTCTATTTAAGGTTTTGTCTAGTTCAAAGTAAATAAATAAATAAATAAACTTTCCTACACTCACACCAATTATCTAGCCCAAGAGAAGCTTTGTTATGAAACTCGTTAAATGGTTACTAGACAACAGATAAACATACTTAAAATACTTAAGTACATACTTATTATCCATAGAAAACACCTAGACCCGAGACAATTTAGAAAAACAATAATTTCTAAATTGAACCGACCGGGGATCGAACCCGGGACCTCAGAGATGGCGGCTCCATGAAAACCGGTGTACAAACCACACTCGACCAAGGAGGTCGTCAAAGGAGGTTCAAAGTACATAATGCTTAACTATGTTTTTTTTATTTCCAGATAATAAATGCTTTAACATCAATAAAACCTGTCAATAAAACAGATGCAATGACTCTTATAACAACATTTGGTACTTTAGGAAATATAATACAAGCCTCGGAAAGAACACTGGCAGAATGTCCAGGATTTGGGGTAACTAAAGCTAAGAAACTATACAAGGCCCTACATGAGCCATTCCTAAAACGAGGGAATATCAACAAAAATCAAAAGAAAGATGGAGACTTTGCTGAAAACATTAGCATTGAAGATATTGAGAAGATGGAATCAGAAATTGAAAATCAAGATAGTTGATAATATTAATAATCTGCTATTTAAATTATTATTGTGTTGATCTCTTTTAAGTAAACCCAGGGTTATGCAGAATTATTACCAAGTTTTGAAACTTAGCAGCAATTATAGACTATATTCGCAATACAGGGTATTTTCGCCATACTATTCGAATTTGATCAGTTTAACCCACATACCAAGTTAAACAAATCTCATCCTCTCAAATATTCTTGAACAGCGGTTCTCAAACTTTTTTGGTGGTGGAACGCTTTTAAAAAGTGAAATTTTTGACAGAACCCCAAAATAAAAGAAGAAGTAAGTGCATTCTTCAATAATAGGTAATCATGTTACAATGTAAGTGTATGTATACTATAATTAAAGAAAAAAATCTAATGGGATGTATGAAACTGTTTCTTATTTTTCATCAATTGGTTGATATTTAGTTTGATCGAAGAGAGTTGAAGTCTTATATCAGGTTCGGTATCCAGTCTATTGCGGTATTTTGTTTTGGTAGATGCATAGGTCAAGAATCCTGTTTCATACAAATCTGTTGTTGGGAACGGAAGAAGAACATTCCAGGCCATTGTGGCAAAAAGTGGATATTCATCACGGATTCTGCACCAAAAATCATTGAGTGGCATTGTTTTGAACAGTGACTCCATGCTGGTGTTTGTCATTCTCGCGGAGCCCCCACAAAGGCTTGGCGGAACCCTAGGGTTCCGCGGAGTACGCTTTGAGTATGGCTGCTCTTGAATGTTGTAGGGAAGGCCCCTGGAATATTGTTATTACTTCTTTTCGTAATGGCACGTTAAAATTAGCGTTGCGGCTTACTACTTCTTGTATAAGTTCATCACTAGGTGGCGCTGTTTCAATCGCTTACAAATAGTGAAAAAACTGAAGTCATAATAGAACCTCATGTCGAGTAGTCATGTAGCATTTGAATGTCATGTGGAAAGGGACAAAATATCAGCCTAGTTTGCCACTCGCACGCGATGTAAAGGCAACGGCGTATGCGTTAGATGTTAGAGCGATTTCAATGTTTTAGGGGTAGATTATATAAGAGGAGGTCGCCGTGAACATGTGTAGATCCTTCGTAGCGGAATGACGTCTAGGCGTACTACTCCCTGCGCTTTTGTTAACGAATGAGGATATCATTTCAAGAGCCTATCCAAATATATCGGCAATGTTACACTACAATAACCTTGATAATAGCGTAAAGGATTCTAAGGGTGTTCAACTATTTCATGATACGCTACTGACACCTTTAGGAGGTTTAGAAGTGAGCTATCCCAATGCCATAATTATAAGTTTTTGCTCCTCGAGAAAGACGACTTTTTGAGAGTGCCTAGTGTGAGATTTCTTTACTATCCGTATTCATTCGATTACGTTTATGAAAACGAAAATTAGCATGGCATTGAGGCAGAGCATCCAGGCGACATACTTACGAAAAGAGTTTAACATTTTTCAAAAATGCTTGGCTCAAGGAATATTTCCTACTTGTCTGAAGAAAGCTGTCGTTGTCCCGAAATTTGAAGCGAATTCAAATATAATAAGGCAAGTTTACTTAACTTTATGTCAATCCATAATAACTTACTGCATTACGTCATGGGGTGGCACAGCTAAAACTTTGTTATTAACCATTGAGAGAGCCCAGCGACCTGTCTTGAAGGTTTCTACTTTCCGTCCTTTCATCTTCCCTACTGAACTACTTTTTAAGTCTTGTAAGGTAGGTACTAACAGTTAGATAATTATTTATATTGAATACAGTCCTCAAACATCACACCCAGGGCCGGCCTTAACAATCTAGGCGCCCCGGGCGAATCATTAATTTGGCGCCCTTTTATATTAAAATTAAAAAAAACTTATTTTGAATTTGATATCATATTTTTTAAATTTTTATAAAATATAAGTAGTGAAAAAATTAAACTCCCACCCGACCCAGCCAGGAATCGAACCTGGGTCTTCCGCAATCCGGGCGGCTTCCCGGTAGCATAATGGTCAGTGCAGCCGCCCGGATTGCGAAAGACCCAGGTCGGGTGGGCGTTTAATTTTTTCACTGTATTTATACATTTTTAATTTAGCTTCAGTGCAGCAATTAATAGAAAAAAAGAAACATGTATTTATTATTATTTTACCGATTCATACCGATCAAACAAATACTTATCTAAAACCTTATTTTACCAGCTTTTCTGTCAGCAATCTCTTTGATAAGAATGGCAAAATCTAAGTTTTCCGAAATTTGATTTTCAATGGCTAGCTAAGCCAAACAATTAGTTTGTCTTGTTTGAGACATTGTAGACCGCAAGTACGTTTTTATCAATTTTAATTTGGAAAAACTGCGTTCGCCACACTTGCCACAGTCACGGGTATTGATAATAGAATACGTAGCGATATCCAGGTCATCATCATCATCAGCCTACACACGTCCACTGCTGGCAATAGGCCTCTCCAAGTGCACGCCACTGAGCACGATCTGCGGCTACTCTCATCCAGCTCTTGCCAGCCACCTTGCGAATATCGTCGCTCCACCTAGTCTGAGGGCGTCCTACACTAAGTTTGCCGATACGCGGTCTCCACTCAAGAACTAGTTTACCCCATCGGTTATCGGTGCTGCGGTTAATATGGCCGGCCCACTGCCACTTCAGCTTGCTAATCCTGTGGGCTATGTCGACGACTTTGGTTCTCTGTCGGATCACCTCCGGTCCGGATCCGGTTCCGGATCCGGTCCCTTAGAGAAACTCCAAGCATAGCCCTTTCCATAGCTCGCTGAGCGAATTTAAATTAGTGGACCAGGCCTACCGTGAGTGTCCACGTTTCGGCTCCGTATGTCATGACGGGTAGGATGCACAGATTGGAGACTTTCGTCTTTAGGCTCTGTGGAATAGGCGACGTAAAGACCCGACGTAATTTCCCATATGCTGCCCAGCCTAGCTGTATCCTTCTGTTGGCCACTTTCTCGAAGTTGTTTCTACCCAACTGCAGAGTTTGCCCGAGGTAGACATACTCCTTAACAACTTCGAGAGTACTGCCTTGAATTGCAATCGGTCCCGGAATGGCATGTTCGTTAAACATAATCTTGGTTTTGTCCAAGTTCATCCGGAGACCAATTCATAGCGAAGAATCAACTTCAGCGTTCAGCATCTATTGTAAATCCTGCAACGTTTCGGCCACGATGACGATGTCGTCCGCAAATCGCAAGTGTGAGATGCATTCACCGTTGATGTTAATCCCACGTCCTTTCCAGTCCAGCGTCTTAAACATATCTTCCAAAGCATTTGTGAACAATTTAGGGGATATAACATCCCCTTGTCTCACACCACGATGCAAGGGGATATGCTTAGTCTGCTGGTTCTGTACTTGGACGGCCATAGAGGCGGCATTGTAAAGAGACCTCAACACTTGGATATATCGCCAGTCGACTTGGCATCGTTGCAGAGATTCTAGAATAGCCCAGGTTTCGATAGAGTCAAATGCCTTCTCATAGTCCACAAATGCTAAGCACTGGGGCCAATTATACTCTTCCGTCTTCTGTATAATCATCTGCCTCACTGCGAAGATGGAGTCTATGGTGCCATAACCTCCTCGAAATCTGGCCTGCTCCGGGGGTTGAAATTCGTCGAGTCTTCGCGCCAGAGGGTTTGTGATGACTCTTGAAAACTTGTAGACATGGCTTAGGAACGAAATGGGTCGGTAGTTTTTCAATAGGATCTTGTCTCCTTTTTTGAAAAACAGCACGACGACACTCCTACTCCACGCCTTCGGAGTTCTCCCATCGAAGATAACGGCGTTAAAGATGTTTTGGAGCTCTTTTAACACAGGTTTAACGTCTGCTTTAAGGAGCTCAGATATAACACCGTCTTCGCCAGGGGCTTTTCCATTTTTAAGCTGTTTAAGAGACATCTCAATTTCGCTGACTTCAGGCAAGTCTTCGGTAAAGTGGCGGGTCAATGTGGCTCTATGGTGTCCTCATTTTCGTAAGCGAAGCGTGCGAAGCGTATAGCTGGCTGTAAAAGTTTTTAATTTCCCAAAGAACCTCTGGTTTTGAAGCAACGACTACTCCACTGGTTGTAGTCAACTTCGTCAAGTGGTTTCTCCCAAGAGACCGGACAAACACTTTCGCCCCCCGATTTTGCTCAATCGCTCCTTCAATCAAGCGTGTATTGGAGCGTCAGAGGTCGTAGCGTACCAGTTTGCCAATCTTCTGGTGGATAGCCCGTTGTTCGGACGTTTCTTCGGACGTTTCTTCATGAGCCTAAGGCTTTCTTCCGAAAACTTTGACTTTTTGCCTCTACGAAATCCAGGTGTTGGGATATAACTCTTGAAGAATGTGCTTTTTGATAATGTTTAATGTTTCGATAGGTGTTAACTGACTGTCTTCGAGATAGTGTTGCAGACCTAAAATTTCATCGCACAAGAAATCTCCATCAATATCTGATTTAAAGTTGACCGTTAATTTTTCTTTTAATATAGAACAATGTTTATTTATTAATTTAGCTTTTCTTTAGATCGATAGATATTAAATTAAGTGGTGAAGTTAGGACCACGCGCTAGCGCACGCGGCGCCCTCTAGGCCACGGCGCCCCGGGCGGCCGCCCGGGTCGCCCCCCCCTAAAGCCGGCGCTGATCACACCGTGCTCATCTACAGCACTGAACCTACTAACAAAAGACGAAAAGATATAGTTTGCCCTCATAATATAGTAACAAGACATGCCTTCTCTTCCAGATTTTACCTATGTGTTCCTGGGACCACTTCTTTACAATTGGTTGAATGTCAAATTGAGCATATACATATCATTATAGCTATAATAAAGCTAAAAATATACTTAAAGAAGCACTTCTCGATATGTCCTACAAATATACAGAAAAGTAATTGATTGTTGTTAAATGAATTCAAATGGTTCGTGAAATAATTACACACGGTGCTGCTCGCCAGTTCTGTTAGCTTATACTTGGCTTGACAATATTTAATATTGTAATGTAATTTATTTAGCTAGGTACTATATATAAAACTGTATTTTTGCAAATTATACATTTAGATAGTTTTGTTAGACCTTTTTCCTATTTATTCCTGAAAAACAGGAATATCCTAAAGTCCAGGCACATTGTGTTATTTGTTCTCTGTTAATATGTATTTATTTTATTAGGTAGGTATTTAGTTGTAGGTATTTAGTTATTTTATTGTAAAACATGTTTATTCAATAAAGATTTATTATTATTTCCTTTACTTATTTTTTCTCATATAAATTTACATTTTTAAATATTTTCTAAAATAAAATAAATAAAACATTTAAAAATATAAAAAATAGGGATCCGCCGGCATCGGGACCAGGGTCCAAGCTACCAGTGGTTACGGCTCCAGAGACAGGAACCTCCTCACAATGCGTGCCGTATCGACGAGAACTGCCTTCTGAATCAGGCTCTTGATCCAGCCGCTTAACGAGAGCCTCATTAGATGTTGATCGAGGCTCTTGGCCATCAGGCCGTTGGCCGTAACAACAATCCGAATGACAGCCGAATATTATTATTATTACTATATACTACCTATAGTTAAAATTTTGCCATACAAATTCTCGTTTTCGTTAACGTTATCAAATGGCGAATAAAACTCCCACTTGGCACCCTGGGGTATTTGGAGACTGGAGACGCTTAGGACTTCATACATACAGAGTTGGCCTTAAGTAGAACGAGAGGAGTGGTCGCTCTAGGCGCTTGGTGGCAAGAGCGCCAAATTGCTAAAAATTGTGATGGCGCTTTTTAAGATGAATAAGTGCCTATTTTAACAGCCACTTATTTGTAATTTTTGCGATCAATGTTACGAAGCGTCTGTCGTCGGTAGCTAACGGATAGATGCTAGGATTCGTATACTCTAAGCTAGGATTGCGAGAAATCGTGGTTCAATCCCAACCGTACCTAACACAAGCATTCCGAATGTAGGTACCTACCTACCATAGTTCTGAACGATTACTCTTAACATCATATAATTACCTTGCAATAATGCCTATATAATCCATATAGAAATTAAACGCATCATCGTCGTTTCAAGTTTCAAAACGTCCTTTTTTAAGAAGTACGCTCGACTCTACCTTTTACTACAGACAAAACATTTTGTATGCAAAGCCGTTGATACCAACAACCTCGTCAAGTACTTTTTATGTTAGTGGAGTCCAGAAAGCTTTTTTTATAGCTTGTCCTTATGCAGGGAGCTACGCTCCACGCGCGTAGACGCTCAGCGCGAGTCCGACTCGCTTCAAAATAAAACATCAACAGCGCTCAACCGGCTTTGGTCGTGGTTAGACGCGCGTTGCCTTGGCCCTCCGGTTTATCGCGATATAAAAAAGAAACATTTGGCGGGAAAACTTTGTTTGTTCGTGTTTTTTTTTCTTAAATTTGTTCAGTGTTTTCAGTTAAATTACTTGCAGCCTTTTAAATATCATATCTTGATAGCGTTTTAAAATAACGACTTTTTGTGTAGGTAAACATATTTTATTAATTTCAAAATCAGTTAATAAAAACAATTGAAGAACTTGGAACTTTGAATGAGAATATCTCATACCAACTGTGATTAAAGTTTGGTGTCGAGGATTTTTTAAGTTGGACCTCACAATAGGTGTGAATAACAAAACAGAAGGTGTGAATACGGACTGTTCAAAATAAAGCGGAACATTTTTTGTGTAGAACCTTTTTGGTGAGTAGAACTTTTTGTTTTGTATTGTTATGGTTCCTTTCATTCCTTTTTAAAATATTTTATTTAATCATTAATAATGTTTAATAACTGCAAGATATTAATTTCTAATATTAATATAGCTAGGGTAGTATTTTCAAATTGTTCATCAAAAGAAAAGTGAAAGATACTAGGTAACCTTTGCAATTTTATAGACTAACATAGATCACATAGCCACTCTAAAGGATATACCTACCTAAAAAATAATGTAGTTTTTTAATTTAATAATAACTATGCCAGATTTGCAACAAATATTAAAATAATGCACTGCCCTACACCTTACTCCTTCTTCCATAGACAAATCATCCGTTAAGCTAATAATTAAAAGCTCATTTAACACCAATAAATCTATATAATACGTGAAGAAAAAACTTTGTACCCCTATTTACGAAAATTGCGCGGACGGAGGAGTACCTCCTATGAAATTGCGCACACTTATAGTTTATATAGAAAAGCAACTACAGAATGTTATTATTTTTTCAAAATTATACACGCATTTAAGTATACCTGGTGGTATACTTAAATGCGTGTATAATTTTAGGTACCTACTCTTTTCAAAAAAATCAAAAATGGAAGAGGAGCGGCCGAAATCTGTCAATGCCAATCCAAACACGTTCTATCATTTTTAATTTTTCATTGCAAGATACAATCCGTGCAGCCTTAATAAAATTACGGTCGAATTTCGACCACTGGGCGACCACTAGTTTAATTACCACTAGTTTACTATTTAAAACATCAAAGCTACGTATCAATTCAAGCAATTCCCTCAACGCCCACGTTCCCCAAAATGTGTCCATGTTTGGTGTGGATATAATCGTTTTACAACTAATGATCATCATCAGCAATGGTCAATTTCGCTCCGTCTGCCACCAGGCGCCGCCGTCCTACGTGCCCTAACTCCTATGGGTGTCGTATAATCGGACGGTTCTGTAATCGTTACAAATAAATGTAACTCCCACACCACTCGATGTCAACGAAATAGAAGGCATGTCTATGATAGAGTATCGCTTCGAATTATGCCACCGTATTTGGGAAATGACTGAATGGCTTCTATATTTTTATGAGGTAGCTTCGGGTTATATTATAATATTCAGTCACGGTTGAGTGTTATAACATGTAAAGATCATTTTGGCCATTTAGCATCTACCATGCTGACTCTATCTAAAAGTAGATAGAGCCAGCGTCAAATTGATCGAAGCACAGAGACGACCATATTCGGTGACTCTACAGTTATTATAAGATAACAATGTATAATTATGTTTCCTAATGCTGAAACTTTCTATTCAATTGTTATAGGTAAACCTACTTTTAATAAGACGATGATAGAAACTACTTATATGTGCCTTATCTATTCTGTTGGTGCCACGTTTAGTGTTGCGCTAATTTCACACTGTGTAGTAAAAAATAGCGTGTTTCTTCCACCACCCAGTACAGAAAACGGACAGGTGTATTCGGCACGTGCCACGAGCCAGCCGGCAATTTTTTTGTGCCTCTATAGTTTATTATTAAACTACGTCTATGCAGATAATAGTACAGTATTATCATTGGTAATTTCTTCTCTTCGTGCTTAGGTATACTCGTTCAAAGATGATGTACTCATTAGCCATTCGTTATGTAGCTTGTTGTCTAATATAATGTCGTTTGCTTGTCAGTGACATTGTAAAAAATACCAGTTTTGTTGTAGTAACTCTACTTTTACTTACATATAGACAACAAAATTATTTAATTTTTCCAGTTTAGTCGATAATACCGTTATAAATTATACGAGTAACCTAGTTAGTCAAGGCGAGGAGTTTGGGATTAGGTACTACGAGTATTAAAATCACCAGAGGAACGGTAGGCTGATTGATAACATAATGCAACAAATGCACATTTAGCAAAAATGCAGTAAACTTAGAACGCAAGTCTCTGTGACCATAAAAAGGTCAGGTTTTAATAATATCTAAAACAAAAGTAATTAGATCCGTAAAGTGTTTAGTTTTCAAATTTTTAAGCTAATACTCGTATTTCACAATGTAGTAGAGACGATAAATAACTTTTCAAGCTACTTGAATTTCCGAACAACGAACACAGGTGTATAACTGTAGAACAATAATATTTTAAAGGCACACTGTTTATGAGCAGCACTTAAAATAAAACATCTCGTTAAAAGCTCAGCCCGTTTGTGGGCCCGTTGTTCGATTAATATTTGAATTTTATTAGGCTGTTATTGAGTGAAACCTCACTCGTAATAAACGGCCGTATATCTGTGGGTAGGTATGTGTGATGATTTGAAAATGCATTTTTGTTATTAAGATTAAAGTACTTAGTAAGTAGATAAACACTTGTACATTGTTTACTGGATTTGTACGTATTTATTTTGTCAGAGGTTCAAGAAGTTTTTACGAGTATAACGATATAATGTTATATTATTCATAAAATGAGGAACGTATGAGGTAATGGAAGTTTACCATAGGTGAGGTATGCAGCTAGACAGAACTTAATGCAATCTTTTTTGTTGATACTTTGGAACAATCTACATTGCATTTGATTTTAAAAGGTAAACGCGAACTTTTGGACATTGGATTGAATAATTTTATAGTTACAAAAACACAAATGTTGGAAAAATTTCCACAAGCAGCATTTAAACCTGCACTCTTCGGATATACCGGGTCAGGTGCTCTCCCAATTGAGCTATCGTGGTCAATTGGGGTTCAAATCCTGCTCGTGGAAATTTTTTCAACATTTGTGTTTTTGTAATTTTTTCGCAACAAAATTTGCGTTAAAAATTATATAAACAAAACAAAAACATTTTAATTTTATAGTTATTTACGTAAGTACGTACTCATGTTTATTTATTTATTTTATTTATTTTATTTTCTATTTATTTATTTTACGTTTTACTAACCATTCAAAAGGTTTGAATCTTCAAAAAAAAACGCGTGTAGATCCGTGTGAAAGGTTTCATTTCGATCTACATTTGGAGATTTATATTCTGATTAATAGTGAGTAAAGGTACAGGGTGCCTAGCATTATTTAATGGCATTAAAGCAGCACCTTTGACGTGTGACTGTGCTATAAAAAAAACTCGCACTAGGCATTTTAGGTGAGAGAAATCGAGAATTTGTAGGTATAGCAATTTTACTTTGCTCGTTTGTCACCAGAAAGGTGCTGCTTTAATGCCTTACAAATTTACGTTTTCGTTAACGTGATCCAATGGTACTTAAATAAATCTCGCACCAGGCACCCAGTTTTTAAAAAGGCAATAAAGACGTAATGGGTCAAGTAGTCCAGGCACCCAGTTCTCCAAACGCCTATAGAGATGTAAATAATAACTACTATTATTTATTCTGTGACGTAAATCAAGCAGGATTCGAAAAAGGTGCTATCCCACAGCACAGATATTTCTTGTCTATCGGCATGCTGTAGGCGGGTATTCGTAAAGGCCAGCCCTACTCAAGCGGACGCGCCACCGTTACCTCCACTAATATGTGGGTAATTGCCGATGTCATCAGATCTATATACTACAATTTCCGGACAGTTACTCGTCTACTCGATATGCAATTATTCAGATAAATATAAGCTATTGATCGTCGGTTTGTACCAGTGTTGTGTTTAACCTACATCGATGCTATGCTAACTGACTAATGCCCTCGTTTTCGACTTCGATTCTAAGCAGAAGTTGTTTGACACACAGCAAACGGTATTCAAATGTACGATTAAAACTTGCTATATTTTTCAGATTGAAACCGATTGCTTATTTATTTAAGAAACATAACTTGCCGTTAAATTCAAGAAAATTATAAATTTTTCTTACAATTTTAACTTAATGAGCGAGTAACATGATAAACAGATAGTTTCTTATAGGTTTTTTTTGACGCCACGCGCCGTGTAAATCATAGTAAAATATTATCATTCTTAGCGACAACTCAACCCTACAACTTCTATAGAACAAACAAAACAATGTTACTGTTGTTTTATAGCTACGAGTACTATAATTTATTGCGGTACTTTATAGTATTGGCAAATGAAATGTTCACATTCTCTTTTGCTTGATAAAAACAATTGAAAACCATTTCTTTTTAACCTATCGCAGTTTTGTAGAGTCTCAAAAGAAAATAAATATCCAGTAGGGTTGGAAGAAAAGAGTGGCGATCTTCGGTGTCAAAGGCTAAAATACTCTTTGGGTCGCTGAGCTATCGAAGTAGGTTGTGGGATGTCTCACAAAGTCTAGTGGATGTCTACCACCCTCATATCTATTCTGCCGGAAATGACGTAAGTTTATACAAACGCCTGCACATCAACCTATCCAAAATTGTCAAACTTCAACAAATTTTCAATCGTATGTCATATACATACAGTTCAAAGTCTATTGAGGAAATCTGACAGTTTGTGGTAGCGTGATGTGCTGGCGTGTACGTACGTAGCTACGACTGTATGACGTAAAGAAAGATTTGTATAGCAAAATTGCAACTCCCCTCGTCTATCACCAGGAGATAACTTCAATGCTATACAAATTCATTATTTCAAGACAAATGAACAAATATATAAAGCTTCATCATCATCATCAGCTCATTTTTATGTCCCTACTGCTGGGGCACGAGCCGTCCCTATGGATGGATAGGGAGAACGGGCTATAAACCACCACGCGGGCCCAGTTCGGATTGGTGGTTGTTGACGGCTGCTAATGCAGCCGGGACCAACGGCTTTACGTGCCTTCCGAAGCACGGAGGAGTTCGAGATGATAAATTTTTGGTCACCCATCCGATGACCGGCCTTTGCGAAAGTTGCTTAACCTCAGCACTCGCAGACCGGGCGCGTTAACCGCTGCGCCATTGAGCTCCTCGATATAAAGCTTGCTCGCAAGAAAAAAAGGTTGGGTAGTAGGTATCAAACGACGCAGAAACTAGTTTCGTGACGGCCTGTCGGTTGGAGCTGGGCGTGTGACATGCCAGGTCGTGGTTGCTTTCATCGCGATATGTCCCACATGATGGCTAATCTGTGGAATTAAAGATTAATAACTATGACTATGATCAGCATCAACCATTGAACCCTTCTTACGTACCAAAGACAATGAGCGAGAATTACAAATCAGTTGCTGTAACGGTTTGTTACGTCTAAGTAGCATACAGTTTATCTTTATATTTATAAAATTCTCGTGTCACATGTGGGTTGCCATACTTCTCCGAAACGGCTCAATCGATTTTTATGAAATTTTATATTTGTATATTCGGTAGGTCTGACAATCGGTCGTAATCTATTTTTTATACCCCTAAGTGATAAGGGTGGTCCACCCCAAATATTTTTTTTTCCAATACAAAATGTTCCATGATTTGTTTGTTTTGTTGTCATAGAAACTGTCAATGTATTACGAAGTCCGCCGGGTCAGCTAGTTACTATATATTTTTTAGCTTATTACTCGTACTATATATTTTTTTAGCCTTGCGTTTCAAAACCCATAGGCTGTATATAAGGCTACAAAGTTTATGTTTACTAAGTATTTACTCTAATATATAGTTTTTACTCTCTATAGTTGTAATCTGTTGATAACATTTTGTTAATAAGTAAAAGAAACCTTTGCAGGGCCCGTGATCGTTGATGAGAAATGTTCGCGTAAACCTACGAAAATCTAATATTGTTATAAATTCATTGTAACGTGACTATTCACAAAAGAACGACATTGCGACTCTGCCTAAACAATTTCCATTTTGTGTTTAGGTTTCCGATTTCACCGTCACGCTAGACAAAAAATGGTCTTCCACATAATAAAAGTATCTTCTCTACAGCTTAAATGCTGTGGCAAGTATAAAAAACTGGACAATTGCGAGTCGGACTGGCCCACCGAGGGTTCCGTACAAATTTATAAGTACATATAGTTCAGGAATCTAGTCTGGAACTTTTCCCGAAATTCAGTTTCCAAGGTATTTCATTTTTCATTATTCGTCATAAATCGAAAACTATATATCATAAAAATAATTAAAAATCTGTTTAAGCTTGTGCAAATGAAGCCTTTTCATACGATACCCCACATGACACGGTTAACTTACTTCAAAATTTGGACCGTTCCTTGCTTATGCAAGGAATGGAGGTCCAAATTTTGACCCTGTTTTTTTGTGATGTAATTAAATATATATAGTTTTCAGACTTTTCCCTGTACTTGTAGTATAAGACTATATTACTTGCCAAACTTCATAGTTCTAGGTCAACGGCAAGTACCCTATGAATTTTGATTCTCTTGAGAGTGTCGAAATATACGTTTTTTGCGTTTATTGCGTGGCCGTATCTTTTTTTTCGTTAGCTTATAAGTTTGATTCTTTCACTACTTCAAGGGACCGCAGACCTAAGTATATGGTTTTAATTTCAACTCGATACCTCTACGCGTTTCCGAGATAAAGGCTCTTGACAGACAGACGGACAGACGGACAACAAAGTGATCCTATAAGGGTTCCGTTTTTTTCCTTTTGAGGTACGGAACCCTAAAAACTAAAAACATACAATTTTTTTTCGAAAACTAAACAGTGCGCTTTCGTACACGACTTTTTAAGAATAGGAGGGCTAAAATATTTTAATCATGTTTTGACTTCTTGGATTAATTATCAATTTCAGTCACATCATCTCCACTTCTCTCTAGCCAATAGAAAAGCGGTTAGTACTTATAAATCTATCTTTCTGCTAGTTCTTTTATCAATTATATTATATTATAAATAAAAAAGATAAAAAATAACTTTGAGTGACATGTCTATTATTGATGGGAGAAGTTGTTTTGTGAGAGTGGACACTTCAGAGCTTGCCTTTGTGAGGCGACATTGACCGATGACGACTATTAATGAGAGGTCGTGAGGTATACGTACGGTACACTGGATGACCGTCCAGTATGCAACCTCTTTTTATTCTACTTCCTACGCCATAGAGGTATAATGGCGTCATCTTCACGCCATTTAGCTATGCTTACTTCGACATGGTGAAAATTCAATTAGATATCTGTAATCTGGCTCAGGTGATAAATAGCCGCTGGTGGTGGTCTACAAGTCCACAGATAAGAGTTTTAGGTCATGGCGTTAGTATTGATTGTTGGAATAGTTTTTATTGGCCACGATTATGTATAGCAGGCAATTTATTGGCGTAGTGTTATTAAAACTAGTTGGTGGCTTGGCTCGTGCCGGCTGGCGGGTCGGCGCACGCGCAGCCTCCGCTCTTGTTCCTTTTGTGTCACGTCCACGTATATAATCGAGACGAGAGTTTCGTGTGTGGGTGTGCTCTTGGTATAGTGTGCTATACCAATTTCGCTACTCTTGTGCTTAGACCACGTGCGCTAGCCATAATAAACGTTGCTTGTGTGTTGGCTGGCTGGCACACATCTCTGCGCGCTATGAAAGGATTTCGTTTGTGTTTTATTAGCGAGTAGAACTCGAAGCTCTTGAAAAACTGAGTGTTTCTTCATATAAAGTAATTTATCATATGTCAGCTTTGAAGAAACACTAGGACTTATGTTATTTTTATATTATGTTAGTTATCCTGAATGACGTTACGAATTTCCCCTCTGCGTATTTATGGTTTCAGGGAGATATAATATGTGTAATAAACGCGAATAGATCGGTATTACGTATCAAATTCAATATGAAGCGTTTTTTTGTATTACTAAGCTGGTAAAGGAGTATCAAAGCGGCTACGGTAGCCCATGGATGCTTGGAACACCAATATTGTCACATAATAAATTAATAAATCATGCGCTCGTTACATACCCTTAATGTACAGTTTTTGTAACTTGTAATTTCACTGGAACTAGTACACTTTAGACCAGGAACAAAGCAATGCAAAACAATGCTGTTTAGCGGCTGAAACAAGTATCCGGGTGGTTGCTATCTAGTTGGAAAATCAGGTAAAAAATTAGAAATCAATAAATGTCAGCTCAGATTATAAAACGAGGCTTGCTGGCACAAGCGGGTAGAGATAGCTAGATAGATGGAGAAACAATTATTTGAGTATTGCGGCGCTGGTGTAATTATGATGATAGAAATATAATATCGACACCGTTCTCCAGAGTATTTTCAATTAAAATATGATAGAGGGGGCGTGATCAGACCGTCTTAGTTTTTTGCTCTTGGCCACTGGCTCGAGGCTCTAGGCGACCGCGATGTTGAACGATAATGATCTTTAAATGTTATTCTTAAAACCCTACTAAATGTTCTACTTAAGTCTTTTTTCTTTTGTTAGGACATGATGTAGGTACAGTCAACAACAAAGGTAACTGATGGTTGGTCAAGTTTCAAAATATGAAATCAGTATGAAAATCAAAACTTTTTAAACGCATATCGGAAAACCTTCGAGTGTCTACTAGTACCTGCAGACTTTGACTGTAGTTATATAAAAAAACTTAAAACTAAAATAAAACTTAATTTTGAAATCTAGTAAACATCATCTATTTTTGCTGTTGACTGTATTGCTGTAAACTAATTTAATGTTTTTTTATTATTTTCTTATGTAAGTATCTATATCAGCTACGATTTTTATGAAATAATGTAAAGCTTTTTGTTACAATTATTCATAGATCGGCGTGCGCGACCTAAACTAAAAATATTTATTTGTTCTCTTGAATGACTTTACACATTTTGTTTTCTAAAGTTTACGCGAACACTACACATTGAAATTAAACAACTTTTACGTATCTACTAGCGTTTATTTTACACATTAGTTTTAAATAACGTTTATCCTGATGTTTCGAACCCTTTGCAGGGTCCGTGGTCACAGGGAGACTGAGACAGACAAAATCATGTCTTCCACGGCCATTTTGTCGAAAGTTTCTGTAAGACAGGACTCGCTTCCTCATAATTTTTTAGGCTGTTTGATTATAGCATTTGAATGCACTAAATGTTTTATACTTCAGTATTATACTTCATAAAATAATTAAACACATCGTCCTTTGTATTAAAATATACCAAATTTAACTCTATCTCTTTCTCCGTAAGGTTACTGTTTGAAGTGTACTGAATGAAACAGACCTTATGTGTGCCAATGAGCCTTGAACTTTAACTTGGTAGGTACTTGAGACGTCGCGACGGAATGCTTTTAGGGTTATCATCACTCAAGCTCATTTATTACTAATGGAACACTTGAGACGAATCCCTCTTTTTGCTCTGCCTAATAATTCAATGTTCCCAGAGAAATGCATCCACTTGCGTTAATGCCCCTTTTTATGCAAAAAGGTCCGTCGTCTTGAGCATACTCACTCTACTTTACAAAATTTGAGAGATCTTAAACCTTTTTTTTTCTGATTTGTTAGTTTTGGGAAAGAAGGGTTTACTTGAAGAGTCTGTTAGAAGAGACTAATTTGTAAAATTATAAACAATTCTTCTGGAACCACCAATTATTTGTATTGAGCACTTACTTTATCGGACGCGAGCATCCTAAATAATTTTGTTGGAGCCATGACTTGCGTCCGATGGGCACAAATACGACTATTAGAGGTCTGATAAACGTGGTATTAGCTTTTAAAATCGTTTAGTGACAAAAACACATCGTCAGCGTTTTTTATAAACGTCGTGTTGTTTGTTTTTTTCTACTATACGATAGTTATTTAGTCATCGATGTTTCGATTTGGTGATGCTGTCATAGAAAATCGACTAATTGGTAGTTATTCGATAATGGCTGTGCTTTCGGATAACAAGTTTAAAAAAGAATTAGAGTTTATACTTTTTTTATTTCGGGAGAACATGATTTTCGCTTTGTTGATAGTGATGTTAATTTGTAAGTTGCTATAAGAAGGCATTAGAATTAAACAGAGTTTTTATAAATAGCACCTTTCTTAACGATGTAACTACCTTCCGTTTTTTGTAGCACAACAATATGTAGTAGCTTTCTTAAAAAAAGAAAGACGTGTAAGTGAAGAACGGAATGCGGCTGGTGGCGGCAGATCGTTTCGGTGGTTATCATCATTATTACTTATTAGTTTATTATGGGCTGGCGAGAAGACCGCCATTACGACGACGACGCGAAGAAATGTGTGTTTTGTGACCTAAAATCTTACTAACGAGTATTACATTGTCGAATTTTTAATCGATAATGTTTAATGTATTACCTACGTGTATTTCAAACTTAAATATCAATCTAGACACCACGATTTCTGTTAATTTTGTCAAATCAAATTCTGTGCGTACATTGTATGATTTGCCAACTGGTAGAATAAGGCAATAAGAAATAAACTATTAATTATTTAAAAAATACACTTATGTACCTACATTTTAACCGTTCTAAGAGGATTAGCGGAAGAGACACGGTCACAGAATAACTAATAGTAGGTACTTACCTATACTACCGTAACACGGTGTTAAATTAAGTCAGAATTATCTAAGCATTCTCTATAAACTATCTTAAAGCAATCTTTAAAGCCATATTTATCTCTTCATTAGCATTTGGTAAAAATATCAAGGTAATTAAATATCAAATCGAAATACCTTGAATGCCACTCCTTTTTTAATCCAACTGTACACATCGTTGTTATGCGACAAATAACCTTACCGTTCACAACATAAAAGTGCTTTCTGAAATTAAGGTATTTGTTTTCAATTTTCGTTCAAAAGCGGGTTCAATGCTGAGTCTGGAAAGTAATTTTTGGGTGCGTGGATTATGCACGGTAGAGATGTGATGGGATTTTTAACCCTTTCGAAAATAATTTTTGTATTGTTGTGGTCGGAGTATTGTTTTACGACCACATACGTTATTAGTATGTTGATTTAAATGCGCACATAAAATTAAAGTTATGAGTAGCAACGCGTCTGAATAATATGCTTATGCATGTATTTATAACAAATGGACAGAAAACTCCATTATGCTTTCATTGAAGATAATAATCTTTCAGTAAGTAACTTAAAATCCAAGGAAAACCCAAGTTCCTTGTTCATTGCTCTATTAAAACGTACTTAGTATTGTAATGATTTTAAGCTCCCGTTGTTCTAAGATTGACTATACGTGCAGTGTAAAAATAATTCATAATGAATTTACATCTTACCTAGAAACGATTCACAGTATATTCCACATGCATTCTAAACCGAAAGCCAAGGAGATTATCATAAACATTTATACTATGATGCAACCCAAGAACGCATGCATCCATAAAAGTAATTCGGACCATCTTGCGCAAGTGATATACAGGAATCAACCTCGATTTTGTTCACATATCTTTCCAATCGGAAGTGTTAGCAATACAGAAATAGCCATATAATTCAGAAATATGACGGAAAACAGTGCAACTGGTTCGCAGCCGCTACAATCCATGGTCAACGCATGCATCCTGGTTGCATTATTTAACTACTTACCGTAAATAAGGATAGAAACTTCCTGCAGAGGAACTTTTTCTCGTTTTGTGACTGATTATGCTCTTGGCCTGCTGTTTACGGTGTAGACAAAATCTAAACGCTCTGTATTCGGATATAAAAATGGAAAAACTGATAAGCTAAAAATAAGCTCCTTTTTAAATAGTTTAATTACAATTTCACATTAGTTTTCGGATAATTTATTTTATTTTATTATATTTTTATTTTGCTTTATTTGGAAAACATACCGTGATGATTAACTGTTAACTTAAACTAAATTTCTAACAGCAGTGGACGTCCTTTGGCTGAGATGATGATGATGATACCTATACTAAATTGCCACTATGCACTATTTACATGTTTCCGCATATATATAACTAAAAAAAACAATTCCAATTCATTGACACAAACAAATGGACAACAGTGAACAAATATGAAGAAGAAGAATGAATAATAGAAATACAATAACGTATATCGTAGGTACCTACAGTACGTTTTGTGTTAATTATTCTGTCTCAGACGGTATGTGGTTTTAACCTAACCCACCTCTTTTCATACAATCTTTGTTGTGGTTATTTTCGAAGGCTCATGTAGGAGTTTGTCGGTATAATTTAGTTTACGATTTCCTTTCTCACATTTTATCGATAGATTTTTGTTACAGTTTTTCACACACATCGACCTACTGATAGAATTGCTTCTAACCGTGTTGGTAGAACTGGATAAAATTACCCATAAATCAAGAATTTGTTTGAAATAAACCGTTTTAGTGTGTTTCGCGGAAACGCACATGGGCTGCGCGTGCGACGCGAGACGGGTAGAGAAGAAGCGCCAGGCAGTAGGTTCGTTTGAGCTATCTAGTTTATAGTGAGTTTTACTTCGTCCCTCCATTCAAACTAAGATTATTATTAGACAACATGGTCTAATACATATTTAGTAATGTCTACATTGTTTGACTATTTTATTATATTTTTTATATATTTTTTTGTATATTGTGAGCGTAAGGTGGTGAGTGCCGATGTGTGGACAAACCAATATTGGTTTTTATCACACTGCTTCGATCTATAAATAAATATTAAGTAAAAAAAAAAAAATCGTGGAATTTTTTTTTCAACATTTGTGTTTTTGTAATTTGTTCGCAACAGAATTTGCGTTAAAAATTATATAAACATTTAATATTAAGTACCTTTGTAAATTTTAATAAATAAATAAATATGTTACTGTCTTTTAGTGTGCTGTATGAAAGAGACTGAAATACATACTTAATTAACAAATCTAGGGCAGATCTTAATATTGCAATAATTTAAGCTCGCTTTTTTCCTTGAAATTTGGTGAGCGTTCAACGTTGTATACACTTCGGCTAGCCAGGGCCTTCGGTTAGAATTTAGTTTTGTAGTGGTCTTCCAGACACGCTGATCCGATTCGAACCCTTCGGAGAATCTAGTAGGGCACGGGGGCATGCACTTTTATGTGTGTGATGCCGTTCCCTCTAGAAAACCTCCGAAAGTGATTCGTTTGACACTGCTTGAGGTACCCTTTACGTACCTCGCCGCCCCCAAAAAAGCCCGGTGACGCTGAAAATGCAGTTTAAGGCAATCAGCAATCTCTAAAAAAAAAGGTCCAGACACAAATGCTCCGTATTATAAAGCGTACCTTCTGAATAGTTTTGTATAACAACTCAGCGATGCGGTTGCTTGTACACACGCCTGCACATGAGGGTGCCAAGTGCGAGATTCATGCATTCGCTATTCGATCACGTTATAACGAAAACGAGAATTTGTATGGCAAAATGTTAACTCCTCTCGTATGCCGCCCAGGAGGCGCTGCTTCAATGCCATACTAATTTTCGTTTTCGTAAACGTAATCGAATGAATACGGGTAGTAAACAAAACTCACACTAGGCACGCTGACCACGGAGTAGATATTATTTAACTGTTCTGTGCAAACTAGACTATCACAAACTGTCAAATTACATCAATAGACTTTGAACTTAATGTATATGGCATTATGGTTAAATATTTATTGAAGAAATTTGTCAGTTTGATGTGCAGGCTTCTGTATACCGCTGTTGCACTTATTTGGACTAACGCAAACTGGAAAGGTAAAACTTGTTTTAACTAAATTATCAGAAATGTTAAAAATGATTAATATAATGATAAAAAAAAAAAAACACAAATGTTGAAAAAATTTCCACGAGCAGGGTTTGCTACTACCGTCATTAACATCCGATCATAATATTTTTACAAATACTAAAGATCAGTTAAGAAGTAGGCAAGCTATTTATAAATGTTTATGTAATTTTTAACGCAAATTTTGTTGCGAACAAATTACAAAAACACAAATGTTGAAAAAATTTCCACGAGCAGGGTTTGAACCTGCACCCTTCTGACATACCGGGTCAGGTGCTCTTCCAATTGAGCTATCGTGGTTCTAACCAGCCCGCCGAAATTATTCAACACAATATAATAAAAAATATAATAATATAATAAAATATTATGATCGGATGTTAATGACGGTAGTTGTTAACATTGAATGGGCGCCTTAGGCTTTCAAAGTAAAAAGTAAATAGTGTTGAATAATTTCGGCGGGCTGGTTAGAACCACGATAGCTCAATTGGAAGAGCACCTGACCCGGTATGTCAGAAGGGTGCAGGTTCAAACCCTGCTCGTGGAAATTTTTTCAACATTTGTGTTTTTGTAATTTGTTCGCAACAAAATTTGCGTTAAAAATTATATAAACATTTATAATATAATGATAGTTAGTTTTTTAAAGGACGGTTTTCATGGTGTCGGCATCTCTGAGGCCCCGGGTTCGATCCCCGGTGGGGTCAATTTAGAAAATATTGTTTTTCTAAATTGTCTCGGGTCTAGGTGTTTTCTATGTATAATGAGTATTTATTTAAGTATTTTAAGTATGTTTATCCGTTGTCTAGTAACCATATAACGAGTTTCATAACGAAGCTTTTCTTGGGCTAGATAATTGGTGTGAGAGAAGGAATAAAAAATTAAATATTTAAATACAAAATGCCTTTTAAGCCGTTCAGACTCTATGATTTATTATTACTTACACCTAACTTGACGCTGAAATATGTAGATAGGACCTGAGTCTATTAACAACACAAACTAACATTTAAATGTGAATGGCCGTATACCGTAGAATAATTAAAATGGTCGTTATAGAGAAAAATCTATAAACGACCGCGGACGGACGGACAGCCTGAATATTTTATCGTAAAACAACTTTTTTCTTTGTACCTGCAATATGCGACAAAACGATCAACAACACAATCTGGTTGGTTTAGGTATTGCATAGCTTATTTTTATTTTATACATACCTATTTTAACAGTATTTATAATAGCATAAGTTTTTTTTCTTTTTTGTATCAAGGCTAAGTTTTTATACAGCAAATAAATAAATAAAAAAAATAAAAAAAACCAAATCTTAAAAATCTACTTTGGACTTTCAAATCTGCGTGAATTGAGGCAATAGATAACTATGTACAGATTATACTGCAGTAACCAGGGTCAGAGTCCATACTTTGAATTTTATATTTGTTACTTTTAGATCTTTATATAAATAGTCTAATACAGTAGCAGTGTGATTTTTAACAACCAATTTATAACAAATATTCTTGTTTTTATATTCTATTTTTGGCATTCACAATGCTGTATTTAGTTACATGTTTTTTTTTTTCTAGAACATGAGTAATTCAACCAGTCTTAGCTGGAAGCTGGAGTGGGTATCGGATAGGATATATATAGGATGTCAGATCGTAGGCAACTCCACCTTGCTACCTTACTTTTTGGGATTGTGAAGGAGCAGTGCCCTTCGTATCTTTACGAAATGTTAAAGTGGTCTTGTAACATGCCGGTCACCAGAGCGTCTTTGTTCTCTCTTCAGGTTCCCGCTCACAGAGCCGCGGCTTTCAGGGGTAGTTTCAAATACCTAGCCACTAAATGCTGGAACAACTTGCTGCCACTAGTACGAAATCAAACATCTGTGCATAGTCGCGTACAAAAATTATTTACTTGGTCTACAAAATAACCGTTAGGTAGACTGCTCTTGTCAAATAACAAAAAAAATGCATTGAACACCGCTTAAATTATAGTAAATAGTGTAATTCCCTTTTATTTTTTTCTATTTTTGCACAGTGGTAGCAATATACTCGTAATCTAGTAAAGACTGCTCCGTTCCATTATTTATTTTTTTCTAAATTATTTTGGCTCTACTGAAAATCAGCGCTGTAGTATTTTTGTGCTATTGCATTATGCTGAGTAGAGTCCATTTTGACGATCACACTACAGCACTGCATGTTTCTGTGTAATTTTTAAGTGTCACTTAGTATTTAAGTTGGCTTTCTATTTGTTTTATAATTTGTGTCTTATGAACTGTATTTTATAAATTGTATTCGTGTTAAATAAACTTTTCATTCATTCATTCATTCATTCATTCAATCGAATTCACAACCTTTGGATTACCGTTCCAATGCTCTGACCGCTGTTTTTTTTTGGAGAGAGGTTGCTGATTGCCTCAAACGGCATTTTCAGCTTTGCCGGGCTTTTTTAGAGGCGGCGAGGTACTTAAAGGGTACCTCAATCCGTGTGAAACGAATCACCTTCGGAGGTTTTCTTGAGGGAACGGTATCACGCACTTAAGTGCGTGTCCCCGTGCCCTACTAGATTCTCCGAAGGGTTCGGATCGTATCGGGGAGCGAAACAACCCGAGGGTGCCTCTAAAGGCTCGGACTTCGGCTCGGGTTGACCGGGCCGTGGAGAAGGAGAGAAGCGCCCAGGTACATGTCTGTACCTGGTATAGAGCGCGTGTGAACCGATTCCTCGTTCCCTTGTTCTACGAGTACGGTGTCTTGGGCCTAAACTAGTGTGCATGTTTAGTGTATTCTGTAAATGTGTAGTGGCATTTAGAGGATCGGGCGGGGTCTTACCGCTGAGCTACCGTGACCCCAGCGGGTCAATCAAAGCATTGACTGCCCACTCCAGGTTCCTGAGACTCGTTGATTCTTTGGTCACGGGACACTTTAAGTAGCTGGTATCTAGTAAATACTATATGTGACGAACTAGGAGATTGTTCGTAAGAGAACTATATATAGCTATCGCTACGAACTTCCTTAAGTATGTAAGAAACTTCATACATTGTAACTAGTCCAATCAAAATGCCTCTGTAGAGCAGTAGATATGGCACGCGTGCAAACTTATCCCCGGAATGCCTCATTACGCCCAGCCTCTGCTTCAGTTTTTACCATCTCATGACTGCTGGCTCCTTCCGTGTTCTTCCATAACCGCAGTGTCATTATTATGTAATGCATAGAATTTTACTGGCTGCTCTAGTGTAAGTACTGACTCATTTGCCTGCATAGCTCTGAAGTGTTTAAACATTAGTCCGTGGTTTAAACTTACAAAATTTAAATTAGGAACGTGGGTTTACATTTTTCATTATTATAATTATAGGTTTTATGACTGATTAAAATTTTTTGTGGTTTCTAATAAAATCAAATAAAAACTTTATTAAGTTCCCATGAAGCTGTAGAGTTTCTTTGGAGTAGATAATACGCACAATAAATATTTTTATCAGCCAGTGTACTATCTAGTACTTCTACGTAGAATAATAAGTACCTATACAAAAAGTTTTTGTTCTAACAATGTAGCTAAAGATAGAACTTTAATGGGATTGGATTGAGAGGGAGTAATTTATATTTTATTAATTGCTGTCTTTTAATTTCGCAGTTCATCTCTGTATTTCCCTAAGTTTAGAAAGTTTAAACAATTTTGGCTTATAGGTTTGAAACATATTGAACTTTAAAGCCTGCATAAGATACCTACCGAAATGTATAAGTAAAGCCTTTTAACATTAATAAATTGCAGAAAAGTTTATCTTTTGACATGCATACTTTATGTAGCTCAGATTTTGTCTTTTTTCTTATTTTATCTTGCAAATAGAAAACATGATGCAGACTCGTGTTGCGAAAACAACCGCAAAAATTACCTTTTGTTTTACTATACAAACTTTCAGCTTGTCAAAACCAGTTTGATGGTAATCTGTTAAAAATACAATTTGCGTGCCGTACATTCGTCTTACACAAATCCCGCAAACGGTCTGTGAAACTTAATGAATCGATTCATTGTTGTCTCTTGTCATTCTCAACACTCAGCTATGAACAGTGAAAGGAAACGGCGCCGGCGCATTGTGCAATTAATATGAAAACTCGCCTTATTAACCCCGATGCGAACAATTATACCTGGGAAAGAGACTACCTACGCTTGTGTGAAAGATGCTGACTAACGCTCATTGCAATATTCCATGTGTATAATTTAATTATTCTAGGTAGTGAAGGACTCAAATTAAAGAAAAAAACATCTAGGTAGGTATGTTTTTAAATGACTTTCACGCTCGCTGCTGATATTAGGCAATAGAGCAACTTTTCATCAAAATAAAATACCAGACTATGACGCCACCTTACCTTCTATATTTTTCAATCAATTGATTGTTAAAATAATCTTAATCACTTTAGTTCACAGAAGTTTGTATTGAAATAAAATCACAAATTTCATTAGTATTTATAATGTTTTGGAAATAAAAGTAATTGTTAACGTCATGTCAGTTACAAAGTATGAAGTGTCATAGGTAGTATGTCATTGTAGTACCTGTCTTTACTATTCATCATCATCATCATCATCTCAGCCAAAAGACGTCCACTGCTGGACAAAGGCCTCCCCCAAATAATCATGGGGGGTATTTGCCGTAATCGCCACGCTTGGCAGGCGGGTTGGCGATCGCAGTAGGTTGAGGGTAACCTCAGAGAGATGCTGCTGCCCATCCTCTCTTTACTATTACACTTCACAAATGGTCTTAATTCTAATAGTTCTGACCACTTCTCTATCATTTACAGATATGAAGCCGCCATGCTGCAGATTACCGCAAAATTCAAAATGGTGGACATTTGATTGAAAATGGCTCCCACAATGGCGAATCTCGCGCACGACCGCTTCCCACGCGACGGCGAGCTCCGGCCGCAGCACTCCAGAGACGACTCTAGGGACTCCGGGATCTTCCACACCACCAAAGGACTGTGGAACGCTCCTGGACTGAACAACTGCTTCCTCAATAGCGCTGTACAGGTTAGTGGCTTGTTTGTTTCTCTACCACGACACGGTCAACCCGAGCTGAGATCCTAGTCCTCTTAGACCTCTTAAGAGGCGCCCTAGGGTCGATTTCAAATCCGATCCCAACGCAACGAACGCCTCGGAAAATCTAGTAGGGGATGGGGACACCTTTGAGTGATTGTACTTCTTGATGAATCTTACGTTTCACGCATACTCTAAAATCCGGTTACGCTGTAAAGACCCTATGCGGCCAACTATTACCTTTAAATACTTTATGGCTTGTTTGTAATATTAAGACTGATATCTAGTATGATGTTAGTATGGTTAAAAACTATGTTGAATATAGAGAGACACGGTACTTCCTTCCTACCTTCAAGAAACTCATCTGGAATTACTTACCCTTAAAGTTTTTGGTTTTTGCCATCCATTTAATTACGTTACGTAAAGGCCGTCCACGTTTCACAGTAAAAGGTTGTTTGATCTACCTACAGTCAAGTCTGAAGGATCTTTATCCGAAAACGCTAGTGTCTAAAAACAATTTTAAAAGTTGTTAACTTTTCTCACAAAATTCTGAGAAGCATATTTTAACAGGCAACACGTTTATGGTGTTCGCAAATATAATCTTGTGTTGGTTGTAGAGTGGTGGGCGGGCTCTCGTTGACATAGGCATATTGTTTTCAATAGGTACGTGACTAGGTGTTGTGATAATTGTGAGATATTTTTTCTATGAAATCATTTGTGCTGATAACTAAGAAATCCTGGTTCCTGCAACGTAGAACAACTTTGTGCAATGAAAAACAGATGACAATAAATAGATTTATGAAAAACTCGATAGCATTCAAATAAGCATTCAGCATCTTCCAAAACGAGACAACGTAAACAAAACTGTCGTTTATCGTCTATGTAATGACAGCCAAATAATACCTAACCTGTGGACAAAGAACAAAGCAATTAAAAAATTTAAAGCCCCGACCGCGTCCGCGCTGGACTCCGTTCGGAAATCCATCGTGAGCTGACGTAAGCCGAAGAAAATATTAGGAGATAATTCCGATGATAAACGGTAGGCATTAGTCGTTGACGCGCCCGCGCATTATTCAAATTTCATCGGGTAAGCTGGGGGCATAAACCTCTCGTGCGTTTAAAAAAATACATTAACTCATTGCCTTCGACGTCGATAGATGCGTTTGTCGTGTTAAAAAAAAGTGTTCAACCAAGGAGTATTTAACAAGTGTCGATATTAAATACTTTTTGGTTGTCGTGATAAAGTACACAAGTGATTGGCACCACAACTCACGAATTACTATTAGGCATAAACATATTTAAAAATGTAATTACATCTTCCATTTGTTTTTTGTTGTAAGAGAGAGTGATGTTTAAATAAATGATTAGCTCTAATTATGATTAGGTATAGAATTTTGCAACCGTTAACGTATCCCTCCCAACATAATATTAACATATTATAATATTGACGTTGTATTTAATAAGTCTTCATGTTATAGTAACTAACTATCTACTCTATTCACTCAATTTTTTTTTGTAATTATAATATTTTGTATGTTGATTGTGGTGTGAAATAAAGGTTATTTACTTCTAAACTCTTACTAAAAGACCAAATGATTCGTATTAGCCATAATAAGCTAAGCTAAGCTACCTACTATACGTATGTGCTAATTCTCTGTGGTCAAAGGTAAACACACAGCGAGCGGTCACCGGACAATATGGCTTGGCGACACACACGCATCTTCATAACGGTGCACGCTCATTTACACCGGTTTTTCATTTAAAGTTATACTTAATAGAGAGACTTATGGCACTGCCATTAGAGTTCAGTTTAGAATTTGTATGTTTAATAGCACCGTTTTGTAGTAAGGGTCGTTTGTTGATTTGGATGAGTAGTCAAAGGTGAAAAAAATTTACATACAAAGTACCTTTGATGTTTGCTGTCTCTATAATATTAGATTCTGTTAACTAGAGATTGGTACGTATCTAAATCAATTTTTCAATTGACCTGTACTTTTTGTCTATACTTAGTGGTTGTTGACGGAAGTTATCTATAGTCGTTTTTGTTGTTTTAAAGTTGCGTTTTTTCAAAACAGGGAGATTTTAAAGTTTTATGCGTTCGGTTTAAAAATTGTACAAATAATCGCCGAATAAAATAATTTCTGAATGTATAATATTTAACCGAATTTATTACATCACATTCGTTTTTCCTGTAGCAAAATTGTGAATAACATAATTAAAAACTTAAGCTTCTTTTTTTGTGGTTAAGACATGGATTGTTGTTGTTTATTGACCTCCGATGAGGAGAAAACTGTTAGTAATTTTAGTATTGAGCTTCGTTGTCATATTTTATTGTTGCGATAAAATCTTTTTACGACTTACGGCATCAGCTTATAAGTGTAAGTTTTCTCTTGGTCAGAATATGGTCAAGTCGCACTCCTTATCTTATATGGTTCATCAGAACCAGTCCTGATAGTAAACTGAGTGAGTGTTCCTAGCAAACGATGTTCCTTTCTGTAACTTGGTTTTATCTATGGCAAGACGTTTAAACAGGCTTTATTATAAGGGTTACATTTCTTGCGGCTTTGTCAGTGCTTTATCAGAGGTTTTCGTTTTGTATATCAAAGTCACAATAAAATCAGATCTTTGTTGTATTTTTTTAAAACAACATGATGAGTTAAACGGTCAAAAATTAATAGCTTTAAAATTACTATGATAACTAACAAAGGTTGTGAAACTAACGTTTGTTATTATAGCAAGAAAGCAAATAGAAAAATTGAATCACGCCTATCCGCGGACAGATCAGATTTATTAACACTAACGACACATAACAATTAAGTGTGGGGCAACGCAACGCCACACGAGCGTGTTTAGAATTCCTCGGCCAGTACGTGGATGATAAATCTGATCCAATTTACATAGACGTAATTACGCCACGGAGACGCGTGTAGAAAAACGACGAGCTACACCGATGCGACGGCTTTGGTGCCCGTAATGACGTATGTCTCGGTACCGCATCAAACTCCCATCAAAATGCCAGAACCGCGTGGCGTGAGCGCCCGCGGAGCTTCCACGAAATAAAGGCAAATGATGTCATATCGCCTATGTAATGATGATATCCTGGTACCGATTGAGACGTAATTATTGGTGCTTAGGAGTAACTTGACAGCGGAGGCTGTGTAGTAGAGTGATTTATTGCCTAGCATAAACTGTCAATAGGCCATGTAACTATATACGATGGTCACTAATATAAGAATAGGTAATCATTAATAATATCCACCCGCAGTAGCTTCAATACATACAAATGTTGGATGCACAAAAACAACAACAAAGATGGTAATAATCCCGTTTATCATTTAGTGTTGACTCTACTAGAGTAACCTTTGTTTTCACTAACGTTATTTTCTACAGCGTATTAGTAAAGTTTTCTTAGACAGATACGCTAATATGTGTATTAAAGTTATCAGAAATGGCCACAGAAATCAACGTCATTAGTTATGGCAAAACACGTATATAAAAATAAAATCAACATTGAGGCTTCATACCAAAGATCTTCCATGTTTTTCTAGACGAGGTGACGTGAAATTTCAATTCCACTAGATACAGGAGCATGTCTAAAAGGGTAGACCGTGAATTATTGGCACGGGCCAGGAATGCGGGATGGAGGCACGCGCGGAAAGGGACGCTTGACACTTGACGGGATGATGAGACGACACGGAGAAAAGAATGCGTCGAAACATAGTGTAGTGAAATCATCGATTAGCTTTTATATCGACCATAATAGGTACGAGTTTACAAAGAGGTAGGGTTTACGAAGTCGTGGCTTTGAATTGACGTTCAAAAAACACTTGTTAAAATTCATTTTGAATTTTCATTTTTAATTTTTTTGAGGATATTTGTGACTTAATCTTTTTGATGTCACTATACTTTGCAAATACAGTTCCTAAATTTGGCCTGCTAATAGTTTTCAAAATAAAATGCACCGTAAATTTTTTAGGAATATTGTCTGTTTTGAATTAAATATTTGATGTACTTATTGCTTTAAATAAAGTTATTTGTTATATTGTGTCGTTGTCATTAAAGGTTTGATTGAGCTTTTGTTAAAACAAGAATTTTAGTACAACCTTATTAATAACACACAAAACCGTTATATGAATAACAATAACAGTAACTGACCCAATATTAATTGCAGAAATATTAATTGTTAATCTAAAAGACCACGTGTGAACTCGACAAAAAAGGTGCGTACTCTTCACCTCTTGTTCTCATAGGCGGTAATTGGAGCACGCAATAGCCCTATCAATCTTTCTCGGTAACAGAATTTGAATAAATTAAAAATTACTTCATTGTGTGCGGTGTACGCTGTTACCCGAAGTTAAATTGAACTTGTACGGTCACTGAACTTTGTTTTGAAGAGATTTAAAAATAATCTCTAAGTGATCAGCTAAGATAAGCCCTTTAACCTACTTCGTTATCCTGGGGCACACTGGATCGCAGTTGTGAACCGAGAGAATGAGTCCTTATGTATGACGTAATAGGAGCTTAAGATAGCCTTGTTTCTTGGAGGAGAAGTTAAGCTCGCGTTGCCTTATTGCTCATTGTTTACTTACAAAGTGCTTATCTCTTCCGCGTTATACCAATATGTACATATTGGTACGTTAAACGCTTGCTGTACGTTGTAGCTAGTAGAAGAAAATTTCTATGAAGTTAAAACAATTGTACTAAACTTATAACAGTTATTGGTTTCCTTATCTAAGCTGTTGTTTTTGTTTTCAAAATAATGTCTTTTTTGAATTAAATTCAACACGTTTCTACCAAAAAGTGTCCTTCATTTGTTTCGATCCAATCAAAACTTCTGTAATGTATATAAAATCTGTTTTCGAGCTTCACTTGTTTGCACTATTATGAAACAAAAGAGCGCGCAGAACTATTTGAAACACGTCGTTGTTATCGCTAACACGGCATTTCCTTCCAACAATAGTTATTATTGCCGAAAAAACGGTCGTTTTGAATCGGAAATTCGTTGCGCAACGAGCTCTCAACTCCCATTGTTATAAATTTTGTATTTGTTTGTGAAATTATTACTCAGGTTGAAGTTAAATTTATGAGTTTTGAACTTTTTGGTCTCCTAATACTTCTACTCAATCTTAAATTAAATGTTTTGCTCAAACATAATCTTATTTAAATTGGATTGGCACCTTGTGGGCCGGCAGGGTGGGTGAGAGTGACTGATGCTGCGTTGTTTTCACGCTGCACCAGTTGTCCTTGCATCTGGACTCCGTTCCCACTTAACATCAGGTGGACTGGATTCATTTGCCAAACTATAAAAAAGGGATATGAATTTAGTTTGAATTTATTTCGATGACATACGACGATAATTTATACGCGTTTCTATGAACTATTTATCTTTGAGCTTTAATTAGACAAGAACTTAGCGTTATCAGCGGAACAGTGACAAAGTCAAGTTGGCCCCAAGAAGTCGTGATTTATAATCCATAACCTTCTTTACGAGAAATAACGAGAACCCATCCTTATGACAAGTATCACTGTAATTATTAATTAAGATAATCTATTAGTAATTAATTATAAAATATAACTTGTTCATTGAATTGGTTTGTTTCAATCATTATTATGTAAGAGTTTTTTGCTGGGGATTGGGTTGGGAGTGGGTTGTGAATATGTGTGATGTGGTCATCACATCACATTATACACAACAATTTGCTGGCGTTAATCGACATATTAACTATTAAAAGCCTTCTTTACCACTTTTGACAAAATTACAATTTAATATTTCTGTCTATTTGATACAGTTCCTTAAATATGCATTTGGTTGCCAATAAAACTCCTACCAAACATTCCTGTACGTCTGTAATTTTACCAAACAACTTTTGTCGACATTCTACCGGTCAGCCAGACTTGTTTATAGACCGACAGTTAATTCATCTGACACTTCGTTTGTAAAGCCACCGTTCAATCGCTTTATATAGCTTTGTTTATGTTTAACGTTCGCACCGAACTCGCAACCTGTGCCCGCGTCCGTAGTGTAAGTTTTCAAACACGATTAAACGGCGAATGTTTAGGAAGTTGATCAGCGCCTCTAGCGGTGTGTAGACGAAACAAAACCGCGAGTCTTGAATTTGCCTAATTGCATAATTATGTCAATGGTGTCGCGTTTCTAAACTAATCGAGTGCTTTATTGTTTGCAACATTGCGAGTGTAAGTTCTTTGTGCCTAGTGCGGAGTTTCTGAGAGCACTGAAGCATGCCTCTGGTGGAATACCTACGAGGAGATTTAAAATTTTGCCAAATAAATTCTCGTTTTCGTTGACGTGATAGGGCATGAAACTCGGATTAAGCACCCTGCGACTCTGTTGTGTTGTGTTGTGTTTTAGCCAGGCAACTAAGAAATGTTGGTAAGGTTCGTTGTTCAACAATCGCATGAATTCACGCATCAATTCACAAGCCAGAACCAATTCTGGCTTGTGAATTTATGCGTTTTACGCGAACACTATACTTTAAATTAAAATCTTCACACGAATAGAGTCATCATCATCATCAGCCATATGACGCCCACTGGCCCACATAGGCCTCCCCCAAGGATCGCCACAACGATCGGTCCTCATGTTGGGGGGGGGGGGGGGGGGTTGTGGCAGTGTCAGTACATTTAATTTATTGCGTATATGTAACATGCACTGCATTCTGCTGTCAAAGTCAAATACGAGTTCGTATAGAATAGAATCGAATAGAATAAACGCTTATTGGGTACTAGTACAAACAGAAAAACCAAAAAATTAAATTAAAACAATGAAATTAAACTAAAAAATATATATACTTAAAATGTTTATAAGATACAATATCAATAATATTCACTGGTTTACTAAGGAACCCTAAAAACTAGTGGTCACTGACTTACTGACTCGATTTACTTCTTCAATTAATATTCCAATGTTACAATATACACTTCCATAAGGGGGTACTGAACTACACTCGAAGCAATACGCACATGGCATGTAGAAAAGTACTAACTTCAAAGACTTTTAAAAAGTTCACTGTTTGTTTCTTCCTTTTGGAGTAGGTGCGAAAGAGATGGTCGGTGGCCAAACATACATAGTCGTTTTCTAAACATACCTCTTTGAACAGGTGTGCACGTGTGCTTGCCCAAGTCATTTTAGTGGGCAAAGCCATTCGGCTCACGTTCCATAGTTTATGGCCGGCGCCTATGTACTCACTTCATAATAATCACGCTGAATATAAAAGTGTGTAAAAATTTTTTATCACTTAAAGTATAATATTGATCGATGGTTTGGGTGGTTATTTATACAATTATTAAACGTGTGTTGACGTTGGAAATGGTTAGATTACACTAATTTAATTCGGCGTCACAAACGTCATTGTGACTCCCAAGTCGCGTACCGTTTTTCAAGTCATCATCTTCACATCAGCTCATTTTTATGTCCCCACTGCTGGGGCACGAGCCTTGCCTATGGATGGATAGGAAGAACGGGCCATAAACCACCACGCGGGCCGAGTTTTTCAAGTGCTCATCGGGAATCTAGTACACAGTTGATCGAAGCTTAAAGTACCTCCCCCGTTAGTAAGTAAATGATTACTTACTTTAAAGTACCGTACAACGGAGTTATTTTTGAATTAAATGTGACATGTATCCCAACATAGATCCTTATAGGTGTCTCTAGCGGGACTGCCTCCAGAATCATACCGTCACTCGTCGTAGCATCGGTTAACATGTATTGAAGTTAACTTCAAATAACAGTAGGCCGATTCTACTAAATAACTGCAACTACACTGCAGCGTCGCGTGTGTCAAAATGAGCAAATTTTGACGTTTCGGTATTCTGTTAGGCAGCGCTGCTGCCGTAGTGCTGCAGGGACGGAGAAGTAACGCAAATAGGTAGTCCACTAACAAAACTGCACTACACCCGCACGTTTACTGCAAAATAATCGTATTCCATTAGAATATTTTGACATTTGTGTAGTAATGACAGCAGTATTAGTGCAGTTTTTGTGCAGGTTTATTGAAGTAGATCGTAAGCAAATTTTGCTTTTTTAGCTTTTATATAAAAACCATATAACTTAAAAATTAATTTTTTTTACTCATTTTATTATTCTAAGGTAACATTAGTTCTTTTAGTTTTATTGCAGGATTCGTGCAGCTGTAGTGTAGTTGTGGTGCAGAGAATTTTAATAGAATACGTCTATTTCCACGGCACTGCTCCTACACGCGAAAAATGACTGGCGTAAACGTGCAGTTGCAGTTTTTTAATAGAATTGACCTACTGGACCTATGTTCAATGTTACTCTTGATTTATTAAGCAAGCTACCTTTACAACTTTTTGTTCTATCTATATGCATCGACGATGTGTATATTAGGCTCTTTTTTGTAATGTATTCACATACTCTAACATGTTGACAAAATTGTATAACATTTTCAACAACAAAGAATAAAATAAACCCTTTGCTGAGTACGTCAGCTTTAAATTAATGTAAAATAAACGTCTTTAGACGTCCGTACCTACATGTCATTAATCTGAATGTGTAGTATTTGCGTGAGTTTGTCAAAACATTATGTATATTAATTATGATATATACCTATCGGAACCTTTAGTTGACTCTACTTCTAATTTCAAATGGCCAGTTTGTAGTAGACACTACGAAAAGTTATTTTCATTGTACATCAGTATGCACGTAATTTGTAGTACGCATGTAAAAACGTTGTGTAACTAATGTAATGATACTTTTTAACTAAAGAAAGCTTTCGTATAGATATCGTTGTATTTCTTTATTTTAGAATAATTTTTATTTTTTAACTATTTAAATTAAGATATTTGCAATGCCCATGTAGAGCTCACGTTTGAACCTTAAAGGTTCAAACGTGAGCCTATACTTCAAACCTTTATATGTAAACATTGAAGTAATAAAGATTATGATTATAAATATGTTAAAAAATGAGGTGCTCCAAGCAATACCTACTACTATATTATTAGTCCATACTACACAAGCTGACGACTACGATAATTAATATCATTCCATGCGCGGGCGCACTAACATACTAACTAACGAACTGGCATTCATCACGGTGATATTGTTTAAGATTGCCTCCATTCTTTGAATTATAAACTACCATCACATATTTTGTCTATGTAGACTTCGTTCTCATGATGTAAGAGACTTATTTATAAGCCTTACAGAGTTTAAAATACTCGTAAGATGTTTTGTATACGACTTCTTTAAATATTTTTTCTCCGATTCAATAATATATAATATTTGTTATATAAGGTATTTAATTTTGAATGAAACAGCTGTAATTTTTCTCGTCGTTCCGATGTTACTTAGTTGGTTCAATATTTTTTATATAATTTATTGGTTGCTGTATCCTCTTGACCAATTCATCAAATTGACCAATGCAATAAATTTGCAATAATCTTTGGAATGTAAGTAAAACAAACAAATCTTACTTGTTATATTAATCTTCATTTATCTATCTCGATCTTCGACCATTTAGTATGCTCTGATTAATTTGATGCAGACAGAACCTACATAAAATCAAATGCTCCTGTCTTTCCAGTCCATTATAAACCTTATTTAATATACAATAACGTACATGACCAAGTTGTTTTTCGCTGAGGATGATCATTGTGACTTGGATCACGTTCCTTAACATACAGCGAGCTATAAAGTTCGTGACACCGGTAGCTCAGCCGCCACGGAGAATGTAAAATGGTGTGTACACATGTATCCCATATCAAATGGCTTAGTGATTACTTTACAACGATTCCTATGTGGGAATGTATAATAAAGTGGGCATAGATAATCCCACTCTGGTGTTATACTGCTACGTAATGATTTTATAATCATGAATTGGGTGCTAAGTCCCAAGTCGGAGACAACCAGCTTCCAAAAACTGAGTTCCAATTTTTCAATCTTTTATTTTGTGTTATTATTGGTGTAACACTTGTAATGTTTTGTGTTACGTTCTTTCTTATTTTAAATGATATTTTAGTTTTGAGTGTTCGTAGATAAACTGTCGCTAAATAAAATTAATAACGTCGATCTTTAAAAGAACTGTGCGGCTAGACAGAATTGTGCAGTGTACGTACATTGTCATTGTCACAAACTTAAAGTTCGATTATTAAAAAATAATGAATAAATGCTAGTTAACTTGAGTACAGTGCCACCTGTTCTGAAGCCACCTGTCGTATCGTCACATCGTCAATATTTCACCCGGTCGTTGTCGCAAGTCGCAACCTTGCCCATGCATGCGCCAACTCATATTGTGGTTAAATGTCAACTTGGCTATTACCATTCTTAATGAGCAGGAAAGGTGTTCTTTCAGCATGAGATGGGGCTTTCTTGGTGACAGGTTTCTCTACAGGGTTTTGTTTACCATTTTTTATGTGAGGTAGTTTAACAGTATTCTATTTAATGTCAACGTCGATAACAACTACGTGCTTTGTAATTTTAATACAGTATCAGGGTTGCGATCTTGCAGGTTAAGCAATACCGGATGGGTGACCAAATGGGAAGGCAAGTTATGCTGTTTGTTCCGGTTTTTATCAATTGGTAGTCGGTGAATTTTATCACCAACTTAATATTGGGGTCGACGTGGAGGGTTATGGGCAGCGCCATCCCCATGTGTTATTGTTCATGCCTAGGAAGGCTGTTGATGATGGTAATGAACTCGATGATGAAGATCGTTTAAATTGTTGTTTTTGTGATCGTTTGTGTACAGCCAAATTTACACATGTTTGTGTTCAGTGTTCAGGATGTAAAGTCGGTAAAACGAGTCGTTTAACTGGTCTGCTTTAAAAAATCACTGACGTTTTTACCAAAGCATCCCGATAAATCTTAATAACTGTTCTGTTGTTAAAATTTTACAGAGCTTTTTGTGAACTCGTGCGCATACGTGGCGAGCTTCCAGTATGTTTTATTGCGTACAGGATTTCTTTGTTCGTTTGCAATCGGCATTCCGGCGCGCGCTACAATGTATCAACAGATGGATATACAGTAGGGTTTAGATGGATGAATTATTTTCTACTTACAAGAAACTTAACAGGGTAGGTAGCGCGTTCATTACGACATTCGTAAAAGTTACCTTTTACGAATGGCTTATTTGGGTACTGTCTGTACACGGGTGAACAAATTTTTTTTCTTGATAACAGTTAGTTATTATAGAGTAAGTGCCAAATATAATAGTATGCATTAATTGTATAAACAAACAGTGCAGCTGAACTAAAGTGTACATAATGCATATAACCACGTAGTCTATGGTATGCACTGTCTATTGGCATTGTCACTTACTTAATTTTAAAATGTATACACAGGTACACATTTTTACGCGTAGTGCTTCAACCACCGCATCGCACTATGGGCACGCGTGGTGGTTTATGGCCCGTTCTCCCTATCCATACATAGGGAAGACTCGTGCCCCAGCAGTGGGGACATAAAAATGAGCTGATGATGACACATTTTTAACTTTAACTTAGTATTACCGATAAATAAAAATCATAATCATTGTCAGTTTTTGTTAAAAACCTGCTGCTATCAACTGTACTGTGAGTCTGATGCTGTCCAGTTAGTTGTATCTGCCATTTTTTATTTAGTTCCAATCACAATGAATATGGATGACGCAGTATTCCGGCGATGCGTTTAACCGTTGATTGAATGGATGAACCCGTTCTACTGGTTTTAAAAGACCAGCTGTGATTGCTAGAAACAATTATGAAATCGCAAAAACAATTTCATTCATTGTGCTATAGAAAAGCTCCTATAAAATAAAAGAGTGTGTGCAGCTACATGTTAGAATCCTTAAGAGCTATAGAGATCATTTTTCTTAAATGTGCGTTGGCAAATGATTTCGCTCTTCCTTAAGTCAAGCAGAAGCGGAGTCCAGCAGCGCTATTCTCTAAGCAAAATAGCGTCGAACTCGACGTTGAACTCGTTTATAACTTGCAAACGAATTTCAACCTACTTTCAAATAGTAATAAAGTCTACATTCGTTTGCAAGGTCAAGGAGGTCGACGCTGTTTTATGCGAAGACAGCTAGCGGAGCGAAATTCTGCCTCCATAGCAGTCCTCACTTTGCTGACCCGTAACACAACCCGTAAGTTGCTTTTCCAAACCTTGTTTTATTTTTTTAAATTTATTTGCCAACTTCTCATTAATTAATGATGAACGTTTTTACAACACATAACTATTAACAAATACAATTCTTATAAATATCTAGCTAGGTATCTTAGTTGCTATTACATTTTTAACAAATCAAATATCAAATTTCTCATTCATCACAAACACTACAATTTTTCACTTGTTTTTACTCGTATTTCGTATATTGGCACCTCTGACAACTGCCTCCATATATTTGATTAGGCTATTTCTGTGTTTTTTATTCCCAATTAGTGCTTTAATCGAGACCATCTATATCTTTTGCTCTAGTTCGTGTTTCGCCTTGGCGTTTATTGGGCATTCTGTTATTAATTAGATGTAAGATGGTCTTGAAGCGGTAAAGTAGTCATCTACACCTTGTCTAAATGAACCCAATGTTGTAGGAAAAAGGGAATACCTGTGCTGGAAGAGCATTTAATAATTGATAACCTCCGTAGCCAAGTGGCTTGCAAGTCTGACTTTGGGCGGCGCTACCTCTTAGGGCCCGGGTTCGATTCCCGGGCGGGTCAATGTCGAAAACGAACTTTTTGATACTGTGTCCGCTCTGGGTGGTTGTGGTACCGTCGTTGTTTCTGATCTCCATGAAACGAGTGCTTTAGCTACTTACCTTGGGATCAGAACAATGTATGTGATGTTTAAAATATACTTAGGTATATATATATATATCTTCAAAAACTCATATTTATATATGAACAACTTTTACGGATCTACTCGCGTTTCATGGTCATAAGGAGACTTCCTGTGACCACGGACTCTGCAAAGGGTTCGAAACGTCAGGATAAATAAAATAAACGCGAGTAGATCCGTACTTATAAGTTGTTTGAGTTCAATGTGTAGTGTTCGCGTAAACTTTAGTAAATAATAACTCCTATATAAATTTACGAAAATAATAATAACAGTTGTCTACTTTGACATAGTAACTGCTGTTTCGTATAGCAGCGTAATTGCATGAAACTAAAGATGTGCCGGTCGGCTGGACAGACGGTTATGCAAATAGAGGGGCTTGGGAGCAGGCCACGACACCTTCAATGGGCTACAGACGGTGGGTAGACTGGCAACGCAATATACTTTATTTGGTTAAAGTGTTATTAAATAATGTTGGCACCGCGAGAAAAGAGGCTTTATTAATGATAGCATTTTAAAACGTCCAAAATGGTAACTCAGAAATGGCCACATTCTGACATTTTTCTGATATCGTATTGGCAACAGTTTTCGACACAGTTCTTGTTGCAGAAATTAGCATAGATTTTCAATGAAATTGTACTCAAAGACAGTTAGGAAGCAGGTGGTTTAGCAACTTAATACATAACCACTTATGTATTAAGTTGCTAAAGTTTAAATCACTAACCCCAAAGTCCCCAATTTCTTATGATTAAAAGAAAAAATTACGATGTGCTAGTGATTTGTTCAATGGGAAAAAACTGTGCCCAACAGTGACAGGTTATAGCCTAATGATGACGTTGTATTTATTATCAACAAGGCAAACTGATAATATTATTAATATTTTACGACGTCATATTGTATTTTGAACAAAATTTAAATGTTCCGGAATATTTTATGTATTAAGTGAAAGTACCTGGATGACCGGTATTTTTTTTTTGGTAATTATCTAAAAATGAAACCTAGCTAGATCGACTTATCGCCCCTGAAACCCCCTGCATACTAAATCTCATGAAAATCGTTGGAGCCGTTTCCGAGATTCAGATGATATATATACATATAAAGAATTGCTCGTTTAAAGGTATTAGATATTGGTATCTTGTATAATCTTAATAAACTATTTATTATAAACAAAAATTTCAAAGTTGTAAGTATTTTCTTTTAAACAATTCTTTATTTCTCATTTAAGGCTTGTTACAGTTGTAGACAATCTTTACGATTATAGTTATAGCGCTGAACGATGTTATACGATCAACATTATGTAGTGTAGAGCTTCTACGAAATCGCATGTGTGCCGTGAAACAATAGGAGGCGCTAAGACGGTAGCGTCACGGGTCGCCGCGCCGGAAGGAACCGCCCGTGGGAACGCCGGCCCTACACCTGCACTCTGCACTGTAATTAGTTTATTAATAGACACTTTAATTAGTGGATTGTACTTTAATCAACGTTTAACAGTTACTGAGATAACTGAAAGTAATTTGGCAGAGATGAACTTGTTTTGAATCGAAATGAAACAATTTTTATGTATCTACTCGCGTTTATTTTACATATTGATTTTATCCTGACGTTTCGAAACCTTTGCAGGGTCCATGTTCACAGGCAACTGACCACGCGAGTAGATCCGTAAAAGTTGTTTCATTTCAATGAGTAGTGTTCGCGTAAACTTTAGAAAACAATATTGTATTCCGAAATCGACAGTTTTTGAACACAATGACAATGAAATAAATTAAAGCTCTAGTAATAAAACAGTTTATTTACACAACATTATAAATAGCTTAACTCGATAAGGTTGGTCCTTAATTGTACTATCTTACTTGCACCATTAGTCGCTTTTAGATTTTTCTGTTGCCAAATAATTATTTCTTATTCTGTAGCTAATCACTACACCAGAAGCAGCAAAGATTGCTGCAAAATATATCACGTATGCAACACCGATGTATTCGCTGATGATCCCCGCCAAAAGAGGAGTCACTACACCTGATAGCGACCTTATACTACTTGCGGCTCCTATCACTGAGCCTCTATGATCATCGTGGCCTTTACTCATAATCATTTCCAAATTGGACACTCTGCCAACCGCCCCACTTATAGCTAAAGGTGTAACAAACATAATGTAAAATAACAAATTCGGAGCCAAGCCCATTCCTAAGAAAGATATAGTAACAGCAATAAAGACGTGGAGATTTCTTTTGGTGGCGCCCGTGTCGTTTTTGTAAAAACCGTTTATGAACTCAATGAAATAGGTGCAGAATGAACCGATGCCGCCTTGGTAAGCGACGATGTAGCCCAAGGACTTCGGTGAGACATCGTGCTTCGTGTTCAGGAATACAGCGAAGCTACTGAAGTACATCCCTATGCAAAGGCTTATAATGAGTTTGTACAAAAACACGTCCCAGTACACGGTCCAATCGACTTTTTTCAAGTCGTCAATGGATTCCTGCAAGCTTTTCTTTACGGAGTCGAACAGTTTTGGTGCGACAGCGACATTTTCGGTCTTGCTTTTGTTTGAATTCTCTCCGCTGTCATTCGCATTGTTATCTGGTAGCAAGTGTATGAGATCTGCAAAAGAAATGACGCTGTTAAGGTTGTTATGGTAATTGGACTTGATGTTAGCCTTGCAAAATAATTTAAACAAAACTATTTAAAATTGACATTTCACTTTCAAAATACTACGTTTATATCGAAAAACAATAAATTATGTTAACAAAAGCGACTGCCCTAGTTAGGTGGGACTCGACCACGAACGAATTAGAATTTTCATTGTAACTGCCCTTCAAAAAGTTTAGTATAGTACATATTTTGTAACGTATTAGGACTACATTGTCAACCTAGCATTATGTCTCTCAATATTTGGTAAACAGTGTTGGTGACAATTCTACCAATTCATTTGTCTTATAATATTTTTTTATATTTTTTTTAAAGAGCCGAGTTAAAAATGAGACGAGTTATGAAAGTGTCAACTTTGCAAAAGAGACCAACTAAAAAAGAGCCGAGTTAAGAATGAGACGAGTTGGGAAAGTGTCAAGTATAAGAAAAAGACCAACTAAGAAAGAGCCGGGTTAAAAATGAGACAAGTTAGGAAAGTGTCAAGTTTAAGAAAATGACAAAGTCGTCCTGAGCGCATTTATTATATTGTCATTGTTTGTTTACCCAAATAAATGGAAAAAGAGCGAACACGAATAGTATTACTACTACTATTACAAAATTTGTATGAACAGCAAAAATCATATACTTACTATTAAAATGATTTCTATTGATAAAAGCAATAAGTAATGAAACGTGATGATAGCTAGATTGCGGATACTACAAATATACATTATCACTATGATTTGCATGTTTCTGAATGAAATGTCATTTTAAAATAAATACTCGTACAACAGATTACAAACACGTTTTACGTGTTTCTATTTCCTATTCTAGCTCTACCTGCCAATTATAATCTTAAAGTATTGCTGTTCCCACCGCTCGATTTCTACGTCATACATACTTATCTAATAAAGATACGATAAAGTAATGTAATCTAAATGAATTATAAAAACGTCAAAATCTTTTAAATATTTTCTCATTTTCCTACCTCATTTCATCTCTACATCTTTCAAGTTCAGAATTAAGATTAAAAGAGAAATAGGGATTATACTCGTAGATATATCACGTTGATACGAACAAAACGGAGTACTCACATTTGATAATACCGTGTAAGGTACTTACATGTATTAATAGCGAACATAGCAGCCAATATAAAGGCGATTATCGTAAATCCATTGTCAGGGAAGGCGTCTACTAAGTGTCCACTAGTCATGGGCCCGATGGACATGCCGAGCCCTGACAAAGTAGCCAGCTTCCCGAATAGTGCAGAATGTTGTGCCGGGTCCTTCACGTAGTCTGGCGCTATTGATTTTGTCAATAGTTGGGTCTGTTTGACTAATCCTGAAATTGGTAATGGTGAATCGCCTTTAAGACTTCTTTTAAACATAATTAGACTTGTAAATGAATCGTAGTTTTTGGATAGTCAGGCATCAGAACAGAATTTGGAAACTAGTCCACTTATGTCTAAAGTAAATGAGCACAATTATTACATAGTTTTGTTTAATCGTAACATACTCTCTTTCGCGCCAAAACGGAGTAACGGATCACCCTGTGATTTAGAAGTGGCATTGACAACTTTTTACGAGGGCGGAGTCTCGAGCGCAAATCAAGCAGCTGATAAATTTGATGGATTATTAATTTATTCCACTTACGTCAGCTGCCATTTAGGTCAGATTTATTTTTTTCATACATCAAAATTTATGGAATTCCATATAGGTCAGAAAATCAAAACGGCTGACGTAAGTGGAATGTTTTAATGCCAATTTCGTCAGATCCAGTTAGGTTCTTAATGAAAAGTCACTTACCAAGAAATAATCGTAAAGAGAAAAATATAAAAATGGATGTTGTGACTCCCAGTAGCAAATATGCAACACCGCATAATGATAGCGTTAAAAGTAACGTTGGTTTTCTGCCCTTCAAGTCACTTAAATTACCCTGAAAAAAAAGGATACATTACAGATTTACGTGATATACCAATTTAAGAAGTTTTTATGTGATACTAAACAATGACTTTCGAAATGTAAACGAACCTGACGATTTTTACTAGACTGTTGATTAATATTTTAACCCATTGATCTAGGTATGACTTTATAAGTAATACCCTAGAAGTTTCGCTTAAAAATATGAGATGAAATCACAACGGTTTTGTGTAAAACCTCAACAAGATCGCAATCAGAGATCATGATAAAGTCCGCGAACTAAGATCCAAAACTTCTCACAATCATGGGCCCGGAGACGAGTTGCGATGCCGAGTACACAGCACCCATGGCTCCGATGAGGACATGGTTGCATCCCAGCAATCGCGCTTGGTTGTGCAACTGTGGGATTATCAAGCCGATGCCAAACATGTCCTAAAACCAAAACAAATTATGACATAAAAAAATGAATGTTAATTATTCATCATCATTATTATCATGAGCCTATATAGGTCCACTGCTGGACTCAGGCCTTTCCAAGTGCACGCCACACTAAGCACGATCCGCTGGCGTTGCTACTCCAGCTCTTGCCAGCCACCTTGCGAATATCGTCGCGCTATAAATTGGGAAAAGCAACTATTGATTTATTATATGCGTAGTAAATATATGCTTAGAATAATATAAAATGCCTTTTTCTTATTTTGATTTACACGCTAATTGGCAGTGGATCGGTTTTGGGGATCAGACCGGAATAACTCGCAGAAACTGATTGATAAACACAAAAAATCAGACTCACTGGTTAGTCTGATTTTTGTAAGATCAAAGTTAACATTGTAAGGTCTAAGATGTTTTCAATTAACATTTCAAATAATATAAAAGCTATTAAATAAAAAAATATTTACGAAGTAAAATTAATATTTAACACACGAACAAGTTATTATCTCGAAAAGCCGCATACACGCCATTTCAAGGCTATACCAATGAATGAGCGAACATGAAGCATTGCAAACGTAATAGTATTCAACGAGAATATGCCTTGATACTTACCAGAAAGGAAACCACTAACAAAGTTCTCGTTGGTGACAACAACATATTGGTAATTAATTAACTACAGTAATTTTATTAATTATATTATCACAGTTATACTGTCTAGAATTATGCTATATCACAATCGAGAGCCACATGCTTTCGGCGGCGCGACGGCACACACGACTGAATCATAATGTGACTGTTGTCATACTACTCGATAATGTAATGTTATCAAAAGATATAGAAACGTATTGTACTTGACGTAATACCCAGACATAATTGAGACAATCCTGTATTATTCCCAAATTATCGGTCAGCATATATTTAGTATAAATGTCTTCCTTTGTTGATAAATTGTGTTTGAAGATATTTTTAAAGTTAATTCCACCTTTTCTCTTTAATATAAAGCACTGTGTAGGTATACGGTTCTCTAAAGTCTGTAATCATTTTTAGTATTTTGCATGTTTATACGGGTAATAAAATTAAATAGCAAAACTTTTTTGTTAAAATTATCATTTTACAAAAAAAAGAACACAGTCCTAGATAATTTACAGAGTTAGTCTCCAGTAGTTACTTAGAACATTGAATGTCTAGGAACTATAATAAGCAGTAGCACTTTATGCTAGTGGAGTACAATAATACGTGTATTTTACAAAAAAATATCTATTTTAGTCATAGATAGCAGTAACGTTATACTGATAAATTTTAATGTTATTAGTTGGTCACGGTTGCGATTTTAATTGTGTTATTTCAAGGTTAATGATTACCATTTTTTACTTATTGAAACCTTTATCATCTATTAGTATTTAGTTGAAAACATCTAGACTTGATTATTAATTGTTTGGGCTACCATTCAACCTGAACTTTACAATACATGAAGAAAAATAAAACATATCATCATGTTAAACAAGAATAATGACAACATACTTATCTAGCCATCTAGTCTCTACCTTTTTTATTCCTATATTATATATATTACTTTGGCCTTCATCCCAACTGATGTTAAGTGATAAAAAGGCCGAAGGTGATAGCGCACTTTATCCGGAATACTTACTACTGAGGCGCTGGTTATCTTATCTCTGGCTGCCGACAACACAACAATAATACAAACATTAATGTTATAGCGACATATTTGGATAAGATGGTGGTAGCTACAGCTAGGCGGGGAACTAGAAGGAGCTCGATGGCGCAGCGGTTAACGCGCCCGGTCTGAGAGTACTGAGGTTAAGCTACTTTCACAAAGGCACCGGCCTTTGCCGAAAATGATAAATTTTTGGATGGGTGACCAAAAATTTATTATCTCGAGCTCCTCCGTGCTTCGGAAGGCACATAAAGCCGTTGGTCCCGGCTGCATTAGCAGTCGTAAACAACCACCAATCCGCACTGGGCCCGCGTGGTGGTTAATGACCCGTTCTCCCTATCCATCCATAGGGAAGGCTCGTGCCCCAGCAGTGGGGACATAACAAGAGCTGATGATGATGATGATGATGATGATGTTGAGGCGGAGAACAACAAGCCCTACCACCAAATAAACAGAGTGCACAAATATATTTTTTTTGTCGATGAAAATGAAAAATAAATGTCGAACACTCTGGTGCCATTACGATACCTCTCTCAATTACATAATGGTAAAATAAATAATGTCAACACAGTAATTTCACTGCATTTCAATTACAAAAAAAACTTGAATGACAATTTCGAACCCTCGTCGTGTGTGTCCGGAAATTCATTATTTTTCTCCAGTTTTAATGTAGAACTTCCTACAATTTGGACTGTGAATGATATCATATCATTCGGGCACAAACTGCAGCTAATCTTAGAATAAGTAGAGGGTTAAACCACAACATAAGGAGACTGCAGACGGGAAGCTTTATAAAAACGCTCTCCAGCAACGCACACAATCGCCTCTGTGGTCTAGTGGCTAAGACCACCGGTTTAGACCCAGAGGTCCTGGGTTCGGTACATGTTTGTGTACTCGGTTTGGTTGGTGGTAGGACTTGGTAGTCCGCCTGGCTAGCTACCACCATCTTATCTAAATTATGTCGTCATAACATCAATGTTTGTAGCATTGTTGTGTTCCGGCATCTAGAGATAAGATAGCCAGTGCCATAATAGTTGAGGGTCCCGGGTGAAGTGCGCTTCCATCATTGGCCTTATCATCACTTTACATCAGGTGAGATCTAGGCACTGTGCTTACCCGTAAAATATTAAAAAAAACAAAGACAATTTCTTACGGTCTCGAAATCTCGCAACAGCTGTGCTCGGACTGTTCCGAACTGGGTGCCTAGTGTGAGTGTCATTTGACATTCGATTACGTCAACGAAAACGGAGTTTGTATGGCATTGAAGCAGCGCTTCCTGGCGATATACGAGAAGAGTTAAAATTTTGCCATAGAAATTTTCGTTTTGTATACGTAGTCGAATGAATACGGATAGTAAACAAAACTCACACTAGGCACCCTGTTCCAAGATCCGTGTCCGTGCAAGGGCAATGTGTGAGTTGATCGAGCGCGGAAAAAAAGAAAAAAGTAACCCTGTATACAGATACAGGGTCACTTTTTTATCACCATCCAAACCTTCTGAGATGACTCCCGTGATATAATAAAATTCAGCTGTTCCATTCCATACATTTTGGTCGAATGAATATTAATGTTTTGTATGGAACAGCTGAATTTTATTTTTTTTGAATGGTGATAAAAAGTCAATCTGTATATTATTTCCTTACCTTCTGGGTCCGCCTTATTTTGTGGTTAAACGTTGCCAACAATTTTGTCATTAACTTTATAAAGATGTAAACATGTGGGAAAATCCCTTTGATATGTCAGAAATTCTTACTGATGCTATCAATGTGAACTCTGAGATATGCAATCTCTGCTGAGCTAATAATCTCATTGCCACCTGGTTTCGTTTCCACGGACCAAAGTACCTTTATGTCATTTTAACTGTCTGATTTGAAAGGTTTAAAACGTTGATTTGCATCAAAATCACTGTCTAGCTACACATCAATATTAATTAAGCTTATTATCCTCTTAACACTATTCTACAATTCAATAAGCTGACAGAAATATTATGAGTTTGAAGCGATTGTGTCTTATTATTATCTTATCTTAGAAATAACTATATCTATAGAATTCTGTAGTATCTACTTGAGAACTGCACTCACTCACACCCAATTGGTGTTTAAATATGGTGCAACAATCTTCTACACGTAATTGTATGGAATCTGTGAAGCGATAGGGGTCATTGTTAATGATTTTTATGATTGATATACTATAATATAGTATAAAGTAGTAGACAGTAGCTATAGCTTTATTTAGTTTACAAAACAGATTACAACCAAAAAGAGTAATTACATAAAATTTTCTGTAAACCTAAACATGTACTTAGCCTTATCATGTCTATAAGATTTACATAATATAGATTACTAAGGTTTAAAAGAAAGCTATAGCTACTGAGGTTATTCCTATCAAGATTATAAGTTATAGCCAATAGGCCTCCTTCGGTCCCCAGTTAGAGCGCATTACTCGGTCTGCTGCCTGTTTGGACACACTCGCCATACAATGGAGCGTACGACACCACGCTCCAGTGCAACTCACTTTTTATTTCGTTCAAAGTCCTGGGGCCTTACCATGAACACTATAGCAGTACGTATTTAATTTTCCCCCATAATATACACCTACAATACCTACATCTGTTCACAGACGTTCTACCTTAGACCGTAATTCACCACGGGAGACCTGGAGTCCTGAAATTCAGGAATGTCCTAGCTTAAGCTTCAGTCTTAATAATTGCATCCTAGATATATTTTGTGCCAAGTAATATTTTTATACTTTGGTAGAAATAAACATTTTTTTTATTTTCATCACCAACAGCTTCATTTGTCCCCACAGCTGGGGCACGAGCCTTCCCTATGGATGGATGGTCGAACGGGCCGTAAACCACCACGCGGGCCCAGTGCGGATTGGTGGTTGTTGACGACTTCTAATACAGTCGGAACCAACTGCTTTACGTGCCTTCCGGACGAGCTCGAAATTACTTTTTGTTTACTTAACCAATGACCGGATTTTGCGAAAGTTGTCTGAACTTCAACCACTGCGCCATCGAGATGTTTATTTTATTTTTTTCGGTATTATTGCAGTCGCGTGTGTATACGTCGCTATTCACAAAACTGGAAAAATATTACATTAAGAGATCATGGTACGGCCCTTGTACTGTGTGTCGTTCGAAATACTTTCCAAAGTATAGGGTGAAAACATGGTTTCTTACTGGCTTTGTAAAGTTTACGCGAATACTACACAATGAAATGCAACATTTATATACGTTCTACTCAAATTTATTTTGTAGTAGTAATAATATCGTTCTAAAGTTTCGAAATCTTTGCACGGTCTTTGGTAGATGAGGTGTTTGTTGATCGTCATTAATCTTTTGTTACCATGTTGACGTCAATATTTTTTATTCAGATAGGATTTATTAATGCAAGATGTGGTCATTGTATTTACTGGTCTTACAAAGTGTTGCTAGGGCTAGAATTAAATAATCTATGATGGGATTACATGCAGGTTGTAAATTACATCGACTATCTTCTCTATAAATATTTAGAATTATCCTAATCAGACTATTCCTCCTGATGTGTCATGGTGCTTTATAATCTTTGAAGTAGTAGTTTGAAAAAAAATTAATAAATTAACAAATTAATTATCAAGTGTCGAATTTTTAAATTTGTTATTGTACTAATCCTGTTTAGATGGTTTATTCAGATCCTTGGTCTCTGCAATAAGGCCATATCTGTATGGACCAGACAAAAGTTTGAAAGCTATGTGACAGAAAGTGGTGAAATCGACTTTAAAAGTTGTATAACGTATGTATCTACATAATTAAGATGATAAGGAAGGCGGCCAGTATGTAAAACAGAATATTAATAAGTTGAAGCTAAAAATTAACACACAGAGCTCTTTATAATTTGGCGTCTTCATTCATACACTATGTAAATTTGGGAATAATTAAAACGTGTGGGTGGTTTAGTGTTTGACGTTTTAGTACGACGACGTTGGCACAATGACTAAGCAGAGTGTGCCAACGTTACAATAAGTTAATTGTGTGCTCTGAACTGTGACCCCTGGCTCCGATGAGTCACCCTTCCTGACCGTCTTCAAGGATTCGTGGCTCCTGTGACTAAGGCCACAAAAAAGCCATTGTCCGCATTTTGGTTAAAAGTAGGGTTGCCATCTGCGAACCCAAAAAAACAGGACAAAAACTACCCTGCTTTTCGTTTTTGACCCGAATTTTTGTGACTTGTTCTTTGTTTAATTAATTTATTTTTGTTTAATTGTTTTATTAATTTTGACTTGTTTAATTAATTATTACTAAGGTTAGAACCTTAGTAATAATGAATTAAAATCATGTGTCATTTCAAGAAATTATAAGCATAAGTGCTTATAATTTTATAAAGTTATGATAATTGGATGCGGAAGGTGGAGTGCCCAGTATGGTGGCGATCTATTCGAATGTCCTATGTAAAGAAGTGGAACTTTGCAGGCTGAGGATGATAACGATGATGATAATTGTAACTGTTTTCCATAGGCCGGCCATCCTTATTTTTTTACATAAATCCAGGAAAATCCGGACGGATTGCAACCCTAGTTTGAAGTAACGGCGCGTCGCTACATCGTCGGACAAACCCTCTTCGTTTACGGCAACTTTACGAGAGGTTTAAACGTTTAGAGTAGATTACTCCTGACTTTTACTGCCGGTGTAAATTCTCCTAAAAAGGGTAATAAAGTAACAATCCGAAATAAGTATATTGTTCCTATCGCAATAAAAATTTAAGGTACCTTGTTGAAATAAATATATAGATTTGTTAAACTATTTACCAGTTTGGTAGGGCTGTATTTTTTTTACGGCGATAAAATTATTTACGACAAAATGTACAAAATATTTCTAAATTTTGGTTTTACTCAAAATGAAATATGTATCAATTTACTAAAACCCAATGTAATGTAAAATTTACTTTTTTTTTAAATATTTTTAAGTGCTAATTGCTACACTTTAGCTGAATTAAATATTTATAAAATACAGTGAAAAAAATTAAATGTCTACCCGATCCAGCCAGGAATCGAACCTGGTTCTTCCACAATCCGGGCGGCTGCACTGACCATTAAGCTACCGGGTAGGCATTTAATTTTTTCACTGTAGGTATTTTATAAATTTCCAATGTAATGTGTTTAATTAACAATAGTTCGTAACTTTGCTCCATTACATTATATTGAATACATTCAGCACTATTAAAGGGTTAATCTGATTAGGCACCATTCTACTCTCCTACTGGTAAACAATAGTTTGCATGGTCAAAATTAACTTCTCATTTGCTATGAAGCATATGAATCCACTTAACTGAGCATATAAAATCAAGTATCCTAGAAATAAATCATAATGCTAACCTAATGGATGTCGTTGCGAACCTAGGCGACTCTGCCAGGATACGAACCTGTAATCTTCAGATGCCACATACAAATTCTCGTTGTCGTTAAGGCGAGCGTTTCCGACTGTGAGATTTCCAAGGCGTTCCGCTCTGGACTGAATAATGTGGATTTTATTGAACGTTTACTTATTATTAAAATTATAATGGCCGACAACTATTACATATTCAAAGACAATTGGTTTGGTATATTTTTCTTTGTCTGAAACGGTGTATAGTCTGAATAAAATGATATTTAGTCTAACAATAAAACGTATGTTTGATATTATATTCGATGGAAATTGTAAAATATCATGAAAATACCAGCCGAAATTACTAGATAAAAGGCCAATGAATAACATTTTTTTTTTTGGATTTCACATCCTTATACATTTCGAATAAAACTCATTTAAAAACATCACCATTTTTTTGGAAACCCTAGCCTTAACGTAATCGAATGGTAAATAGAACTCGCACTTGACACTCTTATGGCACAACGCCAATAATAATTAACATCAGGGCAGGGCAAGAGGGTGATCGTTAAAAAATAATTTTAGGCCGTGTTTTGGCATCTGTCCCATGCCAAAAAGAAAAACAACACCATTAGCCAACGTTAATTGCTGTTTTTCATTCATAAACTTATGTCTCGTTAATGAGATAGCTTTGAAATATTGAGACCTAGCCACGAAAAATGAAATTCCTCTAATTTAACTTACAATAATTTATGTAGACAAATATTTGTTATAATACTTACTACATATACAGATGGCTGATTGATTAAAAAATCTATGACATTAAAAAATTATTAGACTTTAAATACTAATTAGAATATGTTTTTGACCGTTCATAACCTAATTTAAGTAATATGCCCATTTTTATTATTTTTATTTCATCATCATCATCATCATCAGCCTACACACGTCCACTGCTGGACATAGGCCTCTCCAAGTGCACGCCACTGAGCACGACCCGCGGCTACTCTCATCCAGCTCTATTATTTTTATTTGTGTTGTGTTTGTATAGAGCCTATGCAATTTCTTTTTTAAAAATCAGATGTGTAAAAAGATATTTTTTTTGTTGTTGTGTATTTTTTTTAAATAATGGACACATTAAACTAGTTCAATAGTCAACTACTAAAAAACCTATTTCTTTTACGTATAATTGTGTACTGACACAGTGTAATAAAAAATTGTTGCTTAGTTCTATATTTCGTATGTTATACATTGTTCAACCAAGTCGAAATTCGCGTGTGAGAAACCCTGTGGAGCATGTCGTCTCGTTCGTATCCGTGTAATTGCTGGTGGCCGGTCAGAGGGCGATCGTATTATTAAGAATCGAGCTTGATGCGCAGGCGCATGCAGGTTGTAATGAGGAAACGCCACTAGGATGGGACAGGAAAGGCAGCCTGCGGCAATTTCATTGTTAAAGTACGAAATAAAGGCATCATACCTGCTCAAATGATTGTTCGCGAGTACTTAGGTAGCAATTAAGTGCGTAGCCATTGTAAAAGACACAATACTTTAAGTATAATAAAGTATATGAAGGGTTTATTGCCTCTTTCACTGCCGGATTTTTCCCATTCTCATGAGCTATTATTTAGATGTAGAATAATGTTTGACAGAAATCAGCGGTCGACACTTTTTCCTTTCATCATCATCATCAGCTTATACAAAGGGGCCATCCATAAATTAAGCCGCACCTTAAAGGAGGGGGAGGGTATCACCAGTATGTGTCATTTTGTGACAAGGGGGAGGAGGGGGGGGGGGGGGCAAAAGCTTTGTGACGTCGCATGTTAAAATTCGAAATGCTTTCAGAAGGCGATCCTCCTGTATCAATTTGCTGACATATGCTTCTTGTTCAACTGAATGATAACCTACATACATATCTATTGCTATGGTCGTCATCGATATGAAGTGGTAACAATTTAACCATATTATGAGCACATTTTTTTTATGTCAGTAAATATAAGAAACAAATGTAAATATCTGTCTTCTTTTGATTATTTAAAAATACATACATAACATTGGAAAACGTGTGACGTCACATCAGGGGGAGGGATTTCTAAAAATGTGACAACTTGTGACAAGGACGGGGGAAGGGTTACAAAGTCCTGAAATTCTTGCGACATAATTTATGAGTGGCCCCTAATCCACTGCTGGACATAGGCCTTCCTTCCTTTCTTCATCATCAACTCATTTTATGTCCTCACTGCTGAGGCACGTGCCTTCTCTATGGATGGGTAAGGAGATCAGGCCATAAACCACCAAGCGGCCCAATGCGGATTGGTGGTTGTTAACGACTGCTAATGCAGCCGGGACCAACGGCTTCACGTGCCTTCCGAAGCATGGAGGAACTCGAGATGATACATTTTTGGTCACCCATCCGATAACCAGCCTTTGCGAAAGTTGCTTAACCTCAGCACTCGCAGACCGGGCACGTTAAACACTGCGCCATCGAGTGTCAATGTTGTCAAGAAACATAGTAGTATAGTAGTAGCCGTAAGCTTGTATACTATTCCATTGCTGGGCGAAGGCAACCATTGTAGTTACCTTATCGCTATTACAAATATTAATGGGCCGGGCCAAGAGCTTTGAGCGAAAAAAGGGGCCCTGGATAATGAAACAACTCCTCCGTAACTCTGTTTCAGTGGGGTCCTTTAAGGTTAACACAAAGAGATACTTTTTGAATTTGCAGACAACTGATAATGTGTAAGATGTCGGATTAGGTTTTAATTTAATATTACCTTAGTTGTATTCAACTGAATTTGTTGGGATATCTCCAATAACAGTAACGAATATTATAACTAGTAACTATGTGCTCATATTGATGTTTATGTCACTGTACTTTTAATTAATGTTATGTACAGTGCGACGCCGCGCACAATTACACAAAACGGGTCTCCACGGAAGATCAGCGTTGTAGTTTTTGTCCACTACTGCAACAAATGCTGAGTGGAGTCCTTTTAGAACACACATTTTTATTTTTAACCTACATAAGTTTGTACTGTGTTCTAATAAATATATTTCATTTCAAACAAAATGTACGGGACAAGCCGTTCCGTTGATTTGGCTAAAACTTTGCGAATAACACGGTGATTTGATATAGCTTTTTTAATGTAATTACAGCACCTTTGATATTACCTCTTATATTCTAACTTTCCCAGGATACATTTCGAAATTATATAATTGGTTATCATCATTAGTATTTGAACATCCCCCTTTTGGACCCAGGGTTTCCCACGTGGACAATAGCTCATTCGAATATCGAGACTTAATCCACTACCGGTGACCCAATGCGGGTTGATGGGTTCCATCGACTGCCATCAACAACCAAATCAAAATACAAAATCAAAATGTCTACCATAACCGATATCATAACACCCTAAAAAGCGACTGCCTAAGATGGAACTCGAACCTGACCTTTCGAAATCCGGACCACTGCTCTTTCTATTGAATTGATTGGAAAAGGTCATGGGTTCGATACCCATCTAAGAAAGTAGCTTTTTAATGTTATATAATTTACGATATAGATGCAGCAAAATAGCATAAAAATAAAGCATATAAATGCAAATAGAACAATTTTAAAATACCAGGTTAAGTAAGTTTCACAAAATGATTCTTATGATCTTTATGCATTCTGTAGCATTAACTTTATACTGATTGGTGTTTAAAGTAAACAGACTTATAACTGTCCCATTGCTGGGCAGAGGCTTCAAGTCATCGCTACAATCAATGGGTAATGGCTTAATTGTCCCAAAAATTAAGACAAGTGAATTTGTGTCAGTTCTCTCTAAAAACTGAGAAAAACATAGACGCAAGTAAAATAAACCAACACGTAAAAGCCTAATTAATATACCAATATCATAATCAAAAGCATCTCACTTAGAAATTAATTTGAATAAGGAAGCTCGATCTCTAAACGCCAAACGAACCCGGGCATTTACCTATTTTTCATACCATAATAACATATAAATATAACCATTTATTAAACTTATTCAAACTTATTCTAAATATGTACTGTTATTGTAAATGTGAACATAATATCGGTAGCGGGATAACTGTGGGAGCCTGCGCAGACGCTGCTTCCCGCTTGCTTTAACCCATTGCCAAGCCGACATTGCGGTCAAAATAGGCATTACTAAGTGTTTCATAAAAAAGTTAAACCACTGAACAATATTTTATAATTTACATGTAATTTTGTAACTTATTTGTGATCATATTTCGTCTTTGTGAATAACGGTGTTGATTGTCCGATTATTTACCTGTTAATGTACCATTCACTTTGTAATATATATTGGTCAATTGTTTGTTGTCCCAAATAAAATAAAAATAAAAAATCACCAAGCCGCATTTGGCAACCATAGCCAATATACCCATCAATTGTAGCGATGACTTGATTTCAATGATGCAGGCTTTTGCCCAGCAGTTGGACTGTATACAACGTTAGTCGGAACGGGGGTACTAAGCCGAAAGGAGGGTAAAGTATATAATTAGTGAATAACTTTTGTCTAAGAACTTTTCTTTAAAAATGGATAATTTTAGATTAACAGCTTTTTTAAGATTTCAAAAGAAATTGCCCTGTCGGTCACTAAAAAAAAAACAAATTAAATGTTAATATTATTGGATACATTAGTCCAATTATGGAGAGAAAACTCGACTCTTTACAATGCCCGTACATTTACATTAGAGGTAAACCTATTTGCTGAGAACCTACGTCATAACCGTAGTCTACTAGATTTTTGTAGACCAATCAAATGTAAATTTAAAAAAAAAACAAAAAAAAGTAAAAAATAAATAAATTGTTTGACTTCTTGGCGGGCAAGTGAGCGTCATGTCTGCGGTTTTGTTTTATTTTTTTAAATTTGTGTTATGTTAAATATTAATGTGAAATAATGGTGGATTATTAACCGTTAAGTGTTCGTGAGTGTGCATAAGTGTTGGCAAATAAAACAAAACAGTGCAACGTCACTTTTCAAATTCTCTCAAGAAGCTCGCGTGAGGACTTAGTAAAGCCCCACATCTTTACTGAGATACTCGAGGGGTTGGGGGGTATATCATTTCTCACTTCCTATTTCTAATATTCATCATCATTTAAGGAAATATTGTTTATTTATGTATTACTTGTACGAAAAATTACTTTGACACTGGCTAAATGTGCTAATCGCACGAAGCCATTCAATAAAAGAAAAAAAAAATCTTATTCATTAACATGTATACTTTACCCTCCTTTTGGCTTAGTACCCCCGTTCCGACTAACGTTGTATATGCTTAGCTATTTAGCTTAACTTTTACAAAACATTTCAAATGATTTACTACGGACTCAAAATTAGACTTCTCTTAATTGATTCTGTCATAATCAGACTCAATTATTATACTCATATGAAAACATCGTAGAAGAGTAATTAGAAACAACTATATACCTATGTAATTTATTTAGTATCATTTCAAAAAATATGCAATAATAATTATGTTTCTTTGAATAAATCACACATACTCGTGCTTACATACATACAAACTCTCAAGTCCTCCCGAAAAGCTGTAGACATCATCAAGTTAAACGGCTAGTATACTTAAATCTAATTTTAAGTAAACTAGCCGCCGCACGCCAAGTAACAAGTGACCTCGACGCCACATTTAGCATGATCTAAGTAGAATAATTCATTATTCCATAAATACATCAAAAGATCATTAAAACAAGCAACATCTAAAGGAAAATTTCGTTTTCGTTATGATTCGTTATCTTTGTAAATAATAGCAATTTTATTACTCCCGCGTCTTCGACCCATGTCTGATATCCATTTCCCAGCATCAATAACAGTGCCTCCCAGTTTTCTGATACATCATATCGGCGTTTCGTCTCACGTCTGGCGCTTGCGCATGCGCACCCATGCGGTGTGCCACGCCGACCGCGCCGCGCCGCCGGCCGTGGGAATGACGCGGTTAGTTGCTCCTATTACAATTCTTATATCATAAAAAATGAGCACTTATATGAATATCGTAAAAAAACTTTATACGTCCAAGCTTTTAGTTCAAGTTACTTAGAACGCATTTTATTTACTTACACAGGGCGACTTACATACAAGGAAGCGTTTTGCCGGAGATGCAATTTTAAAACAGCAACTTTTACTGTATAATGAATTAATATTTGCCTACTACGTCTATAAATAAGATTTGTCAAATTAATCAAGATGAAGGTGGATTTATATCCGTAAATTATTAATAGACAGACTTATAACATATCATTGGTTTGTAATCCTTCGATTAGGACCTCTTCTTTACATATTTTTCTTTAGCGGCTTTACCTTTATTTCCCTGAATATTTCCATTTTAATTAAAAAGTGCTTAAGAGTTTTAAGAACGTTTAGTTAGGCTGGTTTTCCATTCAAGCTAGCGACAAAGCGAGGCAGCAGAGCAGTAAGTGAGGAAAAGCTTATCAACAAAGTGTCACTTCACTACATAGATATAAAACAAAGCCGTTGCTCGCTGTCTGTCTGTCCCTATGTATGTATATTTAGATCTTTAAAACTACGCAACGGATTTGATGCGGTTTTTTTTTAATAGATATAGTGATTCAAGAGGAAGGTTTTTAGTATCAGCATTGCACCGTGCGAAGCCGGGGCGGGTCGCTATATAAATTATAGCTCGCTCATCTTTTTGGTGATTCGCATAACCACAAGATAAGGCGACTGCAGAAAGCAAGCTTCATAAATGACCCACTCGAGCAACGCACACATAGATAATCTCTCACGACACGGAATCTCGCAACAGCTGCGCTCTCGGACTGTTTCTCATGTTCTGTACCTTCCCAGTGCAAACTGGAACTTCAGGCAGAACTCATATATGTGCATTACCAGCTCATTTTATGTCCCCACTGCTGGGGCACGAGCCTTCCCTATGGATGGATAGGGAGAACGGGCTATAAACCACCACGCAGGCCCAGTGCGGATTGGTGGTTAACGACTGCTAATGCAGCCGGTACCAACGGCTTTACGTGCCTTCCGAAGCACGGAGGAGCTCGAGATGATAAATTTTTGGCCTTTGCGAAAGTTGCTTAACCTCAGCACTCGCAGACCGGGCGCGTTAACCACTGCGCCATCGAGCTCCTCAATGTTGCGTGCGGCTAACAATTGTTTTTTTTTAAATATATTTTACGGGTAAGCAAGCACAGTGCCTTGATCTCACTTGATGTAAAGTGATGATAAGGCCAATGATGGAAGCGCACTTCACCCGGGACCCTCAACTAGTGAGGCACTGGCTATCTTATCTCTAGCTGCCGGAACACAAGAATGCTACAAGCATTGATGTTATGGCGACATATTTAGATAAGATGGTGGTAGTAGCCAGGCGGACTAACAAGCCCTACCACCAACCAAACCGAGTACACAAACATGTACCCCTTGCCGGGAATCGAACCCGGGACCTCTGGGTCTAAACCGGTGATCTTAGCCACTAGACCACAGACACGGTTAAAATTAAAATAAATTAAAATAACATTTCAATGCAGTATTCAAAGAGGTTAACATCAATTTATTTAACACAAATTATTTGTCTGCGAGGCGTTTTTTGAGCCAGTTGTTTTTTAATGGTTATTAAAGTGCTGTGCTGTTATTGTGTTGTCTTGTTTTTATTGAGTTAATGTGCTATGCTTGTAATGTATATATATAACCCTACTTTAATTTGTTGCTATATGTGACGACCTGTAATTGTTTATATATTAGCTGTTGGTTTTCCAAATAAATAAATAAAACATAAAAAATTAAGCTTACATATCTTCTGCAGTCTCTTTATTTTGTGGTAAAGCTTTGGTGGAAAGCGTAACATAACAACAATGACTTTCTAGTTACCCAAAGCTTTTTGTAGTTGCTAATAATATTGTGTTCTGTCATTGTGTAATATGATGCAAAAAGCGCAATTCGGTTTCGTGATCACAAGTGATCTTGTAAAATCGTACTGTGTAGCGGTTGCCTCTTTATGGGCATTCCTTCACGCTTAATTTCTGATCAGCATGACGGTTTCTTATAACTTATCATTGTGCGGAGATGTTGATTACATTCAAGATCAGTTCGGATTTTTTTTAAAGTTTAGTTAATTATGTTTATTTAAATGCTGGTGTTGGTCACAATTCCAATGTAAAGGTTGGAGTACAAACAAATTTTGACTATAACACCACATTATAAATTACCTATCTGAGCTTGACACACGACCATAGTGAAAGTTAAAAAAAAACCTTCATTGGAAAACTGTTGAAAAAAATTTCCACGAGCGGGATTCGAACCCACACCCTCTAACGATCCGGGTCAGGTGCGCTTTCAATTTCGCTATCGTGGCTGTGCCCAAAAAAATAAAAAAAACATAATTTTTCCAAGTTGTAATTTTTTGTTTAATGTTTTTAAAACTATACATATCCAAAGTTTTCATTGGTTAGTCTTGAAAGTACTCTAATTGTTTTTGGAAATAGGATATATAATGCATCTGTTATTTATATAAAAAAAGTTACCTACTTTTGAATGTTAACATTTTCTTTTTATTCCTGTTATTTAAAGAGCGGCGTCGTCGTTTAGCTTTTGACTCACCCGCTGGTATATAACGGCAATGCCGAAGCTAAAATAGAAGCGCATGTTATCCAGAATCCTAAATTATAGCAACGGTTTATCTTATCTCTAACTATCGGAACTAAGGTTGCCAGATGTCCGGGATTTCCGGGATTGTCCCGGAATTTTACGTATTGTCCCGTGTCCAGTAATTCGATCTATTGTCCCGAATTCGGAAAAAATTAAATAATTAAAAAAAATAACAAAATGTGACACGGCCGGCGGTCATATAATAATAAAAGTACCTATACATTTGAAAAATAAAATTTATTTTCCTATTAAATACAAATGTAAAATTAAATATTCCGTGTTTTATATTTATATATATTTTTTTATATATTCATAGCCAAAGCCACGGCCCGACATGGAATTGTCCCGGACTCGGTAAGTTCCGATCTGGCAACCTTAATCGGAACACAAGAAGCTACTAACATTAAGGTGACTTAGATAATAATTGGTGCTAGCTGGCCGGCCGGACTTAGAACAAACCCTACCATTAACCAACCGAGTATAACACTTATATTCGGAAAATATATAAAAAAGTCATGTTATGTGTAATTATTATAATAGTAAATATTTATTAAATTTATAAAATACAGTGAAAAAATTAAACGCCTACCCGACCCAGCCAGAAATCTAATATAATAATAATAGCCAGGAATTTTATAAATTTTATAAATATTTATTTAGCTTCAGTGCAGCAATTAGCACTTGAAAATAAAAAGTAAAATTTATTACAATACTGTTAACAAGATAACAATTTATTCATATTATAACAAAATTAGCAATATCTTTATTTTAGCCAAATTAAATGAACGTTTAGACACATACCAATTCTTCATATATATGCAAATTGAATTGAAACGACATAGTTATGGGCACAGTCTAATGTATTCTTTGATCGTTCAGCTGTCCTCACTAGACAATAAAGTCGAGATTGGAAATCGGTTAATAAATAACGATATAAGTTGAGAGGCAGCGATAACCGTTCGTGGAGAGCTTAAGAAGCAAACCGGTAGAATATTAATCTACAACGAAGATAAAGGCTTAGTTTAGTCCCTTTTTGACAATTAACATATAATTATGGTTACACATAACTTCTCTAATTATTAAATATCTTTGATTTTTGTAAAACTATTAAGATCGGGATTAGAAGCTCGATGGCGCAGTGATTAACGCGCCCGGTCTGCGAGTGCTGAGGTTAAGTAACTTTTGCAAAGGCCGGTTTTCGGATGGGTGACCAAAAGTTTATCATCTCGAGCTCCTCCGTGCTTCGGAAGGCACGTAAAGCCTTTGGTCCCGGCTGCACTAGCAGTCGTTAACAACCACCAATTCGCACTGGGCCCGCGTGGTGGTTTATGGCACGTTCTCCCTATCCATCCATAGGAAAGGCTTGTGCCCCAACAGTGGGGACCTAATAAAAAAAATGAGCTGATGATGATGATGATGATTAAGATCGGATGTGGATGACGTAGTTGTCGACATTTAATATAGCTCCTTTGGCTTACAAAAGTAAGGATAGAGTAACAACTTGAAACTTATCAGGAAGCGTTGAAACCTTACTTGCTTAATGATGAGTAAAAAATAAATAATATATTAATTTTTTTCTTTAAATTTATTAGTCTACCAGACGTCTGTTGCATCTTTACAAATTAAACTCTACTATTCTAATGTAACTATAAATCTAATGAGGTTACAGATATAAAGCATGTCAGTCGTAAAAACGAATATTTATAATATATTTCTATTTTTAAATACAAATTTTCGATGTCTTTTAAAAAATCCCTTCGACTTAGAGTTCTTTCTCTATCGAATTCAGTATAAGCCGCGCCGCATAAACAAAGTTATCTACGACAAACAGCGTCCACGAGCACGAGCTTTGAATGTAGGATAGAGGGCCATATACCACACAAACCGGTAACAAATTCGGAGAAACCTTGCTCAGAATGGTCCACTTTGATTGACCATCACTTATGTAAATGGCTAGCAAATGGAAAAGATCGGTTACAGGTTTATCATCTCATACTAGGCGGGGTCAACATCTCTAGCGTTGGTCCGATTGTGTAGGCCTACACATTACCATATCGCCATCGCCATTCAGTCCTAAATCTCTTAATATCTACCTACGTATGGTTTTCTAGTTTTTGTATAAGCTTTTAAACAGTTTATGACAACTGTGTTATTGATGTAATTATTAACCACGAAAACAAGTAGTGATTTTTTTAGTGGTATGTAGCTCACTAATAAATTTCAAACACTTTCTTCAGTTGGGTGGTTTTTTAATGTACAGACGCCTGTACTTACGTCCTCTAGCTGTCAATTTCCTTCAATACATTTTTACTTTTTATTTTCAAGTGCTAATTGCTGCACTGAAGCTGAATTAAATATTTATATAATTTATAAAATACAGTGAAAAAATTAAATGCCTACCCAACCCAGCCAGGAATCGAACCTGGGTCTTCCGCAATCCGGGCGGCTGCACTGACCGCTATGCTACCGGGAAGGCTGTCACCGGGGCGGTCAGTGCATTTTATAAATTTTATAAATATTCCTTCAATACATGTTCAAACCATATACCATGTGCTTAAAGTTCAAAGTCTATTGAGGTAATTTGACAGTCTGATGTTCAGGCGTGTGTAACTTCATGACTATAAAACGATTGTCATCAGTTACTGTTGTTTTTTTTATTATCTCATATCTGAGGAACTTTCTATTGTGTTACTGTTGAGAAACAACCACATCTCTTTTCAATCGCATAACAAAACTTGGGGACAACTTCAAAACCGTCACTTTAACAGCACTTAGTTTCTTCAAAACAAGTATCGGCGAAAGTGAACACGCAAAGCATTCAGAAACATAAAAAGTGTAACGAGTTTATCAACATCGGAGGTCTGCCTCCGACGTCGTGTTATCAAGATTTTTACTAACCCCGAAATGTCTACGAAATGTATTATCATAAATCTTTGTGCACAAAAGCTGAAGCTACAGATATATCTATGTCATCAAGGTTTTTTGAGAAGCATTTGGTGCTTTTATAAATCTGTAAGGTACAGTTTTAAGAATAGCACTCCTGAATTCATATCCTGATAGTGAAGTGAAGTGTTTCTAGTTTTATCACCACATAATTAATTAGATATCGATGCAGTATTCTTTAGTGTTTGCTATCCAAAAAAAGATTTAACAATTGTGCATGATAATAAAACTAAGATGTAAATGGAAGAAATCCTCGAATTGTTCATCCATAGAAATCTTAGGTAACTACTGTTTTCTAATGTAACGCGAACACTACACCTTCAATTTACAAGATTAAATTAATTAATTAATTAATTTAATTTAATTTGATTATTTTCAATAAGATTACTCGACATCACAGGAGACCGAAGAGCTGGCAGCTACCTCGGACAAAGAATTAGTCTAGCTATTCAAAGGGGGAACGCTGCCAGTATCTTCGGAACCTTGCCTAAAGGGCATCCTTTTAATAATATTTTTTAATTATTATATTATATTTTTTTTTCTTAAGGCTTATATATTTCGAAAACTAAGAGTTTCCTGAAAAATAAAAATGTGCTTTTTATTTACATATAAGTTTATCCTGACCTGCCGTACCTTTTGCAAAGTCCGTGGCAGCAGGACGCATGAAGTGTTAATCGTCTCAAAAATAAATTTAAAATAATGCTACTGTCTACCAATTTTAGTCGAGTGCGTTCTGTATAAAATCAAATGCAAAAAGCTCCTCCGTCTCAGTGTGAACTTTTGTAAGCTTTGATCTATAAAGAGTTTTCAACGTCATTTCTGGACAAAATCAAATAGTTCCATATGTGTTAACTTCAATGAATAGGTACCTTGATCCTAGCTTTAACAGAAGCTGTTTATTCAACATTTTGCGTATGTTCGCGTTTATTATACAATACCGTGGGATTGTTGCATCGTTTGTTGGCCGCAACACCCGCATCAATCTGGAAAGTTTACTAATCTGGGAAATATTCAGCTCGGAACAATGGGGACCACCACACGAGCAGTTGTTGAACTACAGTCTCTAGTGTGCTGTAGTGCGAAGTGTGTCATAATTATAACTTGTCACTTAATATCTATGACGCCTCGGTGGCCGAGTGGCAGAGCGCTCGGCCCGATACCCGAAGGTCCCGGGTTCAATTCCTAGGTCGGGCAAAATGTATTTCGGATTTTTCGATGCATAGCCCGGGTTTGTGATCACCAACCCGCATTTGGCAAGCGTGGGGATTAAGCCATTACCCATCAATTGTAGCGATGACTTGATTTCAATGATGGAGGCCTTTGCCCAGCAATGGGACAATTATAGGCTGTTTACTATCTAATATCAATCAACAACACTAGGGTAGGTAGGTAGTCTTGTTTCAGTTTTGAAACAAACTAGTTGAAACTACAATAAAATAAAATTATGCCTTTTTTCAATTTATTCTCCTGCTGTTATATTTTTATTGTGTTTACACATTCTAGGTGCCTAGTGTGAGTTTCATTTGTCATTCGATCACGAAAACGAGTACTATGGCAAAATGTTAACACTTCTCGTATGCCGCCAGGAGGCGCTGCTTCAACGCCATACTAATTTTCGTTTTCGTAAACGTAATCGAATGAATACGGATAGTATACAAAACTCACACTGATGTTAACTAGAGTAGTGACACCAACGTTCGACTTAAACCAGTTATAGACATTTAATCATTAAACAGTCAGTCAGTCAGGGTCAGTATCTGATTTGAGTATTTAGACCATCTGCTTGCCAGCTGCCATCCTGAAAAATTTTAATAACAACCAATGTTTGTCCAACTCATTTGTTCAACACATTTGTCCAACTCTTGACCATCTCTTGACTAGTGTGACGGTGCCACTACGATACCACGTAAATTCATCGATATACTATACATACATACATTTAGTTCTTAATTTAAAGTTTACTCAAGCACAAAGAAATTAATTGGCTTCTTGCGTAGAATTAAATAATATTAACGTTATTGTTTAATTAATTACTTCAAAACATTTCATAAAACTGTATTGTATTGCTATCGTTAAATGTTACTTGAAGAAACTGACAAACGCCTATTTATAAATAAAAGGCAATGTTGCGTCGAGCACGCGTGACAGTGCTCATGAATTATTGTAGGCGCTCATGATCGTTCTATGAATAGAGAAATTGCTGGAGCGCATTTATTTGACTTATTTGACTGCTTAATTTTAGCCAAATACAATTATTTATGTTATAGTAATAGAAAGAGTTTATTTTTTAGCCGAATATGGTAATTAATAATGTTAGGTAATAAAAAACGTTAGATATTAGTAGTGCATAATAATAAAGTAATTAAAAAAAATACAATAATATTTGTTATTCACACATCCAAATTGGCACAAGATTCATGTAAGTACGTACTTCGAATGAACTGGTATCTACGCCAATACAATAGCAGGAACTATATTTATAGAACTTACATCTAAAGTTTAACAAACACACACTCCAACCTCACAATTATAGTTGAAGCATTGCTCGTTCTTGTTTATGGTAGACTTTGTGTTCAAGTTCTGCTATATTTGGACGCCTTTTAACGGTACACTTCTTTTTGAGTGAAGTTAGCACTTCCTCTTAGCACAAAACTCGTTTCGTTTACTACGGCTTACTATAAACTCAACAACACGTTGTATATTTGACTGATTAAGACAAATTCAACCTTATTCTTATACGCCTAGAGTACATACTAACTTCTCATCCTTGACAGAGCTTTCAAAAGCTCGTCGTGTAAAAGTGACAGACATATCTGACAGAGTAGAAAGGAAGATAAAACCAGTTTGAGTGTTGTTGTAGGCGAACGTCTACTAATTTAAATGTATACGTATAGGATTTTATAACGAAGCACTAGCAATAGTAGTCTGAGTACTGGTAACATGACTTCAGTTTGATTTTTAAATCATGCGTTAAAACTTACCTATTACCTTATGTCGAACAATATACAGACATTTAAATTTGTTATTATTGCCTTTTTTTTATTAAGGGGTGACATATTGTTACATTGTGTAACAAATGTTGAAAATTTAATTGAGTACATAATAATTTCGATTTTTTAAAATTTAATTATTAAAATATTGGCTCTTAATCTATTTAATCACCGAACAACCAATCTTTTAAAATCATACAGTAAGTTAAAAAGCATAGTGGCACCTATTTACCTAAACTAGTGGTCGCCCAGTGGACGAAATTCGACCGTAATTTTTATAAAAAGCTGTTTACTACACAATATTATACTAAGGCTGTAAGGATTGTATCCTAAGCAATGAAGAATTTAAAAAGATTGAATGTGAGTTTGGATTGGCATTGAAAGATTTCGGCAGCTCCTCTTCCATTTTTGAAATTTTTGAAAAATGTATGATACAATGTTTATTTAATTTAATGTATTTTTATGCATAATTTAAAAAAAATATTAGCATTCTGCACTCCTTCTCTATATAAATTCTATGTGTGCGAAATTTCATTCTCCTCCGTCCGCGCAATTTTCGTAAAAAGGGTACAAAGTTTTTGCTTCATGTATATAGATAATTATATGTAACATAATTAAAGCTTAAATTAACCGTTTTTTTATAAAAGAGTATTTATATTTAAGTAATAATCTACTTAAGCTTAATGAACATAGGAATTTATTACTTATACTTTCTCGGAGTAAATTTATGTAATCTTCCTAATTTTATATTTATAATGATGAACGCACTGCATAACAAGCTAGTTATAATAAACCCAAGATTAGTTACAAACACGTTTGAAGGTTGTTTCCTTTTTGTATTTTACAGATTATACGAAATTAAAAATCTTGGTCAGCCACCCGTCCCGTCTGAGGATTAAATAAAAAGAAGATTATAGGCCGCTTTTTGTTGATCCGAAGGGTTGAAAAGGGAAGCGTGAAATTAGATTGTTACATTTCTAACGACCTAAATCACGTACCGGCCAACTGTGCTTAGTTCAACAATAGAGAATAGGATTTATTATTTTTAAATGCAGGATCATAATAATCGATAACTTTTGTGATAAAATTATTTCTTTCTTTGGCGTTAATACATAGATTTTTTAATGCTCTATAATTTTGATTGTACTATAATGCGCATTTACAATAAATCTGAGTGTTTATAAAAGGCGAGGCAGTTCTAAGTCCACCCTCTATAGTGAAGACCATACCTGAAGTTTCTAGAAGCCAGCAGTTATTTTCTTGCATAAACAACGTACCTGTCTTGGAAGATTAGCTGAAGGGGTCGCCGCCGGGATAACGAAATGGGGGTTCGAGTCCTACCTGAGCCACGTCGCATTTTACAACTGATATTTCAGTAGGTTTATTTTTTATAAAAAATACATAATAAAATAAATATAGTATTATGCATTTTTCTTCTCAAAATAGTAAAATGATTGGCTTGCATCTAGCCAAGTAGTATGTAACGCTTAGATGGACAGTTGAAGCAAACTTTATTGTTGCAGATTGAAAAAGATATGTTTTTGTTATTTTTGACTAAATAATAATTGTTATAATTACAACGTCCATCAAGGTTCTATTAAATTCTTAATATCGTGAATACTTCAAGTACGTGTTTATACGCATGCCCAGCGAGGAATGTAATTGGCCTGACGCTACATGAATACCTATACATATAATGAATAGCAATATCATTAATAACTATACACCAGAGGGGCTATTAACACGTGGCTTTAATTATACACTCAGCTAAGATCGTTGCTCAATGCCCCTGTCAGCAGCCAGACTCGGACCAAACTTTTTGGATGCTCTGTATGAAACCCATACAAACGTATGTATTTAAATATAACTATTTCGAAACAATATGAGTTTATTTTGATATTAGAAGTTTGATGACTGGAATTGTAATAGTTCGTGATCTAAGAGGACCTATGTTGAATTTCTGAGTCAACCGGCCTTGAACTAAATAATGTATCTATGTAATAAGTATAGAAAATGTCTGCTGCGGAAGCGCCTGAATTCCAGTCCTACATGAAGGCATCTTTTACAGAATCAACTGATAAATATAACATATACGTCCGTCACATTCAAAACCTAATAAAGTGTAAATAGTTTTGCCAAGACTCAATCATACAATTGAATATTTGACAGATTAAAAATAAATCAAAAACACATATTATTATCATCATCACCATCAGCTCATTATATGTCCCTACTGCTGGGGCACGAGCCTTCCCGTTTGGATGGATGGGAGAACGGGCCATAAACCACCACGCGGGCCCAGTGCGGATTGGTGGTTGGTAACGACTTTACGTGCCTTCCGAAGCACGGAGGAGCTCGAGATGAACATTTTTGGTCACCCATCCGATGACCGGCCTTTGCGAAAGATGCTTAACCTCAGCACTTGCAGGCCGGGCGCGTTAGCCAATGCGCCATCGAGCTCCATAAGCATATTAATATGCTTAAAAGTTAACTTATTTTACTAATTCTCTCAACATGGCGATTCTACCCTCAAATGCATCACTGCTACATTCTTTGTCCTATGGAATTTGAATAGCTCAGTAAGCAATTCTGTGGTCATAACATAGCGTAAGGCTTCTTGACGCCTTGTGACTCACTTGCGGTGTTTAATAACACCAGATTTATCACGTAACCTGACTTACTCACTAGCTAATCAATCTCCAACATAAACAATGATTTACGTAATAATTTATCGATCAGTTTCGCTTACAATTATATGAACAATGCTTCTAGTCTATGATGTAACAAGCTCTGAACATAATCTCAAAATCGATAGCTTACAGTTATCCGAAGAGTGATTTTATAATGTTATAAATAAATTATACTGAAGCTTGATAGTGTTGCTTTAAAAACATGATAGGTTTATAATAAAAAATTATCATTTTTATCATCAGCCTCAGCCTAATTGATACGAGCCTTACGTAAAGTAACTATTTTGTATCCAAAGTACATATTTCACTTTTATAAAGAAAATGTGTAACCCCTTAGCAATAGGCTCGCCTCTATCTCACGCCATCATCTTATTTGATATCAATCCTTTCCGTCTCTAGGTTGCCTGAATAATATAGCTTTTAGTGATGGGCCCCCCCATGTACGACTTCTATTTTTTACTAGCGGCCACTCGAAGTTTCACCAGCGTGGTTCCCGTTCCCGTGGAAATATCGGAATAAAAAGTATCCTATGTGTTCATCCAGGTTATAAACTATCTGTATGCCGAATTTCATCTAAATTCCTTCAGTAGTTATTACGTGAAAGAGTAACAAACTACCATCTATACTTACAAACTTTCGCGTTTATAATATTAGTAGGATTTCTTTGTTTAACATGTCTGTGTTTTTTTATGTGTACAATAAAGTATTTTATTCTATTCTATTTTATTCTAAGTAAGAGTCACTCATATTCGAGTCAGATAAAAATGTATATGTAATTTTTCCTTGGCTGTAACAAAATGTATAATCTGTGGCTGTATTCCATTTCTCAGTTAACTAGGCCCTATAATTGGGTCTCGCCACGCAATTACTTAGGAATGAAAATAAGTATTACCACAGACCAGTCCGGCTACTCTCGGTAAATTTATGTTAAACAATCTCCAACCTTGAACTGTAGAGTCTTTAAGTTAAAAAACGACATGAATTTCAATAAAAATCTGGAAATATTGTTAAAGAAAGTAGTTAAGTAGTGCTCTGACACTTTGCGGTGCCCTTACATTGAATCACATATCTACTGTACTTAATCACTTTTTGGGATATAACATGCCATATTCACATGTTTGCTTACAAAACTAGTGAATATGAATAAGTCTATGTAGGATTCCAGAGTGCTGAACGCGTTGAATAAAACTCGCAGCGTTATCCACCGTTTGATCACGTTAACGAAAACGCGACTTTATGTGGTGATAAATGAGATGAGTTGCATGCAATTTTGTTATACAAATTCTCGTTTTTATTAACGTGATCAAATGGTGGATAGCACTTACTCTCGACACTCATAGTTACTATTTGGAAACCATGCAGGGCCATTTTCAATGCATGTAACTATGTTTATGATATAAATTAATCACGACCATTACTGACTGATTGCTGACTGATAGAGACAATTTATGACTGCATATCTTAAAATGACTATCTTTGCATTGGTTAACAATCTAATTTAAAATTCAAAATCATTTATTCACTTTAGGCTATAAATAATAGCTTTTATGAACGTCATTATGCCATCGGTTTGTAAGTCTATTCTGGGCGGTAGACCTTATACTGAAAAGAACCGACAAGAAACTCAGCAAGTGTCAAGCTCTTTTCTCCCTTCATCATCATCATCATCTCAGCCAAAAGACGTCCACTGCTGGACAAAGGCCTCCCCCAAGGATATGAGGGGTATTTGCCGTAATCGCCACGCTTGGCAGGCGGGTTTCTCCCTTACAGCGTCAAAAATATTGGGAAATGCCCTATCATAAGAGGACACTTTCCATCAAAAATAAAAACAGAAAATATAAAGGACAATCACAACATGTTAAAAAAAATGAGTGCTCATTCAATAATAATATTGAATGAGCACTCATTTTTTTCATTCATTTATAAGCTATTTTTATTGCAAAAGCAATAATGCTTTTGCAATAAAAATAGCTTCTAAATGAATGCTCACCGCAGTCTTTTATTACTCTATTGCAAGCAATACTCAATACTCAAAGACAATTAAAATCATCCCACGCAATGTAATCTTATTTTCTTCTATCTATCTATCTTCTCTACATTTTTGACTGGAAAAAGTAACTAGGTAAACTAGAATTTAAGGTTTTTCCTTTTAGTATTTATTACTTAACAAGCAAAGAAATTATTGTAAATAATTAAATAAAACTTAAGTTTTATTCAAACCAGGCTAACCAGTTATGGCTCTTCTTACATGCCTATCAGATAGATGTTTGTCTTTATCCCATAAAATAGCTACAAAAAAAAATAAAGCAATCAATAGACAAAGACGTGCTACAGTTATTTTTACATGTAAATAGAAACTGACGTCACTTGCTTGCTTACAAACCCGTTATTGTTCTAGAGAAGTACAGTCAGTGAAAATAAATCAATACCTAAATTCTTATCATAATAATAATACTTTATCGTGAATAGAGTCGAATGGAGATGTATATCAAGAGTCGTCATTCACCAGGCACCGAGTTGACGAGGTTATCCTCTTCAACTCTGTGACTCTGCTTACAGTATGCGCCTAAAAACAAGGAGAAGAAGAAGAATTAGGCCTCAGCATCGTAAGATACAGCAGAGACTAGTTACAAAATTAGTCTAATAAAAATAATGATAAACTCTATCAAATTAATGATCTAAAAATGCGTTAAGATCTTAAGGCAAAGAATTGGGTTGACGCAATGTCATAATGTAGGTATGCTGAATACTTTTCACCGTTGCGGCAATAAATTACACGAAAACGGCCATTAAAGTTCGATAAAAAAGCAGGCAGTTGAAATAACTGGAAAGCCTGTATCCTCCTATACATCATTAGTTATAATATTTTTTTTATGGAGAAGATCTTTGTCAAATTTGAAATCGAGAAACTGATTAAAATTTTCGGCTGTGACTACTTCTTCCGAGATTTCCTTCTTCACCATACTATTGAAATTTAAATTTACGATATTTATTGCGATCGACTGTACCACTGAAATACTACGGAGCTGTAGTAACAGTTGCTCTAGATGGTAGCTTGCACGTGCGCAGGCACAAAGGAAACATGACACTGTTGTGCCAGACGCCAAGAGTTGGAAGTTGCGACACTACCGGCTGACATCCACGTATTGTGACTTGGGTCAAATTACGTCAGTACCATACTGAGAGGACATTTTGGGAAAATGTGTCATTTATTGGACAAGATCTGGTACAGATTTACATCTTTAGCAACTTTAAGTACATGAAAATGTAGTCTGGTAGGTACCGAATAGAAAAATATATTTGAAAATACAGTTAATTCTTTCATAAATAGGTTGTTTTAATAGATTTGTGCAAAAAAGAAATATTTATATTATTTTATATTGCAAACGTTATAAATTTAACTTCTATGGAAAATAACGCGAATATGATAAAGTTTTAACAGATTCCTTCTATCTAAGCAAGCTTTTCCATCCTTGTATAAAAGACTACGTATTCTTGTACGTAATAAATTTTTATAAATTGTGCTGGTAACTTTTTGAATGGGGCAAAGCCCTGGTTACTATATTTTGTGACGTAAAGTAGAGAAAGGTACACCTACCGTAACGTACTTACCTAGGTATTATTTAGGTAGGTAGGTATACTTTTGATTAACGCGAAGGCATTGAGACGTTCAAATCTGCGCTGAAACCCAAGAGGCGCGTGCGCACCGCACGCTGCGGCTTCTGGGCCGCATGCCGCGGGGTCAGGCATCGTGAATAACGACACACTACATCCACATTGTTAGGTATATTGGTGAACATAAGGTATGTGTATATACTTAGTTTGACTATACTGGGAATTGGTATAAATAATAATAAATAATAATAATAAAACATATAATTCAGACAACTTAGTCCATACATAGTTAATTGTAACATAGGTACTTACTAAAAAAAAACAACAAATACTAAAGAACACACTAATTTAAAAATTTGAAAGTCCCACCCGTATGCACTCGGTTCCAATGCCTAAGAATGGGACAGTCAAATTTCTTTGCTATTACCGCCAGGATGCCATTAGAACTCCCCCTTACCCTGTATTTTATTGACGCTATTCGCTTCCTTATGATGCCGTAAAAGTCAACAACACCAGCTTCAGCAGACATGCTCGAGGCACTGCAGAATCTGGGGAGGCCCATCAGCATCCTCAAGGCATTATTATATTGCACGCGGAGTGCATTGTAGATTTTCTGCGTATAGTCACACCACAGGTTGCAAGTGTAAAAGGTTTGACAGAACGCCTTAATCCTAAACATATTTTTTTTTGCCACAACGAATAAGCGCTCTCGTTTCATGTTTCCTTCTGGTAAATGACGATAGGGCCTAAGTTTAAGCTCTTAAACCGAAATCCTCCAGAGCCAGATTAAAGAAATATATGTATTTTAGACACAAGTACGTACAGTAGGGAGGAGCTCGATGGCGCAGTGGTTAACGCGCCCGATCTTCGAGTGCTGAGGTTAAGCAACTTTCGCTAAGGCCGGTCTTCGGATGGGTGACCAAAAATTTATCATCTAGAGCTCCTCCGTGCTTCGGAAGGCACATAAAGCCGTTGGTCCCGGCTGCATTAGCAATCGTTAACAACCACCAATCCGCACTGGGGCCACGTGGTGGTTTATGGCCCGTTCTTCCTATCCAGCCATAGGGGAGGCTCGTGCCCCAGCAGTGGGGACATAAAATGAGCTGATGATGATGAAATACAGTAAAAGGTACAACCTAGGCAGCGATATTAACACCACATTTACAATAAAAACATAAAATACATAAACAAAACAAGATTTAAATCTTAATTATGTCCGAATACAACAATTCTGCTAACAATATTTCTTTTTACGGCGACAAAAAATGGTGTTATATAAAATTTAATGAAACATTTTTAGTTGTGATGAACGTATACTCTCTATAGCAACGTTTATATAACTTAAATATTATCATTCTAACATTCATTTAAAAAACTTTTTCTCCTTAATTTTTTAAAATATATTTATTGATAAAAAAAACGACATTCCTACGTCTCTCTAGGTATGTCTAGTTATAATATATTTTTAAAGTAAATAAAACTGCAAGGTGCCTTTACAGCGATAAAGCGCACGATATCAATCCCCATCTCTTATCCGCAGTCCGTCAGCCTCCCCCCGTTTTGAACAACTTTTTTCGTCAGCGCACCTGCTCTAAGGGTAAAAAAACTACCAACAGGTACTGGTATTATCGTTTTTGGATACGGAGTGGATGCATAATTGTTATTTTCGTATGATGATTACAGTTAACATTGTAAATAGTAACAAATTTATTTATTTTCATCAGATACTTTAATTCGTAAGTATGTTTTAAACATATAGAGCAGCAGACGATATTTTAGTAATACCTAAATAAATCCTAATCATGACGGTATAGTAGGTATATAGGAGATAAACACATACAAATTAAGTATTTGTTATACTCGTACTTGCTTGTCTGTCTTGAAATATATTTAAATTCACAATATGTATGTAACTAAAGCTGTACGACCATAGATTTAACTTGATAATCAACTACCAATTTACCCTTTACATACCTAGACCTACGCGTGAGTCGCTGACGTAAACAAAATGGCAGCCGCCGCCGAGCCGAAGGCTTCGATACGAGCCCTTCGTAGCTTAATTTCTATCTGTAACCGCGAGAGGCGCCACTGCGCGCGGTTCACCGCACCGGTACTGACGAGGCGCGGCGCTAGCGTCGCACTGCGCGGGCGCACAAAACACTCCCACGTACGATCTCCCTGTAAACACAAGTCTATGGTGCCATGCGCGCGTATTTTGTGAGAACTATCGAACTTTGAACGACATAATGAAAGTTTTTGTGCGTGTGATTACATATACTGTGCTGTACATTGTGTTTTGAGTTACGACAAGGATTAAGGACCGAAAATGACGAAAGCTAAAGTGACGAGGAATAGTGCACTCTACCACAGCGCGAAGGTAAGCCCTTACACCGATGATATACGTTTTGATCACAATTTTATAGAAACTTAGATAGTTTAAACAAAACTTATATTAGGATATTAAAATCCCAAAAAGGGGACTAAAGAGAGTTTTAATTTAACAATTTCATTGTTATGAGCGGAAAGCGTGTTATTTATGCAGATTGTAGGCGCAAATTCATACATTGTAAACAGTACAGCGAACTTTCATTTCACTTGCCAAATAAGTGAAAGCTCACTTTAATATACATTTAGAACATAATCTCTAATGTTAATAATTTTTATTGTGGTTTTAAAAACCATTTTTATACTAGCGTCTGATATCGTGCTATTTTCAATTTATAGTTGTTGTCATCTTGCTACTTAATGCCGAATAAATCGTGGCCAGAGAAAAATGAGATACGATCTAAAGCATTTCTCCAAGTTTTCTCGTATAATAGCACTGCGCGAGGTAATTTGATCGTGGCCGGTTCCCCGGCGTCCGCCGTGAATCTCGATCCCGCCTCCCGCGCTCCACCGAAACGCTCCTCGCTTTAATTTAAAATAAACGACTCTTCTCATAGTACCTTCTAAAACTAACCATGTTTTGCAATAATTCACTATCAATACTTAAAAGAAAACGACTACAAGTTTATTACTTACATGCAAACATTTACATACAATAATAACGATAAAAAAGTATAAGATGAAAACGTATACAAAAAAACGAGGTTTTTCTGCATTTTTCGTATACTACAATCCCGAGCCGGGAGCAAAAGACATCAACGCGCACGTGCGAAAGAGACACAAACACGTCTCGTACTATTTGTTAGAGCGGGACAGACGTATACCATATAAAGTATTTTTGTTGAAATCTGTATACATAATAAAATTGTGGACTTGGATTTTTGTACTGCCGACCGGCAGGTACCCGCTGCACGGATGGACGGTCTCCCTATTTCGAGGGATGCTCTTCGTTTATTAATCGTAGTGCAATTTGACAGTGCACATGTAAAATAAAGGTGCATTTAAACTTTAGGGTCGTTTCGGCCGGTGGGCGCTAATGGTGCATGAATGGAACGACTCTTTTACTCGTCCACAATCAAAGTACCTAGTAACGTCTTTAATCGTGATTACGTTGGAGGAAATCATTAAAAGTTATCAGAGAGCGTTCGTTCCGTGGATCGATATCATTAAATAACACTTAACAACGTCTCACGCAAAAGCCTTTTTTATTGTTTATGAATTTAAAATTGGTTTAGTGGGCCTAGTTCTTATAAGGTTTAAAAAACTAGTTTCTATTATCTTTGAATCCTTTTTATGGTATGATACAGTTGCATCTTTGACCGCGATCGTTGCGAAGCAGCAAACTATAATGAGGATAGACACTGATTATGTTAGGCATCGCAAAAAATAAATTGGAAGGGGTATTCCTCGAACCGGGTGCGGCCAGAGATGACCGGTTCTTAAGGCGGTCGTCGCTCGCATGCGCGCCCAAATGGCTATAGGAACATCCATCGCTGAGTTTTAAATCGTGGAACGGTACTATAATTCTCTTTTGCCAATGGTGACTTTTCAAATCTAAACGGATATTGTATCTTTACAAAAGTAAGGTAAAGTATGTTTGTTTGTATGTAGTTGGCAACTTCTTTGAAATATATATATTTTATTTTTAAATATAGAAGTTTACAGAATAACTCAATTGGATATTAAGTAGTCGCTCTGATTGCGAAAGGTCGTGGGTTCGACTCTATATGTAAGACTTGTTTTTCCAAGTAGGTACTATGTACTTTTCCATTTTCGATGTAAATAAAGCATTGCGAATTCAAAAACAATTGAAAATTAGTTAGTAATTATATCAATGAGTAAATTTGCCTTGAGTACCAAATAAATATAAGTATTCATGTTTTATTTAGCACGCAAGCGATAACCACAAGCACCACCAAAACGAACAAATTTTTTTTGCTTGCTCAAAATACTTTCAACCAAAAGTCTGCTTTGTCATTCTGAGAATGATTAAGGTGCATTGTTATTTTGTTTGCGAATTTCGCTTTAACTCTGTCATGTTTGTTATCGTACAGTAATATGAATACATAACTCTGCAACATGGTTGTGAATTGCGAGAATGTCTTAGCAACTTGTTACATTTTGTTTGGTAAACACATAAAAAATATATATGTTTTTTTATTTGACAAGTTTTAATACTTATATAAAGCGACAGCTTCATCCATACGAGTTCCTTAAATACTATAAATATTATGTTATAATCATTAAAAGCAGCGCTCTCGGATTTGTAAAAGGTCATGTGATTGAACAACCACCCACTACACACTTTAAACTTTAATGTTATGTGGAAATAAGCACTTTTATATCCAATTAAAAGGAAAAATCCAATTCGTTGTACAGACGCCTGCATATAAATCTATCCAAAGCTGTCAAATTTCTTCAATAAATGTTCAACCATATGCCTCAGAGATAAAGCTCAAAGTCTATTGAGGAACACTGACAGTTTGTGGCAGTTTGATGTGCAGGCGTGTATGTATACATTCTAGATATTGTAGCTTTTTTTTGTAGCAAAGTTTAGTAATTACTACCTACTGTTCGATGGAATCGCTTATTATTTATTTATTATTATTTTAATATTATATTAGCCTGAACTTTCCCACTTCTGGGCAAAGGCCTTTATACTTAAAGTAATACACTCGAGAGCAATGAATCCGGGTCACTTAAAGCAACCTATAAATCTCGGAAACTAAGAATGCTAGCTTAATTAAATAAATTGTGTTTTAGACAATTAAATACTCCTTAAATTAAAATTATAAAATTTACGAGTCACTACATTTCATTTACAAAATTACATATAGAAAAAAAACTGCTGATCTTACCTTAAAAGTTTCCGAGATTTATAGGTTTCTTTAAGTGACCCGGATGCATTGCTCTCGAGTGTATTATTAAATAAATAATAACCAAAAAAAACACCAAAAATACGTTGTAAAGTGGAAAGTCTTCTCATGCTTGGTGGTCGTGTACAAACAAACAAATAGGTCGACAAAATGACTGACGCATGTAAATGGCGGTTGAAACAAAACGGGCAAACATTAAATGTCCCTTAAACAGTCATAAGTGTACCTCCAATTCGTGCTATACATGTCGCAGTTTAACTGTAACTGTAACAAAATTACGCCAATCACTCAGCGTAATAATAGGTTCCAGTACGAAAATAAAGACTGTGACTCAAAATCGTAGGTACTAAGAAGAAATAGGTTTGAAACTACAATGTGCAACGTATGCAAACAAACCAAAGTACCGATATAATGTTAATCATACTAATATTATAAAGAGGAAAGCTTTGTATTTTTGTATGTTTGCAATGAATAAACTCAAAAACTACTGGACCGATTTAAAAAATTCTTTCACCATTAGAATGCTACATTAGCGCTGAGTAACTATATTAAAAAAGAAATGTCCAACCGTGCGAAGCCGGGACGGGCCGCTAGTATTTTATAATTTATAATATTTTAAAATATTTATATAATTTTTAACGCAAATTTTGTTGCGAACAAATTACAAAAACACAAATGTTGAAAAAATTTCCACGAGCAGGATTTGAACCTGCACCCTTCTGACATACCGGGTCAGGTGCTCTCACTGAATGCATAAATATCTCTCTCTGCTGAATGGGCGCCTTTGGCTTTCAAAGTAAAAAAGTAATAGTGTTGAATAGTTTCGGCGGGCTGGTTAGAACCACGATAGCTCAATTAGGAGAGCACCTGACCCGGTATGTCAGAAGGGTGCAGGTTCAAATCCTGCTCGTGGAAATTTTTTCAACATTTGTGTTTTTTTTTAAATAATATTTTGTTATTAATAGCCCATAAACATTTGACTGCACTGCAGTACAATTTCAACCGTTCTCAGTTCAAAGCTATGGTCTTCCAACCTTTAATATAGAAATTAAGCTTATCCCATGACGCCGTTTCTACAAGTCGATGATTTGTTATAAATTAAGATGTTGTTAGTAGATATAGCGGTGCGTTAAAAACAACATTGCAATATTTACACGTTATAAATAAGTAGCACGCGTAGGTAAAGTAGAGTCAATGTCAACAAACTTCTTTGTTATATATTGCAAAATTTATTGATGACAACGCTTTGCGACAGGTACAACAAGCAATAGATTTATTAAATAACAAATATTGCGCATTATAATTGTTATGCGAGTGTGGCCTTGCACTAGGTTTTGATCGGCCGGGTAACGCTGAAGTCAAGGGTGCGTGACGCGTGTTATGTGTCGTTCTCATTATACCGCGCAATGACTCCAACGGGCGCTCTTGTTAGTCTTGTTACAACGGAAACTAAACACTTTATAGTTCGTCATCAGCCCATTTTATTTCCCCACTGCTGGGGCACGAACCTTCCCTACAGATGGATAGGATATAAGTTTCGGTCACCCGAAATTCTACAGATTAAAGGAAATCATGATAAATCATTTTACTGTTGCTAAGGAAAAGGGGCATGATACTAGAGATATTGGTAAATATTCTTAATATAATATATCTCAATATAAATCATTTTTCCCTATAGAACGGGCCGAAAGCCACCACGCGGGCCCAGTGCGAATTGGTGGTTGTTAACGACTACGAATGCAGCCGGGACCAACGGCTTAACGTGCCTTCCGAAGCACAGAGTAGTTCGAGATGATAAGGTTTTGGTCACCCATCCGATGACAGGCCTTTGCGAAAGTTACTTAACCTTAGCAATCGCAGACCGGGCGCGTTAACCACTCACATTGAGCTCCTCCTTTATAGTTCAAACTTTTCAATATTTTAATTGCAATGGAATGAACCGCCGAACGGATAGATGCTCGGGTTGAATGCGAGGACTCGTGGTTCAATCCCTATAGCTCCGTAAGATTACTGACGTGAACCCATACCTAAAACAAGCATACTTTCTAGGTGGGTTAACAGGACGCATTGTGCATATTGCGTGCATTGCAATGTGTTATGATAGCATTAATAATATTATTATTATTCTCTTTATTAAATATACATCTTTAAGAAAAATGTTTTACAATATTTTATATAAAAACATATTTACAATATAAAATATTATAAAAAACTTAACCCAAGCTATCGGTGGTTAGGGCTGCAGAGTGAGGAACCTCCTGACAATACATGCCGTGTCGAGGAGTACTGCCTTTTGCCTTCTTTATTATTATTATTATATCAGCTATAGTTGTCCCACTCCTGGGCAAAAGCCTCCCCACAGTTTTCCACACCTTCCGGTCCCTTGCAATATTGCGCCATTTCTTAAAAATAATAATAATAAACTTTTGAGAACGTTAGGAGTTGCTGTTTTATTAAACTTTTCTTAATATTGCGAAAAATGCTTATACATTAGCTAATTGCTGACCATATTAATGTTTTAGGCAATTATCTCATTTTCGATCAATTTTACCAAAGACATTCCATAACACACGTAACATATATAATAAAGTACCGGTGTTTAATAAAGCAAGTATTTTTAATATATTTTTTTACGAATTAACCGTATACCGTTCTTACAACACTATCCAAAACGCTGATCTGTCAATAATATACGATATATGAATAAACAATTTGTTACCACGTGCACATAAAAAAGTGAGCCATCACAAACGTGGTGCTAAATTATTTAAAAAAAACACAGAGAAGGTGCGCTTGTTTCCGCGGGGGAAGTAGGGGCTATATTTCGATTCAAATTCACTTCCTGCCGGTCCCAGTTCGAGACCTCACCAACTACTACAATCCACTTGCATCGGTGAATTTGTTTAGTAGTATTTTTTGAACTAAAATCAGGTAAAGTAAAATCTATGCTATGATCAATGATCATATTGTCGATTCTTTTTAATCTTATAATGATAATTACGGATAACCTAACATTGTAAAGTTAGCTTTGACTGCATAAAACATGAAATGCAAAGCTAAATCCCACCGTGTCTTCAAGTTACAAGAAAAATTGTAGTCAAAGCAAAGAATCAGTTTACAAAACACTAAGTTGAAAAACAAATAACGTAACTGTGTGTGACTGCAAAAAACATGCAATGCAGACTTGCGAGCGTGTTTACAAGAAATATTATACAAAGAATCATAGTCCACAATCTCCTAAAGACAAAAAACAATCGTAAAGAGATTACGCGATTAAGGTTACTATAAATCGTGCGAGTTGCCGCTTTCCCACGCGGTGTAGTAACCATCAAATGGTGGTTTTTACTCCATAATAAATTCAATATGTTGGACGCATCACTGCACTCCCTACAAAAACGTGTGGAGACTGACCCTCGTATTTGTACCTACTTCACGCAAGAAACGCTTAGCTCTAAGAAGGTAATTAAGTAATATATCGTGGTTGTTCAGAGGTAATTATTACCTATTACGTAATTGAGAGATTGTTTCCATATTTTTGCATTGGTGAACGTTTTCAATGACTGGCATTTGCCATATGTTATGTAAATTGGTAAATAACATTTATTTATCGCGTAAACTTTAGAAAACAAATAACCGTTTATAATCGATTTTTGTTTTCTAAAGTTTCGCAAAGTCTTCGAAACATCATGCGTTAGGATAAACTTATTTGGAAAGTAAAGTAGATAAGTATAAAGTGTTTCTTGAATAATAAAGTACACTTTCATTTGCGAAGAGAGAAAATTTGTTTAAGTATGAAACATGCGCCAAACTGTTTTTTTGTTAAATCTCTTATCTTACTTCCTTCACCATTATTCTCATACGTGGCAAACCCATTCACAAATACCTAAAAAGATTTTTTCTTTTATAAAAGGATGATCTCAGACCACTTTTGCTATCATAGCATACAGCTATTTCACATAAAACCGATATTTAACAAATCCATTCACGTAAACGCACAACCGGCACTAATTTATGAATATTGAATGGCTTTAATTTGACACAGGTACCTTTAAATTGCGAGACTGGTTTCCGAAGAGGACTCCGGAGAGTTGTATTGACCTCTAGCCATCCGGTCAACTTATTTAAGGAGTACATCATATCAAAAATGTATGTCTTACTTACATTGGTGTCCTAGAAGTTGATGGCGTTTAAGTAATTGAATACATTATTGGGATTATATTGTTTTTAGTTCAATTAAACCATTTTAATTGAACTAATCTGTCTTGACGGCTTTTGCCTTATGTTCTGACGCCTTATGCGAAATAAAAACTAAAAGTAAGAGAAATTAAAAAAAATCCTAGGTATTATATTTAGATTATTTAAGTGTAGCAAGATCAATACATCATTTGAATCACTTAGATCAGTCGATTAGAGATCAAAAAACGTAAGATAATGTAAAAAAAAGAAAATACTAAGTAAAACATGAACTTCTTTTATTTCTGTTTAGTTAGTTAATCTATATACTATATAAATCTGTAGGTTCTACCTGTACAGGCAATTTTTCTGTTAAATTTTGGGATAAATATTCGTTTTATGACTCACTGACACCAATTCTAGGATTTTTGAATTTTTTGTCTGTCTGTCTGTCTGACTGACTGTCTGTCTGTCTGTATGTCCTCTTATAACTCAAGAATAGTTTGGCCGATCTTGATGAAAACTTGCATGTAGTAAGAATTGTGCAAATGATAGGCTATAAAAAAATTATTAAATTTTGTTCACAAATTTTCGCACAGCGAAGCGGGCGGGTGACGGCTAGTGTAATATAAAACGGTCTCATCCTTCACTCCTGAGTGATGTGAGTACGTATTTACGATGAAGCTACATGAAGTAGGTGTACCTTTGAACTCGTAGCCTGCGCGAGCCCCGTTATCCGCGCCGAGCTGCGCGCGCGCATCTTTAACTTAGTAATCCACTGAGTAGCAGAACAGAAGATATAATGTTTTATGACCATTTTATGAAACATTGATTGGAGTTGTATCGACCATACATATGTTCATCATTCAAAATTATTTAAGTCCCTAATTTTGTAAAGCAAATAAAGATTTAATTTGAATTGAATTGAACATTGTACAGCTGTTTTCATGCCTTATCACTTGAGCAATAGCACCTGGCGAGTTCGGATCACAATACACCAAGCTGACCCAACGCAATTTGATGGGTTTTAACATCCTTATCTCTAAAAGGCATCTTACAGCCAACCCTAACTGTGGCGTGGAAAGTCTGTAAGACTAATTCACTGGCAATACTGATTATGGCAATTATATGTACGGACACAAGCATTAACATGAAAAATATGTAACTCTTAATACAATGGAATAAAAGTCATAAATAGTCAAAAGTGCAAACATAACAAGCTCATAACTGCACAAATACTTATTTTATATATGTATACATATTTTTTATATATCCATTCCAGAGGATGGGCAGCAGCATCTCTCTGAGGTAACTCTCAACCTACTGCGATGGCGTAAGCGTTATTTATTATGGAGTAATAAGCGTGGCGATTACGGCAAATACCCCTCATATCATTGGGGGAGGCCTTTGTCCAGCAGTGGACGTCTTTTGGCTGAGATGATAATGATGATGATGATACATATTTAAATTAATTGGAATGTATATACCTACATACATACACAAATACATACACATGAGTTTTAATATTATATCTTAGGGTAGAGTAGCGCCTTAAAAGTCTCGGCAATCGTCAGCCTGTTTAGAGCGCACACGTGCCTTGTGTTGGATATAAAGTCGTTTGAGCTACAAAGAGGAGGCTTTCTATAGTGACCACTAGTAGCGCGATATCCCTGCATTCACTTAACTTATAGTAAAAATTTTCTTACTAAACTTCTATAGTCACGGGTTCAATTACTATACATTGAAATGAAACAACTTTTACGGATCTACTCGCGTTTATTTTACACATTACTTATTTCATGTTTATCCTGACGTTTCGAACCCTTTGCAGGGTCCGTGGTCACAGGGAGACTGAGGTGTTGGTTGTCTCATAATTATTTGGTAGCTTGTATATCCTCATTTAAATATAATCAGGTGCGTTTCGTGCTTACAGTATCTTTTGGTCTGGCAGTATAGTGTTAGGGCTGGGATTTAATATTTTGTATGATGGGATCCCAGGCTGGCGGTAGATAGGTAGTTGTTTCATTTCAATGTGTAGTATTCGCGTAAACTTTAGAAAACAATATGTGATTCAATTACTATAGTTATAAATTTTAAATAAATATTTAGTACCTACGGCATGACAAAAATTAAAAATGAAATATCTTAACTTCGCCATTGCGACGTTAGTTGCAACGTTGTGTTCATACAGTTGAAAGTAGAGATAAGATAGCCAGTGCTTACGTGTGGGTAAGGATTTAAAGTCCGGTGAGGCTGAAAAGGCAGCTAGAGGCCATATACAAACTCTCACAAAAAATAGGTTAGAATTTCGTGTGCTGAGTGCCTTATTGCCACCTCTCATCAGTTAAGCTGTTTTCCATTTCAAAATAATAAAAAAAACCATTGCAATAAATTATGTTGTTTTCAATAAAAATCAAAGTGTAGAATCTTTTGCAGGCTTCTGTAAACAAAGACATCTTATCGCGTTGTAAAAAGCTTTCCTTTTTCTGGTGGTTCCTATAACCTTATCGCCCGCCGGGCCGTCTCCTCTTCCATTAGCAACAGATATTGTCACAAAACCAACAGACCACGAATACACACCCAACACTATTTAACGTAACATTCATGCAGTGTAAACTCGACCTTATAGTGACTTTTTTTCTCTATATTTGAATATTTGACAAGCTATTACAAAATACAACGAAGTCTTCACGGCTCTATTGAAAAATTGGTTGGGTAAACATCAGTTTCATAGCAGAACCATAGAAATATGAAGGAAAATAAAAGTTATTAAGCGAATCCCTTTAAAGTATTACGTGTTTAATTTATAAACATATTTTTTATAACTATTGAAACTATCCTAGTCAATTAGATTATTGACGGTATTTTAATCATGTTTTTTTTTACTTTGAGTACCCAAGATATATCTTTACTAATAGTATTTTTTCTGTTGATGTATATTTTTGTATTTTGTTTGCTAAAACGCTAACTAAAACACAAAAATCAAGATTCTTAGTTTTTATTTTTTTTATCATCAGCCTATACTAGTACACTGCTGGACATAGCCTTATCATAGTGTGGAATAAATGTTAGTGAAACAAATTTACCTAATTCCGGTTAAATGGCCGTATGCAAAACTTCTAACAGTAATACTGTTACGTGACTGAGCGGAATCGCCATTTATCTTACTACTACTAGTTTACTCAAAATTGAACACCGGCTTACGCGATTTCAATCTTTATTACTTGCTGAACATGTTTCGCTTTTGTCTGCAATAAAATCGAGACCACTTTTATTTAAATATGTAAGTATAACACAAAACAGTTTTGTTTATTCAATTTAGGACTTTATGCAGCTGGTAATAGCAATAGGTGCTTTGACTGAGTTTACGTGCAAAAAGCTTTAATTGTGCGACGGAGGAAAGCTCCTGCGCATCTGTCATCCTTCCGCTCTTCTCAACTTTGTTCCTCAACTTAGATAAAGTGCGCATTATGCACTATATAGTTTCTAGTTTCTTATATTATAGTTGTTTAGAGAAATCACAAATACTTCTACACTACACTCTACTATTTTATTTATATTCTGTTAAAAACTTTACAAAATGACAAATAATGAAAATTCAATTAAAAAAGAAAAAATATATGTCAGATTTGGAAAGTGACAAATACATATTTTTTTAAACATAAGTTATCACAGTATGAAGCTCAGAACAATTACTAAAGCAGCAGTTATTATTCTGAGGTATGGGGTATTAAATTGACATGGCATATAAATCACAGAGTTCATATACCCCTATAAACTATTCCCTTACGTCGAATGATAAAAATGTATTTTATCAATAACTTTTTTGTTCAAGCTTAAAGATCAATATTGATCCATTAATTGATATTAATACTTCATTTTACCAGCCTGCACTTATTTGTGAGTGGTAAAAATAAAACAAAGCCAAGCGGATCAGCATCAATGTAGCATGACATCTGCCGAGACCAGTCGCACACACCTGCCCACCGAAAACAATCGCGAAAAACTCAGGGTTAGCTCGCATTACAATAACAGGTGGAACATTGAGATACTGAGCCGTTCTGATGGCAAAATACCTTATTAAAAACTCGAAAGCGACATAGCGTACGTAGCTTAGAAACATATTTACATACTATGCTGTATTGTCGTAAAATGTAAATACATAACGCCATTCGATTTTAATATTAGGTCCTTACCTATGAAATTGACGTTTTGTATGAAGATTTTTTATATATTTTTTTTAACATACTAACGTTTTTTAAATTTTCTTAGCATCTATTTATGTTAACACTATAAATATAGCAGACATTAAAAAGAAAAAAATCATGTCCCTTCAAAGCTACAGTGACACAAAAAGACAATTCCACGAACAAAAAAAAATCAAATCAATCAATCAATAGTCATTTTTTTTTTAAATATTGGGCGATAAAGACAAAATTTATAATCATTGTTATTACTGAAGCCTAAGTAATATAGTCCTAATTAAAGGTGTATAATAATATTAACAACCGGTATTGACCTTTAGAACTTTTAGACCTTTTAATAAGTGAGAAAAAAACGTCATTCATTCATCATTCATTTCATAAAAACACGTTGTTTTTTCTTTTTGGAGGGTGTTTGCTGATTACCACTGGGAATTGTCAGCTTCACTGAGCTTTTTTGGGGGCGGCGAGAAACTTAAAGGGTTCCTCAAGCCGTGTGAAACGAAGCACCTTCGGAGGTTTTCTAGAGGGAACGGCATCACGCACTAGTGCGTGTCCCCGTGCCCTACTAGGTTCTCCGAGGGGTTCGGATCGGATCGGAGAACACGTTGTTGATCTAAAATTCGTATTGTGTATTTTAAAACGATGATTGTATACGGATATGGCTAAAATGATGTAGCTAATAAGTAAGTAGGTACTTTGAAACAAAGAAACCCTTTCATTGTCTCTTCGTCGGTCCGTATGAAACACTGACACATCGTACAAAAAGAAAGTATATACCTAGATCACACTAAGGATTAAACTATCTAGGTAAGCTTACTTCTAATGAGAGATTTCTTCTAACGGACGATGCTGCCAGGATAGTTCTTAGCAAACGTCTAGCTTTCAGTATTCAATTAATTTTGACTGAATTAGCAATTTATGGTATACAACTTTAATGTTTGTAGGAAGTCGTAACGATCTCCGTGGGTTTTATTAGATCTGTGCTTGCTGAGAGCTGAGATGAAATAATTTAATGATTTTATAGACTGTGTTTCTATCTGCAATATTAATTATAAAGAAAACTAGTTAGATTTATAACTTTAACAGGATATGTTTACGAACATGTTGAAAGCAATTAGTTATCAGAGATATTGACTGGTGATAAGATTCTGCATAGAATCTTACAGGGTTGTGGGTGACCAGAAAGACCAAAGAGGCAGAAATAAGATATTAATATGTACCTTATTTACGGCTATAAACTTTTGGTCACCCATCCGATGACCGGCCTTGGAAAATTTGCTTAACCTTAGCAATCGCAGACCGGGTGCTCAGTGACGTGTAGAAAATATGTGTCGACATCATCATCATCAGCCTACACACTTCCACTGGTGAACATAGGCCTCTCCAAGTGCACGCCTCTGAGCGAATACGTGTATCTAGTCAGATATTATGTGATGTAGCGATCAATGTAAAATCCCAACGAGTTATACCTATACATGCTACAGTATCACAGTATAAATACTACTTATTCTGTGCTAATACTCACCTCCATAATCATCATCATCATCTTCAGCCTACACACGTCCACTGCTGGACATAGGCCTCGCATAATGCCTTACCATATTATTTACAAAAACTTTATAATTTATTAAATAAATCGAGATCGGATTTTCTTCAATGACAGTGTTGAAATACCGATATTCAAGAGCCCATCCCGTAGGTGGCTTCGCAGGAAATGTGTTGGCGTCAACTAACGATATAATGTTGGCGTCCGATGATCTTTATTTGTAATCGATATATTATTCTATATATGTATGTATATCTCACCTACGTTCGATGCTGACATTGTTGTAACTGCATTGTAAAGTTGATTTTACAATAACATCATTCTTTGTGCTTACAATGGTGTTGATGATTTAACGCTCTTATGATATCTCCTTACATCCATATAAAAATATTTGATCTTTAAAGATTCCATGTCAGTATTATTGCGTTTCAGACACTCAACATAACATTATATTTTTTACAATGATTATATTCTAAATAGATCTTATGAAAAAAGTATCTTGGTGGCATCATTCAATAATATACGCAAAGATGAAAAAGTAAATAACTAGGCCATACCTAAGCTGAGCTCACAAAGTCGGCAACGCATGCAGCTCTCCGGATGCTGAAGATGCCCTTAGGCGGCGATGCCAGCGATGACCACGTCTCATCGTGTGGCAAGTGAGATTGTTTACCATTTTTCTTACATAATAAAAAATCTTCCATAAGATTGATTTCTTAGACTCACTATTTGGAGCGCGTGCTGTATTTGCTATAAAGACGCTCAGAAAAGCACCCCACATGTCGCCCATGCGGTCGCAGCGACACGCGACGACGCGCGACTTCGCGTCAGGTGCGGCGACATGTGACGTCGCAAAAAACATCCGCTCAGAGGGTGCTTCTCTGTCTTCACATAAGCCTTCAGACGAGGCGACGACGTATACCTTTAATGATAAATATGGCTTTTTAATTATACGCCTTAATGTATACCATGATTAAGATGTGAGGGACTAAATGTTTTATGAGTGTTTTTAAGCAAATATGTGTTACATTGTGGTTTGTAGCAACTAATTAGCTAAGAGTTCGTTATAGTATTGGGAAACGTTTCGAAATACATGTTAAAGACATAAACTGTATTGTAATTGTTTAATGTGTGTTACTATAGACACCAACTTACATCACGTAAGGTATACCAACTTAATAAATAAATAAATGATTAAGTTATTTAGGGCCGGTAATTTAGGATACATGCGTCTGGATAGCTACCACCCTAAACTTATTTCTTCATCTAGCCGCAGTGTCTTGCATTGCTGTACTTATACCGGTTAATTAAGTAGGTATTCAGTAAAATTACTGGAAAAATTATTGGATTAGCAACGCGGGAATTATACACGTGGTGTTGCAAGTGTCAAAATACTGCGGTAACGTCTGATTCGAAGAGCAATATGCTTGTTTGCTGATTTAGTCGTTTAAAAATCTTATATTTTTGCAAAATAATATTTTCCATAAACTTGTAATATTACTCCGTACGCTTATGTAATTCAAAACTTATTTCTACCCTTTAGGGTTACATTGTTTAACTAAGGTGCAACATCATTCATTACATACAAATGTTTTTCGTATTCAAGTTGCTGCCATAAGTAAACTCAGCTAATTAAATGTCGCATCGTAGAAAAATAGGATAGAGCCATTGGTATAGGCACCTGCTGACTCGTGCGCAGTATTTAACAGTCTATGTTTGGAGTTAAAAATAAAAACTTTTCATTTGCACACCTGATCCGATAATAAATATCGATGAATTCATAAAATATCGTGTGAGCAGATGCACCTATTTTAGAGACCTCTTTAAAATACTATGCTTGCTTGCCCATTAAGGCATGTTGTGTATCGGCACTAGTAATTACACACCTGTTGTAGAATTGTTCATAAGAAAAACGAAATAAAAATCATTGGTTTAATAAAAATAACTTATTAACTTACGGCTAGGATTAGATTAGAAAACGAAAATGTTATTATACCTTCGTATTAGTATGTTTATCTGCTATATATATACAACTTTAAATAAAACTAAAATACACAGCAACTGCTGCGAATACGATCTGCGACAACGGCCGGCATCAATAACTCTTTGGCATAACTTTGCCAAAACGTCGGGTTTTTCAAAAGAAATGCCAAAGAGTTAATGTCAAAATAACATAAAAATTACATGCAGGAAAAGGATGCGTAACGAAAATACATATAATATACATCTTATAAAATATGAAAAAAATTAGCCATATTAAAGATAAGACAAGTGAAGGCAAACGTGAAACAAAGGACAGTTGAAACAAAAGACAGTTGACATAATAAAAAATAGGAAGAATAAAAAGATGCATTTTGAAAAAGTGTTTAATCCGTAACACTTCTTCACGCCAAGTAGGATTAAGACCACGATTAAGAATGGCATTTCTGTAATTCTCAAAAACAACAAAAATATGTTTCAACCTCCATGCTCCAGTGCTCCCTAATTGTCCTCCGGATTGTGCACCAATTAAACATATTATGACCTATTTGTGTTTGTCCGCAGGTGCTGTGGCATCTGGACATATTCAGGCGCAGCTTCCGCGAGCTGACGGGCCACGCTTGCCTCGGACCTTCGTGTATTTTTTGCGCATTAAAGGTAAGTGTCATTATTGCACGCTGTACTATTTGAAGACACACACCTGCCCTTAGTACGGCACTGTTTATCTTCGTTTGTTGTAAACGAAATGAAAGTGTAATTAATTAATTGGTGTATTGGTTGGTGAAATAAGACATGCTCTGCTTGAATATGAGTAATTGTGGTCCGATTCCGATAGTCACGTTAGACTATTTCTAACCTAAGTGTTTTGAAGGACATTTTATAGCTACATACATTCTTACATAGACATATATATATACATAAAAAAGTGGTTGTGAAACGCTAGGCAATATTTAATTTTTACTTATTTTTAACCTAAAATATGTGTTTTGACTACTTATTTTTAACGAAAACCTAAAAGTGATGAGCAAAAACCGTTGACAACTCAGTAAGAATAATAAATGGTAGGAATAGACTTATATAAAAAAAGAGAGTGGGAACAATGATTTAAAATCTGACCACTCGACGAACCATAGAGACGAGAGAACGTGACCTCGGCCGCGCCGGGCTGCGGTGACCTTTGCTAACAATGGGCTCGATCAAATCAGACCCCTTGAGCTTGAGCTTTCAACACGCCATGACTAAGCTTTTGTGGGCCTTCGGTGAGCCAATTCGGATCAACATTACGACTACACACTCATAAACAATACGCAAAGAAAACATTTAAAACATAGGTACCTACATTTTACGCATCCACTGCGCGATTCTTCACGCACTAGGTAATTTGTGCGTAATCTTCAGTCAGCCCGACTGCAATCTCGGAAATGTAGGAAACATTGACGAGTTTTTCATTGAAATAATTATAGGAGCGTGTTGCAGGCTCGAAATAGATTCTTTATTACGCGCAGCGCATTAAGGGCCGTAGAGGTTCAATCTACCCGGCCGACTGGTTCCGCAGAATGGGACAAGATCCAGCTCCGAGATTTAAATACCTAGATGGAGCTCCGCTTTTAGCTGCGTTCGCCGTTTACGAGCCTTTGTCTCGCTCTAACGCATTAAAAAACAAACTCCAATCAATTTTATTGCAAGTCCATCAAAACGACCCATCAAATCGGATGATAGACCCTTCCACTATACAGTTGGATTAAACAAAACAGATAATAACATGAAGCTTTTACGATCTTAAATAAATCCAATTAAAAAGCTCAAAGTTGTAGTAAAATCAAGGGAGTCGATCTGTCATTGCCGTCACAACACAAAACACAACTTTCTATTCAACTTATTAGATAGGAGCGCACACAAAGGCAAACTCACGCGCACGTGTCCACGAGTACTGGCCGCAAACTGGTTTAAAGTTGGCGCGCATTTCAACCATTCAGAGGCCAGCGCGGGTTCGTAGAACCCTTGTCCTCGCCAGCGATTGGTCAAGAACTTTTTACTACTAATGTAACGCCGCGTCACTGGCTCAGCATTATTAATAGTACTACGTTCACTGGTGTCAGTCAATACAATTGTATGCACTTTTTGTACTTACTAATATTATTATTATTTGTAATAATTTTCCTAAAAAGTAAATTATTTTATCGTGTTATAGTTTTTTGGTAATTTGTAGGAGCTACAGTACAAAGATTCTCCTTTAGTGACTTAACGCAGTCTTTAACCTATCACATTTTAATAAAACTTTTATGTGCATTTTACCTTTCTATAAAATCTAAACGGAACTTTTTAAACGATTATTTTAATGCTATTAACAGCAGTTTCGCAAGCCAACATCCGTTCGCCCACAATCGATTTTATGACCAAAATCGTCTAAATGTTACAACCAGTCCATATGTTGTTTGTATTTTACAATAACGTCAAAATAATGATATGCTTTACGACCAATTACCATCTTCATTGTTAATTTTATTTGAAGGCATATTTTATACAATCAATAGAGTTTATACTTCAATTTGTTTTTACATTTTCTAAAGTAAAGAGGTCAAATCTCTTTGGTTTCAATTCTTGGGTGCAAGAGCTGGCGTTGATAATTGAATTTGCTTTACGATAGCAGAGAGGCGCATCGAAATATAACAGTGACGAAGCATTATAAGCCAGATAAAATAGAGCTCTCGAAACCTTCGCGAAACTCTAGAATAAAGCTTTTCAATATTGGTCATGAAGTTAGTGTTCCGGAAGAGTAGTGCAGAAATTAAGATAAACAACTGTATAATGGACCAGGACACCCCGATAATCCGCTATTACCTAATTGAAATTAATTGACCAAATGCCTATTACCGTTTTTTTTAACTTGTACACTCATTATTTTCATGACGTAAAAGTAGTCCAATTAATGACATTAGTTTTATGAGTGAAATTGGAGATGGCGACAAAGTTACACAAGAGTTCAATGATCCTAATAATTAAGTAGGTACATAGAATTAATATTCTGTTGATGGAAACACTTATTTATTGGTATTAACCAATTTTGTACGTAAAAAAATAAAGATAATGAAGGTACTTTTTAATTATAATATTTTTACCGACGACGTGCGTTGCACTCATTTGTATATCTACAAAGTACAGTGAACCCTTCACAATCACCGTTCATATATTTACTTTATGATACGCCTTACACCTTTAACCACTGTCTTTGTAAATGAGATTAGGAATCTCATAAAAAGTCCGTGTTACAAAATGCATAAAAAGGCCACGCAAACATTTCAATCTCCATCTTAGCGTTCAGATGAAGAGTCCTATTAATGTGTCGTAATAGAACACTATTATTGAATAAAAGCTAACACATCGACCTGTACAAAATAAGAACCTAACAATGATGTCGTTACTTTTTTGGCACGGCAGCAGAGTCAGATAAGATGGTGGTAGCTGGTAAAGGGACGTAAGAAAAGCCTTTACTACCCACTTTTCTCGCTACCTACTGGGGAATAATGGGGAATAAATCACGCAACTTTGGTCTCGTGGTTTACCGATCTCAGACCCAGACATCCCGGCGTTAAATATTATTGTGCTCCGTTTGGTTGGTAGTAGGACTTGGTATAAGTCCGCCTGGCTAGCTACCATCATCTTAAAATGTTTTTGTTTTGTTTATATAATTTTGAACGCAAATTTAGTTGCGAACAAATTTAAAAAAATGCAAATGTTGAAAAAATTTCCACGAGCAGGATTTGAACCTGCACCTTTCTGACATACCGGGTCAGGTGCTCTCACAATTGATCTATCGTAGTTCTAACCAGCCCGCCGAAATTATTCAACACTATTTACTTTTTTATTTTGAAAGCCAAAGGCCTGACCTTCTGGTATACCTGACCCGGTATGTCAGAAGGGTGCAGGTTCAAATCCTGCTCGTGGAAACGTGGTTTCAACATTTGTGGTTTTTTTACCATCATCTAATTTTAATCTGTTGCAATACCATCAATTTTAGTAGCATTGTTGTGTCCCAACAGTTGAAGGAAAAGATAGCCAATTCCTTAGTAGTTAAGGATTCTGATTAAAGTGCGCACCCACCTTCGGCCTTATAGCCACTTACAGGGAAAACGAAGGTCACGCGCCCATTGTGGAATAACAAAAACGACCAGAGACGACCAACAATGTCCTCAGTCACAGAATCTCTTTATCTAGCCGAGCTAGGCCCGTTCTTGGAAGTTCTGATTAAAGTGCGCACCCACCTTCGGCCTTATAGCCACTTACAGGGAAAACGAAGGTCACGCGCCCATTGTGGAATAACAAAAACGACCAGAGACGACCAACAATGTCCTCAGTCACAGAATCTCTTTATCTAGCCGAGCTAGGCCCGTTCTTGGAAGTGTGTCGTGGACAACTGCGTCTACGTGATCGTGCAAACTGGGCCAGCCAATTATGGGGCTGGCGTTACACCACAACCACAGCTTTGAGATATACGTATCTCGGTGACGCAACACTTCTTATTAGCGTTGATAAGGTTCTCTAGGAGTCTTACTTAGCACGTTTCGTTGATAAAAAGAAAGGCAACTAAAATGTTTAGAGCAACGTTTGGGCTTTGTATCTTTCTTTGTCTATTAACAAAGTAACAATCTATACAATTTATGTGAAATACGATTGATTGATTGACTATAAACGGTTCTACTCGCGTGACGCATGATGCTTCATGATTTGCAGAGTTAGAAATTGGTCTATACAAATTACATTAAAAGGATAAATAATATATAGATCATGAGATCAGCTTCGTTGAGGCTGCCCGGGTGCGATAAGGCCGAAACGTCGGTTATTATAAATGGTACTTTGATACTATTATAAAACGTTTATTTGTGTAAAACCTCGTTTTTAAATTAAAACTATAATGGATGAAAGTTAACAAGCGTTTAGTAAGACGACATTTCCTTATTTTGTAAAATGTGTAACCATTAATTACAAAATGTTTACACAACATAAGTTTGCAACATAATTTGTAAGGTCTCAAAAATATTATCTATATATTAATACGTGAAGCAAAAACTCTGTCTCCCTTTTTACGAAAATTGAGCGGACGGACGAGTATGAAATTTCGCACACTTATAATTTATATAGAGAAGGAGTACAGAATGTTAATATTTATGCATTTAAGATACATTATCAATAAAACAAACATTACACACACTACCATGTAATTGACACACACACGCATTTATACTCTTTTCAAAAATTTCAAAAATGGAAGAGGAGCGGCCGATATTTGTCAATGCCAATCCAAATTCACATTCTATCTTTTTAAATTTTTTATTGCTTAGGATACAAACCGTGCAGCCTTATTATTAAGGTTAGGTAGTTTTATAACTACGATCGAATTTCGACCACTGGGCGACCACTAGTATTAACAAATTAACAATATACAATATCTGAATGGTAAGAGCACTCAGCACTGACAGAGAGTGTAATCCAATATCTTTGTTTAGCTCTCGTTCCTCTCACTTTATCGAATTAATTCGGACAAGCATTAAGCTTTGATTGTTAAGAATGCCATGTAACGTTATAAATACGATACGATGTACAAAATTAAAAGAACAAAAGAATTAAGGAAAAAAGTAATTAAGTATTTACGTTATTAGTTCTTTATTAAAGGATCTGAGACTCATTATGCGTATAAAACAGAACACTCCTCTTTGAATTAAAATAGTTTGGGATTAGAAGGAATTTCAAATTATTTTCTTACAACCAACAACTAGAGTTGGCTGTCTGCCTTCTGCTTAGTAAACGGACTTAGTAAACGGACTCAGCAAAGGGTTTTCGAAAAACCCTGGCAAAAATAATTACCTATGTAAAACATAAGTATTATTTAAGCCCGAATAGATGTAGGTAAGTACTATGTGTAAATCGTTTCATTTTTATGTGTAGTGATCGCGTTTACTTTAAGTAACTATATATTTTTAAATAAGTGACTCATTTATTACCGTAACGTGTTTTATGGAACTTTTGACGATGATTTCATAACTAATTTATTTTAATTGTTACAAATATGTTTATTTTCCCAACGGAGATCCATCATATTTTTTTATCTGATGGTAAAGAGATAAAGAGGAAGAAGGAAGCGCATGATACATTCGAACTGAGTAACTGACTATCTTAAATCTCACTACTGCAACAATGCTTATCTACATCATTTCATTGGCGACAAACTTAGATAAACCTTAGTAACGTACCGTAGTGGTAGTACTTACCTAGCTAGCCGGGCGGAATCAGAACAAGTCCTCCAACTGACATAACTGATCACGATATGTTGCTATTCCCACTGGGTTTCGAAGCTGGCACCTCTGTGTTTCAAACTGATAAGCTACCGATTAGTCACAGGGGTGATTAAAAATTTAATAATAAGCGTTTATAACGTCCTTTTAGGTCGTTAATCTATTTACTGGACCGAGGATAATGCGGACTTACATAGGCTCGGATCACGCGAAACGTGCGCCTTACCCTGTACTACGAAAATTCAAGTAGTAAATCAACGTCGATGACTATCTGTCTCTTTCATATCTGATCGCGTTCCTGTTATTTCTTTAGTTCCGCGTGAAAGAAAAGGCTTTATCGCATGCCCTCGGGAACATTTTACTAGCTCCGTGCAAAAGTCATATTGGTCTGTAGCTTCGTTTTCACGTGAACAAAGGATACACAAGCATACACACGTATTCGTAATAAAATTATTTCGATATAGATACCCTGTTAAAAAAAATTGTGCATTTATTATAAATATTATCATCATTTTCAGCCCGTATCTACCCACTGCTGGGCATAGGCCTCCTCCATGTTACGCCAATCCCTTCTGTTTTGAGCTGATCGCATCCAGGTTTTTCCAGCGACCAGCTCTATATCTCTGGCCCATCTAGCAGGTGGTCGGCCAGCGCTCCGCTTATCCGTTTTACATCACCGACCATCACTGGTTCTCGCCACGTGTCTCACCCATCGCCATTTGAGTTTTGCAATCCGGTTAGCAATGTCCTGGACTTTCGTCCGTCTTCGAATCTCGGTATTGCGAACTCGGTCGTTGAGAGTCAAGCCTAACATAGCCCACTCCATAGCCCGATGTGCTTACTTGGACTCTACGCACAGTCTCTTTCGTCAGCGTCCATGTTTCGGCTCCGTATGTTAGAGTGGGCATGACACATTGTTGAAAGAAAATATAGATACTAATAAGTATAGATTTAATATTCTAGTGGTCGCCCAGTGGTCGCAATTTCACTAAGGCTACACAGATTGTATCCTAAGCAATGAAAAATTTTAAAAATAGAATGTGAGTGAATTGGCATTGACAGATTTCGGCCGCTCCTCTTCCATTTTTGAAATTTTTGAAAAGAGTATTATAATTTATAACACATACTATGCATGTGTGTTAAATACATATGCGTATGTGTCGATACATGGTAGTGTGTGTAATGTTTGTTTTATTGATTTAATGTATTTATAAGCATAATTTAAAATAGTATTAACATTCTGTACTACTTCTCTATATAAACTATAAAGTGTGCGAAATTTCATACTCCTCCGTCCGCGCAATTTTTGTAAAAAGGGGTACAAAGTTTTTGCTTCACGTATTAATATATAGATATAAAAAATATGTATATTAAAGTGTCAACATCCTAAACACTTGTTTGTGTTTCAATATTGGAATGCTCTTGCAGGGTCCATTTGCGTACGCTATACCTAGTTTTAAGATCATTTAAACCAAAAGGATCAATAAAGATTTATAATTATGATTATGATTGTCATGTTCTTTCCGTGATGTTGCATGTGACGTCATACTACAACGCTTACACTGTCCCTTGCACGTTTCCTTACAAGTCCATGAAAAAATAATTTGTCGCAAGTGCCCTAAACTTGCGACAAATTAAAATGCAAAGACATTGTGTGTGTGTGTGTCATATAATGTATGAAAACACAGTCATGTAGTCAAACGGCTACTGTGACAAAGTTTCAAATGATTATGCGGACTCATTGATATTTTGCATTGACTGTTAGGCCTGATGTACTATGTCTGTCTGCGTACTACTTGCACTGGTCCGCTGGGCCGCAGCTGGGGGACCGGTTTGAGCCCCGCGTCTCACAGACGTGTTAAGATAATCCTTTAGGATAGCTATAAGAGCTTTGCAGTAAGATGTTCGTATAGCAGTCGTTAGTTTAGAGTTTAAAGCTTAGGTTATTCTGGGTGCCTAGAGCACAGAGTAGAGCGTAGAGTAGAGAGCACAGAGTAGTACAGAGTAAGAGAGAGCACTAGTATGGCATTGAAGCAGCGCCTCCTGGGTACATACGAGTAGAATTAATATCTTGCCGTACAAATTCTCGTTTTCATTAACGCCATCGAATTGCGATAAGATAAGAAAGATAAGATTGTTCTGTTTTTGTATCGTGAATCGAGATATTGTGTAGTACTTAGCTGCGTTGTAAAGACTCTAAGCACGTTTGTTTAACCTTCATTTACGTCAAAACAGAACATCAAGTCGTCGAGATTCATCGCACAGACATAGTTGAGAGCCTCCGAATGCCAAAGGCTACTTATTAACCGGCCAAAGACGATGTACAAATTTCAAGCGATTTAATATGATTTGATTGATGATTCAATAAAATATGAGGTCACGGTGCTTAGTGCGAGTTTAATTTGACATTCGATCACAAATTTGTATGGCATTGAAGCAACGCGTCCTGGGGACCAACCTTTTTTTAACCGATTTCAAAAAAGGAGGAGGTTTCTCAATTCGACTTGTATATATATATATTTTTTATGTGTGTTCACTTCGTCGTTTATGAACCGATTTTGATGATTCTTTTTTGTTGAAAAGGAGGTATCCCAAGGGTGGTACCATGATAAGGAAACCAGGATCTGATGATGGCATCCCAGAGAAATCGAGGGGAATCTTCGAAAATCGTAGTGGCGACTAGTGCGTTTGTTAATGTTTTCATTATTTAACAAAGTCTCGATCGAATGTAATAAAAATCTAATAAAACTCGCACTAGACACCCAGGTTGCTGATAGTGCGAGTTTGATTCACCAATCGGTCTCGTTAACGAAGACCCAGAATCTTGTGGCATAGAAGGTAAGTTGCAAATTCTCGCAGCTCGCAATAGGCACTCAGGAACAATATCTTTTTGGAGTGAGCACAATTGTTCACTGTGCTATTGTAGCACAGTGAACAATTGTGCCTAATTGTATGCTTTGCATATTTTTTGTTGGTGCGTGGAGTAAAGCTCTTCTGGAAGCTAGCCGATCGAGAGCTCTCTCGATGGCTCCAGAAAATCCCGTGATACGTTTTCCGCACGGTTTCATCGGTTATAATTTTTTTATAAGTTGTAACGAAGTCCGCCGGGTCAGCTAAGTAACGTATAAAAATATTATTTGTGTCAGCACCAACACAATATTGCACAAAGTATTTTTGTTTTTCTAATGAAGACCTTGATCTTGTTATCCCGCGCAATAGGCACTCAGGAAGAATATCTTTTTGGAGTAAGCACAATTGTTCACTGTGCTATTGTAGCGTATTGCAAAAGTGTACCTGCTGCGCTATGTATTGAGCATCCTGTGTATTGTGAGTCGATATCAGCGCTACAATAGATGGTATCTGGTTCGTGCTCAACACCTTTCGGGGAATTGAAGCTGCTATTGTTTTAGGGGTAAGATTACACTGAGCCAATCTAAAATGGATTGCATTGTTTTCCTTATTCTTAGAAAATTTAACGCAATACAGAGTTGAGTGTGAGAATGTTATATTTTGTGATCGTAACAAAAGAGTACTCGATAAATAATTTATTTTAATATTATATATAACACGCGGTAAGACAAATCGTTTCTCCATATCCACGTTAGACTGTAGTTACAGATTACTTAATATTTACTACCTTTAATGATGTAAATAAATCCCTATGCCTACTAACGCGTTGCCTTAGCTGAAGAAGTTGAAGTGTCGTCATTAGTATGACGTCTTTTAAGTCTCTTTATAAGTTTAATTTAATGTTATCAATTATCATTAATATTTGTATGCCACTTTGTTTTGGCAAAACGTGATTGTTCTCATTATTTTGTTTTACCACCATGCATACCATGTTTTTATGCGAATAAATAATTTATTTATTTAATAAAACGTTCAGCTGTTCGACTTTTAAGCGGTAAACGTTTTAGTAGGTATTATTTGCCAAAGTCGAGTAGGTCTTTATAACAAAAAGTAAATTTTCATCAAAGTGCTATGCCCTTGCTCGAAGAAACCAGGAAGACCAAAAACAGAAAGGGCCTTGTAAGAATTAGCGATCATACAAAATGAAGCTTGCTATATGTGGTCGAGCATACCCGTGCCCGACGCTGATCCCACTCCACTCCCACACCTGGACAAACAAGGCCTCGCCCACAACCACAATTAGTCGACAAATTCAGATCAGATCATAATTTTAGGTAGCACACGTAGGAAGCCAAGGGTTATTGCTGGCTTAATTATTTACTTGATTTAATGGAGACGTAAATGGCAATTATTGACTTGTCCATGAATAATGTAATCGGATAATAGTTTGCTTTAATATTTATAACATAGCTAGTGAGCGTCCACTGCTCCGTTCGCTTGAACAACCGTATCCTGAGATCACCGATCGTTCTTGATTTTTTTAATACGCTACATAATATAAAGCAAAGTCGTTCCCACTGTCTGTACGCTTAGATCTTAAACTACTTATACTACTAACTACTCAACGGATTTAAATACAGTTTTCAGCAATAGGTAGAATGATTCATGTGGAAGGTTTATTTGTAAAATACATGCATATTATATCTTCTTCTATATATATAAAATTCTCGTGTCACATGTTAGTTGCCATACTCCTCCGAAACGGCTCGATCGATTTTTATGAAATTTTATATGTATATTCGGTAGGTCTGACAATCGGTAGTAGTCTATTTTTATACCCCTAAGTGATAAGGGTGGTCCACCCTTAACTTTTTTTTTGCTTAAAATATGTGGCATCAAAAATACATTCAACCCTAAATTTTGACCCTTCTATCACCAACCCCTATTTTTTATAGCCATATTTAATTTTATTTTTATTTTTATTTTTATTGTGAAAGAATAACAACAGCCAACTTAATAGTATTACAAAAGATCTTAGAGCTAGACTAAATTAGGCCAATTATGCTATTCATATAAGAGTAATATTATTATATTATTATTATTATTATATATTATATTAATCACTTGATCAGTTGTCTCCGCCAGGCGTCTACCGGTGTCACTTCTCACCCAGTAAACAGCACGGAGTAGGAATGACTATCAATAAGTCCCAAGGCCAAACGATGTCTGTTTGTGGCTTAGATTTGAGCACACCATGTTTTTCACACGGAAAATTATACGCGGCGGCATGCTCTCGAGTGGGCAAACCATCCAGTTTGTTTGTGTTTACTAAAGATGGGCTAACAAAAAATATTGTACAAACTGTAGCATTAATGGATTGATATCGATTGTTAGTATTATTGTCGTAATTAATGATATATATAGGAATAAATTATAATCATCATCAGCTCATTTTATGTCCCCACTGTTAGGGCACGAGCCTTCCTTATGGATGGATAGGGAGAACGGGCTTTTAAACCGCCACGCGGGCCTAGTGCGGATTGGTGGTTGTCAACGACTGCTAATGCAGCCGGGACCAACGGCTTTACGTGCCTCCCGAAGCACGGAGGAGCTCGAGATGATACACTTTTGGTAACCCATCCGATGACCAGCCTTTGCGAAAGTTGCTTAACCTCAGCACTCGCAGACCGGGCGCGTTAACCACTGCGCCACCGAGCTCCTCAAATAATAATAATTGTGAAAAAATAAATGTGAAGTGTTTTGTTATTTTTATATAACAAAACACTCGACCTCCTTGGTCGAGTGGTTTGTACACCGGTTTTCATGGTGTCGCCATCTCTGAGGTCCCGGGTTCGATCCCCGGTCTGGTCAATTTAGTAGAAATTATTGTTTTTTAAAAAATTGTCTCGGGTCTGGGTGTTTTCTATGTATAATAAGTACGTATTTAAGTATTTTAAGTATGTTTATCCGTTATCTAGTAACCATTTAACGAGTTTCATAACGAAGCTTCTCTTGGGCTATATAATTGGTGTGAGTGTAGGAAAGTTTATTTTGATTTATTTTTATATTCCGTCATCGTTCACAGCGCTCCATGCCTCTTTCACTCATATACCACATCCTCACACACTTACAATAAGTTAGTAATTTCTCTACCCTACAAATTCCTTAGAAATAATTGTCAAAACAACGTTTGCCGGGTCTGCTAGTATTTAATAAAATTTAGAAAAGACAACTGCTGTCGGGTGGGCTAGTAAGTTATATGATTAACTCACTCGGTTCAGGTGCCTAGTGTGAGTTTGGTATACTATCCGTATTCATTCGATTACCTTCGTTTACGAACATGAAAATTAGCATGGCATTGAAACAGCGCCTCCTGGCGACATACGAGAAGAGTTGACATTTTGCCATACATACTCTCGTTTTCGTTAACTTGATCGAATGGCGAATGAAACGCGCACTTGGCACCCAGAACCTCATACAGATTAAAACAGAAAAGTTTTAAACAACGCCGCCAGCGTCCTGGGCACTCTCCCGCTTGGCAGCGATTTGGAGTCCCTTTTTTATTTGTGAAAACTATGTGTATTTTTTTAAATTTCTCTTAATTATAATATTTATACTTACTTAATAAATAATGTATTTAGATTCTCACCTTGTTATATAATAAACCATTTTAATATTATTTTTCACAAACAAATTAGATACCACGGCAGGATAAGGGCTACTATCTCTTTCTCCTTCAGTTAAATTTAAAACATTAGTTCATATTAAAATATGGATTGTCGTCAGTTTTATTATTTAAAATTTAATAGAAATGACAAATCTATTAACATAGTACAGCCACTTTCTTTTCGTTGGTGCATCTTATGTGATTTATGGTAAGAGTAGAAAATAATATAACAAATGACCTAATATCTCACAAGGGCCGTCAATTTCATTTGATTTACAAGTGTAATTAAGCGTTCAGTTGCATCACGGAGGGCGCAGTCAAAATTCGTGAGGTGTAGGAAGCGTGTGGGCGATAACCTCTTGTTAGTTAAGTACTTCAAACTTTTTAATAGATGTCATGTTTTATCGTGCACTAGTTTAAAATGCATATAACAAAGTTCTGTAGACAGTAGACATCATACAAGAAATAGACGTAGGCTTGACATGGGAGAAAACGTTTAGCCATGTTTAGCGAATCATTCTGGAAGAAATTGCGTGAAAGCGATAACTTTGTAATTTTTTTTTCTTTTGTTCATGTTTATGTTTTATAGTGTTGCAATAGTATTATCTATCTATCTAAGGTGTTTTTACAGTTAGTATCCCTGAATAAATAGAGAATACGGTCGCTGGAGTGTCTATGTTATTTATTTATTTATTTATCTTCGGCATAGTTATGAGATAAAAAATATACATTACAAATGATACAACACTTACACAATACAATACAAACTTATACAATTACTTTAAAGAATATCATTTAGATATAAATATTACACATAAATACGGTAAAATAAAAAGTTTTAAAAATTTTAATAATTGTTATTACACTTATGCATTATTTGTATTTAGCTGTATACATAATTGTAATAAAAATATATTCCTAACTAGTGGACCAGGCGGACTTCGTACAGCTTTGACAGTTTCCATCAAGTGATTCAATTCTCTTTGGTTTCCATGACAACAAAACAAACAAATCATTTTGTATTGGAAAATTAAATTGTCGTTTTTAGTATATTTATAGTGTGATTCCCGTGGGAATATCAGGATATAAACATCCTATGTGTTAATCCAGGTTATAAACTATCTGTATGCCGAATTTCATCCAAATCCTATCACTCGTTGCAGCGTGAAAAAGGAACAAATATACAGACATACACACAAACTTTCGTATTTATAATATTAGTGTGATGTGATAACTACTATGAAATGCTTGAACAATATGCTAATAATACGGCTACTTCGGTACTTACTAGAAAAGTTGTAAGTATAACATATTTCAAATGTAAAACTCATAAAAATGTAGGTAACTATTTGTTTTTCAACTACGTCGTTATATTCACTGTGTGTTTTCATTTCACATTTCTCCAACGTACGTGTAGTTATGTTTTAACCACAAGTACAGAGTGCTCCGGCATCGTTTGTATGCGTCACTGACACAACAATATGTTTTGCCATACTTAATAGTCTATTCTCAATATTGTCTATGAAACTATAATGTTAACAAAAGACAAAAGGTGTTTTTTAACATATTTAATAGTCTATTCTCAATATTGTCTTTGAAACTATAATGTTAACAAAAGGCAAAAGGTGTTATTTAACATATAAAACGACCAATTATGGACCCTGTCAAGAATTGCAATTGAAAGCAGAGAGGAGTACATACGTCATGTACATATGTTTTTATGTTATTTTCTTTAATGGCACCTAATTCATTTATTTCGGCCTAGTGTGAGTTTTAGCCAGATAAACCTCGATATGGTTTCCGTCTAAGGCAATGTATGATATAGTTCTGAAGTTTCAAATTTTTTGACACAAAAAAAAATGAATAAACATAAATACCATGGGGTTAGGCAGCGCTGCCTCGATTCCATGCGAATTAAAACTCGATCGAATAGTGTCCTTATTTTTCTTCGAGTACAGTAACTTTTTACGTTTATTGAGATACCAGCTTAAATTAAAATTTTCTTTAAATACAATAAAACATTACCTACATTAAAAAAAAACAAATGTTGAAATGGGTGAGGTGCTTAGGTGAAGAGTACCTGACCTGACCCGGTATGTCAGAAGGGTGCGGGTTCAAATCCTGTTCGTGGAAATTTTTTCAACATTTGTGTTTTTGTAATTTGTTCGCAATTAAATTTTTTCAACATTTGTGTTTTTGTAATTTGTTCGCAATAAAATTTGCGTTAAAAATTATATAAACATTTTACATTACATTAATCTAAAGTTTATGGCCGATAAAAAAGTATAGGTACTAAAGTTTTTATCAAGGAAGGTCATTAGCTCATCAGATCAGGCTAAGAAATCGCTTACATTTTAGATTTACATAATATTTTGTTACCAAAACGCCATAATCTGCACGTAACATAAAACACTTGGAAACGCTTTATTAAAATTGTTGAATAATATTTAAGAAAACACTCATAATAACTGATTGGCCGTTGTGTAAAACAATGAGCGCATTGCGCCAGAGTCTTACCTTTCAACCTTCAACCCAGGCGACGGGTCTGCAGCATTCAAAGAATTCCTTCCATAGCTAACCTACCACTCTAACTAGTCACCTTTATTCCGTTGCAATAAGTGTCAGATTAGCGTAGTTGAATCAATTCTTCACGCTGCCAATAGTACAGCCATTACTTGGATAAGTGTTATCTACTGTAATTAGCGTGATTGGTCGCGGATTTCAGGTTTGCCTCGGTCCAAATATTTGTTTTGTTGTTTGTATGAATTACTTATGTTTACAGGAGAATCCTTAAATCTGGAAAAAAATATCACATAAGATTTAAGATGAAAGATTTTAGCCAACGCTGAAGAGTTAACTGAAATATTTATAGATATATAAAGAAAGATAGAAAGAATACACATTTATTGATAACAAAACGCAATTTACATATAGGTAACAGGTAACAAAAATAAGAATAATAGACATAAATATTGCGCACTGTCATGTGATGTGTATAGCTTAGTATACGCAGCAAGCAGAACCTGGTACGGCAAAGAAATGAAATACAACAAAATAAATGAATATAAAAAAACACCAATCAAATAACAAAACGAATAATTCTAAACTATAACTATAACTAGATAATAAAACATAAATCCCAGCAAAGGCTCTTGTTCTAAAAATCATCATCATCATCATCATCATCAGCTCATTTTACGTCCCCACTGCTGGGGCCTACGGGTACTACGGGCCTTCCCTATGGATGGATAGGGAGAACGGGCCATAAACAACCACGCGGGCCCAGTGCGGGTTGGTGGTTGCTAACGACTGCTAATGCAGCCGGGACCAACGGTTTAACGTGCCTTCCGAAGCACGGAGGAGCTCGAGATGATAAATTTTTGGTCACCCATCCGATGACCGGCCTTTGCGAAAGTTGCTTAACCTCAGCACTCGCAGACCGGGCGCGTTAACCACTGCGCCATCGAGCTCCTTCTCTTCTAAAAATACCATTAGCAAATAGCTATCGCGTCTATTCAACGCATAATTAAATTCTTAATTCATTTGACTTTGCTAATTATCAAAAACTTTCCAGAGCCGCACATTAGTAAAGACTAATGTCTTTGGTTTGGTGATGATTGCAAATAATAAACACTAACATTCAAATAAGAAACAGTCCGTTCTAATTTAGCAAAGCAACTTGTTGCTTTATTGAGGATTAATTACTTCTTAAATATTCAGGTTTGGTGGGTGTTTGAGCAAACAGGTAGTTGATAAAAGACATCAAGTGTTTAAACTGTACAACGTAAGGCTGAGCAATTTTAAGCTTTATGGTAATGTAATAATGCTAGTAGAAAGTAAAGTTTGCGATGGTTCATTGGCTGTAGCAATGAGCGATATGTAGCACACGGCACACATACGAAAAACCTATATGATGCAGTGAGAGGTAAGTGAGAGTTTATCGATGTACTGTGATAACTTTGAAAATGGATTTTCGATTACTCGATTAGGAATCGATTTGGCGAGAGGAAAATTTGTAGCTGGCTGAAAATGATACCGCCACGTGCCTTAACAGATTGGACCTCGTTTCTCACCGACTGCCATAGCAAATATAAAATAAAGAAACAAGTATTCATCACCAGAATTTTTTTTTATATCCCCACTGCTGGGGTATGAGCCCTCTTATGGATGAATAGGGAGAACGGGGCATAAACCGCCACGCGGGCCTCGTGCGGATTGGTGGTCATTAACGACTGCTAATGCAGACGGGACCAATGGCTTTACGTGCCATCCGAAACACGGAAGAGCTCGAGATGATACATTTTGGTCACCCATCCGATGACCCGCGTTTGCGAAAGTTGCTTAACCTTAGCAATCACAGGCCGGGCGCGTTAACCGCTGCGCTATGGAGCTCCTCACTTTGATTATTGTAAACTAACTTGCAAATGATATAGTTTAAGTTTGAATTTTTTAAAAAACAAACATTTGTTCATTTAATAAGTATGAACTAGACTTCTTGGCGGTAAAGTGAAGCGTCATGTCTGCAGTTTTGTCTTATTTTCCAAAATTTGTGTCATGTCGAATATTAATGTGAAATAATGGTGGATTATTAACCGTTAAGTGTTCGTGAATGTGCATAAGTGTGTGCAAATGAAACAAAACAGTGCAACGTTACTTTTCAATTTCTCTCAAAAAGCTCGCGTGAGGACTTGTAAAGCCCCACATCTTTACTGAGATACTCGAGGGGTTACATTTCTCACTTCCCATTTCTAATATCATTCATCATCATCATATATGGAAATATTGTTTATTTATGTATTACTTGTAAGTTAAATTACTTTGACACTGGCTAAATGTGCTAATCGCACGAAGCCATCAATAAAAATAAAAATAAAGTATAAACTAGTTACGCTAATTAAAAACACTTGATACAGAAAAGCACTGATGAGCTGCTTCAGAATCATTAAAGCTTTTTTCGAACTGGGATCAACCGGAGAGTTGGATCATTATTTATAGATAGAAACGGGACCCTCGCTGACCGTTTAAGTCATCATAGTTTATTTCCGTGTGAACCTACCCACAGGTGGTTCCTTTGTAAACGTTAATGTTCTCGAATGAAAAGACCAACCGGCTAACTCAACAAAGATTTTGCCCAATACTATTTTCAATAGCAAACCTGTATTTTTAAGCACGTTTACTGACTCTATGTTTGCTTTTGTGTGTGAGAGTGTATTGGTTCCACCCCCGTCGGTTCTTAAGGCACCTGTGCAATTGAATAGGCTTTTTTGTCCGGTTTATTTATTGCAATAAAAATCAATTGATTGCGTCTCCTTTACTTACAACCGTTTTGTATTTCGCTGGGAATAAGGCCAAAGGCTCGTTGTGAGTAAGGGAAACATCGAAATTAAAACCTTTGCAATCTTAATTTAGATTGAGTCTGTACTGAGAATATTGTACTTATATTAGATATATTATATTAGTTCATATAATAATAAAAAAAAAAATTATTTGTACACACATTTTCATTGTTTACCGCTAGTTGTCAAAGCCTCCTTTTAAGCATAAAAAAATGTCTGCACCGGAAGACTCCGCTCTCTCATATCTCTAATTACACCAAATAACTTATAACGAAATAAATTTATTCATTCATAAACTAAAAACTTTTATTATAAATATGTACACAACAAAAAGAAACATTACTTAACTTAACTTAATTTAAATACTTATAACGTATGTTTTAATTAGGTACGAATAAACTTTCCAAAAATTTGATTTCCAAAACGTTTTGAAAGTTATATCGTAATACCTATGTTGACATTATTCTCATTGATAATTGTGGCATTTGTTTTTGGGTGTTTCCCCACATAGACGCCATCGCCAATTTTACAAAACCACTTACGATTTACGGCTGCTGTAAAGGTTCGTCGTCAATTAAACATGAAGTGTTATTGTAAGGGCCAACGCTCACTATATGGTCTGTGGTAGGAGCCCACAAGTCGGTCCATGCGTCAGCGAATTCCTATGCTCAGAAACTCTTGACTCACTAATATCGCTATAATATTTATGTAATACCAAAACAACTACCTTTTTATAGTACTACAGTTTTATTTAGCTTGCCCTGTTTATTTATTGGAACTATGCAGCGCGGTATTTTAAATCAGCCTATAAAAATCTCACTTTTAAGCTCAGGTATTCCAACATGAATCACTCTGACAGACTTAAAACCCATCGCGGTATCGCCATGTGTAATGGTGGGATCTAACGACTTCTATATTACGACAACATTCCGAAGCAAGGAGAAGAGTTCGACATAATTTAATTTGTTCACCAATCTGATCACTTTTCTTGCAAAATCTTCACCGGAACGCGCAAGCCACTGCGCCATCGAGCTAAAAAGACAACTAATCATGAAAAATACATGGTAAGGTATTTCTACATCATGTTTCGGTATAGGGCTCTGGAACTTTCCTTTAATTGGCTTTCTGATCAGTGTTAGCGAGTGTTAGTTCACTTTAAATAGTTCGCACCGGCACCGTCCGCACAGTCTCCAGTGTAGTGTCAATGCTCCTCATGTGTGCTGGCCTTTACAGTGTAGCAACAATTACTCCGTTGCGAGATGCTGCCTCCATCTTCTGCCAATTGCTGACATTTCAATACGACACGACTGTGCGCGTCAATCTAACGAGCGGCTTGTATGAGCAACCTCCATGTTAAATTGTACATAGTATCAACTACAATTATGTGTGCAGAATTGATATTGTTAACTTAAAGAGGTGAAGGGTATTCAATGACAGTACGGTTTAGTTAAGGTTTCATAGTCATAGTCGTAGATTGCTAACATTATAGCTTCTGCTTTTGAAACAGTGGAATTCATAACGTTTGTGATTGCAACTAACACATTCGTTTAAATCTCCATAGTTGTTTTTTATTTAATAATTATAAGGGTATAAAGTGAGGTAATAAGGTTGTATTTTAGTTACGTAACAAATACCATTAAATCCAATAGCAAGTTTTGTCAATCATAAAAACATAAAAACACACAAAAGTCGCTATAAAATAAGAAATAATAATATTAAATTAGAAAAAAAAACGAATATATTTCAAATTAACTTTTGAAAACTATATAACACAATTATATACCTAAGTGTCTAAGTTTGTAGGTAAGTACTTGGCAATTGCAAGTTTAATTAATTATTAAAAGCAACGATAACAATCTTAATCGTTGATCACCGTTACGCTAAGTGCCGCCAGAACATTATATTCTCTGTTTACATTATCTTGAGAAGATGCAATTACTTTCTATAAAAATGTAAGCATATTTAATTCCCGTTCACTACCTACATTTACTGTAAATGGCTTCTGTATGAGCTGCACACATACTCTTAGCTTTAATCGCTTATAACTGTAGGGGAAATATAATTGAAAGAGAAGTTTTAACAAACATGTAAAAACGAGGTATATAATACAAAATATTTAGAAACGTAAAGGTATTTTTTAAACGTCTTTAATACAAAATAATAGCATCTTTATTATGTAGATAATTATGATAATTTATCCATTCAAAATTCCCGAATAGGAGCAATCCCGGCAGTCTTGACTTGCATATAATGCCAATTTCGCCCCGAGTTGGATACAAGTTTGCTATTTCGATAATACATAAAATGACAATCAAGCACTCACCGAATGGTTAGTTACGAAATATTTTATGGTATAGTGTGACACTACCAACTTATGTTATGGAGTAAAGAAATACTCGAAGCACGTGTTTACTTATGTTACGCTTTATGCCTACCTAATCTTTAAGGTAATCTATTCAGGTAACACATAACTTAACTTAATAACTAGCATAACATATCTTTATTTCAAACCCACCTACGAATATTTATGTATACTTCTCTCTTTACATGAGCTGACAATACAGCATCGGGTAGCACACCTTCTTAATTCTCTTTTTAATTTGTATGTTAAACGTATTATAAATATTCATTAGCATGTCCTATTCATAGTCAAGTTATAATAATAATACTAATAAGTTTTGTGTTAAGTAATAGGCTATATCATCGTTTAGCTATGAATATCAAAATGCAAAGTTAGCTTGTTTACCTGTAGAAAACAGGTTCTACTACTATTCCTTATATAAAGTGAAAAAAGTAAGTAAACCTATACTTTTGTCAACAAAAGTACTAATCTGATATGAACAAACAAAAACGGCCCAAGGCCAAACCCATACATAATAGTCACTGGTTAGCCCTTTAAAAGCCCTACCACTTATTGACTTTGCGTTCAGCTCTGAGACAAAGCGAAAAACCTAAGACAAAGAACCTTCCATTCTACGATCCAATATTAGAACTTTGACCTTTAGTTTGGTACAATAGCAACGTCGGAGGCTGACCGATATGGCGCAGGCGCTAGACTACCGCGGTCAATGATCTAGTCTGCTGCTACTTGCGGCGTTAGTTTACTACCCTGTGCCACGATCAAGTCTGATACTGCGTATATGCAACTATAGTCCGCTACTCCGCGCCTTAATTATATACAGATCGACGGATGGCTCTTGACATTCAACAGGATATCATCTAGACTAATTACACACTACGTTTTACGAAATCAAATCGATTTAACAAACATAAGGATAACATCTAGACTAATCTAGCACTTAATAATTATACGAAATAAAATCGATCTTATAAAACTTTAATGTTCAATAGCCTTCGAAACTGTTATGTGCTCTAAAAGGTATGTAACATTAAAATGTCATAGGTAGCGATCAAAGCCTCCATTGTCATTCGTTGATGGCCATGAATAAAATTTAAGATAAAGGCGACATCTATGATAGACAGATTTCCAATTCAAACCATTACTTCTTCTTGGTACGTAATTGATTTTCCACATCATCCATATACGCAAGTGGATTACGCGAATTATGTATTGGACGAGTAATTGGTATTAAGCTCTACGGAGCTTTAATGTTAGTAACGAGTGCGAGACGTAACCGGAGTGGCGCGAAGCCTACGCGCCTCTCGCTCGCTCCCGCGCAGCCTTATCTTTGTCAAGCACGCGCCCGCGCAGCGCCGTAGCGCGCGCCCGTACACACGGCGCCTCTACCTTCGTCGCGGCTACACGCGCCATCTGTGTCATTCCAATATCAATTAAAAGCTTACAAACAATCTATCGTGTACCAGTAACAATTACAACCCTAATGGATTGAAGTGCTTTTAAAAACTCTAAATTGTGATGTGCTTTAATTCAGTGACAAATGTGATGATAATAATTTGATAAAGTGAGCGGATTTTCATATTGAAATTATTGGAAGTGACTTAGTGAAGTGGTATGTTGTTAGCCTTGTGCATGACGGCTGTGTGGCTGCTAACTAAAATACATGCGATAATTTATTTAAAAATGTGTCAGCCACTATTGCAATAAGTAAATGCAAATACGTGCTTCAGGGTCGGACTAGTCAATCTATCGAAATGATAGATTAGTTACTCTAAATTGTAATAACAATGTTACACAAATAGCTGAAGTGTATTGCTGGCGTATCTATTTTGCGTTTCTCTATTCCATATGTTTTATTCTTTTACACAACTAGGGTCAGCGATGTCTGTTAGGATCGTGTCTAATCTATACCTCGTTACTAGGAAACGACGGTGCTTATATTACACGGCGTGATGTGTCGAACAGTTGTTGTAATGAGTCTAATTACAGCTATTATTGGGCCGGTGCATTGTTTCACCCACACCCGCGACATATGCATGCGCACTTGTGCGTGTAAACATCGCCAAACAATCGGCCCACGTTGTCCATAATCCATATTGTCGTGCAGCATTGTCCTCGAACGTAATTGCGAATTACACCTACGGACAACTTCACTGGAACAAGATGCCTTTGTAGTGCAATTTTCCTTTTCAACTTGAACAAAAGACCAAATATGTCTCTTCAATTTTATTTTGAGCCGAAAATTTACGTTACGGCTCAGTACCACCTGGGTAAACATGTTTAACTAGTCTACTTTCAAATGTTTACGCCTTAATTACATTTTCAATTGTGAAGTTTCGAGAAGGATTTTTTTAAATGGTTTTAGCGACACGTTTTGTGATTGACAGCTCTATCTCATCATCAATGTCATAATTAACTTAAAGGTTGCACTCGAGAATACAACGAATCGATTGAATCAATGGAAGTAATCGCGTATTGCGAGAGTTCATCATCGATATGGACGCGCGATAATAAAAACTCTCTGCCTATAAACTCTTTCTCGTCACGTAATCGTTTCTGGCTGTGTACCTACTCGAGCACTGTGGCGTTAGTCTTTGGTTGCCTAACGCCTGTGCTATTTGCTTTTGTAATAACCGCAGTACCTGTTTAAAATCCACATGACAACGGTAATGGAAAGAATAAATAAATTCACAAAAAAAAAGGTGTTTTACCAAATAATGTTGGTTTTAATAATTCTATACGTATCGAATTAGCTTTACACATCTCATTTTGACTTAATTCGAAAATAAAATATTACTTTTACTCTCGAGCAGCCGTATCAACATATCGTTATAATGATTGCCTACATTTATGTATGCTTATTTTTATTCTCCGTTCTTATAAGGTGAGGTAAGGTATCGTTACCTTGAACTGCGAGATGTTGATTGGATAATACAACAAATGATTACGATCTTTGAATATCTGAATTCATGCGAATTTGGTTTTTAAATTAACATACGTATTGACTTGAGTATGCTTTGATTGGTATGAAGGGATTTAAATTCTCTTACACAGTTTTCGACAATTTGTTAACATACTTTACACTACCTTTATCTCTTCTTACAAGATTTATAGAGTAGAGATGAAGGTGGGATATTTACCCAGTGAGACCATTACACTAAGCGCATATTAAGTTACTGAAAACGTAATTCAAAATGTTGAGATATTTCTATACGTCGTTTTATATCTATTTAACTAATATACCGTGAGAATACACATAAGAAGTAAATGGCAGGTAAACAGTAAAGTTCTGGGAAAAGGCTTGCTTGAGGCCTCTGTTGCAAGAGATGACTAACTGATGCCGGCCGCGCTAAGTCCGCCCCTTGAATGCTTCGCAGAACTTTGGCGAAACTCTTGCCGAAATACAAGGAAAGTGTAATATTATAATTTCAGAACGCAGCCGTAACAATGGATGTGATACCAAAAAGGTTGAATTAGACACGAATCATTAAACACAATAGATTGATTTAATCCAGTCGGTAGATTAGCGTTGCCCCATTACTTTTGAAACTATGGATTTCATAACGCATTTAGCTTTCAAGGACACTGGTATGATTATTAAGAATTAACAGTCATTTCATAATAAAAGGCTAAATTCTTTTAACAAGTCATCTTTTGTTAAGCTTGCTTAACTCAATGTTTGTCTTAAAATTAAACTCTAAACTTTGACCGAAGTTTCCGCTGTGAATGTACAGCAAAAACTTTCTTTACATTTACAAATTTAAAAGGTGTCATTGAGCGATAATGAGACGGGAAGTGAACCTAATAAAATAACGTATATTTCTCACAGTGCCGTCTCGCTGTAACTGGATCGCGATCTGCCGTGTGAGAGGCTCTCACGCCCGCAGCGCCGCGCGGCTCACTTCTGTTTTAATTGATCACTCGTGTTACCGACATTGTTTACTTTATTTCCATGACGTTAAGATATGACTGATGACTAGTTAGAAACTTGCGAGTAAAACTAGCGTTTATAATTAATGATGTTTCCAAGTAGATCGCAAAGCAAGTTCGGTTAAATACAAAAAAGCTGTTCTTTAATTTTACGATTTCGTCTTTACCCTTTGCATGTTTACTTAGCTACCTACTTATTTATTATACCTTTATTATATCCAGATATATATTTTATATAATAGAATATATTAGGTCTTTACCTATGAAATTGCCGTTTTGTATGAAGATTTTTTATACAATTTTTTCATACTAACGTTTTTTTAATTTTCTTAGCATCTATTTACTTTAACACTATACAAATTGTAGAGTAGTGTGTTTGTTTCACTAGCTAAATGTAGCAGAGATTAAAAAGAAAAAAAATCAAGTCTCTTCAAAGCTACAATGAAACAAAAGGACAATTCCGCGAACAAAAAAGTTAGTCAATTTATAAAAAAATTGGGCGATAAAGACAATAAATTAATAATCATTGTTATTACTGAAGCCTAAGTAACATAGTCCTAATTAAGGTGTATAATAATATTTACAATCGGTATTGACTTTTGGAAGTAATACACCTATTAATAAGTAAGAAAAAAACGGCAATTTCATAGGTAAAGACCTATAATATATTTGACTACCCATTCCTCAAAGTCTGTAGGTGTTTTTAAATAGCTTTTTCACCATTTTACTCGTACATAGTTTAGAACTAACAACCTAAATTATTAATATAGTTATTTTGTTCTTAAAAGAGACAAATAATGGCGGAAGAAAGAACAAAATACTGCTGCTACCCAACTGAACACGAAGAATAAAAAATTGCACTTGAAATCAGACAATCTTTCTCTTAATTTGCGAAAGGTCGTAGATTCTACCCCTACCTGAAGCATTCGAAATGTTTCAAGTCCAATTTTCAGGACTACTGATTATTCAGCAAGTTAATTCTGAAACATCAAAATGAAATATATTATTGTAGACCATTTATATTGGTCTATTTCTGTACTATTCGTAGAGTACATACTTATGAATAATTTAATACTTTACTAAGGTAGTATTTAACTGAACTTCGTGTACATACACTTTATTTATAGTGTTAATCTAGTCCTGCATTCTGCAAGAATATCTTGACAACATTCCTGTTTTGCAGTTGCCAGCGCGTAAGCAATTTTTATTAATTTTTCCTTGTATGGCAAACTAAGCTAACGCACACATAAATCGTAGGTCAAAGCATTTCCAAGAAACAGAATATTTTATGGACTTATATAGAGTCGATTAACTTAAATTTGAACACGCAACTCTATGAATCACTAATCGTTCTAACTAAAGCGTTATGTTAATGAACCTAATGTTACAAGGCAATTAGTACATCCGTTATTGTCATGATAACCGCATATTCGGTGGAGTGAAGTGGACAAATTGTTTTACTTAACATCTTAATGTATTAGTCGCTGCGACAATACCTCAAGTGCCTGTGAGTGTGAACCACATAAGTCATGACGTGTTCCGAAAAGTATCCGCGATCGGAGAGGAAACTGAGCACACGTTCGATCTCTGACATACTTAGGAGCTGACTCACGCTGAGAAAGTTCATTCACGGAAAAATAAAAAGTCACGAGCTACTACTGGGGGTTAGGGTGAATTAATAACGCTCGATGCTACCATATTCACTTTTTATGCCATTCATATGCATGATAAGTTAACGTACAGCTCTTTTGACGTTTTTAAATTTGTTGACATGTGCAGTGCATTCCCGTATACATTCTTTAAATGTGAGTCATGGGGTTACTAAGATAATAAAGAAAAGGTTTTATGAACACTAACAACCTCATTGTTTTGTCCTGGTAAAGGCATAAGTAAGTAAGTAAACAGCCTATAATTGTCCCACTGCTGGGCAAAGGCCTCCATCATTGAAATCAAGTCATCGCTACAATTCATGGGTAATGGCTTAATCACCACGCTTGCCAAGTGCGGGTTGGTGATCACAAACCCGGGCTATGCATCGAAAAATCCGAAATACATTTTGCCCGACCTGGGAATTGAACCCGGGACCTTCGGTTATTGGGCCGAGCGCTCTGCCACTCGTCCACCGAGGCGTTGGTGAAGGCATATTATATCATAATAATTTACGAAGCCAAATAATTTGCAACGCTCGGAGAACAAAGTAAACAAATACTAGGTTTTTACCTTAAAACAAATTCTGCAATATGCTTTGGAGCAGTGCATTTAAGCTTTGTTTTTTTTTGATCGGATTAAATATTTGTACACATCTGCTTAACACATTTCAAACACGTGTTCCATTGCAAAGTTTTAGAACCATAACAGAAATCTAGTTGTACTTATCGCCATTGAAATATAAACAAAAGCGCCGCGAAGCCGTAATCGAGCGAGAAAGAGTTACTTATACCATTCTGAGTACGTTAGAAAGAGATAGGCAAAAACCCACGTGAGTTTCGTTAACAATAGACTACAAAAAACCGTAGGTACCTGGAAGGTATAACGCGCTCGGGTTTCCCGCCCCCGCTGCAGTCTCTACTCAGTCTGCTAAGAAGCTTTCTAAGAGGCGATCGTACTTTTTGAAAGCTGAACGTAATTATCAAACGCGGTCATTTAAAAACAAATTGTCATCAAAAGTGATTTGCAGCGCGCTTTTAAAAGTCTAATTAGTGAAGTGAATATACGGCAGTCAGTTGCTATCGCAGCTTTAAGTGCGGCCACCTGTCGGATACCTGCCGTCGTCGTCGCTATTATTACAACAGCCGTTTCCGCGCCAAAACGAACCGAAACTTTAGTATTTACAAGTGTCGAATGGAATAGTCAAGCGTAGTTCTGAGTAGAATTCAAATGAAAAGTTTCTCAACAGCACGTGTTCTGCTTACTTATTGCCATATACGTTGACACTTATGTATGTTAGTGCGCAGCCATTGTCTTTGCGGTATGGAGATTGAATCCGAATGAGGGATAGTTGCTACGAAGAGTGCGATGCAGACTAGTCAGTGAGATGATCAAGTTTCGATATAAGCGTAAGGAGGCGAGCGATGGAGGGAGCAAAGGGACGGCGATCCAGAAGCAAAAGATTGAGGGTCTCAGAGACCGAGAGTTGCTGCCGCCTAAGGATATGCTGCTGACTGGATCCTTGGCAGGCGTCAGGCACAACACCCTGCCGAGGTGTCGACCTTCTTCGTCGGCCAGGAGGGAGCCGGAACAACCGCCACTTCTCAGTCCGACCACATTGACGTTGTTCAGAGTAAGTTGCAATACCTTTATTCGTCGTCTGATGTGTTTGTGTGTCCATAACTCAGCACTATGTGCATCTTCAAATCTCAATTTGCTGGTTTTACATTATTTCACATTATTTAATCTGAAACTCCATAATCAATATGATTGAAAATATCGAATTAGATCGCTTAATTGCGAGCCAACTTTGTTAAATTGAATCCTAACGTTATTTCGACATCGTCTGTGATCTGATGTTCACTCATTACGTTATAAAATTATCTTTACCATAAACTACCGCTTATAATCAATGATAAGCCTCGTAGCTCTGGCTCAATTTATGTCAGTACGTGTATATGAGTTATGGCTTTTGCCTCACAACCGCAGGCGCAGTAAAAGACATCAACGACATTCTTAATTTGTAAATTGACAAGTCTCGTTACCATGCTTGGTCATCCTGCCGGCAATTGTATAATGCAATCACGCAGGGGACGCAACTTAATAGTCACGATTAACGCTAATTGTAATTGACTATGCGTTAGTTAATTGTTGATGCTTCTCAGTATTTAAGCCTTAAAGGTATTTAGCTAAGACTACCCGACTCAATCGTTGTTGAGGTGAGTGGGTACTTTAAGCGGTAGATAATTGTTTTATGTTGTTATGAGCTTAATAAATGTATTCCGGTTAGATGTATGTAATTTCTATCATAAAAGGAAACGTTATGCTGTATCTGGTTCAAAACTGATGTTGTCTCCATTTGCCTATAATTAACAAATATAAGGCAGAATCTGAGTGCCAAGTGCGAGTCTCATTCGCCATTTGATTACTTACGTTAACGAAAACAAGAATTTGTATGGCAAAATTTTAACTATTCTCGATGTTGCCAGAAGGCACTGCTTCAGTGCCATACATTTTCGCTTTCGTAAACGTGATCGAATGAATACGGATAGTAAACAAAACTCACAGTATACATATATATAGGCACCCAGATTAAACTATAGTTCATTTTTCGAATACGAAAGAGTTATAATAATAATAATAATTTCGGCAAACGGTCTTTTAGCCAAGAGCCTCGATCAACACCTAGAGAGGCTCTCGCTGAAAGGTTGGGTCAAAGGTCAGATGCAAAAGGCAGTACTCCTTGACACGGTACGTATTGTCAGGAGGTTCCTCACTCTGCAGCCCTGACCACCGGTAGTTTGGGCCCTGCCTCGATGCTGGCGGTACTCTAGGATTAGGTTTTTATAATGTATTATTATTTTAATATTAAAATATTGTAAAAATCTAGTTTTAAGGAAAAAAAAAATAAAGAGTATAATAATAAAACATTTATTTCAGACCACTTAGTCCATACATAGTTGATTAGTAACATACTTAATAAAAAAACAAACAAATACAAGAGAACACACTAATTAAAAAATTTGAAAGTCCCACCATTATGCACTCGGTTCCAATGCCTAAGAATGGGACTCAAACTTCTTTGCTATTACCGCCAGGATGCCATTAGAACTCCCCCTTACCCTGCATTTTATTGACACTATTCGCTTCCTTATGATGCCGTAAAAATCAACAACACCAGCTTCAGCAAACATGCTCGAGGCACTGCAGAATCTGGGGAGGCCCATCAGCATCCTGAAGGCATTATTATATTGCACGCGGAGTTCATCATGAGTTATGACGGGTGGGTATACTTTTTAGGAACGCTACTGCGTTTTTTTCTCTTAAGCTACCAATTAGTACCCACTTTAACATAAAAAGAACACAAAAGAAAAAATCGAATGTTGTTCGATAACACCAATACAGTTAACGCCGTGTGTTTGGGATGCGCGTCCCGTCGCTGGCCCTCAGGCTATCGTGCCGAGCTCTAAAGGCAATTGTCAAGAATACTTAACACGGCCACTTGAGTATGCATGCGCGGACGCAGGCCCCGGAGTAGCTCGCCGCTTGAATCTGCTATTGTTTCCTTAGGACATTTCGTGAGGGATTGACCATAAAATATTTATAGTCAATACATATTTTACTCGCGTGCGGAGGATAGGAGGCTTGTTCAATGGAATATTAAACAAGTACAAGTATATATATGATAAAGCTTTAAGTACCATTCTATTTACTCGTTAACTATACACTGTTGACCTAAGTTGACGTGTATGTATCAATATTTCTTATAACTTGTTTCATTTTGCTTATCATCACATATACAAAAGTTTACTATTACATTGTATATATAAATATTAGGGGTTGATAATCACGTATAGATTATGTTTCCTTTGTTTTAAACACAAAGTAGGTACACATATAACTAGTGTATATAATATACGCGTATAATTATAGTCGCAAAGTCGTGGTCGACAACTCACAAGATCGTGATCATTAGCCATGTAGATTGAAACAAGTCCTCTAGCTAGATACATATAATTAGGTACTCGTGATAGGTTTCTTTAGAACGAAAGTGCAGGATGTACAGATTTCCTCCGTAAATATACAACTCAAGACATACAAGAAAGTTTCCATACCATACCTACTTTAGTTAAATAACTACTAATATCATTCTCTTTGGGCGTAGTTTACATTTACAGTAATATCCCAGCGTTAGACTGTGGTAATATGCTCAGAGTTGGCTAACATTACTTTATTTAGCTTGACGCTAGATTTCTTGGGCTTTGAATAGTGAAAATTTTTAGTAGCAAGTACCAGGCGATCAGAAATGGCAAGAAGCACGGTCACAGAGCGCCGCGGGGCGCGCGAGTGGCGCCTGCGCGGTTCGCACGCAACAATGGCTGCCAAGTTCTCACAGCCATAGTCGCTGTGCTACAAATGTCGTTTAATGTTAGATACATTAGTTCCGTGAAGAGCTTTGCAAGTATTGTAACGAAAAAGAGAAAATAAATTGTTATTAAAAATAATGAACATTATTAAATATTAAATTGAAGGCTCTATCATTTACTCGAATGTCTTGTAAGCAATTCTTTTTCATGATCTCAGAAAATAGCTCCTGAAATTATATTAAACTATGTGTAGTATCCTAGGCATACCGGTAACCATGTAAAAGTCGATACAAAATAGGTAACATAAAATTTACAAAAAGACTTTTACAATACTTAGGATCAAGTAAGTACTTAAGCCCATTTAACGAAAACAATCATTCATGTAATTACGCTGATATCAATCAGAAAATGCCTCTTGTTTTTGCACTGCTGACAGGTGATGTTTATCCGCTTTCTTATAAAGCTTTAAAATCATATCATTGTCTTTGTAGAAATTGTGAGAGTCGAGAATTGTGTGATGGCGGGATATCAATTAGCGAGATTTAATTGAAGCTTGCGCATGCGCCGCATAACACTGGAAGTTTTGTTTGTCTTTATCGATAATGCCGATTACCTGACAGGTGAAGGAAGCTGACGATGTTATGATGATTGAAAAATATATTTTATTGTAGTTATGGACTTTCAAAATATAATTTCATCATCATCATCATCAGCCTATACTAGACCACTGCTGGACATTGGTCTCTATCAAATTTCTAAATATAATTTAATACGTAAAAAATGAATTATTTATTACATCTAATTCCAAAGTTATGTACTTTATTTATGTGAGTGTAAGCTGAAAGAACTATTTATTTAGACGACCTCCTTGGTCGAGTGGTTTCTACACCGGTTTTCATGGTGTCGCCATCTCTGAGGTCCCGGGTTCGATCCCTGGTCGGGTAAATTTTAGAAATTATTGTTTTTCTAAATTGTCTCTGGTCTGGGTGTTTTCTATGTATAATAAGTATGTATTTAAATATTTTAAGTACGTTTATCCGTTGTCTAATAACCATTTAACGAGTTTCGTAACGAAGCTTCTCTTGTGCCAGATAATTGGGTGAGTGTAGGAAAGTTTATTTATTTATTTTATTCAAGAAAATAAATTTTAAGACGCAGTTAAAAAGATTGAATAACCCATAAAGTTTTTATTTTGTCTCTCATATCTTCAAAGTCTAAACAATTTTAACATCTTTATAATTAGATATATAAAAAAATTACAACAACTTTACCCGTAAAACCACAACGTCCCAAACTCACAAAACTTTTTACGTCAAAACATATCCAGCAAAAAAGTGATATCTATCATAGGTCAGGTGCAAATACACAGGAGAGCATCGACACTGGCAACTATTACGAAAGTTACACAAAAAAATACACACGTTAGTATAGTGGCACACCAAGCGATCCACCCGGGTCACGGCGCGTTTCTGACCTATTCGTGCAATACTGGTTTTGTTCGAGCATCCTACGTCGGAATAACAAGCTTACGACCTTCTTGTTAAATATCAGTATAGCGCAGCAAGCCTTTTGGTCAAAACTTTCTTTGAGGACAGCTTGTTATTGAAGCGCCAAGCCTTTTCCACTCATAAAACCTTTTTGCGGAATCAATGTTTATTCGAATAAAGAAAACGTTTGGAGTCGTCTTTTGTTTTAATAATAAGCTTAACTTTTGTCGTCAGGAAAATAGAACCCGGTTCTCTGAATGGGTTCCCTTTAGCTAAATGGAGGCTAAACGTATTTATTTGGGGAATGTTTTTTCTTGATGCCTACCCTCTACAACGACAATTCATACCTTTTTATTCGAGAGTATTTTTTTATATAAAATCACTTACCCCCTTACAAATAAACACTATTTAAGCATTTATTTAGTTAATCATTGTTTTGTCTCTTTTTCTCAAATTGAGAACGACGTTTGTGTGACGTTGACAAAACAATGATTAACTAAGTAAATGCTTAAATAGTGTTTATTTGTAAGGGGGTGAATTACAGATGGAAAATATGGAATGGGGCTAATAGGCTTTTATTATTTAATAAGTTATTCATCTCAAATGGCTAAGTTTAAAATAAAAATTTTAAACAGGTTAAGGTTATGATGACGGTGACTTAGTTATTGATCTTGAATAAAGCTCACTTTGGCATAGAATGTAAGAGGAAATTAGTGCCGAGAAAATTTACATAAATTGGATATAACTTCGATAGTCTAATTAGAAGGGCTGGCCTGGCCTTTCAAGAAGTGCTACTTCGAACTCCGCTCGTTAAAAACCTTGCAACATTTTTTTTGTCTTTGTCATACTCCGAGAAATTCACTTTATTGTACAGGGTTTTTTTTACAGGCGAGTTTTATTTTCAATTCGATCATGTTAAGGAAAATGAGAATTTGTATGGCAAAATGATAACTCTTCGTATGCCGCCAGGAGGCCCTGCTTCAATGCTATACTAATTTTCGTTTTCGTAAACGTCATCGAATGAATACGAAACTCGCCTAGTGTGAGTTTTGTAACCCTGACAATACCAATTCTTGACAAAACCATTCTAAATGCTATTTATATTTGTTCACAGGAGCTCTTCACGCAGCTGCAATGGTCGGCAGAGCGCGCGCCTGCCGCCGACAGCCTCCGCCGAGCTCTAGGCGGCGTCGGCGCACGGTTCCAGCTCGGCTGCATGGCCGACGCGAGCGAGTGCTTCGAACACCTGCTGCTAAGAGTGCACGCACACGTCGCTGCTGGCGCTGACCGGCGAGACGACGACGCCTGCCGCGCCCCGCACTGCGTGCCGCATAGGAAGTTCGCGATGATGCTGGTTGAGCAGTCCGTCTGCGGCGCTTGCCAGGCCACCTCCGAACCGCTGCCGTATACTCAGGTGTGTGAAATTTACAAAAAAATAAAAAAAATACTGTTCTTTGTTTAAAGTAGGTAGGTACAGTTGGCAAATAACTCCGCTCTATCTGATGTTAAGCAGAAGCAGAGTCCAGTTGTCAACTCTATGCATTTTTTTATTAGTTTTTATATGTTTAAATTTTAAAGGAACCAAAAAAGTGTTCTTCTCCAGTCGATCTAATGATTATTTTCTCTTTTATAGATGGTGCATTACGTGTCAGCTACAGCTCTCACAGCGCAGGCTGCATTGGGTGAACATGGAGACAGTTTTGGACTACTGCTAAAGAAGGCTGGAGGCATGGGCGACATAAGAGATTGTCCTGTGAGTAATCAAAATTTTGTTTTTCGAATTGAACAGACAATTTTTTTATTTTTATTTAGTTGAATCATCACAATATGTGACCAATTTCGTGTCTGTTCCAGAATGCGTGTGGAGCCAAAATTCAGATCTGCCGGACGCTGATGAATCGTCCAGAAGTGATATCCATCGGCATGGTGTGGGATTCTGAACGGCCGGCTGCGGAAGACGTGGCCGCCGTGTACGCGGCGCTGGGCACCGAGCTGCTGCCCACCGACGCCTTCCACGAGTGCGTCGACCGCGCCTGGGCCGGCCGCGCCACGCACCGCCTCGTCGGCCTCGTCACCTACTACGGCAAACACTACTCCACCTTCTTCTACCATAGCAAGCTTCGCCTATGGATATATTTCGATGACGCCGACGTCAAAGAAATCGGCCCTGAGTGGGGACATGTCGTTGACAAATGCCGAAAAGGCCGGTTCCAACCACTGCTGTTATTATACGCAGCAGTAGACGGAACTCCTTGTGACACTCGTTACGCACCAAAAGAAATAATTCCGTTCCCGGCACCGGAGCCTAGAAGAGCGATCACACCCGCACCCGAGCGACCTAACTCCAACTTCGCTCGACGCGCGGTCACACCGGGTCCTGATAATGAGAGCGACTATGTTAGCAGAAAAACTGTAGAAAATATGTGGGAGGTAAATCGAAGAGCCCAGCTAGGGCGCAGTCTAAGCACGGGCTCGGCTTCCGACTCACAAGACAGGCCACGCATGCGACGCGATTCTGGAAACTGGAGCGGTGATCGCAACAGTGCTTCATCGGCATCATCGTCCACATTCGAAAGCCCTTACATGTATACTAAAGGCCGTGGGCCTGGTAGTGCACCTGGCAGTCCAACGCGCAAGGGAGAACTATCCAGTGGCGGGTCGTGTGACGCAGGCTATGACTCCTATTCTTTATCTTCGACCGACAGTTTACCATTCCAGCAAGTTCTACGGCATAACCCTCCAATGATGCAGATACCTGAACTAAAAACAGTCGATACTTGTAAAGCTCTATGTGCAGAAGCCGATAGATTATTAGACAAATCTAGACAAGCAGAGAGTGTAGCTGACTTTGAAAAAGCATTAATATTGTGTGATGCTGCAGCATCTAAAGCTAGCGCTGCCATGGACGCATCGTTCAATAATGCTCACACAATGACTTTCGCTCGAATGAAACATAACACATGCATTATGCGAGCTAGGAGTCTTCAAAGACGTATTGCCGGGGCGACGCGGATATCTGAATCGCAACAAAGTGTACCGGTTAGGAACACCAAATGTGGTCTTGAAACACCTACTACAATTGAGATTTATGCTACACTGCCTAAAAAGAAAGGTTCTTCAAAAAAATCACCTAAATGTATCGAAGACGACATTGACAACCCGCCGCGAGATCGTCCTCCGAGACACAAAACTCGAGACGAAGAAAAGGGTAGAGAAAAACGATCACGTAGTGAAGATCGTGGCAGAGCTAGAAAAGAAATCCCGATAGCTACAGAAAAGAAGGAAGAAGTTGTAGAGGATAAGAAAGCAAACAAGAAACAACACAAGATACGCAGGAAACTGTTGATGGGTGGATTGATTCGAAGAAAGAATCGCTCTATGCCTGATCTGACGGAAGGTGCAGATGGAAACAATGAGACTATTAACGTGGAAAAACGCGTCTCCTCCGTAGACGATGGTGATGTAGGTCGAAAAAAGGGCGATGATAAGGCAAACTTAAGCGGCTACTTGTCTGAAGGTCATTTAGAATATTCAGCGGCTAGTGGTACTAATCCTAATCTTGAAAGGAGTAAACTGATGAGAAAAAGTATTCATGGAAGCGCAGTAAAGATGCGTAAAGTACCACCACCGCTTCCGCAGCGAACCACTTCTCAGCTTAGCGGGTCTAAGTTTGATTCCGAAGTGATCGATCACGATATTCAGTCGCGTCCACAACATCCTTTGCCCAACACTAATCGTTCAGAATACTCATATACTCAAGACGTTGAAGAGGATGGTGGATTTTCCGAACAATATGGAGAAGAGCCGCATTCATTACCATTCCTACCATCGTACGATGGAAAGCCTGCCAATCAGTATAACAGGCTAGATGAATCACCGTCACAAAACTTCCATACCGTCATAACTAAAGCTATGATTCACCAAGAGCAAAGTCCAGTTAAAAGAGATAATATAATTCAGTCCATACAACCGTCTCATAACAATATTCAAAATCTGAGCAATGCCTTCGATAACGGAGTAGACGTTGTGGACTGTGCGATGCCACCAAGGAGGTCTCCGCAGATGTTTGAGCTGCCCCCGTACCCAAGCCCTATGAACTCCGTCAACCACTCGAGACAACCCAGCGAAGAGTTTCCTCCGCCACCTCCGCCCCTAGACTTAACTCCGCTGCAAGAACAACTAAATCATATACAAAACCACCATGCAAGAGACGTTGATTTAGCAAATAATAATAATGTTGATGCACCTAAAGGATCTTTGTTAGCACAGTTACAAGAAAAGCGAAATCAAATCCTCAGAAATGAAGAATGCTTATCAAAATTCAACCAGTTGGAAGCTTTAAATGCATCAGGAGAAACCTGGTTAAAGGAATTACAAGCTAAACAAGCTACCCTTAAACTAAAAAGGTCAGGGTCTATCGAAGGGCAGCTGTCAAACAATGACAACGTAAGTACCGTAAGAAGCTTGGCCTCCAGATTTGAGAACAACGCTCAGTACGCGCCTGCAGATGGAGAGAGGACCCATATTGGATTCGTGGGCATGAGTGGGAACAGAGATGTTATTAACTGCTCCAACCAGTCCAACACGGGCTTATACAATCGAAGAGCGTCCTCGTCGTCTATAGACCCCAAGCAAATAGAAGATGACTACAGTGACCAGAAAATCAACAACAACTCTTCTTACAATGATCGCTCCAAACCGAAGAAAAAATCGGTATCGTTTTGCGATCAAGTTATTTTAGTATCGACCGCTGAAGATCAAGAGGATGACAGTTATATCCCTAACCCAATTTTGGAAAGGGTTCTAAAATCTGCTATGAGTAAACCAGAATTGACAACAATGCCTCTTCAGTCAGAAAAACCTTCATTACAACGGCAAGATTCTTTCGACAGTCAGTCTTCACGGTCCACGATATCATCGCTGTCGCAGAACTCTTTTGTACCTAATGTTAATGACAACAACCAAGCTGATTATGTAAGACTGCAGAGCACATATCCCACTTACCAGAGTGCACCAGCCCGATCACAACCACAATACAACGCGCAGAAAACTACCGGTGTCTACGGAACAAGTGGTCCCGTCGCACCGACTCAAAACCAGAACAACGCAAACAATAGTCAAATATATCAATCGCTTCCCAACAATGCGTTACCAAATACTACGAATCCGATTCCATACACCCAGCCGCCGTCAGTCTACCAAAACCACAGCGTGAGCCCACCGAACTTTAGTCAAAACCCTGCGAACCGACTGACCCCGACTGCACACAATCACGCCTACATGGCGAAACATAATTTACCGCGGTCCGTACCGAACACCTACCCGCATCCACCGAGCCAGCTCCACCAAATCAATCAAACTCAAAACAACGCTTACTATCACAGATTACCTCAGCACTCCACCGCCACAACGCTTCCTAGTACAAATTACCCCGCCAATCGGCAGTACAACCAGAGCCTGCCGAACAACGCATCGCCGTACCAAAGTGTACCCACCAACTCGCCGGCTTACCAGAGCTACCACAACCCACCGACAAGCTACCCTAGCTCAGAGTACTCTAGTCGTTATCCGGCGACGAACACAAACCACTACGGTGCGGCGCCCTCGCCGTACCAGAGGGTACCTCCGCCGCACGGAGACCTACCGCAAGAATACTCCACAAACGGCACCTACCAAAAAATGTCCAGTAACTACTATCACGACAGCAATGCTAACCAATCGCGCGCCCCAGAGATTCGACACTATGCAAACTCGCAGCAACAGCGACCTGTGTACAACCAAAACACGGAGACCACTCCCAGCACTGACGCTTTAACTCAGTACCAGTACACCCAAAACGGCTACAGTCCGTATCAGCACCTGCCGCCACCAAAACAACAGATACAAAAGAAGTCCGTATCGTTCGAGCCGGGTACGAAGGGAGGCACGGAGTCCCCTATACCACCGCAAATAGCCGGCAGTTCGTACACAAACGGCGAACTTCAGACAGGCATGCTGCAAGCTGGACAGAAAGGGCCATGCAATTTGTGTCGAAAGAAACCAGTTAACCCTCCGGCGTTGTACTGCCCAGATTGCGATTTCTACATGTCCAGGTTTAAACCTCACTCGTAGTAGCAGCAGAATTTGCTCAGTATGTACAAAATTAATAGTCGTATACCTAGTTACAAAAATGTAAACTAAATAAATAAATGATTTAATATACTTAGTAATTTTTTAAGCCCATTATACATGTACAGGATTAGTTTTAAATAAAAAAACTGACTGATCTCAACTGAAGATTTGAATTTTGCATGAGCTGCCTTTAAAGTAACTTGTGTACTCGTTTATATGTTAAATATATAAAATATATGATTTAATGAAAATAATGTTTTTTTTTAAACACACCCAATTCCTTTGTACATCCATGCAGATATCTTAGCATTATTATTCTAATTGTCTTTAATAGCTTATAACCTATCAAAGACAAAGCAGTATTGCTGTAACTTAAAACAAATTCTAAGTTACAGCAATGCTGCTGATAGCTCCAGATTTAGATAAAATGGCGGTAAATTGCCAGACAGATTTAGAATAATCCTTACGAATCAATAAATTAAATGTACTGTAATATAGTTCTGTGTCTGTGAGACATTAATTTGTTTCTAAGACACTAAACCACCTAGGCGGTTAAAATTATGAAATCTATTTATATTTGAAACATAATATGAAAATAGTTCAAATAGCCCTATTGTGACCTTTTTACATTTACTTCTTACAAATAACGAACTGAAGATTCACGTATGGTCCGCAAACCAAGCAACGGCACACCGCGCCTTCCGAAGCACGGATGAACTGGAGATAATTATATTTGGTCATCCATCCCGAGTTGTACGAGTAAAACAAACTCCTCTAAACATAGGGCTGCCATCCGTCCGGGTTTCCCCGGATTTGTCCTAGTTTGGAGGGCGTCCGGGGAGCGGGGTTTCTAAAGAGTTTTTATGTCAGGGGAAATCAGATTAACTTGATAGAATGGAATGATTAGCAATAAATTACAGCATTTCAGAGTTAAAAATTCGGAGCGTCAAATATATCCGTGCACTCGTGAGTCTCGTGACGTGACGTGACGTGACGTGGCCCCTAGCCTAGTCGATGAAGTTAATTTTATATAAGTAAATAAATAAAAATATGTTAACTATGTTTTTATTTTATTGTTACTTTTTTTTCGAGGGAGTCCGGGGAAAAATCTTTATTTTACCCAAATGTCCTGGGTTTTTGATGTTTTTGTCCTGGGTCCGTAATTAGCTGATGGCAGCCCTACTCTAAACTAGACTAACATGATATACAACGTGTAAAAGAAAGGTGTGGTAAAAGTGAAAATATCCAAAGTGTACATCCGATCTTGACCTTGTAAGCAGAGTTACTGACATAATTATTGACTTTTATTTGTCATGCAATTGTAAATTAGATATTTATATCATAAAGTTATTATACATTAGTGAAGTTATACGCGTCAGGCAGGCATAAGCAAACAGCAGTGATCATAAATGTAAGTACACAGAGGTTACTAAACCACTAGGGCTGTGACGGCACAATAGAAATATCTAATTAAAAATGGCATAACCAAATAAAATTAATAATTATATCATAGTAACTCTGCATACAATAGGTATCTAGATCAGATACATTTTGGATCTTTTAATTTGTACCACACATTTCTGTTACACGTTGTTTATATAAGTACGTATGTGAAACATCGATTGTGAAACAACAACTACTCTACTACTAATAATAATCAAAGAGTAGGGTAGACTAGTAGCACCAGTGTTCAACAGCAACCAGTCATCGACAGTTTTTGCCTTTATTAATTTGATATCGGGGTAATTGTATTACAACTACAGATAGGGTTGTCAACCCTACTACTTATTAGTAGATTGTACACCAAGGGGATAAAGTACTGTATTATGTCACGGGCGCGATATTTGAATCCTGAGCGTAACGAAGGACTCCAGATTTAACTCCCGAGCGTAGCGAGGGGGTTTTGAGTTGATTCCCGAGCGAAGCGAGGGAATTAAAATGGAGTCCTGAGAGCAGTGAAGGATTTAAGCGCGCCCAAGGCAAAATCAGTTTTATCCCTGAGGAGTATACTCTACTTTTCTCACCTTTTGCGAGACAATAAAAACCAAGGCTACTAGAAAAAGTATTTTATTTATTAAAATACTATTTTCATTACTAATTATATATAATTGGCACAGTAAATAACAATAAAAAGTAAATTAAAAATTTAAATTGATGTTTGATACATTAGTCCAGTTATGTAAAGATATGGTTATATTTTTTGGTACGCTTATGTTAGTTGAGGTGGAATTTATTTGAGTAGCAGCACCCAATACATCAGAACCTTGCGTGTGAGGGTCGTTTGGCACAGTAAAGGTTGGGGAAGGTGGTGCTTGAGGCAGTGGGCTTGACGGGATATATTTTGAGCTAGATGGCTGTGGTGGCAAAGGTTTCCAAGGATCATCAATAATGGACGTAGTTTTCAGATGAATGTTGTCACCAATACGACAGCTTATCTTGTTTTTGTTTTGTATGGAATTCTCTATGTAGCCCTCCGCTACTGCATCGGATTTCCAGCCACCATGACGTTTTATCTGGGTCATATCTGCTCCTGAATCTGCCAACAGATTTGCCGATGTTCTCCTCAAACAATGACCCGTATAGAGCTCGGGATTTTGCAATTTGAGGTATTTTGCAATTTCTTTTGGCATGGCGCTGATTTTATTCTTGCCAATGACTTGCCTGGTGCATTTGCCATTACTGTAACCGATAAAAAATCTGTTGGTGTTTATATTAGAGGGGCGCAGAGCTTGGTACTTTTCAATAATTCTTGCATAATCTTCACGAACTATGAACGAACGTTCTCTATTTGTTTTGGTATCTGGTAAGTTAATCAGCAATAAATCTGCATGTTTTTTGATATCATTGACTTTTATGTTTACGAGTTCATTTCCACGACATGCGCCATTCACTCCAAAAATCAAGGCTACCTGTAACAAAAAATAGGATTGTGAGTAAATAGATAGATACACTACTACATTTTTTGACCTTTATATTATAAAAAAAGCTTGCGACAAAACCTTAGAATGTGTATTTTTTAAATGTGTGCCATTTAAATACCCTTTTATTCATTAACTATTTTATAGAGCTATTATAGGTAGGTACTAGAAACGTAACTAAAAAGTAGGCAGTACTCATACTTACTTTCATGGCCAGAAAGCTGTGATCAGGAGCCTCATTCAGAAAAGTTTCCACATCTTGCGCTGTCAATACTTTTGACTTCTTTGCTCGATGACCATCTGATTTCCTCTTTAAAAATGCCAATAACTTGCTATACCTATGTATTTATCTTAATGTCGTGTTTGATGCTTATTGTTAACCTGAGCATCGAATAGATACACCACAGGCTGCTGGACTTCTTTGTACACGATAAATACTCGAAATAAACAAGAAGCACTGACTCCGACACAGACTTTGCGCCTTTTGCAGTTTTCCATTTGTGGAAATCGTCGTAAGCTTTCAAGTATTTTTCCTTCGACTTCTCTGGTAGTAGGTTATTAACAATACCTAAGGCGTCTAATTTAATAGACTCCGGAGTTAAATCACTTTCGTCACTCGACATTTTCTTAATGTTTTATTCTATCTTCTTTTGCAGTTTTGTCTGATACTGATTGCACCGTATTGAAATACTCGCGGCTTTTGTTTTAAGTATTGATTTTTTTTCGTTCGGCTTGCCGTGGCGTGGCCAGCTCGATTTTCGAATAAGTTCGATTTTCAAATAAATGAGGCGCGGCGCGCGCCGCCGTCCACCTCCTCGCCGTCGGCCACCAGCAGCTGCAGCAGCCGCGCGCCGCGCGATTTTGACGAAATTAGACTTTAAATGCATAACAATAAGAACTAAGAGAAGTGAGAATCACATTACTGCCCGGCGGGTTATAATGAAATTCAGTACAACATTACACCCCGGCAAAAGACAAGGGCTATAATGATTTACTTTGAGTAAGGTTTGCATGATATATAATGAAGCATTGTCGAGCAGGTGGTGTGAAAATAAAAATTATAAAAAAAAAAAACTATTTAAAAACAAGCTTTTATTACCTACTTGTTAATAAAAAAAGGAACTAAAAAGTTAAAAATAATTTAAACATTTAGTTAATTAAATTTGATTATAAGAAAAAAATCTTTGTAAACAAAAGCGTGTTACATTTGATGGAACATTAAAGAACGTTTAGCATATTACCTTAGAATTACACCTTCATTATTTTTCTCTTGCAATCACAATGTAACAAGCTTTAATTTAAAAAAAAAATCCTTCAATCAAATTTAATTAAAGGCTTAAATTATTTTTAACTTTTTAGTTCCTTTTTTATTAACAAGTAATAAAAGCTTGTTTTTAAAAAGTTTTTTTCTTTTAATTTTATTTTTAACTTTTTTGTATTGTTGTGGGGAGATAAGGGCTTCAGTACAACAGGGTTCACCCTGGTACCCTGAGGCGCAACGTTAACGATTTGACATGTTTATACACCCTCATACCATTCAGCCCTCGGCACGTGCTCACCTTGCCATTTAATCATCCATATAATCTATCTAATCAAAGCCAGAATCCACATTCGTAACCAACGGAACGAAAGAACGAACAAACCTATTTTCCCGAGTTCCTATGGCCATCTTCCAGCTCCATCATCAGACCCTGGTTACCATCTAGCACCACAGTACTCGTCAAGTCGGATCAAACGAGTCCAAACTCGATGGGGTTGTGTCGTTTAACTACAGAGTTCCTATGGCCACCTTATCTTTCCATCATCAGACCCTGGCTACCATCTAGCACTAAAGTAGTCGTCAAGACGAATAATGCGAGCCCAAACTCGATGGGGTTGTGTTGTTTAATTACCGAGTTCCTATGGCCATCTTCCAGCTCCATCATCAGAGCCTGGTTACCATCTAGCACCAAAGTACTCGTCAAGACGAATAATATGAGCCCAAACTCGATGGGGTTGTGCCGTTTAATTACCGAGTTCCTATGGTCATTTTCCAGCTCCATCATAAGACCCTGTTTACCATCTAGCACCAAATTATTCGTCAAAACGAAAAATACGATTCCAAACTCGATGGGGTTGTGTCGTTTAACTACCGAGTTCCTATGGCCACCTTCCGTTTCCATCATCAGACCAGCTCCATGGTATCATAATAATGCATTGTCATCCAAGTTACATAGATGTACCAAATTTCACACCGGGAAGTGGGTCAACTTAGGCTTGCAAGATTTGTACGCCACATACAAACAAACAAACAAACAAACAAACATGTGAAGTTAAATAAAAGTTTGTAATAATATAGTATCCTACTATTTTAGGTTCTAAATACTTTTATTTTAAAAATATATCATAGTAGGCGAAACTACTATATTTTATCAGCAAAGTTGCTAAAATCAGTCTTTATTATCTAAAACGGAACACAGAAAAGATTCATTTATGAAATAAAATAAATATTTTTAATATACCTACTATATTATTTTAATTAATTCTCTATCTAGGTCATAGATTTAGGTAAAACTATATACAAAATCTATGATCTAGGTACTATATTATTGTGATTACTGAATTTAAAAACACTAGCTTTGGTCTAAAAAAAGCTGGCATGGCAACCCTAACTACAGACCACCTAGCTTGCCTAGCCAGCTTCCTAGCTGTCATCAAGTAAATTTTCAACGAAATTCTATATTTTTATTTGGCGACGGACGGAGACTGTGTTGAACAAACACTTGGCTTAAAGTATCGAGTACTGGTGCCACCATGATAATGTAGTCTTTGCTACTGGAAAAACTCAAGGTCGATTGGCATTGGCGCTAAGCGCAAAACACAAAATAGTAACATATGTATTTAACATTTAGTCTCTTTTTGCTCATTTTGAAAATAACTGGATAGGCAAAATGATTTATAGCGAAAACATATGCGCCTTTTTTTATTTTTTTTTATTGACTTATAAATGTAAAGTTTTAATTTTAATTTCTTAAAATAATTATTAATTGCCGCTTTTTGATTTTATAGCACACTAGCGCTGCGCTCTTAGAAATGGCGAACATGCCAACCGGTAAACCTTAAAAAGCATCACTATTTATTTTAGATACCTAGTAGATGGAATGTAGTTTCTTCGTATTTCAATAGAGGTCGTAACAATACTCGAACCAATGCTGCCAGAAGTTCATATTAAATATAGCTATTATTTAGTAGATTTTCTAAACACTTACGCTATTAAATTAAAGACCCACTGAATAACAAATTTATAAAAAACCTAAAACAAACAATATTTTACGATTTGCAGTTTTTCAGCTTATTTAAGGCATCAGCCACCTTATCCTGCACTATTGTGTTTTTATGGAATAATAATAAATAGAAACTGTCAAAAATATGTGAATAGCCAGTGTAACCTAGTTTTTGAGAGTACTTGATATTGACAATAAAACTTAAGTTGTATGGTCTTTTAGTAACGTTATAATTAAAAATATGATCACATAAGGGCGTAACAGTATAAGTGAAAAAAAGTGATAATTACTTTTTGCCGATAGGAGATTTTTTTAAATAGTATCATTAGCTCAGTTTACAGCATGTGATCTTTAACCACCTTCATATAGAATTATACATATTGAATCAATGGTTCTGCCCGCTTGTTAATTCTTTACTTCTATTTCATAAATTCCGTTCTTGTTCCCGCACTCTTAATGCCTGATATTTATAAACAAAATAATAAAAAAAGTTAAATTATACAAAATTTTCTATTAGGTAAAACTTTTAGAGCAACAAAATAAACATACAAGAAGGGGGCCTATTAGAATAATTTGTTTTATAGTTTTCATGATTTGTTTATAATAATAATGATTTTGTTTATAATAATAGATTTTATAAAATATGGAGTTATAATATTCATAAAATATAGTTAGTAAGTATGCAAATAAAATTTTAGCTGATCTTTTTTTAGAGATACAAGGTACTGCTGACAAGGTAATGTTATGTCAAGGAAAACGAATAATGAAATACATGAAATACATAGGTAATAATTATATGTTTCTAGCTACTGACAGACGGTCATAGCATATCAACATCTCAATGAAGATTTTTAGTAAGATTTTAGTCCCAAAGTGGTAACCCTGATAAGACCTTCAAGTTGGCAGTTCTTTAATGGCTACCACTAGTGACGGGTTGGTTGTCCGATAAACTGTCGTTATTTATAAAATTTAGAGATTTTTAGGTGTAAGGACTGTTTACGTAAACATGACGGGGATATTGCCCTCATACCAGCGTTTTGTGAATGGAGTCCCGGTACCGTCCATATCGCGGCGCTCGTTCCGTCTCCGGGAAAAATATTTGATTGTTTCAGTACTTTTGACATTCGGAATCGTGTGGTTAGGGGCATTGTTTTACTTGCCAGAATTCAAAAGTTCCACTAGTGTTAACGATAGTGTTTACAATGTGTACAAACGTATCCAAAAAGCTGGTCCTGAGCTGCTCATGCCATCTCCAGTGGCACAAAACGACGTGGGAGAATTCCCTGTGATTGGAATCGCACGTCACGGCGAAGAAGGCTATGACCCTCACATCGTCGAAGACAGGAATCGCTTACGAGCGAAGATAGATGAAGAAATGGGGATGAAAGTGCTAGAGAGGCCGCAATTTGATATTGCACCTTCAGTGTCCTCGTCCAAAAGTCCTAGTAAAGCTCCAGTTGACGCTTTAGAGGAGCCAGCAGTTGGCAACAATGCCATAAGAGATGATGCATCTCCAGTCCCCAAAGCTGATGCCTCCAACAAGTATGTGGCTGCAGCGCTGGGACCTGATGCAAGTCCTGATATAAAGCAGAAGTTGGAAACCGTCAAAGAGGTCAGTCTTTTAGAAAAGTTTATTTTAGTACTGATTGATAATGTAGTTTGTGTATGTACCTAGAAGCCTGCTGAATGTTACTACAGATAATAGAAAAAATCTGCATTTTCTTAGGAATGTCAGTTATGTTTGTCAACAGAAGTAATTGTTGGTAGCATTGCTTAATTACAGTGTGAATAGGTAGAATACTTGCTTGTGAAAATATAGGGTACTAGTTTTAAAATTTATCAAAAACTAGTTTTTATTTTGCATTCAATATTGAATTAAAACAACTTATGATATAATTTTACATTCAATAGGTTACCTACCAAGTTCTAAATATATTAAGTAGGTATATTGAAAATAAACAAGATAAGATGTTAGGACGTTTGGAGTCATCATCATCATCATCATCTCAGCCAAAAGACGTCCACTGCTGGACAAAGGCCTCCCCCAAGGATCTCCACAACGACCGGTTTTGTGCTGCTCGCATCCAGCGGCTTCCCGCGACCTTCACCAGATCGTCGGTCCACCTTGTTGGAGGCCTGCCCACACTGCGCTTTCCGGTACGTGGTCGCCACACGTACGGAAAGTTTCACGTTTGGAGTATTTTTTGCATATTTTAGAAGTTATTCTAACCAATGTTACATTGAAGTTAAAAACACTTTAAGTACTTTGGGCTGTAAAACTGCCTAAGGTCGAGTATTTTATCCTTACGAACATAACTGTGTTTACTTCACAATATCTCTACTTTGTATTAAATTTTTTTCATTGGATAAAAAAAAATCAAAGTACCTAGTAGCTCACTGTCTGTTGATATAAATGTATATGCATAGTGTAATCTAACTGATGTGTATTACCAAATTTTTCAAAGTCAATCTTAGAAATTATTTACAGATATTTAGCTGGTAAATAAATTTGCTTTAATTCATTAACCATTTACCCATTAATCCATTGTCTGCGGTAACACATAATAGAATTGTAACTGCTTGGAGGCACTGATCAGAGCTTGATTAAGCAATTTTCACAAAGGTCAGTCATGGGATGAGTACGCAAAAATTTATTATCTTGAGCTCCTCCATGCTTCGGAGAGCACGTTAAGCCGTTGTTCCCGGCATCCATTGTTGCATTAGTAGGTAGTCATTAACAACCATCAATCTACAGTTGGCCTGCGTGGTGGTTTATGGCTCGTTCTCCCTATCCATCCATAAGGAAGGCTCATGCCCCAGCAGTGGGGACAAAATGAGCTGGTGATGTGGTGATGACGGTGAAGCAGTTATTTAAACACTCCTTACAATTGAATATAATTCCATAAAAAGCATAAGGGAAGCATCTTCAGCATAGCTAGGACTTTGAACATGTTAGGAATATATGTTTTAGGATATTAACTACCTAAAAATGTTTCATGTTTTTCAACAGCACATTAATATTCCATAACTTGATTGTACCTAGGTATTAAGTTAAGACAAGGCCACATTGTCATGAAGCTTTAATAAGCCTAATTATAGTTTATGATTGTGGATAGAACAGCCAATCTCATGATTATATTGTAATGATTTGTTACAGTCAGATCAGATATTATTTGTTATTTAATGTATTTACTTTTTCCTTAAGTTACACTAGTGTAAGTTACAATATAAAAATAGTGACTTTATGTAATTTCAAAAGAATTGAATTGAAAATACAAGAGTGAATTTACTAACAAAAGTGTCCAGTGTCCAATGTCTTTTATGCACTCTGTTTCTGTTGGTTGTGTGGTTAAAATTATGAAGCAAAAAATTTGGAGGAGGGATAACTTATAAACTGTTACTAGAAATTTTATTGCATCAAATGGTGTTAAACAATTAGGTTTCTAAGATAATAATAATAGAATATTGGTAACACACGGAATATGAATGCTTTGTGTTTTTTAGGGTTCCATACCCAAAGGGTAATACGGGACCCTATTACTAAGATTCCGCCATCCGTCCGTCTTTCTGTCTGTCTGTCACCAGGCTGTCTCGTATGAACCGTGGCAGTTAGACAGTTAGCTGTTGCCGCTTTAACAAAAAATACTAAAAAACTAAGGAGTTCGATGGCGCAGTGGTTATCGCGCCCGGTCTGCGATTGCTAAGGTTAAGCAACTTTCGCATAGGCCGGTCATCGGATGGGTGACCAAAAATTTATCATCTCTAGCTCCACCGTGCTTCGGAAGGCACACAAAGCCGTTGGTCCCGGCTGCATAAGCAGTCGTTAACAACCACCAATCCCCACTGGGCCCGCGTAGTGGTTTTTGTCCTGTTCTCTCTATCCATCCATAGGGAAGGCTCGTGGGGACATAAAATGAGCTGATGACTATGAGATGATGATGATGATTAAAAACAGAATAAAATAAATATTTAAGGGGGCTCCCATACAACAAACGTTATTTTTTTGCTCGATATTTATAACGGCAACAGGTAGATGCTTGAAATATTCATAGAATATTGAGTTAAATTATTCACTTTAAAAATAAATAATTAAATTAAAATAAAATTAATATTTAAGGGGGTCTCCCATACAACAAACGTGATGTTTTTCCAATTTTCTTCTCTGTCTTAATAACGATAACAGGTAGAAACTTGAAATATTTTTATAGATATAATGGTACGGAACCCTTCGTGCGCGAGTCCGACTCGCACTTGGCCGGTTTTTTCTTTTACACCATCTAACAAATGCTAATTTTATTCAGCGGCGGATTTGTATAATTATCTAGTCCACTCCATCATAATTCATAATCAAAATATAAACAACTTTACGGCTAGACGGTTGATGACGTTTTGAATGTATCAGTCGCACTCGCTCGGGCGATCTTGCATATTTAATCATTTTGCGTCTATTTATTAGCGTACCTAATGTCGCGCACGTGTGTGCTGTTTTGACGCGCCGTTTTTTATTTGACGAATTAAGCAAATATCCAATCGGACTGGTAATATTCCGATCCGACGCACCAATATAGTAGCTTTGTGTAAACATTTCATTGGTCACAAAGCCTCGGCAAACGCGCTATAAAAATGAACTACCTATAGATGGGTAGGCACTAGGCAGGCACCTACCTACTTCGGTTTTACAGCTTGTGTTGTGTTGTGTTCGGTTCGTCTGACTAAGAACTAGGTATATAGAATTATAGTTATTCTGTGTACATAGATATAGATAGCAGACATGGTAGGTACCATGCGACTGCATTCGATGCTGTATTGCATTTTGGCGACTCTGTCGACTTTGTCAATGTTGTATGAACTTGTATGGGAGAGGTAAAGCGAGAGAAAGAGTTCGATCTGCAATAGGCTGCCTAGGTAGGTATTCCGAATCCGTGTGGAGAGTAACGTCGCTCTGCATCGATCGCCCAATAAGCGATTTGATCGCCGTGGCTAGGGCACAGAATAATGCTAGAGTTTGTATGGATGCGGATTGAAACGTTTGGACGCCGAATCAAAAATCACCGAAATAGATAGGTATCTTCAAAAACGACGACTTTCACAGTTACGATGCGATAGATTAATTTTATGGCTTTATTAAAGCAGCGAAATTAAACAGTAGGTAGGTACCTCTTCTTCTTCTTCTTGGTCGTTTCACTCTTGCCAGAGTGGTCGTGGTTATCACGTCCCGGTAGGTTGGGCAGCAAACAGTACCCGCCGCACGACATCCCGCCACCTCTGCCTGCTGGTCGTTAATCGGGCACATTCGTGCACGGAAGCGCACACCGCAGTCTTTACTTGGTCCGTCCATCTCATTGGGGATCTCCCTCGTGGTCTTGTGCCCTCGACTTTCCCTTGCACGACAAGACGTTCTATGGAGTCATTTCCACGCCGACTAACATGGGTGGATAGGTGCTCTTTTATGCCAAGCTCATCAAGGATGGAGGCATTTGTTCGGAACTCGGTCCAAGAGACCCCGAGCATCTTCCTCCAACACCACATCTCCAGAGCGTTTGTCTTGTGAGTTTCGGTTTGCCGTAGGGACCATGTTTCGGCGGCGTAAAGGAATATGGGAAACACCAACGATTTTACGAGCCTAACCTTTGTTGCTTTTATTATGTTTCTGTTCCTGCATATTTTCTTTTGCTTGTCCATTGCACTTCTGCTCATAGCCATGCGTTTCTTAACTTCATCTATGTAGCCGCCTTAATTTGAGATAAGAGCCCCAAGATAAATGTAGGATTGTACGACCTCACAGTTTGCTATTTTGGTGATGTTCGGCAAGTTGTTGTTAGCTCTGTCGACAATCATCGTCTTAGTTTTACCGCGATTTATCTTCAAAGCAAACTCTAGGCTGACACGTTCCATTTTCAGGAGAAGTTCTTCCATGCGGCTACTACTAGAGGCAAAAAGGGTAGTCTCATCTGCATATCGTAGATTGGCAATTTTGTATCCACCTATGGTTACACCGTCCGTCCAGTCCTCAAGGGTTATACGCATAATTATCTCCGTATAAGTATTAAACAGAAGCGGTGAAATTATGCATCCCTGTCTGACTCCAGCGCTAGGGTGAAAGCTGTCCGAGAAGATTCCATCTGTTTTCACTGACCCAGTTCCGTCTAAGCAAATGCACTAGATGGTTTGATGTACCCATTTGCAATAAGGTGTCCCACAGTTTAGGCCATTTCACTGAATCGAACTTTCGAAAAGTCAACAAAGCAGATGTAAGTTGGCTTGTTGAACACCCGAGACTTCTCAATGATCTGGCGGACAATAAAAATCTGCTCGCGGGTTCCTTTACTTTTCAAAAATCCTGCCTGTTCTGGTGCTATTTCCTTCGATAGGAAGCTTCTCAGCTGTTCATTAAGGATGTGTAGCATGATCTTACTGGCATGGGATATGAGTGCAATCAGACGGTAGTTGTTGCATTTCTTTGTTGAGCCCTTTTTATGCAGTGGAACAAATACCGTGTGAGCCCAGTCCAGGGTATCTGGCCTGGACTGGACTCGGGCCAGATACCCGTTCTCCATATCTTGTTACAGAGTCTGAGAAAAATGGATACACCAATCTCACCCAGAGCCCTTATGGTTTCTATTGGGATCTCATCTTTTCCTGTAGCCTTTCCTTTCTTCAGATGATTGATGGCCGCTCTGACTTCTGATTCAAGAATATCTGGCTCTCACTCGGATTCATTCTTGGGCTCAATTTTGACAAACTCCTCTGACTACCTACCTCTGAGGTACCTAACCTACTAATATATATTTTTTATTTAGTACAATAGGTGTTACAGCTATGGTCTTATTAACGGTGATAAACTGATATGGCTGATTATGCGGTATCATTCCAATCCAATTATTTAAATTACATTTCAATTATTGTTCAATAGCATAACACATTTGACATTACCTTTAGTAAACTATTATAAAATAACAGTTCATCTTCATTAATAAGGCTTTGAATATCGAGACGAGAAGCCACAAGCTACCGAGCAAGCCACATAATACAGAATAAAGGCTTCGCATTAATCGATTTCGTAACACTACTAGAGACATTGAGAGTAATCGATGACTAGAGATTTAATTTTAGTTTTGACTTCAAGCCGGGTTTGACTTTATGACGAAACTTGATACCTAGCTATTTTTTTTTACTATGATTTAGGTACTATTTACTTAAGAACGTATTGGCTAATGTTTTTGCAAAATGTGTAAAATCGTACTTTTAAAATATCTAAATAAAGATTGTTTTTCTTGGTTAAGGCGACGCATTGCTAAACAAATTATCTAATACGGAGCGTTTGCGCGCCCCGTACCATAAGAAAAACTGTTTCTTTTCTTTCCAATTAAAACTACACATAAGTTTAAAAAAATTAACTAGCATATTGAAGTGTGTGTTAATACTAATATATTAAGAAAATTTAGATGCTTAAATCGGTCTGGTTTGCCTGTAAAATGCAAATCTTTGTTTTAAAAGAGGTTACTTTGATATTTTTTTCTCTGTTATAAAAGTTAACAAATCGTGTTTCTGCAACTAGCAAAATGAAGTCAATTAAATGAAAAATCATGTCATCAAATATTACTTTCATATGTTTTGTAATTGTTAGGAAAAAGATCCCCGCCACGTAAATTTCCAATGCGTGTCATAGATTTACAGACAAAACTAAATTCTTTAAAGTGCCGCTGATGGCGGACGTTTTTATACCTACCTATTAATCTTTCGTAGATAACAATTGTCATTAAACCTAGCAAAGAACTACAACTAGTACAACTACAACTAGTACAATTAGTATACATTATAATACTTATGTTATTTTGCACTGAAGAAACAAATTCATATAAAAACTAGGTAGGTACATACTTCGATTTCATTAAAATGCAAACAATGAAAAGTTCCATAATGTAGGTACCTAGTTTCATTTCAATGAAAATAAGAAGAGCATTGAGAACAATATCCTCCTATTCGACACCTGAATAAATGATACACGTATCGTCACTGTACAATGTGTACAAATAGGTATCTTGTTATTAATTGTATTTCTTTTTATTAATTGCAAACTTCTATGTTATTTATTCAATGACGTTGCTTGTAGCGCTTGGGCTTTATCTCACCTAGTCATGATAAGCTAAGTTAACGGCCAACCTCCAATCTTGAAGAGGCACGAGAAGTTGATAAGGCCGTAGATGGAAGCGCACTTCACCCCGAAATCATCAACATCAACAACTGGCTATCTTACCTCTAATAGTTACCATACCATTGTAGTTATGGGGACAAACTTAGAATAACTAGTGGTCGCCCAGTGGTCGAAATTCGACCGTAATTTTATTATGGCTGCACGGATTGTATACAAAGCGTAAGCAATGAAAAATTTAAAAAGATAGAATGTGAGTTTGAATTGGCATTGACAGATTTCGGCCGCTCCTCATTGCATTTTTGAATTTTTTAAAAAGAGTATAATATGCGTGTGTGTCAAATACATTATGCGTGTGTGTCAAATACATGGTAGTGTGTGTAATGTTTGTTTTATTGATTGAATGTATTTTTATGCATAATTTAAAAAAATATATTAACATTCGGATAACCTTCTCTATATAAACTATAAGTGTGCGAAATTTCATACTTCTCCGTCCGCGCAATTTTCGTAAAAAGGGGGTACAAAGTTTAGGTATAGGCACATATAGGTGATATGTCATCGAACAATGATAATATGTCATAATAATTTGACGCCTCGATGGCCGAGTGGTAAATCGCTCGACCCGATACCTGAAGGTCCTGGGTTCAATTCCCAGGTCGGGCAAAGTGTGTTTCGGATTTTTCTATGACGGGTTGATTCACCAACCCGCATTTTGGCAAACATGGTGATTAAGCCATTACCATCAATTGTAGCGATGACTTGATTTCAATGGTGGAGGCCTTTGCCCAGCTGTGGGACAGTTTATAGGACAATTATATATAATATATTATATTTTGAGAAAGAAAAAGGAAAAGAATTTGCCATAAGGCTTTTTATTTAATCTTAAACCAATAATAAAAATCTTAATGAAGTCATTAAAATCTAATTGATTGCGTGCGTGCATGACTGTTTCGTTATAGGTACAATGTGGTTGTAAATAAATGATGCAGTGATTTATGGATAAAATAAATAAAGAAGTCTAGAGTTTGATGTGAACACTATCGGTTTGACATTGGCTTTAAATCAGATCTGACTTCTTTTGACTGATTTCAATCTGTATATGATTCTTATTCCGTTCCCTGAGAAGCTTTATTTATAAGCTCATAATGTTCTGTGAAATTTTGATTAAAATACTTATTTAAGTATTACTAGCAACCCGCTCGCGACTTCGTCCGCTTGATGGCAGCGCAGCGCCACCTACCGGGTCCAATTATATGCTTGTTTTATACATATAAACCTTCCTCTTAAATCACTCTATCTATTAAAAAAACCCTCATCGAAATCCATTGCGTAGTTTTAAAGATCTAAGCATACCTACATACATACATAGGGACATACAGACAGCGGGAAAGCGACTTTGTTTTATACTATGTAGTGATAATCTCTAACGTCCACTAAGTTGGTTCTGAACAGGGTGCCAAGTGCGAGTTTCATTCGAATTAAATCACGTTAACGAAAACGAGAATTTGTATGGCAAATTGTAACTCCTCTCGTGTGTCGCCAGGAGGCGCTGCTTCAATGCCATGCCACAAATTTTCGTTTTCGTTTTCGTAATCGAATGAATACGGATAGTAAACAAAACTCACATCACATCATCGTACCCAAAACTGCCCAGAAGGTAAGCTTAATACGAAACGGAATTTCGCAACAGCACTGTGCTCGGACTGTTCCGAGCACAGAAATAGTTCTAAAGTTCCGAGCTGTTCCAAGATCCGTGTCCGTGCAAGGGATCTTATGTGTGCGTTGCTCAAGCGCTTGTGTATGAAGCCTTCTGTAGTCTCTTTATTTTGTGACGTAGCTCCAAGTTTCCCGCTACCCATAAACCTGGTAACGCTAATATTGGGTCCTTCCTTACCCATAGGTAAGAAATTGACGTTTTTTCTTCAAAAAAAACTTCGAAAAGTCAATACCGGCTGTTAATATTATTATACACCTTTAATTAGGACTATGTTACTTATACTTCAGTAATAACAATGATTATTCATTTTGTCTTTATCGCCCAATATTTTTTTTAAATTGACGTCTTTTTTGGTCGCGGAATTGACCTTTTGTTTCATTGTAGCTTTGAAGGGTCTTGATTTTTTTCCTTTTTAATGTCTGCTGTATTTAGCTAGTGAAACAAACACACTACTCTACAATTTTTATAGTGTTAACATAAATACTTAGATATAATTTTATAAAAAATCTCCATTCAAATTCATAAGTAAGGACCTAATAATTAGTTTATAAGAATGTTTAATTACAAACACTTTAAACACGAACGAAATGTGAACACTGAAAAAATTTGCGAAAAGGATTTCTAAGTTTAATTTACTTTACCTGTAATACCTACGTAAATGGATACTGAAACTGGAAAAGGAACTCATTCAAATATAATGCGGTGTTTATGGGTACTTTTGATTTTCATAGCATGTATTCCGAAAACTCTCAACTACCTACGTCTAGCAGAATTTATTAGATTTATGTTACGATGTCGACCGATGTTCTTGATATTTACCTCCAAATTGGCAGTCCTTATTCTGACATAATTCTCTAATTGTTCTTAGTTATACTATATGTTAAGTAGGCCACGGAGGCCGCCAAAATAGTCAACACATCAATCATGTCAAGATTATCTTAATAATATTATAAATGCGAAACATGAAAGTTTTCCTGTTGTCTGTTCATGCTTCCAACCGGAACAGACTTGGACGATTTGGATGGAATTTGTGTGAGCATATAACCTGGAGGTCACACATAATATGAGTCTCAAAAATTCACCGAGGAAATCATCTCATTTCCTCTAGAATTTGTTCTTCGCAACAGCGTTAAACCGTGAGCGGAAAGGAGTAAAAAAATAAACTCCGAAACAATTTATACTCCTGCAATTAAAATTAACTGCAAAGTCATAATCAGTCGCGAATCGCGATAACCTCTGCGGGCACCGTTACAGATACATGCGTCGCGACGGTTCTCATGCTCTGCGTGTCGTTAAACGTTTCTTTGAGAATTCTGCGTAGAGTTAGACCCAGTTATAATATCGAGTGCCTTACCGCGTATATACGGAATATAACGGCACACAGAATCGGTATCGCGACGGTGCGCGTCGCTGACCCGCCGACACACATCCAAATGCAAACTATCGTTTGCCAGCTATTTGAGCAGTGACACTGCCTCTTTTGTAGGCCAAGAGAGAATCGGCTATATTGTTCATTCGTGTGGAATCGGTAATGACAAAATACCGGTTCCGCTCGAACTTCGTAATGGAAATGTGAATGTACCTAATGAGGCTGTTAATTGATCATTGACATCTCTGTTCCCGTGCGGTTTTGTGCTACAGTGGTACACGTATCGGTTTTATTTAGATACGTCATCTATTTAAGAACAGAATACTACTGTAAGTGCAAATACACACATCAAGAATGTCTAGGGATCAAGTACATTTTAAAGTATCGTTGCGTTAAAGTTAACATTTTAACTTTTTTGATCGTTATTGTTTCTTTTTAGTGAATTTCACGATATGAATAAAATTTTTTTTACATTGTTTAAATATGGAAAATTAACTGTCAATCTGAATTTCTATAAAAGAGCGTAATGGCAATTTTACTAAAGCAGTACAATTTCTGCACTGCAAATGAAAGAAATTGCAACGATATGATGACGATTGACTATTAAAATGAAATAATAATTTATAATGGTAGTTTTGTGTGTGTCCCAAATAATGAATTGATCCCGCAAAAGGCCCATCGGGCTAAAGACTAAACAAACGCTAGTAAATCCGTAGAAAATTTGCAAAAACTCAAAACTTTACACTGTCACTTAGCTAGTTCTTTCTAACTTAAAAGAGATATATTACAATGTTATAATAAACATTGTATTATATCTCATAAAAAGGTGCCTTTGTTTAATGTAAGACACCAAAATATAATTACTGAATTAAAATTAAAATGTAATTGTCCTTACCTCGACGACGAAGTAAAAATCGATGACGAATGGCTATCTATCTTGACATACTCTGGGAAAATGGTTCTATAAAATTACTATGGATCAATAAATATGTATCTTTTAAACAATAACAAAACTCATTTTTATTTTCATCTTATTCAATTACTGAGTTGTGAACATGCCAACTTTCATGTTGGGGCACGCGCACGCATCGCCCGGGGCGGTCCCAACAGAGCCATCACTTCCATTCCGCACCACCAAAATTGAATAAAGAAGGAAATAGCCTAAAATACTCATGTGATATCGTAATATTCACCATCCCCCGAGATCATGCAATAATTTAAAGCAACTTTTTATGTTTTTTGTAAGCATCTTAAGCATGTTTTGTTACGCAACAACAAAGGATGTAGTTTACCGTCTCTACTCTCTAGACACGTATTGCCCCGTTTTGTGTAGAAAGTAGACCATCCCAGCACGGTGACAGTTTTTCTTCTATTATTTATTGGACAACGGTAGTTGCCGAGTACACGCTGCTTGGCATTTCGAGTTTGACGTAAAAGGTTTTTAAAACATTTTACACTGTTCGGTATTTTGTTAGTCGCTACGCCTCTTATCTGGAAGTGGCTTTACTGTACTACATACTTAGTTACAGTCTTATATGGTACACATAGTTTGTAGTTATTTCTCATGTGAACTTATAAGTGTCTCTTAAATATTTTTGAAGTCTACCAGGTTTTGCAACACTTTTCGATAAACATGTATTTTGTTTTGACGTCTATTGGAAAACCTCTTCTTAAACGAGTGAACGTAAACGTAAAGGCAAAATTTAACTTATGTCAAAGTTTTTATTTTTAGGTTTCTGACGTAGCTTGATTTTAAGTCTGCAACCTCATCATTGCAGCCTAAACATGCCTTCTGATGCACGGAGAATTATGAAGAATTAGGTTTGAAGAATAAAAAAAAAAAAAAAAAAAACTTTCCTACACTCGCACCAATTATCTAGCCCAAGAGAAGCTTCGTTATGAAACTCCTTAAATGGTTACTAGACAAAGGATAAACATACTTAAAATACTTAAATACATACTTATTATACATAGCACCCAGACCCGAGCCAATTTAGAAAAACAATAATTTCTAAATTGACCCGACCGGGGATCGAACCCGGGACCTCAGAGATGGCGACACCATGAAAACCGGTGTACAAACCACTCGACCAAGGAGGTTTGGGTGATCTACATATTTTAAAAATTCTAAAATTTGATCTTAATCAAGGCAGAGTCCTGAGACTGTCCCAAATATTAACACTCATCAATCCAAATAATTACCGGTTAATCATGCTATAGATATTACACTGGAAACATTATTCTTCGCATGGCAGCTGCGAAACAAATAAAATTTGTTTAATTCAGACATGAAACTGGGTAAAGTACAGTTGCGAATTGCAATTATTGCTGCCAGACACCACGACTACAAAATGCGTTATAATAATAACAGACTATGAGCTAAATGTTATGAAGAAGTAGGTAGACTATTAACTTCGGGAACAATAACACTAAAAGTTTCAGAGAAAGTCATTGAAGAATTTGAGTTGTGGTGGTGTTTAAAGGTGTTTAAAGAAGATGGAGAAAATAAGCTGGTTAAAAAATTAAGGTATTTAGAATGAAAGCTTGAATATTTTCGAACGAAAGAGAGGCCGATAATAAGCTAAATAGAGCAAAAAAAATTTTTTTTATTTTTTTATTGTGTAATGAGTCAAGGAGATATTTTAACACCAAACTAACTTCCGAAATCTTTTGTTTTTGGAGATAAACAAGTACACTTTTAGACTAATTCAGCAACTTTAAATATTAGTAATGTTCGGTGAACTAGTGATAACACCAACGATCTCAGATCCTGAAGTTCCGGATTAGATAGCCATCGCACGCAGGTACAAATTGTACTCTCTTTACTAGGTGTCAAGGCTTGTTTGAGCTTACCTGGCCTGTATAAATGTCAACAGCATGTGTTCCAAGATATGTTACTCTGACTCACTTAAAGAATTGACCAGAACTATCTAACGATAGAAAGAGACAAAGTGGAGAAAGGGCTTGGCCTTGGCCCTGCTGTAGGAAAGTAATGGCTTATTATAATAGAAGATAAAGATAGCCATTTCTTCAATGCTGACGGATCAATTGCGCTTTCATCTTAAGCGTTTTCGTCACTAATCATCATAGAGATATAGGCCAAGCGCTTCCACGTTGTGCATTAAATTAAAAGAAAAACATAAGTTCAACAGCTTAATCACTATCTCGTGACTTTCTGCCCTTTATCTAACAGCATCCTGGTTCGTGGAATACGTTGACCGTAAAACAATAGTCCTTTCTATCCTACATTCTTACAGCCACGGTAGCGTGCCGCCATTGTTGGTCGTTCTGTTCCGCATTGCCATCACGTAACAAGCACCGCTTTATGTGGCCCCATGTCAATCAAATTACGATTTGCAATTGTTTTGTTGCAACTAACAAGATACATACATGCAGTGAAAGAGACAAAGGTAGTCAATCTGTTCCACAAAAGTGGATTGAGCTCATACAGCTCTGCGGTCATGGAAGTGCGTTGTTAACAGTGTACAGTACATGCTTGTCTTTGCTAACGAGATATGGTAGACCAATACCGGCCACCCGTCTGCCACAAAATAAGTAGAGTGCAGAATGTAAGCTTCATACAAACGCGCTCGAGCAACGCACACATGGACCCTCTCACGGCTGTTGCGAGCAGGGCTTGATACCGGTACCAAAAATACCGGTAAATACCGGTATTTTTCATTACGATACCTCGGTATATCAAGGTCTGCATTACCGGTAGGTACTTGTTAAGAGGTATCGTAATGTAAAATACCGGTATTTACCGTTATTTACCGGTATCAAGCTCTGGCGCCACCCCGGACTCGATTAATATGCTCTTTCGCTTGCACTTATGTAAACGCCTATTTACTCTCGGTATTAGAACACCCACATTATACCGATATCAAATGGTCAATACTGTGTAATCGATACCGGTACCAACTCGAGTATTGGTACTGTATCTATCAAGGTCTGTATTACCGGTATCTGAAAAAACCGGTCAACATAATTTTCCGTTAGATAAATTTATTCATTGAATAATTTTGACATAATGACAGATTCTCCTTAGAAAATATGTCAAAATGACAATATTATTCGTTGGATAAAACTTATCTGAGGATTGAAAAATCGGGCCTTAGTTGAATAATATTATTTCTTGAACTTGACTAAATTAAAATACAAAATGTACGAAACCAAAAAGAAACACTAATTATCTCGTGTTTGTGTTATAGCGTAAAAAGTACCTACACCTTACCTAATAATGGGATTTGCTGAAATAATGCATAATATAGGAAAGACCTTCTCAAGTACCTAATGACATTTTTTTTTATATAATAGGTACCTATCTCGTGCAAACTCTCTTCAAAATCTTTGTGTTTTGTTATTAAATGAATTCTTAAAAGTGACCATCAATAATCTTTGTAGGTAATTACAATCAATGACTTATGATTTTTGAATCTAGAATGTAAATAGTCATTTCATGACTGTTGGATTTGAGGCGAACAATGTATGGGCGCAAAACAATCTCCCTTTGTTTTTATTTATGAATTAAAAAAGTGTTAATAAAATAAAACTCTGCCATTGTTTGAATACTGGCATCATTCAGACATCGTTTGAAAGTCACGAACAAATTAGTCACGCCATTTTTTATGAATCCTCTTTCCCTTTCCCGTGACCGTGGACCCTGCAAAGGGTTCGTAACGAAATGGTAAATCAAATGTAATGTAAAATAAACGCGAAGATCCGCATAATGTTTCATTACAACGACTACAAACCATTAAATAATTATGTAACATGTGTGTTAACTGAATCATTATTAGCATTGACCTATTTACCGGCTTCGCTTCGTGAATAAAATATAAAAGTTTTCTTATTACTTAACTCACCGCTTCTGTGGTGTAGTGGTTAAGCCCACCGGCACCGGTCTCAGACTCAAAGGTCCCGGGGTCGATTCCCAGCGGAACATGTTTGTGTAGTCGGGTTTGGTTGGCGATAGGGCTTGTTTGTCCGCCTGGCTAGCTACCACCATCTTATTTAAATATGTCGCCATAACATCAATCATCATCATCATCATCATCAGCTCATATATATCCCCACTGCTGGGGCACGAGCCTTCCTTATGGATGGATAGAGAGAACAGGCCATAAACCACCACGCGGGCCCAGCGCGGATTGGTGGTTGTTAACGACTGCTAATGCAGCCGGGACCAACGGCTTTACGTGCCTTCCGAAGCACGGAGGAGCTCAAGATGATACATTCTTGGTCACCCATCCGATGACCGGCCTATGTAAAATTTGTTTAACCTTAGCAATCACAGACCGGGCGCGTTAACCACTGCGCCATCGAGCTCCTCATAACATCAATGTTGACAAGCATTGTTGTATTCCGGCAGCTGGAGATGAGATAGCCAGTGCCCCAGTAGTTGAGGATTCCGGGTGAAGTGCGCTTCCACCTTTGGCGATATCATCACCTAACATCAAGTGAGATGAAGGCCACCAAGGTATTAAAAATGATACTTAAAAAAACCACTGCGTCACACACAATAAAAATATTTAGTGAAGCACTAAAACTATTAGTAAGGCTAATTACAGACTCGCCTTCTATACGTTTAACTGTAACGGACACGATAAACTTTCCTTTTACTAATGTAGCAATTCTAATTATTTTTAGTCAATATAACGTTTTATTTTAAATACTGTTTTCTGAATTATTTATTTGGGTTTGTTTCCTGGCGTATAATAGGATATACCTACGAGTATTTGCATTGGTTTCTTGTTCGTCCATGAAGACCAAATCTGTGGTTTAGGTGCTAGATATACAGGGTGTTCGGCAGATCGTTGAACATACAAAAATAGGGGGTAGGTAGGGTCATCTCCTAACCATTCTGGTATTAGAAAAAAATCCTGGTCATAAAAATTCTTTTTATAGGATTTTTTACTTGATTTTTTGAAATTTCGCCATTGTCGTACCTCTAAACCCCTATAACTTTTTATTTTTTATAGCTAGACCCAATTTTTTTTTAATGGAAATCTTAGGGGATGGTAGGTCCTATAAAAATGTATTTATTACAGGTTATTGCTAAAAACAAAGTTGTGGTCTCCCAAACCTAAAATAAAAGTTGCAACAAAATTTAATGCTCAACTTTGAGTTGCATTTAAAAAAAAAGTAAAGGTGATAGAAGGTTTCAGATTTTTTTTAAACATCTCTAAAGTGTAGGCTTTCTAATGGTATGTTATTTGTTTCGATATCATTGTCGTAACCGGAGCTATTTTTTTTATGTAATTGGACGATTTTGACGAAATTCTACTTATGCGATAAACAACCAGTATAACTACACAAACTCCAATTCATATTTTAAACCCGCACCTTTTTTACGTACCTACTCTGAGAACAGAGTACTCAATTTCATTCAAATCGTGTGATGTGAGTGTCGGTGACTTCATCATCATCATCATCATCATCATCATCATCATCATCATCATCATCATCATCATCATCATCATCATCATCATCATCATCAATATCACCATCATCACCATCATTATCATCAGCCTGCACTAATCTACAATGATTTACAATGCTACAACATTTTGATTCAAATAATTTAATTTTTGGACACGCTCTGCAGCCGGTGCTCAAATCAGGATTAAGAAACTAACTAAAACACTGTTAAATATACATTATATTCGCATATACGAGTAATACTACAATAGCCACTTCACAAAAAAACAATTGAAGGTATCATGCATGTCTGGCCTGCCATTCGCGAGTCGTTAATTTTTCTCATCTCAGGAGCGTTCTGTAATTAGTCGCAATGCATCTAATCACACAAAGGCGCCGGCCGCGGCTGTCCTAATGCGTGGTGTATGTAATTAGCGCGAAGGACACGTTCGGGTACACTTTTATGACACACGTATTTTTTTTCCGATTCGGTCTGATCACTCTAAAAACCTGTGACGGTTTTCGCTTCTGACGGCTTGAGGAAAGTTTAAGCTTTTAACCGCCCCCAAAAAAGTTCGGTGACGCTAATAATGCCAGCTGGGGCTATCAGAGTACTATTATTTATTCTGTGCTATCAGGAAACTCTCTTCAAAAAAAATCTTACTTTTTGTGTCGTCTGCTTTTGTTTTTAATTTTTATTGTTTTATTGCTGGTTGTACAGTCATGGGCTTGGGATATCATTGATAGTTATCGTTTACTTTAACACTCGTCAATGTTTTACAGTGAGCTCATCTTGTCTTTCCAAGAGTGTATTATTAGCTCATCATACATCACATAATATATGTCGCGGTTTTATAATATAGCTTCTTACAAAGGAGAACAAGTTTAGCTCTAAATATATTTTCGATTGTGTAGGTACACCGCATATTATAGTGTTTTTTTGTTTGTTGAAGTAGTGCTTATGTCGTGCTCCTATCCTCCTCCTATTAACAAAAAGTGTTGTTACCAAAACATATTTTTTGGGTTTACCTCAAACTAGGCCCAAACTGTATGTACAATTGTATTTAAGTAAGTAATTATTTATTCGGTGCTTCCAATACATAAACAATACAATAGGTTAAGTATGGTAGGTTAGGTTAGGTAGTTAGTGGTCGAGCTCGACCTGAAAAACTTGGTAGTAAGAAAACGGGCTGCAAGTACCCCACACCACACACAGAACTAGTACGTAACTTCCGTCCCCAAAATGACTAGATTTGTTTAGGCTGCAACCAGAGCAGTCACCGGCCTCGTCGGTCCTAATGCGAGTCGTAATTAGCGAGGACAACATGCTCCGGAACTCTTTTATTGCGACTAATGTCCTTCCAACTCTCGGGTCCGCGTAGGGATGGGCACCACGAGCCAAGGAAAAAGTGAAAACAGGGTGATGCGACCCAAAATCCAAAGTAAAAGGGTTTGTTTCCCTTCCTGATATTTAACATAAACGTTTCACAAATTCATTGCGAGTTTTTAGTATACACCCCGATGTTAGGCAAACTCCTCCTACTCTCGTTTACACATATTATGTCAACAGTAGGGCAGACTATTAATCACCGATTAGAATAATTAAAGCGTTTTAATAAATTACTAGTGGTCGCCCAGTGGTCGAAATTCGACCATAAGTTTTATAAAAAGCTGTTTACTAAACAATATTTTATTAAGGCTGCACGGGTTGTATCTTAAGCAATGAAAAATTAAAAAGGATAGAATGTGAGTTTGGATTGGCATTGACAGATTTCGGCCGCCCCTCTTCCATTTTTGAAATTCTTGAAAAATGTATGAATCAATGTTTATTTAATTTAATGTACCTATATGTATTTTTTATGCATAATTTAAAAAAATATTAGCATTCTTTACTCCTTCTGTATATAAACTATAAGTATGCGAATTTTCATACTCCTCCGTCGTAAAAAGGGGTAGGTGGTACCTACAAAGTTTTTGCTTCACGTATTAATAATAAATTACATTGGTTCCAATTACACTTATACTTTCATCATCATCATCTCAGCCAAAAGACGTCCACTGCTGGACAAAGGCCTCCTCCTCCTCCCTCCTCCTCTCTCCCTCCTTACACTTATACTTTACTTTCTACATAATAAAATATAGTTTTATAATATAAAGAAACTGCCACCTGCAAGAGAAATTCGGTACTGTCTAAAAATATTTATTGCGTGCAACCGGGGACTGAATTAAAGTGGCTTAAAGCACTCTAGGACGCTCCCAACTAAAAAATCAATCAATGAAGTGCATAAAAATTAATTCGATCCGTTGCTCTGAAGGTAGGACAAGAAAACAAGCACACATTCTGTGATAAGTATTAGTTATTAGGCTGTGTACATATTCACTCCGTTCGAATTCACCACAAATAAAAAAACAAGATTTAAAGATTTTTTTTCATTTTTTAAACAAGCATTAAAGATTGTAGATACGACTGAACTTTGATCCCAACGCATTGTTGATTCTATATCACTTGTTACTTTTTATACGTATCCTTTCATGAAACCCTCCCCTACCGACCCCAAAGGTCTGACCGACGGAATTGCTTAAATACAAAAATAACAGTCTCAGCCCATCACTACAACAGACTTCGGCCTCATAAAAATGTTAATTTGACGGCGGGCGACATTTCTCCGACACACATTGCTGTGTTACTCATCGCAACATTGTTACCCTCTGTATATCACCATCACCACTCATGTTGACTGCTTGTGAAATTATTAATATCTTTACATACCAGTTAGCATGAAGCTACAACTTTCTAGCATGCTCCACGGACAATGACACGAACTCTATGTAGTTGATCACGAAGGTTTTCCACACAAAATTGATTTATTTACTTGGCTTAGTGATCTCAAGTTGTGCATTGCGGATAACTACAAAATGTACTAATCTATACCAATTAATTGGCAAGTTACGTGAACCATCGGCCGATCAGGGCGCCCGGTAGTCCGGCAGTAAGTCGTTAATGCTAATTGGAAGGATATCTTGTAATGAGTATCATCCGCCCCTGACCGCAATGTTATTCCCTTCATTGTCCACTGACCTGCGTTCTCGATCAGTGTCAACGAACCCGCTCAGCTATGTTTTAAGGAAGCCAAATAACTCCTAAATCTTTTCACGAATACAATAATCTGTCTTATTTGATTGTACGTTTACACGAAACGTACCTACCTATAATAAATGTTTTTGACGGCGCTCATTCACGTCTCCTAATTCGCGTTTGTCAGTCAGCAGGGCTTTTGTAATCAAAATTCTGTGCCAAGCCAAATCATATTCAGCGGCGATACGAAATTTCGTTTCACTGCTTTTTTGTCCTAATTCGTGGGATGTTTTCGTTAATTGATGTAACAGTGATATTTGGGTGTGCTTGGGCTTATAAATAGGCTTGGAGTGATCCATCACAGCCGTCACCGTAGGGGTCGTTTGACGCCACTAATGGTGGTAATCTGAGCCGAGGTGTGGTGGATCGTTCATTCATAATCGTGTCGGTATGTATCGCAGATTCGCAGCATCGCGTCGCCGGGTTACGTTATCGCATCGCTGATTAAACGAACGAAACGCGACTTCACGTGTTGACTCGCAGATTGTTTTTGATATCGCCATTTCGAGGTCGCTGCATTTGTTTGCTATGTTGATTACTTTTTTTATATTTAGCGCTGCATATGACTCCACTCCACCTGATGTTAGGTGGAAATGGAGTCCAGACGAGAAGACAACTATTATTAATAGCGAGTTGTTTTTATGAAAAAAGATTCTTGAATTTCTTGATGCTAATACACAGCACACGGGGAGATTTGGTCATAACAACCCCATGTTGGTCAATGCAAGTCGGTACGAACCTACTGCCACGCCATGATTATAGCCTTTTTCATAGACTTTTCATGGAGTGTTTGCTATTGTTTTATGAACTAAAATACTTATCATACATATACTCATCACTTACCACCAGGTGAGATAGGAGTCAAATGCAAGCTTATCTAATTAATTACCTATATAAAAAAAAATATACAATCAGTTGCAAACAGTTCCTTTAATAAATTTTAATTAAAATCAACTGTTTAACATTTTTGAACACACAAAAAATACAGATACTAGACTGTAGACAATGTAGGTAGGTACTTGCTCAAGGTATATTGGCTAGTAACGAAAAATTTATCTTTATGTTTAAAAAAAGAAATGATTCAACTATTTCAAAAAAGGTAATTGTTCTCAGGTTGAACATATTGCTGACGAATATTTAAGCTATTGTTAAGGTAAAATTGTATTTCCAAGTGTTAAACTGTCGGCTTAAATTAGTACAATTACTTGATTGCCAAATAATAATACCCGAGAGAGGTTGTTGTTAGTACTATCGAGATTTGCGACGAGTGCGGTAATGTTTTACCGAGATCCGAGCGTACTTTATTCCAAGACTGAAATGCGGGTTTAAGGCGCTTAGCAGTGGTGCGGGGTGCAGTGCTCCCGCCTTATCTGGCTCGTTTGTCCTGCGGGAAGCTCTTTAGCCCGATACGACCCGGCGAGCCGCCTTCAACGGCCCCAAATGTCAAGTTTACGAGCATATTCACTCGTCTGATACGAGCAGAACGTTACGAACACTGTACGCTGAAATATTCATGCATTCATTCCGCGTTAGTGGTACCCATTCGGCTAGGGATCAACGCTCTGAAGGTCGTTGCGCTTCAACTGCCGATTTCTGCATATTTTACAGATAACACCATTTTCCCAATGGAAAAATGAGCATTCATGTTCATTAGTTGTGTTGTAACATTACACACTTAACTTTGTGCGGTCCGTAGCCGGGAGTCAATACAAATGTCATTTAGCTTAATAAACTTGTTAGTTACACTAAATACGACATAACTTTTATGGGCCCGTTTGTTGGAACACAATTAAAAATTGAGGTTACGTTTCACTTTTATTTTCATTTACATCACGTTACGCTTGTTGCACTTTTAATTGCAACATTAATTACTCAATCATTTAGGTTATTGTAATGTTTGTAAAGAAGATTATATTATATTATCATCATCATCATCATCATCATCATCATCATCATCATCATCATCATCATCATCATCATCATCATCATCATCTCAGCCAAAAGACGTCCACTGCTGGACAAAGGCCTCCCCCAAGGATATTATGAGGGGTAATTGCCGTAATCGCCACGCTTGGCAGGCGGGTTGGCGATCGCAGTAGGTTGAAGGTAACCTCAGGGAGATGCTGCTGCCCATCCTCTGGAATAGTCCCTTAGTCGGCTTTTACGACACCCACGGGAAGAGATGGGGTGGTGCAATTCTTTAACCCCGGCACCACACAGGGGATATATTATCATAGTCGTTGTCAAACTTATATTTTTTTAGGTAGGTACATGCTAAAAGTATACTTTCAAGATATTGTACAAAAAAGTTGTGATAATGTTCCAGCAGCTGAACATAGCATATCGTTTAGTCTAGAGCTTATTAGAATATTAAATATTTTAATGTAAAAGTTAAGTTAGTGAACTAAACCGCCAACCGCTAACCGTCTCTGTGGTCTAGTGGCTAAGACCACCGGTGTAGGCCCAGAGGTCCCGGGTTCGATTCCCGGCAATGGGTACATGTTTGTGTACTCGGTTTGGTTGGTGGTAGGGCTTGTTAGTCCGCCTGGCTAGCTACCACCATCTTATGTCGCCATAACATCAATGTTTTTAGCATTGTTGTGTTCCGGCAGCTAGTGATAAGATAGCCAGTGCCTAACTAGTTGAGGTTCCCGGGTGAAGTGCGCTTCTATCATTGGGCTTATCATCACTTTACATCAGGTGAGATTAATCTCACTGAATCGCACTGTGCTTACCCGTAAAATATTAAAAAAAAAACTAAAACGTTAAGTAATAATGGTAAAAACCTTGAAATCTCATTAAAAGTTCAGAGTGCAGATAATTTTTTTGCAGCAAAATTTCTGAATATTTAAATACCTTTTAGGTATATTACATTTAGTTTTTATTAGTCCTTCCACATTTCATACAACCGTATTTTTCTGTCATTCATAAATCGAGAAGGTGGGTATTCTCGATTCAAGTAAATTTAAACTAAATTGTCCAATATATGTTGTCAACAACAATAATTAATTCTAGAACATTAAAACGTATAAATGAAATCACGTAACGTTACGTTAACGTGTATATTTGATCTAAGCATGAATTGATGTAACCTAAAAAGTTATTGATAAACACGCAATTAACGAAACAAAATAGTGACGTCATAGTTTCTATTCCCATACAATTTCTATTGAAAAAAATAGTTTTGACAATTGGTAAAAAAAATCTCTATTGACTAACCACTCGACTAACCCTATTAGGTAGATGAAGTCCACCCGTATGAGACGTCTTGTTAAATAAAATTGGTCGCATGTGGACTATTTGGAAACCTTCGTGGGCTTATGTTTTTAACTGTTGATTATAATATAACCGTAACAACTAATTATATTAAAGAAACTGACTTTATAGCAACAAGGTGATGAATCGGTGACTCTCTCCATCTCAGTGTTATGCTAGAGAAATGTAAATATTATCCGCATGTTCTATTGAATAGCTAAATGTTTATTACTATTGTGGTAATTGAACATAAGTTCAATTACGACAATACGTAACGTTACGTAATTATTGCGTAATATAAAATACGCAATAATTACGTATAAGTACTAATAATAATAATAATATAATAATAATAAAGTATTTTATTACCATACACGTAAGTGATTACACACATTACATTACAAGTAGCAGCACAAGTCATTATGAGACAATAAGTCTCATAATGACTGGTACGCTTACAGATAAGAGAAACGTCAGCAAGCGTTATAACTTTGCAAAGTAGGTAGGTACTGTGACGATCTCAACTTTTGATCAATTAAAGGATAATTAGACCAATAATAATAATTAACTCATCCTGGTAACGGCACCATTGTGACGATCTCAAGTCGGGACCACAAGGATATTTGAGTTTAGGAAAACAAAGATAGTCTTTGTTATTGGCATGTGAAGTCTAGGGTAGGACCATTCTACGTTGTGTAATTTTTTTATAAATAAGTAACTCAAGATCTTTATTAGGCAGACAAACTCTAGTTTATATTGTTCATTTACTAAATAATTAATTACAGGGGTAATGCCGGAATTTGGCAATTTATTTGAGTCCTCGGGTGTGAGCACAACTCAGTTTCTAATAGGAGAGTAATGAATTTAAACTAAGCGCCCCCTCCTGACCTCCCTTGGACGCACCTATCCTGCTGCCTCTAGGTCAAACACCCGACCAGGCCCACAGGACCCAAACAAACCTGGCCCTAATCTAATTCTATCTCTCAAACCATCATCATGAAGTTAGACATTTAACGCGAAAGGAAAGAACGATAACAAAAGACTTTGAATATCTTTTACTTAGTAACCTCATTTATACAGAGTGGTGCCAGCGTGACCCTGTAGAGTCCCGCCCCGTCTGCCCCGAAAGACGACAACACAGCATCCAGAAATATAGTGGCTGATGCGATGAAAGGTCCACATATATAATTCTGGAGCTCTCCTGGAGATGAACTAACAAAGCAAAAGATAAACAAATAAAATAATATAAAGGGGACATTACAAACATTCATCTTTTCATACTTTTCCTATTTCTAATCCTATGAAAGAACGCGAGAGGCTTTTGAGGAATGAAATGAACACTGTATGGTTGGTTCGAACAGCGGGTAATCTACCAGCATGTGTCGGGGCTCTACCATTGAGCTATTGCCTTGCTTGAAGCAAGCCAAAGGGGAATCGAACCACCTATCACCGCGCACTACCCAGTAGACCCCACTGACGTGCATTTGTGCCTACACGGATTCAACCATACCTGAGCCCATAGGTCTCTAAGCCTCGGAAGTTGTCAGTATAAATTGTTAAATGGAATTGTGATTATGAAAACTTATACTGTTTACATACTTCCTTTCGAAAATAATTACTCTTTGAATTATTAAGTTGTAATATTCTCAAACAAGATAAATCCCTAAATTTGTATTAATAAGATTTCTAATTTCTGTTGGATTTACGCGAGCTGTTTGGTGATTACGTTTATTAGATAGATTTGGGTTTGTAGATTGTAACCTAATCACCAAAAGCATTATTTCATCATTAAATGGTAAACGGAAGTGAAGAAAATAACGTCAGATTTATGAAATGAATTCGACTGACTAATTATGTAATTAAAATATTTCTTTAAGAAAGTATAATGTAATATATTAATCTAGTTAGAGTTTAAATTAAAAGAATAATCAGAGTAAAGGTAAAAGGTTCAATATGATTGAATAGTTAGGTTTCTAAACTACGTTATTTGAATTTCAAGAGATTAAAAGAAAAGAATAAATCTTAGAATAATATTAAAGAAAGATTTCAAATTAAAAGTATTACTTTTGTTTAGCAAGAAAAGAATTTAAACTACTGTTTGAATTTACATAATTAAAATAATTTATTTATTATTTGTAAGGTTTGAATTTGAAATAGTTATAATATCAATTATAATTGTTTAACTCACAGTTGTTCAATTCCAAAATTTTAGAACTCCTCACTCTTCAGCTACCACCACTTGAGTGATCAAAACCTATCAATTTTGTTTTGTTTATTTATTTTTTATTCTAATGTCAAATAATATTCAAAAGAAACATTATGACTTTATTTTAAAATAGTTGAATGTTGACATTAAACTTCAAATCTCCTTTTTTTATATTCAAGAAATGTCATAATTTTTATAATAAAATGTCTATATCTTTATTATTAATAATTGAGATAAATGAGATATGACCGTCCTTTAAATAGAGCGATAATCATTACACTTACCTAGATTGATGTTTGAAAGTTAACAAATATTGAGAAATCCTCCCAATAAATGTAACTCCAAAGTCACCTTGGTTATAAATAATAAAATTGTACCGATTAATCCTGACTCATGTTTACACCAGTCTCCAGACGTCAGCAACCCCGAAGTCTCCTGCTCGTAGAGTCGTTGATGAATAGCAGACCTTGTCACTCAGCAAACCCGTAGCACACATAAAGTTCCATGTAGACTCGAAGAGTGTGTCCCGTACAAAATAAAGTGATTAAGATTTGTTCAAGGTTCGGGTATTAAAGTTGTTAAAGGAAAAGGTCAACCCGAATAGAAAGTATTTATCATTAGTTTATTATTTGTAAATCAAATGAATATTATTGTTCTTACCATGTAATCCTTTATTATTTATTGTTCCTTGGAATTAGATTTTATTTAAATTGGTCTCCAATCATTTCATTTGATCAACTGAACCAAACATTCAGAATTTGTATTAGTTTGTTCTCCTCCATTTATCTATCATTGACATTAGCAAAGGGTCATTAAACTCAACCTGAAATACTTAATAAACTCTAAAATTAACTACTAAATAATAAATAATAAATAAAAAAGGCTTTAGGACCCTTCAGTGGTCCATTAATCCATAAAAAGGCACTTATAGAGCCTTAACAGGGCCTACAATCCTCCATCCAACAAACATGTTCTATTTCTATTCACGTGTTGCTTTAAGATGGCTGTTATAACTCTTATCCAGTTCTCACGTAATTTTATCACTTTCCTCCTCCATAATTTATCTTTGACTACCTCAAAATCATATTTTTCTGACAGACTTTCAAAATTCATTTTCTCTATTTCTTTTAAATATCTCATTTAATGTAAAGAGGTTTAACTAATAGAATTCCAAAATATAATGAGATTTTTACCAAGCAGTATTAAACTCTTTTCTATATTAACAATTAAGTAAATATAATTTATTAGAGAATACGAATTAAATTAATAATGTGTTTTCATACAATTTAGTATAAATAATAGAAAGGCTATCAAACTTCAGTTCGTTACAATCGCCCCTGTATAATTGAAAACCGTAGATGAGTCTGAAACGGTGATTATGAACCTAACATGACGAAGTGAAGGTTAGAGATTATACACCTTTAAAATAAACAAATTTGTCCAAACATCTTTAATTAGAATTAAATATTTAAGTTAAATAATCTCCTCCCTAAGAATGACTAATAATCTAATTAATAAGTTACAATTAAATTATAAAATTCAATTCTACTAATTCGCTCAAATTATGAATAAGTAATTAAATTAACAAACAGTTAACCTGTACACTAATTTAGACATTCCTTAATTTTGAAAATATATTAATTAATTAAATATTAAGCATAAAATTACGCCCCAATAGACCAACAATCTTCCCTTTCTCCTTAGGTAGATAACTAAAACATAAAATTATCCAACTCTTGGATCTCTAGCACTGAAGAGAAGTTCAAAATGTCTGTACAGTCTCTCTCCCCTTTCGTGTAATGTTATGAGAATTCTCCAAAGCTTAAAGTTCTCTCTATCTAAAACTTCATTAATATATTGAGCTATTTTGACCATCCCTGGTCCCACATCATCCCAACCTTTAATCAGCTGTTCTCTTGTTAAATTTAGAGGGTATGAATTTTTTTTTTCATAAATCTTATTTTGAAATCAAGAACAACCCATTCCTTTCTTATTTGTTGTTCTAAATCCCATCCTTGTTGTTCCTTTAATTTTCTTAAAACTGCCATACTCTTTGACAATACCCTGATAACAATGAATAAAATTCTTTCTTAATTTTCAGTCAAAATACTTAGCTAAATTTACAGTATTGAATAATCCACGAACTAATGTGGTATTAGGTCTTGTCAATAAATATACATTTTTAAAAGGACTCCCCGCAACGATAAATGGTCCCTCAAAAGTACGTTCAAATTTTCTACATCTTGTTGAATCTGTTCCCACTTTATTCAACCTCCGTACCTTAACCTGTTCTCCTATCTGAAACTCAGTTAGCTTATGGGAACGATTGAATTTACTTTGACGTATATTCGCAAATCTTCTAAGATTTTCTCGCGCTTGATCCCTTAGTAAACCTAAACCTCTCCGACATAGTTTTGGTATTGAATTATCAAATGTGGTTTTAGGCCCTTTTCCAAACATCAACTCCATAGGTGTAAAACCTGTACTTAAATGTATTGAATTATTATAAAGTTCTTCTATTTTAGGTAATAAAGAATCCCAATCTTGGTGATTTAATCCGCAATACAATCTAAAATATTTTCCCAACTCTCGATTTACTCGTTCTACTGTATTAGGCCTAGGATTTCGAATAGTTGTGTATAAAGGTTTAACCTCTAATTTACCTAACTCCTCTTTCCATAATTTAGAAATAAATTGTTTACCGTTATCTGTCATTATTGTTTTCGGTTTTAAAATATTAACAAACTCCATAAATTTTTCTAAGACTGCCTGTGAAGTAATTGAATTTAAAGCAAATAATTTTAGAAATTTTGTAAACGTGTCTTGTATAATAAATATATGGTCAGCTCCTGACCTTCCTTTAATAATAGGGCCATATAGATCAGCCATTACCATATCCCCTGGATCTTGTGTAACAATAGATTGACATTCTCCCACAAATTTAACATTATCTGATTTTGATAATTGACATTCTGGACATCTTTTGATTATTGATTTTACAATGACCCTCATTTTTACCCAGAAAAACCTTTTCTTTAAATACAAAACAGTTTTATAGACCCCCGAATGACCCATTTCTAAGTGTAACTGTTTCACTACTTCCTCACATAAACTTTTAGGTAAAAAGAGTACCCAACTTGATTCTAGTGGATTGCTTCGATTAAATTTTACTATTCCTTGTTCAATTTTACATCTTTGAACTAATCTTCCCATTCTTCCCACTAAATTTGTTGTACCAAGTAATGCACCTTTAATTTCTCTAATAACTTGATCCTCATTTTGTAAATTCTCTAAACACCCCAATCTAGCCAATAGATTTGAATTAGGTTTAATTCCCATATATAAGATCTCTGGTAATCGCACCTTATTTTCTTGAATACATCCATCACTTGGATATCGTGATAAAATATCAACCCCTTGATTGTCAACCCCTCTAACATGTTCTACTTTATATTTAAAATAGGATTTTCCATTTAATGTGAACCCTGTATATTTTCTACTTTCTAGCGTAATAGGTATCTGAAAATACGCGTTATTTAAATCTAAAACTGTAATATATTTAACCCCATGAAAAGCATTAAGTACATCTATTTGAAAAGGTGGAGCCTCAGATTCAGCCACCATATACTTATTAATTTCTCTTGCATCTAATAAAACTCTAACTGAACCATCTGGCTTAAGTGTGAATGTAAGAGGACTACTATACGGTGTAGAAGCCCGTGAAATTATACCAAGAGACTCCATCTCATCAAGTTTTTCTTCTACTTTACGTCTGTAATTATAAGGAACAGGATAAGATCGACGTATCTCTGGAACATGAGGTTCCATAACAATTTCATGAGTGTAACAATTTGCTCTTCCTAAGGTGGTAGTAAACACCTTTCCATGTCTCTCTATAATACGATTTAATTCTGAAACCTGCTCAGCAGTAAGTTCCATACCAATTTTAATCTGACTAATCATAGATTCGGATTCCTTATTAACTTTATCCTTTTCTGTAATAATTACATTAGACTCTAATGTACAGACCTTCTCCTTAATAAGAGGTATCTTTATGTTTTTGCCCAAATTTTTAATTGTGAGCATTTTCACATCTTGTCCCAACTTAAGAGTTGCCTCATATGAGATCAGCCAATCTAATCCCAATATGACTGGTCTAACTAAACGAGGAACCACCAAGAAATTTCCATTTAGAATATTTTCACCCACCTTTAAGGTCAAATTAATTACTTGATGAACCCTTAAACTTCGTTGTCCTACCGCTCCACGTATATGAATAGGTTTAATGGGTAACAAAGGAACATGATTTACAGACTTTGCAATTATCTGATTAAATAAATCTTCCGAAACGCAAGTAATTTCACTACCAGTATCAATAAGACAACAAACAAGTAACCCTTCAATATTAATTTCGATCTCTGCCTTAGTAAAATTTGTTTGTTCTAACTCATCTTCGCAAAAATCATCAAATAAAGATCCTACTAACGTCAATGTCTTTGGCATTTGATTATTCCAAAAATTACCTTCGCCCCCATTTAACTTAAATTCGTTTTGCTCAACTGATTTTACCTTAATGACATCATCTTTAAATCCTATTCCGAAAAATCTACCAGCTTTAGTTCGTCTAGCCAAGGAGACAGGGAAGAGTCTACCGTGCGCATCTTTCCCTAATCCTTTTCCTGGTATCCAACCCATCTTGATCATCATTCGCACGCCTGGTATAAAACGTAGCCCTCTATATTCTTCAACTAAAGTAGGGGCATCTTCTTTAGTTGCCTCTAGTTTAAATTCTGTACTTCTCCTTCTTCTCCAAATGTCAGTGATTTAGGTTCTGTCTCCAAACAATTCACCTCCTTTCCAATCTTACGACGTTTTGCTGAGATTGCATATTCTCTTCCATGAGACTTAGATTTCCCCTCTTTAGATGACATATACGAACCAGTTTCGGACATGGTAGCGCCAATCTGATCTTCTATTGAGTCAAATTTCCTTAAAAGTTCAGCTGCCTCAATAATGGTATTTCCTTTTCGTAAAACCCACATATACTGGATATTTTTAGGGAAGTGTCGCATTAAATCATTGACTAGTTGTCCTTCTGGAGGTGGATTGGTCAACATCTTTGCTTGTCCCATAAAAACAAGGAAATGATCTAACATGGATTTTGTAATAGACGAATCCCAGTGTTCCGAAATTATCCTTCTTCGTAACACACTCTGCTCTGTCTCACTCCAATATGTCTGAAGAAAATCTTGTTTAAAATCCGAGAGTGTATTCCAACGTTGACGAAAAACACGAGCCCAATTTCTGACTTCTCCTTCTAAACAAGCCACAACATGATCTATGACATGTTCTTTAGATGAAAGTCTCCTTAAATAAACTTCTAGATCTTCAAGGAATGTAACAGGATGCATGTCTGTCTTTCCAGGGTACTTGGGACGATCTGTTTTATAATCCATAACAGCATATTGAATAGAAGCTTAAAATTTTAATTAAAATAAAACACCTTATAAAATTGTAAAATAAAATAAATTAATCTAAATAAATACTCAAGTGTATGACATTGACTTACTTGTTTCTTTAAAACAAATCCGAAAGTGGAAAGAAAAGTCTTTGAATAAAATGGACTTAAGATTAGCATAAATAAAACAAATAAGAAATCCTTTATTAAATTAACATAGTTTTATAGTGTTTATATATACATGATAATTTGTATAACTTAGTTATGTATAATTTAGTATTGCTCGAAACCAAGAGTCATTTATAAACACAACCCTTGCTCACGAATAAATATCTTTAATAAAACTTTAGTTTTTTTTTTTATAGTACTTGAAATAATAGTATTCAAAACTAAAACCCTTATTTCAGTACTAAAAGTTTTGTTTTCAAAATCCAAATAAGAATTTTAATCAAACAAAACTCTTATTTAAAATTTTCTTTAGAATAGAATAATTACCAATTTATTAAAATATTGAGAAAGAAATAAACCAAATTTATTTATTTAACATCCGTTCACACTAAACTAACAGAATACTAACAAGCGTAGGGAAGTAAGGAGGGCGCGTAAAACTAGATCAAACTAAATTAGAAAAGTAATAGAACAAAATAATCAGAGTCCGTCATTTTTTCATTGGCCTAAAGATCCTGGTCACGGCACCATTGTGACGATCTCAAGTGGCCAAAGATTTTTAGACCAAAATTAATGTATATCAGGCATCCTGGTCACGGCACCATTGTGACGATCTCAACTTTTGATCAATTAAAGGATAATTAGACCAATAATAATAATTAACTCATCCTGGTAACGGCACCATTGTGACGATCTCAAGTCGGGACCACAAGGATATTTGAGTTTAGGAAAACAAAGATAGTCTTTGTTATTGGCATGTGAAGTCTAGGGTAGGACCATTCTACGTTGTGTAATTTTTTTATAAATAAGTAACTCAAGATCTTTATTAGGCAGACAAACTCTAGTTTATATTGTTCATTTACTAAATAATTAATTACAGGGGTAATGCCGGAATTTGGCAATTTATTTGAGTCCTCGGGTGTGAGCACAACTCAGTTTCTAATAGGAGAGTAATGAATTTAAACTAAGCGCCCCCTCCTGACCTCCCTTGGACGCACCTATCCTGCTGCCTCTAGGTCAAACACCCGACCAGGCCCACAGGACCCAAACAAACCTGGCCCTAATCTAATTCTATCTCTCAAACCATCATCATGAAGTTAGACATTTAACGCGAAAGGAAAGAACGATAACAAAAGACTTTGAATATCTTTTACTTAGTAACCTCATTTATACAGAGTGGTGCCAGCGTGACCCTGTAGAGTCCCGCCCCGTCTGCCCCGAAAGACGACAACACAGCATCCAGAAATATAGTGGCTGATGCGATGAAAGGTCCACATATATAATTCTGGAGCTCTCCTGGAGATGAACTAACAAAGCAAAAGATAAACAAATAAAATAATATAAAGGGGACATTACAAACATTCATCTTTTCATACTTTTCCTATTTCTAATCCTATGAAAGAACGCGAGAGGCTTTTGAGGAATGAAATGAACACTGTATGGTTGGTTCGAACAGCGGGTAATCTACCAGCATGTGTCGGGGCTCTACCATTGAGCTATTGCCTTGCTTGAAGCAAGCCAAAGGGGAATCGAACCACCTATCACCGCGCACTACCCAGTAGACCCCACTGACGTGCATTTGTGCCTACACGGATTCAACCATACCTGAGCCCATAGGTCTCTAAGCCTCGGAAGTTGTCAGTATAAATTGTTAAATGGAATTGTGATTATGAAAACTTATACTGTTTACATACTTCCTTTCGAAAATAATTACTCTTTGAATTATTAAGTTGTAATATTCTCAAACAAGATAAATCCCTAAATTTGTATTAATAAGATTTCTAATTTCTGTTGGATTTACGCGAGCTGTTTGGTGATTACGTTTATTAGATAGATTTGGGTTTGTAGATTGTAACCTAATCACCAAAAGCATTATTTCATCATTAAATGGTAAACGGAAGTGAAGAAAATAACGTCAGATTTATGAAATGAATTCGACTGACTAATTATGTAATTAAAATATTTCTTTAAGAAAGTATAATGTAATATATTAATCTAGTTAGAGTTTAAATTAAAAGAATAATCAGAGTAAAGGTAAAAGGTTCAATATGATTGAATAGTTAGGTTTCTAAACTACGTTATTTGAATTTCAAGAGATTAAAAGAAAAGAATAAATCTTAGAATAATATTAAAGAAAGATTTCAAATTAAAAGTATTACTTTTGTTTAGCAAGAAAAGAATTTAAACTACTGTTTGAATTTACATAATTAAAATAATTTATTTATTATTTGTAAGGTTTGAATTTGAAATAGTTATAATATCAATTATAATTGTTTAACTCACAGTTGTTCAATTCCAAAATTTTAGAACTCCTCACTCTTCAGCTACCACCACTTGAGTGATCAAAACCTATCAATTTTGTTTTGTTTATTTATTTTTTATTCTAATGTCAAATAATATTCAAAAGAAACATTATGACTTTATTTTAAAATAGTTGAATGTTGACATTAAACTTCAAATCTCCTTTTTTTATATTCAAGAAATGTCATAATTTTTATAATAAAATGTCTATATCTTTATTATTAATAATTGAGATAAATGAGATATGACCGTCCTTTAAATAGAGCGATAATCATTACACTTACCTAGATTGATGTTTGAAAGTTAACAAATATTGAGAAATCCTCCCAATAAATGTAACTCCAAAGTCACCTTGGTTATAAATAATAAAATTGTACCGATTAATCCTGACTCATGTTTACACCAGTCTCCAGACGTCAGCAACCCCGAAGTCTCCTGCTCGTAGAGTCGTTGATGAATAGCAGACCTTGTCACTCAGCAAACCCGTAGCACACATAAAGTTCCATGTAGACTCGAAGAGTGTGTCCCGTACAAAATAAAGTGATTAAGATTTGTTCAAGGTTCGGGTATTAAAGTTGTTAAAGGAAAAGGTCAACCCGAATAGAAAGTATTTATCATTAGTTTATTATTTGTAAATCAAATGAATATTATTGTTCTTACCATGTAATCCTTTATTATTTATTGTTCCTTGGAATTAGATTTTATTTAAATTGGTCTCCAATCATTTCATTTGATCAACTGAACCAAACATTCAGAATTTGTATTAGTTTGTTCTCCTCCATTTATCTATCATTGACATTAGCAAAGGGTCATTAAACTCAACCTGAAATACTTAATAAACTCTAAAATTAACTACTAAATAATAAATAATAAATAAAAAAGGCTTTAGGACCCTTCAGTGGTCCATTAATCCATAAAAAGGCACTTATAGAGCCTTAACAGGGCCTACAATCCTCCATCCAACAAACATGTTCTATTTCTATTCACGTGTTGCTTTAAGATGGCTGTTATAACTCTTATCCAGTTCTCACGTAATTTTATCACTTTCCTCCTCCATAATTTATCTTTGACTACCTCAAAATCATATTTTTCTGACAGACTTTCAAAATTCATTTTCTCTATTTCTTTTAAATATCTCATTTAATGTAAAGAGGTTTAACTAATAGAATTCCAAAATATAATGAGATTTTTACCAAGCAGTATTAAACTCTTTTCTATATTAACAATTAAGTAAATATAATTTATTAGAGAATACGAATTAAATTAATAATGTGTTTTCATACAATTTAGTATAAATAATAGAAAGGCTATCAAACTTCAGTTCGTTACAGTACTTAATTCATCTAATTCCCTTCCTTTTGTTTCAGGTAAGCCACTAAATAAAAACCCGCACGTGACATTGCCAAGTAAACCTGCGACTGGCTTTAAAAACCGGCATAATGAGCTTGGGAAGGATGAACAATAAGTTATTATTTACCTTAGACAATTATAGATCTCATTATTACTAAACCAATAGTTTTTATTTCATTTTGATACGATAAGTTTACAAAGTTTGGTACTTATTGATTTGGTTAAAATAGTAATCGTCTCGCTCAAAACAATACAAATTAAATTAATTATTTTTATAGTACAAACAAACTTCGATTACGTTTATGAAAACGACAATTTGTATAACAACATTTTTGCTCTCCTCGTATGGCACCAGGATGCCTAGAGCGAGATTTATTTGCCATACTGGGTACCACATTATAACGTTGGGTATAACGTTAACGAAAACCAGAATTTGAATCGTTTTTTTAACTTTTTTCTTTTTCTACTAGGTTTTTTTTTTGATTAAATTTTCATCGCATTGCACAGCTTCTAGCACAAATAAAGATGATATTTGGTGTAGTGATCAATGTATTACTACACCGATGAACATCATACACACGACTTTAAAGTTTATACTGACACCCCCCACCAACCGTTAGGTTATAAAGTAGGTGTCAGACAACCTTGCGCAAGCACAAGGGACCATCTGCGTCAGGTCATAACGCCAGATCAGGAAGCCGAAGCGCATTCTTCATCCGGAACTCTTAAGACTAGTGTCTCGAGCGAGTTGCCCCGCGTGGACACGTATAGTCCACTACCTAATATCCAGATAGGTTACCGGAGCTGTAAGCTCGCTCACTTCTCGTTGCACTAAGAGTACAACTCGCAGTTTCCACTGCTCGGGTCGTCAACTCTAAAGTCGACTACCTCTTTGGTGGCGGAGTTGTAAGCCACTCACTTCTCAGTACCCATCCAGGTGCCTGAGGTACCTCGCCAGTTTCACAATCCTACGCGGCTGGCTTAACCGGAGACATTGCATCTAGCGGGCGCCTCTACAGGCTAGTGCCGGAGATGTTGGAAGCCTACTCAATGAAAACCACCGAGCAGAACAACCAACTATGGACAACTCACGTGCCCCGCAAATCCTTTCGTTTCGGGCCTTACCGAGACCGCTACTCGAACCCGCTCGCTGCGCACGAGATGGAAGCCTGGCCAGATCTCAACCAGACAAACGAACATTCCCACTTCTACAGCTAACCACATAGCCACCACGAGTCCAACCCATGTCCGGGCCCTACCAGAGACGCCCGCGAAGGCATAACCAGCAGGCTTAGGATCCGAACTTCCGTGGACCCTTGAAAAGACAGCCGGACCAGTACCAGCTGCCATACCCATTTTTATACCGTCTATTCCGAACAGGCTATATAGTGACGTCACGCCAGGCACATGTGATCTTTATGGAAAACTGTCACCGCGTGGTGATTTTTACCAATCTTTGTAAAACTTAATTATTGTGAAGTAATTAGCCTTCCTACAGAAAAAAACAAATATCATATTTTAAGTTGAAACTAAGATATTTTAAAGAAATGTATAAAGAAAAATTCGTTCCCACCCCATTGGTTGTAATTTGTTTTACGCCCATTTTATATTTCATCACTTTGTACTCCGTTATTGAGGCGTTTCCCGATTTGCTCAGTCTGTTCCGCTTGTATTTTTGTATGCTCCATTTTACGAGGAACATAAAAAACAACTCAAGAAACGGTTGTACTTCCATGCAGATGCGAAACGGTAAGCGGGTGGGGGGCAGCTTCCCTCGAAATATGAAACGCTGCGGTACCTAATTCCTTCGGCCATTTTCCGAATGGAAAAATTCACTCAGCTAGCAGCCGCAAGCGATTACTCCTCTTTACGTAGTGACACGCGGAGCCGGGAAGGGTCGGCGGCCCACCGAGCTCATCCCCATAAATAATCGGAAGCTTACGAATTCAACCGCCGCCGCCGCCGCTCCGGAATATCAAGGAAACTGAACCAAATTGATCGCGAAAGGAACGCTACCCCCTAATGGCTCGTAGCTCCAATAATTGCGGACACTTCCAATACTCACATCCCAAGCCACGTATATCATCTGTATGCACAGAGCCATTTGTTCTCCAGCGAGCCGAATAAATCATACATAGATAGCGTCAAATTCAAAACGACATCGATCATAGTACCTGTATTATGAAAGGAGGCCGGGCATAAATTGATTTGGAGAGCTAACCAAACGGTGAATCGAGATCGTAAATTGGGCCCTGCGAATCCCTGGAGGATAAATCGTCAATTGTCCTGTCAACGTGAGCGCCCGCCGCCGCCGCCACCTCGTCCGTCTCATTCCACACGCACAGTGTTAGGGGATTATTTACGTTAATAGGTATAATAATACTATTCTTGAACTTTATCGACAGCGCTACGCTAACCTTATTTTGTATTGAATATCTTACGGCTCTTATGATACACGAACGTATAGCGCAATAGATATTTGCTACACAGTCCGGGGTGAAGTCTTGAATTTTTGATGTGCTCACAGAAACTCGCATCTTCGCAACAGTCCTCAGGACCTTGTTTGCTTTCGACGGGCAAACTGGAATATGCGGGCGTAAACAACTGCGAAAACCCGCCCCGAAAGCAAACAAAACAGCAGAAAAGCCCTATATCGTTAAACGTTATACTATGAATTTCCAACGTAAGGAAATTATTAAGTACGTTCTAGAGTTTCCAGGCTCTTTGGCCTACATTGTTATTTTATATAAACAACACGCGACGGACTAATTTCTGCGCCTTGCCATAGCGGCACGCTTCGCTTCATTGTGTCGGCGGGTCTCCTTTACTTTACTTCATTAGACGCTAAGTTGATTTTAACTAGTGGTGCACGGTTCCTATCAACGTTCAGCTAAGTAAACGTGTTTCGGAACGTTTATTGAATCCTTTCGGCGTTCACACCCTTTAAATGTGTCTGCAAACTTCAAAGAAAGGATACCGCGAAAATCGTGATAAGCGTTCAAAGGCATACGTAGGGACGATTCGACTAACGTTCCGAGAAATCCCGATCTCGTTACGATAGTTAGTTCCCGCATTCGGCACCCTGAGGGCCGGCCGATAGTTATCGTGGGAGATAGTCGAGCCGATGCTGCCTCCGTGCGATGAATTAATTTGCCTCCCGCTATTATATAAACTACCTAGATCGTAATAAAGATAGTGCAGGCCCCGGGTCTCCGGCGTAATGTGACATATGGTCGATCATCGAGCCCGTACGGGAAACGTGTCCGCTAATTTTTGCGTGATTTAATATTGTTTTATGAAAATTATTTAAATTTTCAGCCAAAAGATCCATCAAACGTTAACTAATTTGATTACAACCGCCTCGAGTGGTCAGATTTACTACGGAAAGTATTGTGTTCGGTTTGGTTGGTGACAGGGCTTTTTCTAGGTCCACTTAGCTATTAGCTACTGTAGCTACAAATATCTTATCGAAGTCTATTATCATGTAAAATTGTCAATGTCCTCCTGAATGTGAAGCGTGGAGCGAGAAAGGTCAAACGCATCCCGTCTTTTACTATTAGTATTATCCTTTCTGAAACACTTTCCAAAAATATACTATGAAAAATTTTTTGGTAGTAATTTAACACTTGCTAAGCGGACTATTGCTTTTTCTTCTATATTGAGTGACTTCCGAAAAGTATATTCATATATAAACGTTTTATGAAATGACCTAGAACCCCGCACGTTTGTAGTGTGTCACAATGCTCATGTGACACACATGAGCGTTTGACATCTTAGTAAGTTAGAAGTTATGCGTTTTAAATAAATATTTGATTTAAATATTCAAAAAATAACTCAATGAACTTTAGTTGAGATTGAGACTGTTAGGGTGATATAAAATAATTTTCCTAAATTGTTTATTTACTATAAAAATACTTTATCTAAAAACTTAATGTTAGTATCAATATCGTCAAGTAGCACGCTCTTCCCTTTAGTATGTGAGTCATCCGTATAGCCAAGACTAGACTAAAGTTACCAAAATGTTTTTTTTTTATTTACGTTAGGGAACCCTTAGTTTTGCGTGTCCACTTACGAAGGTTTTTTTTATTCACCAAGGTTGTGAGGACACGTGTTAGGACAGTTACCTTTTCTTGTTCATTCACCTTTAATCAGTTTATTACGAGGCTCTGTCTTCACGTTACTAATGTTAGATCAAAGTCAATTTCAAGATTCAATGATAGAAATCGTTGCGCGGCCCTTGCGATTTTTCTCTTTTTTAACACAAAGGTGGCAATCAAGCAAACGACGATTGTGCTATTTTGGAAAATCCACAATCGTGTGTCAATGGTCTCAGTATCCCATTAACCTAATGCAAAAATCAGTCCGACAGTACCGACATCCGATTGAGATGTTATTAAATTTGTAGACTCGAGTCTAATAACAACTTCAGGCCTCAATGCCCTGGTAAAAAGCCGTTACCGTATCTGGACGTTAGCAAGTAGCAACACTTGCGCGTTAACTTTTAAAAATTATTTCTTTTGGTAGTTTTCTTAGCTTTCATGCTTTTATGAGAACCATTTTAAAGACATTTACTAGATGCGCGTGTTCTATCTAAAACTTCTACTACGCCTTCACTATGCCATTAGTTGAGATTGTTACGAAACGAGAGCAAAGTTACATATAGAATGAGAACCATTTTCCTTAATCATTTGAAGCTTATCCTATTCAAGTCAGATAGAAGGGAATTACATCATCTATACAATTATATTATGCGTAATAATGACTGACCCGATATAATTCCAAAACCTTCAGAATTTGAAACTGAAGTTAGAGATTAGACAATGGAATTCCAAATATTTCGATAGCCTAACGAAACCTTTAACTGTTAATCCCATATAAGTAGTTTTAATTGGGTTTTAACGGAAAACAACGACTGATAGACCGAATCCGCTTTTCATGGAAAAGACTACATAACTCCGTAAGTACTGCCATAATGTTATAGCTGGAGAAAAATCTCATTTGGTTAGTTTTGCACAAGTCCTGTTGAGGAAATAAGTTGACCTGATAAGACCTGAACCTGACCGTGAAAGACAAACGTGTCAAAAAAAAGGTGATGAGTTCCGTTTGCGATTTCTTCATGGCGCAGAAACAAATATGCATGATGACAGTAGTTTTTCTCTATATTGATTTGGATAAACATGCTTCAGGTTGTTCCAGGAAGTTACTTTAACGCCATAAAGAGATTTACAAAAGAGTGTACAAGTATATTGCGAGTAGTCGAGTTTAGTTAATGAATACTCGCTACAGTAGGTAAGGGGCAGATGGCAGCCGCCGCGGCGGATGTGGCACCGCTTTTTGTACACTTTGTTACGGGCAGGCTTCGCCGAACGACGGGCGAGCCGGCAATTCCTGATCTCTTTACCCACAACACTCGAAGGACTTCTTGTTTTTTTTTTTATAAAAATGAGTAGACAAACATCTACTCTCCACCCTTTTTATGATGTTAAGTAAAAGCGTCCAAATACGAAGACAGCTAGTGGAGCAAGATTGTGCCTCCTAGCCTTCCTTATTTGCTTCTTCACACCTTTTTAGGGCCCCATGTTGTAGGAAGAAAGGAAGACTGGGATTCATTAGAATTTCGATGATCATTATAATATCACCACTCGTCAGAAATGCTCAAAAATGAAGAAAAAAATCCTGCGTCTCTTCAAATTCCTCAGTGAAGTCTTAATGCAGTCAAGTGCAGGAACTTACGAATCCATTATGTTAAATCCAATCAATGGATATCCAACTTCATTCATTTCCTTTTGGAAGTACCGTCGAGCTCATTGTACAATTTCATTAGGTCTTTCTCTTGACAAGAAACCACCAAATAACTGAGCACACGTCGACAATCCTGCATAATACATGACCCCCTGTCGTCTCACGTCGTGTTTCATTTATCGCATTATCTCGGGGGCCAGGGAAAGAAATTCTAATACGGCCTTTATCTTTTTTAAATTTCGCTTTGGTGGTGACGCGCTGTCGGTTGCGACGGATTAAATTTGTCGCGTGGCGTTTTTTGCTTTGGTTTTTATAAACGGCATTTGTTTTCGTCGCGTCGTTAAATAAATCATATTTAAGGTCCGCGAAGCATTAATCATGTTGCATGTTGCCAGTTGTTGTTTAGCGATTCCGTCGGCGAGATGAAGGGCGCGATCGGCGTGGTTTTTGCCGGCCGCTGTCCGCCGCAGTTAGCTGCCCGCCTCGTCTCGCCGGGCGGTGTATTGGACTCGTAAATAATGTATTGGAGAGTTAAACCCTTATTATCATCATCAACAGTCCATAAACGCTGCTGTGCTGTGCTGTGCTGGGCTCAGACTTTCTTACATTGTCCACGACCACGACCCATTCGTTCCTTTCTTCATTCCTTCCTTGTAAATGGTAAATGTAATGGTCAGACATCTAACGACAACAACTGGAACCAACGGATTAACGTGCCTTTTGTAGCACCCGGTGACCCGATATAGTGAAAATTATTTACATGTACGATTTTAGTAATTTCTGGCATTACAATCAGTAACCTAATCTAGGCATGTGTGAAAAAAAGTGTACCTACCTAATTTAATTATGGTTGTGTTGTTAGTGTATTTTTATTGCATCGTAACAATAATAATATAATACCGTACATTTTTAGCCTGATAACGTATTTTTATTTGCCTGTATACCTTAGTTATTATACTTTTAAAATATGTATAAGAATAAAAAAAAATTCTGTATAAAACCTAGTTACATGAGACTTATAAAATAACATCGTTATACCATGGGTTATACCTATAATGCATTTTAAGTGTAGACTATACTGTTTCTTTGTGATCTATACTAATATTATAAAGCTGAAGAGTTTGTTTGTTTGTTTGTTTGTTTGTTTATTTGTTTGTTTGTTTGTTTGAACGCGCTAATCTCAGGAACTACTGGTTCGAATTGAATAATTCTTTTTGTGTTGGATAGTCCATTTATCGAGGAAGGCTTTAGGCTATATAACATCACGCTGCGACCAATAGGAGCGAAGCATCAGTGAAAAATGTTGCAAAAACGGGAAAAGAGCCTAAAAAATTAAAAATGCTGCCGAAAGTCACTATTCCACGCGGACGAAGTCGCGAGCACAGTTAGTTTTAAAATAAAGGTTGTAGTGCAAATTATCCTCGACATTTAAAAATAAACACGTCAATTGTAAGGTAATAGACAGACTGAATGATAATAATTCTGTGTGCGTTTGCGACGCTGACCGCTGACCGGCGACCGCCAATGCTGATAGATTACGTAAAATAAAACCGCACCGCATCTTCATGATCGTAAAGGCGTTTGTCGTTACGCCGCCAAACCTCTAGGGGCCTCGAGAAAATTGGATTTTACATTGTTCCTGTCACACCGGAGATTTTCGTCCTGAAGCTTGTCGTAACAGGATTTTTATTCTACCTCCAGCAGTCAACATTTACGAACCACCATAAAACCGACGTTTCGAAACACTGCGAAACTACCGACAGCAATGTACCAGTTTCATACAATTCTCATATCGCGCTTCGCAAATTCTTCGGGTAAATACACATTTCGGGTGTGATTTATAATTGCATGAGCGTCGCATTGTTTCGAGCGGCGTTCCGCTGTCTGTGATTACTGCAGCAGATATGTTGATAGCTCAATTAATGAGGAAGGCGGCGGCGTGGCGGCGGGTGCTGGCTGGCTGGCGCATATTGCCTGCGCCGACGGCTGCGATTGAATTCTTGGCAAACACACCCGCTCTCTTATCCCGCCGCCAGCTAAAGCCGACCGTTTCCCGCCGTCAACGCGAACATTAATTATTCCTGCACAATTCCTAACACAAAACGCTAATGTCCTTTGAAATTTGCGAGATTGATATTATGTGGCGTTTTGTAAGATTTTCACGAGATAAACTGTTGTGAAAGTTCCGCTTTATTGTTGCACGACTCATCGCGAGCGCGGCGGCTAAGTTTATTGACCATCGCCAAGTTAGCTCCCACCCAAGTACGCCACTTTGAGTAACTTTAACTCGGTAAAAGCTATGGCCCGGAAAGCCTCTTTTTCCCGTTTTATTGCCAAAGTTCTTTCATACGTGTCTGGCGAAGTCAAAGACGGTTATTCTTTAAAATTTTTGAGCTTGGGGTGAAATAAAGTTTATTAGAATTTTAAACACTTTTATGCAGGCTGTTAAGTGTCTACTTTAGAAGTGCTTAAACACAGGAGGCTGGCGTCTGTTGGCAGAGTGCCTGTTCCTGGGTGGGGGTTTGAAGTGAAGGCATCTGCACCACCTCGCCGGCATTTCGCTCGGCTGTCGTCCGCACCGACTGGCCATTATTTATCTAAATTTAGAACAGCTAATGCTAAGAGCATCGCTTGCCGTCTATTCGCATTCCCAGTCCAGTTCCCTCCGCGATTTTATTGTACTGATATTTATCTACGACTGAATCTTATAATAAGAATATTAAATCTGTTTTTTTTATCTCCACATGCAGGCTGAATAACAGTAGAATTTCTATTATACAAATTCCAAGTAAAACTTGAAAATAAATGTTTCGCTTGTGGTTTTATTATCCTTTTATTTGGTAGTTTCGATTATTTTTTATCACACAACTTCAGATTAGTATACAGGTAATATTTTTTTTACAAATTGCTAAACTTAAACGTTTATTTCGTTAATTTATGCCGCAGAAATTAAGTTACTACAAGAGTTCAAAGTCCATAAACTTTAATGCAACTCGTTTTCTTAAGGTGACATTCAAAGAAGTAACCACAATCGATCACGGGGAACAATCAAGTGATTCACCGAATGGTCGCCGTATACATTACAATCTACAATAAGTACAACTACATTGTACAACCAACGTGGGCCCCGCTAAAGTCATTGCTTCTTTCGTTGCGCATTATGCAGGCAGGCGGCTGGCACCTCCTGGCATATCTCCTGGCATTTTTCTCGTGCATCTCCTGAAACTGAATTTTATGCAAAATGTTACAATGTTAGTCTGTTATCCGCGCAACGTATCACAAAAGATTAACTTTTAATCTTTCTGAACTGTCCAGATTTATAAAACGTTCGTTTTTAACAAGTATCTCTTGTGAATTGTGTTGAGCAGGTTCTTATCAGTTCATGTACACAATAATTATTTGCATTTCGAACAAGGAAAATCTATGCAAACGCCCTTACGATAACAACTTGCAAAAGCTCGTCATTCAAACCAATCTGGTGAACTTGAATACGTATCATCTCATTATCATCATTATCTGCACGACCGTTCACCAAGTTACACTTAGCAAGCTCAGGTGCCCAACATAATGTTAATAACAATTTACAACAAGTTACCAAATAATTTAAAAAACATACAAGGGATAACAGAGTTTTGTAAACGATTGAAGAAGTACCTGTTAAACAAGTGTTTCTATAGCTTGAAGGATTTTTTAGATATTTAATATTTTATAAAAATATGTATATTAATGTGTCAACATCATATAACACTAGTTTGTGTTTCAATATTGAACTGCCCTTGCAGGGCCCATTTGCGGATACTATACCTAGTTTTAAGATCATGTAAACCAAATGGATCAATAAAAATGTATGATTATGATTATGATTATCACCTACGAGCATTAAGTTAACGCTTTGTGTAGCTTTGTATACAAAACTGTGCGAACTGCTTAATCCTCCCTTGTATCTGTCCGATCACGAAGTTCAGGTACCTGTGCCACACACAGACCCATCGCACAATATGGTTCAGTATAATATGTCAGTCTCTATAACTTTAAAGGTATTCAGTGAATTTCCAAGTGGGTCCCCCGGGAGTGGTTACGTGTCGCGCCGCGGGACATACGCGCTCACACTGCACTATTTAGAGGCCTAACTTACCGGACGTTCGCTACTTTGGGAATTCTCTGTCTTTGTGTACCCTTATATGTATTCTGCTAGATGGATAAGCGACAATTAATTATGCAATACAAGAGCGTGCTGAGTCTATTTTTTTATTTGAATACGGAGAGGCGCTTGGCCTTCGTCTGACATGATGTTAATTAACGATAAAGCCTAAGATAGAAGCGCACTTCACCCAGAATAGTCGACTGCAGAGGAACCAGCTATCTTATCCCTTAACAGATGGAACACAACAATGCTATTAACATCGTTGTTAAAGCGACAAATTCAAATAAAATTGTGGTAATTAGACAAGCCCTACCACTAATTAAGTTGAGTACAAAATATACTCCAGCTTATAAATTAAACTAGAGACTTGGAATCTCTGGGTCTAAGACCAGCGCGGCGGTCTTATTAGTACACCACAGACGTAGAGAACTATTGGTAATTTAATCTGTATAACCGCACTGGGTAAGAATACCTCCAGTTCGTCCTCATTACACATGTTTGTTAATAATAACTATAGCGGTTGTTAAGAGCGTTTACGCCGCACACTAGCGCCGCCAATGAAAAAAAAAACATATCTAGTAATTAGAGATAGAAAATCAAATTATGCTCAACAAACTATCTGAATGAAGTAATCAAATTATGCTCAACAAACTATCTGAATGAAGTAATTTAGCATTTTTACGTCACCTAATGAACACCTGACATGTTATGGTTTAGTTAAATATGGCGTTATAGTTAAAAGTGGCCGTAACGTCTTATTTAACTAAACCATAACATGTGAGGTGTTCATTAGGTGACGTAAAAATGCTAAATTACTTCATTCAAATAGTTTGTTGAGCATAATTTGATTTTCTATCTCTGATTACTAGATATGTTTTTTTTTTCATTAGTGGCGCTAGTGTGCGGCGTAAACGCTCTTAAAATAAAATAGATATTACTTATTCATTAAAAAACGTGTGCACGCCATGACTTAGATTAGAACATACCAACTTTCCTTGCGTATTATGTTTGCTTGTGTTGTTCTGGAACAACAGACTTGCATCGTTAATGAAAAAATATAGGAATAAATTGTGCTGAAGCGTAGTAGTAGTGCAGATTAAATGTTTATGCCTGATCGCAAACTGCTGAAACAAGAAAATCTATGAAGAAGGCGCACTAGCACATCACTGGAACGCTGACAACGACACGTTCTAATAGAAAATTTTCATATTCATAAGGACGTGGGAAATTTGCATATAAAACGAGCAACTTCGCCCCGACCGCGATGGTTCAAGCACCCTGTTTTCCATTCTCTCGCCTTGTAAGAAGTCGCAGACTTCAGTTTACATTTAACAGTCGGCCGACGAGAATAAGTCTTCCACTCGGCAATTGTTGAACACGAACATTTCAACTACCAATGGGAGCATAGTTGGGATTTTATTTGCGAATTCATGAGGACACGATCAAAAGAATTGCTGATTTCAAACTCCATTTCAAACGTCTTATCACAAGGATCATAGACTCCGTCGGACCTTTGATTCCAGGGTGGTGCGAAAACTTTGATTGCCTAATTTGAACTCCGATGTCATTTCAAAGGAATCCATTAATTCTCCGCTAGGATTTTTCTTTGGTAACTGAATACGGAATGATACTGATCTGGCATTACTAAATTGTGAAGCTACAAATAACTGAAGTTTATAATGTGAATTTTGTGTACTAAATTTTTTTGTCTTTCTATGTCATGCTGTTTGTGTGGTCAATAAATGTTTTTATTTCTTTCTTTCTTTGAAGATATAATATACAGTTAACGCTCTTAAGACAATTTAGTTTAACTAGGTTACGATATTAAAGACTTCATAATACGATTACCTCACGAAGTGACGCAACATGATATGACCGTTATATGGAAGCGTCATTCATTGCCAAATTATTTTCTATGTTCCACATATTAACTTCTTCCTCTCAATTTATTATTAAAGTAGTTTAATGACTCTATCAGACACTGCAATTGAAAGAGAAATGGCGGAAGTGTTGTTCCGATATTAATAACTAACTAGTGAATAGACTGTCTATGCGTGCGTTGATCGAGCGCGTTTATACAGTCATCAGCAAAAGTAGAGACGTTTACTGGATTTCAAAATTAAGTTTCGATAGTGTAAGTCGGTATTTTCTATATAACTACAGTCAAAGTCTGCAGGTACTAGTAGGCACTCGAAGGTTTTTCGATATGCATTTAAAAGGTTTTGATTTTCATACTGATTTGATTTCATGTTTTGAAACTTGACTAATCATCAGTTACCTTTGCTGTTGACTGTACGAAGCTTACCTTCTGCAGTCTTTTTACTTAGTGACACTGATTGGAATCGAGATGAATTGTTTGCGGAGTCCACCGGAGCCCGACGTGTGCGGTTCGACTCCACCTGCAGCTGAATTGGATCCGGAATGGGACGCCTTTTCCCCCCGCCTTTTGCTGTATGCTCGTCTTTAACGGCCGCGGCGGCGGGCGCCCCGACGGGCAATGTTTAAGATTTACATAGCTAAATTGGAATACGTCGACGGCAAATCGGTTTTTATACGAATTAGCTTTAGCGTTTTATCAGTTTGTCTGACGTTGCGTTCTTTTTGTTCATTTTGTTCATGTTCTAAAAGATGAAATTGCAATGGGGACCTTTATATTATGCGGTATATATAAACACCAAAGGCCTCCCCCAAGGAAATGAGGGGAATATCCAAAAAATCTAATTCAAGATTCTACATAGTTTTGCAAGGCTATGTTAATCAAGGTCTTTTTTTGTCATATGTCTTTTAAGCTATCCTGATAAACACCTCGAACGATTTAAAATCTAAACAATCCCTAAAAAGCCAGTCAGTCGTATAAAATAGTTTTCCAAAGTTGCTGCACATTGAAATAAAATAGTTTATGTGGTCAGTATCTGTTTGTTTTGTGGCGGTGTTTACTTTTTACCACTTGGCTGGAATCCCATCATACAGGTCATTAAATTCCACCAGCCCCAATACTATACTGCAAGTTCGAAAGTCTTTTGTAAACGGAACACCCGAAAATATTGTTAACGACATCTTAAACATTAATTATGAGACGGACGACCAACGACTAAGTCTCCTGGTTATGTCCGCTGTTTAAAATTTAGGATAAAAGAACGAAAGAAGATCGTTTCAATAATACAAAGAATAAATGCCATATGAGTACACGACTGACCAATAAATCATCATCATCATCATCTCAGCCAAAAGACGTCCACTGCTGGACAAAGGCCTCCCCCAAGGATATGAGGGGTATTTGCCGTAATCGCCACGCTTGGCAGACGGGTTGGCGATCGCAGTAGGTTGAGTGTAACCTCAGAGAGATGCTGCTGCCCATCCTCTGGAATAAATACCCAATAAATACCAATAAATACTCATATGATTTCGCACGAGCTCTATTCCTACCTAACCCCACCTCGAAGTTCTATTTCTGGAAAGGTATTGACTTTCAAAAGGTAATGTTTATGTTTGCCCACACAATCGCTTATACTTGTACGCGTGAAGACTCAAATGGAAAGTAAGAGTGGGACTTCCGCTAGATGAAGAGATGATCGAACTGGGTAAACCTGTTCTGTGGCGCCAACAGCTACAATTACGAAATGTTAAAAGGAATCCCTGTTGATTGATGATTTGAAGTCTAATATTACCTACTGGAATTCAATGGAAATCTTATTCTCATTCAATTCCAATGGCAGTACTTATCCTATTCTACTATTAGCACCTATCAGTGACATATTCCTTTTCTAAATCTGTTCGGGGTATCTTCATTTCTATCAGTGTTAGTACGACTGTCACGATAAGGACCTCGGTTCTGTAATTTAAAAATTTCTTCAGTCGTACAATCACAACTCTCAGTTTAAGGCCTGAAAAAAATCAGAATCAGTCCACTGAGACGACGGTGTAAGCGCACTTTGCAGTGAATAATAACAATTTCTCTCGAAAATTCACTGTTTATTAAATACTTTTAATTTAAAAACATTATGCCGTTATGACCAACACCGATTCCCTCTTCATCATGATTGACTGTTGTTGTACTATATAATATATATAAGTAATAAATCAAAATAGTTAATCAATAATATAGAACAATGCTAGCTCTGTGGACGTTTTAAACTTCAGAATCGAGAGCCAGGAGGAACCCCTATGTATATTTACTCTGTTGTAATCAAAGAATTACAGCGTACTATTGAATTAATTGTATATGTAGCATTCGATCCTAACATTTACAATATTATATATTTATAAAATCATGCTCTTGATGGTTAAATACGCTCGAAGAGTTTGGAAATGCGACACCATCTTTGGCGCGTGATGGTATTCGAAAAATACACTTGCGATTCGGTTTCTCCTACTCGCAGCCAAAGACGTTGATCATTCACAAAACGTTTATAGATTGATGCCACGCGTTGTTTCTATTATCCACGCTTATGTTACTATGTGTAGGTACATCAGATTCATTGCTGTTTAATCAAGATTGCATGGTAAAATATGGTATTTGTTAGTATCGGTATCTCGGCGAGCACGCGCGACGCTCGTGTGAAAATCTTACTGCCTAACAACAATGCTCCTCGTGACTCCCCGGCGATTTTGTCTACCGATTAATGCGAAAGTATAAATTCTCTTGTATTTATTATATCGATACAGCAAGGGAATCTAGCCGGCCGGTGAGCCACAATTTATGTACCGTCATCTATGAAATACTACCTCCGACTGTCTGTAGATTAACATCATCTTTTGTTTACGCAAAATCTCGTGCAATTTGCTTTGCACAGTTCGTTGACATTGAAGATCTTGACGTTGGCACTTTTGACGAAATGTTTTCTCAAATGTTCGCCCAAGTCAAGCAATTAGCGACTTTAAAGTGTGTAAACATAGACAAAGCACTCGTTTTGTAATTGCATGCGAATCGGAATTGGAGCGACTGCTCGCGTCGAGTGGCGCACTGCGAGCGCGGCACTTACTCATTGCTGCTGAATGGATAATGTACGTGCTAAATGCTAACTTAGCCAATCGGGCCTGGCCGACGCCATTTGTGGCTCGCCATTAGCTGCCTTTGTTTTACTCACACTCAATGACAATGTAAGCCTATACGAAAACAATGTAAAGCATGTTAAAGATATTGTACCTAACAATTAAACAATTCACTACAAACATTCGCTGCATGAAACATCAACGACGTCCCGTTAATTTTGAAGTCGGCTACCACACCGAAACGAGCGCCCAAAGCCCTGTTTTGTATCAACTAACATTTGAAATATTTACCGTAGCAAAAACTTTGCTTTATGTTACAAACAGCTTCCACGACATACCTACAGGATATTATGTCCGTCCAGAATGCACATCGATCGTGCGGGGCCTTTGATGCGTTCTGTACAAGCAATTAGCTTCTTATTACGAGACACTAAAGCATTATCAAATTGTGTCTCACCGGATTCTCTTCAATTTTTATTTCCTCTACAATCATGAAATGGCCTTTTCTTAACTACAGCTAACTTTTTGTTTTGAGTGTATGTGTCAAAGAAATGTCTACACGACACAAATCAGCAATTTCTTTGAGTGTTGTGGAGTCTTGCCCCTTGTCTTGCCTCGACTTTGTGGGCTTTTCCTCCTCCGTTCGCATTGAAAGCTAGGATCTTTGTGGTCTTTTCTCTTAAAATCTTTGTTTTATGAGTAAGTATTACGATGAAAAGGCATGGTTCCTAATTGATTAAATCTTTTTACGATTTGTGTTTTTATTCGTATGTTCAACCTTTTAGACGTAGTTTCACGAAATCTATATTAATTGATACCATCTTCAATTCTTTTAAAAGTTACTGGTATTAATACGATGATGATATGATCTCTAAAGGATTTTAAAAATTATGCGTATACGTATCGGATTTCTAAAAAGATATGTTTGTCTTCTAATAATTACCTATGTCAAACCAGTTAAGCCAAGTGGTTTTTGGACAATCGACATAATAAAATGCCAAGGGTTACCGGAGCTCCTAGTTGACAAATCCTACTAAAACTTATTACCTTTATCAAAAACATAAAACAAAATATATATTGAATATGTCTAACATAAAAAACTGAACGATGTTATTTTCCTTATCGAATTTCGGTTTCAGTATTTTTTCTCATCATATTGAACGATCTGAGTGGAAGACCTTACATTACAATCAATAAGATAAATAGAGAATTATGATACAAGATATTCTCTATTATTCTTAGTATAGGTATTTTTTAGCATTTACTTGAAAAGTTTGGATGAATAAACCACGTTAAAAGCTTCTTATGGGATTTACAAGATATTTCAATGAATGAAAACAAATCACTGGTGTACTTAAATATTTTTATTTCAAATATGTAAGTAAACACAACCAGCACTATAAACTCAAAATAAATAATAGTACTACCTATAAATCTGTATTTCATTTGACGATAGTTTTAAAACACCTATAATAATGAACCACGTCCAACTTAATCAGGTTAAGTACCAACTACAATTTTTTTTTATTAGTTCGTAAACAAATATACCGTTGTTACATTACAACTGTTAACATTTTGGATCACAGTAGCACAGGTGAGCTTATCTCTACATAGGGATTTCTTCCAGCAGACCATCATGGTGACAGGACAGAACTAAAGTGGCTAGTTAGATAGACACAATTCGAACAGAATAGAACTACATATTATTATGTTATGCTTTATTCGTCATACTATGCTGTATTTCCTTCACAAATCCTTCTGTTCGCGCGGTATTTTCAATGGAATGTTAAACACCGAACCGTTGTTATAACGGGCAGCATTAGTTCGCCGGCGTGTTCTAAAATTCAGCATTCTCGAGCGAGTTGTCGGGCATTTACTTGCATTTCACGATGTAGAGCGATTTCTTCCAACTTACTCCCCAGTGCGGAGGCAAGGGCTAGACTTCCCGAGTCTTCCCCACTATTACTATCGGGAATATTAAACATGTCGAGAGTCGGGACGTGCAGCCGCCAATATTCGCCGTTTTTAATGCAACACGACTCTTTTGGTCAAATATTCCCGTCGTGGTGGCATTTCACCTATTTCAAATGCGATTTATTGCGATTATGGAGATGCGCGGTTGAACTTCTTGCTTTAGTGAGTCATGTATTAGCACTGTGTGTTGAGCACTGTTGGTAGAGCTACTTCTGGTACTTGCGACATGTTGTCTTAGTATGGTAAATTTTTCATGACTGAAATCAGATTTTCAGTAATTTAGCAGGAACGCTGCAAGCGTGATAAGAACCTTTGGGCCGAGTACTATTCGAGGGGGCTAGTATAATATATACTTAAGTTGTTGACTGTATTTGTTTTATAATAATAATAATATTTATTAAATTCAGATAACATGATTAATTTTATTAATAACATAAACAACACATTTTAACTTACTATATATTAGTACAGTTTAATTTCATTCATATTTATTATATTGATCATATTTTTGCAAGATATAAGTTTACTAAAAAAAATCTACCAGCCTCACCACGACGTAGATTTTTCTGTTAAAGTTTTACCTTTTAACTGCATAATTTGTGAATGCAAAATTAAAAATAATATTAATATTATAATATATACTATACATAGGTACCTATATATTGTGTTTACTTTTTTAATATTTATGAAAAATATTATCTATACTTGTATAAAATAACACGGGCCAATAAAGATAAAGCCCTAGCCGATCAGCTAGCATTTTCAGCTTGCATGAACAAGCGATATTTTAAGAATCTCTTCTTTTGTATAGCTATTTAGACCAAAACTAAAGCCCCTGGTCAAGTATACAGAATGCAGAAAGACCACAGCTAATTTTGTGGCTTGGCTTTCATGATTTTCGACCTCATCGACGAATTGTAATTTGAAGAGTCCATATCTCACATATTTATGAGCTTTCTTCTTAGCAATATCACCCTGAATGTCCAAATATATATTTATAACGGGATAAAATGTTCTTCAACGGCTATTACATCAAAAAAGTTTCTCGGCTATACGTCACAGACATTGGCGCTATGGTTTCTGCGGACGAATACTATCGAACCGCCTTTTCCATGTTGCGGGGCCCTCGCGCGCCACTCGTTAGGAACCGTCCACTACAACCCGTCGACGTTTCCACACATCCTTATTGTCATTCGGCTTACGAGCCACGTATTCCAGTTTTTATACGACACCCTACTCTTTACGGAACAAATCGATTTATCTTCGGCCGCCTCGAAAAACTCGCTCGCTGTCGCTACGTTACGAGCATTCATTCGATTGTGAGCACTGAAAACTAACATTTGTCCAATGGTCTAGAATATCCTGGCGAAATAGTCGAATATCTTTTCTGCCATTTTATGGTTCTCCATTACTTTCAATCTCTTTATTTTTTATCTGGTTACAGTTGAAATGTTCGTTTACATTATTTTCAATCACATAATAATGTAAGGAATTTGCGATTAATCTTACATTCATTCCGATCGCAAATATTCCATTCTGGCATCAATACGATAAGGTAGCGCAAAACGCCTGATGCACTGATAGTAGATTTCCAAGTATGCGCCGAGAAACCCTTTAAAACTTTCCCAATATCCAGTGTTCTGCCGAGGTCTTGGCTCACTCCTCACTTGGTGAGTTCTACGTAACTACTGCAAATGTCTTCAGAAACAAGCTAACTTGGTACCAGGGTTTATTTCCAATGATCATAGTGAAATTTCACAAAATTATCAGTCTTGATAACTTTGTGAAATTTCACTATGATAATGTAAGGTTACAAATCATTTGATATACCTACTGAAAAAGAATCTAAGAAATCCTACTAATACGAGAGCGACACTGAAAGTTTTTAGAACTAGCCACTTCCTTAGATTCTTTTTCAGTAGGTATATCAAATGATTTGTGTTGTGACCGACTTTCGATGTCATTTAAGTCAACAAAAAATTTATAATAGACTTCGATTGGCCTTTTACGATGAAGCCCTCATCTCGTGCCACTGTTTACAACTGGTTTAATAAGTTTAAACGCATTCGCACTAATCTCACCGATGATTTGCGTGAGGAACGGCCTTCTACGGCGACGACTGAAGATAACATTAGTGTTGTGCTTCGTATGATAGAGACTGACAAAAGAGTGACCTGTCAGCAGATTCGGACAAGCTTAGGCATCGGTATGAGTCAATGAACATTTAGCGGTCAGGAAGCTTTGTGCCTGGTGGATACCTCATAATTTGACACCAAAAACTCCGTCCTGTTGATTGGTGCCGTGAACGGTTCAAAGATTTAACGAAGGTGACTCAAATGCTCTGTTCGACATACTTACGGGTGACGAAAGCTGGTCTGCTGAGTGGGTGTTTCCTTCCGAGGAGTTGCTAACTAAAGTGAAGAGATGTCAAAGCGTGGGATAAAAGATGGTGGCTACGTTCTTCGGAAGGACAGGTCATTCACAACAATTGTTTTAGTTAGAGGATCGAAAAACAGTTACTGCAGAGTGATACACTAACAATTGTTTGCCACTTGTCTTGGAAAAGTTCGGGAGAAACGACCTCGCTGTAGGATCCTCCTTCACCACGACAACGTCGCACACCGCCAAGCAAACGATCGACTATTTCGCGACGTCAGACGTGGAATTACTGGGTCACCCGCCGTATAGCCCCGACCTCGCACTTTGAGATTTTTATTTATTCCCGAAAATAAAAGAAAAACTTCGAGGAAAGCGTTTTATGGACGCCGAGGAAGCAGTAGCTGCATCTCAAAAGGCCATCGAAGAGACCCCTAAGGACGAGTGGGCAAAGTGCTTTTTATCAGTGATTCCATCGGATGCAGCGATGTATTGATGTGAATAGACACTATTTTGAAAAGATGTAATAAAACTAATAACTTGCTAGTTTGTTCAGTTTTTTATTATCTAGGAACATTTAGTGTCACCCTCGTATTAAGGTCATAAAGAAAATATTACTGGATCTTTCACTTCATTCACGCGTTTAGCTTTAACGTTAACGTCAAATACACACAGCGTTAGATACTATAGCGCAACCTATGTAATAACTGTTAGGACAACACCATTAATCGTCTGACTTATATATTTGCATACGCACGCGCATTTGCGTTTTTTAACCCCAGGTGATCTTGCCCCATCTTTATGCTCCCTATTTCATTGAGCAAGCCAATACATTGAAATCCATCTCTACTTCATGAGCGACAGAATACATTTTCACGAACTTATTTAACACTAGCATTACTCGCGACTTCGTCCGCGTAGATTTGAGATGATTAAAATACCTAAAAATAAAATAAACTTTTTTAAAGTAAGATATAGCATATTATGTTTTCCGCAGAGAATGTAGAATTCGATCAGTGAAAGAATTTTTGGAATTAGACTATTTGTTTGACCAGATTACCTTCCGCAAACAACAAACAAACAAAGTCGCAAACAATAAGAAATTATTTATTGACGATCACACAGACATTACAGAAAGAAACAAGTAGTAAATAATGGTATCTATATGTTATTTATTACCCAATAATGCCATTAGTTATTTTTCAGATTACGAAATATTGATGACATTATATCATAGATAGTCTTATGACTGTTTCTCAGAGGGGTAGGCAGAGACGACAGATTGCCTCTTGTTACGATATCCATACATACTACATCCCGCCACGCTTCGTTGACATCCATCAGTATTTTTAGTTCTCCTGTGTTACAATTTTTGCTTATCCCTTCTTCATGAGGTCCTTGATAGTATGTATGCACCTACATACAATCATACCATGCTTATATTAGCTTATCTGTATTTGTAAGTTTATTGATGTTTTAGTAAAACTTCGTTCTAATTTAGCTGTAAACAATAACATATTAAGAATATATCAGAATCTACATTTTTAACACAGCTGTAAAATTGCAAAGGAAAATAAAAAGGAAGGAAGGAACGTTGGTTCTCCTATTGGTTTCACTTACAAAATACTGGAACACAGCAGCGGCCCAATGTTCTGAGGGTGCTTGCACCTTCGCCGTGATTAAAATTTGTGCAGCGCGATCCCCTCGACCCGTATTCAAATATTCGCTTTAGCCGGAATGCGTCGCGGCTGACTCGGTGATAGTCGTTTTTATATGAAGCATAGATAAATGTGTGTAATAAAATAGATCCGTCTTCAAAACAAAACCTGTGTTATACTGTCTACGTACGTTATCAAAAGACCTAACTTTCTGACGAAAAACGCCTAACACATCGCAAAATAGGAAATACAGGCATTTTTATCTAAGTTTAAAATTTTATGAGTTTTGGATTTCATTGTGCTATGTGCTGTTTTATTAATAAAAGATTTTTTCATTCTTTCTACTGCAATTCGTTGCGCTTAAACATTGCACCGTTATTCTTACAACTACGTTATTTCACGTAGTAGCGTTATTTACCGTAGCATTCTAAAATTTTTGCTGAGCTTCAGAGAGAGCATTCAAACTGATCTCCCCCGAACACTACATTTTACTTAGTGTTTCTCGGAAAGAAGGCTATATTCTGTGATGCACAGCTACACTACACCTTAAAGCTTAAGCCTTAAATCTCCGCTCAGAGGCGCCGAATGAAAGTTTACACAAAAGATATACTCGCCGCTTCCTCGGCACCAACTATTCCTTAGATTAGCTGTTCTGTTTCGCACGCTAGCAGATTATCCTAAGAATTGGAAAGCTTATGCAGTGTAGAGAATTTAATAGACATAACCCAGTAAAATATTGAGGCTATTGTTGGGGCTTAATTTGTCTTGATTAGGTTAGGAATCTGGAATGGTTGAGTAGGTAATTCGCATCTAGTTCATTCAAAAGATTGAGTTTAACTCATTCTTATCCTGATTTTCCAATATAGATGTCATAAATTATTTAACATATATTGGTTAGTTACTTCTTCTATTAATAAACAGTGAAAATATAACGAAAGCGTCGTCGGCTAAACCACATCGAGTCATGATATTCCCCGTTTTATTTTTGTGTTGATATTTGTAGGAAGTTTTTATCGCTTGCTCTTAGGCCGGGTGCTCTCGCTGGAGAGGTCGTACGGCCATTGCCAGAAATTTATTAAGCCTGCAGGTGTTGCAGCATAAAATACCTAAACTATTCTGAAGTGGCGATAATACCGGCTCGACTCCACTCATGGCGCAGTTACTCGAGTTTTGTGATATATTAACTGAGGTGGAGTGGCTCGGCGTCATTACAAGAAAACAGGAAGTCCTCACGTTATATATATTATTAAGAACACATAATGTCGCTATTCTCAAATTACAGCTTTCGTATCACTTACAGTTGTTATTGTAACTAAACTTTTTTACAAGGAGTAACGGTGAACTAAAGTTTTGCGATAGCCGACTCCAAATCTATTGAGAATTACACAATCACCAGAGATGTGGGTCATGTAAACAGCAAAGCGTTAATTCATTTGAAACTGAATGGCTATGTGCATTATCTCGCAGCTACACATTTGAATTCAGGTGGTTGGAGGACGCTCGCCAGCGCCATTTATTCCATAATAACAATGGACGAGTTTAGTGCATAACTGCATACATAACCATTGTGGAAGATCGCGTACCTGTGTTAGGTAATTGAGTGTCGCTGGTGCACTGGGCTGCGTTTTGCCAATCGCGCTGTTGGCAAATAAAGCTTTTTCTTCGGAAAGTTGCGGCTAATCTAATCCAAAGTTCTAATCGCCTCGGGCAGCGTACGGCGCCGGACTTGTTGACTCTAATCTTTAGTCGCCACTGGCGTTCCCTGAACGCTTTGAAGACATTTCATTTGTTTGTTGTGCGGAGAACCGTTAGCTAACAGTACTTAATTAATTTTTTGAAGTGCATCATCATCATCTTATAGTTATCTTACAACAACACGGTTTTTATATAAATACAGATTATTAACTATTTTATTGACTTATTGCATTTTTATAGACTTTTCTCAACAATTCAAACAGACAAATAGTCAAATCAGCATCAGTAAATAAAGAGCTATCTTTTGCGTAAAATCAATCACCACGGGTCAAGTATCCTATCCCATTGGAGGGTTACAAGTATTACAATAAAAATTATTACATATTGAAATGTCGAACATAGTGTGTAACTTTAACGTGCTAACAAACGCCGCATAGGCGATAGGGGTTTGCTCACGCGCCTCCTCGGCGGAAGCGCACTAGTGTCGGCGGCCCGTACTCACACGAACTTCCTCTACGCTGTCCTGAACAAATAGAGCGATTCTGCAACCCTATGAATGGGCGTTTCACTGGTCGCGCTTACATGCAACCATTTGTACATTCAAATGAACTGCCCACAATAGAGCGCGCCCGCCGTTTTGTTATATTCTAAAGGATTATTGCTGTTTGGTTTTGATGAGTTACGTCCAGTCCACTCTGATGCGGGTTGAACATTACTGTACAAAATAAAATAATTTGAATGCTGCTCATTGTGCCAATCTGCATTTAAGACTACCAGACTTTATTCTTAAGACTACAAAAAGCGTAATAGACAGCTTTATAATTAGCTCAAAATGTTTTTGTACCATTACATTTTACTTGACTACCTACGTCATAAACAATGACTCTCGAGTTTTGGATAAATATTCGGATAATTAAGTTTTGCGTAGGTTTGCTTTTCGGAAATAGGCCACGTCGAAAATCTCCAATGCAAAATAAGGTCCTCTGTACGAATAATTACTTATCTATTCAGAAAGGAACGAATTACTTTTTGAGGTTCCTATGACTTTCATGTCATGAATTGACATGACTATTCTAGGTTCAATGACAATTATATTAGTTCTATTAAAAATGTGTTCATTAATTAATAATTAAAGTATGTGAAAAAAGGATTTAATTAAATTTTTGTTTTTACTGTCGTTACTTAATTACCTATCATTGTCTGAAAGTCACCTATGAAGTTGAATATAAGTAAGTAAAGAAAAATAAATCACATCATACCAGGACTAACAAAGATAGTATTTAAAACAAAATAAAGAAAAGTATTTTACCACGATTTTACTTCGTGATCGTGACATAGGTATAGCTATCTAAGCTCTGACTTTCACAACAGTTAAAATTACCTATCATTGTCTGAAAGTCACCTATGAAGTTGAATATAAGTAGGTAAAGAAAAATAAATCACATCATACCAGGACTAACAAAGATAGTATTTAAAACAAAATAAAGAAAAGTATTTTACCACCAATTTGCTTCGTGATCGTGACATAGGTATAGCTATCTAAGCTCTGACTTTCACAACAGTCTCTATATTATTTACTTAACAACAATAATTGAATTCCGTTATTTCTTCGTTCAGGGAAAATGTTAAATCCGTCGTTTTTACTTCTCTCCTTTGTTTGCGTCGACCTTTCATTTATCGCAGGCTAAAATTGATGAACTACATAGCGTCCATCGATTTATCTTTCGCTAGATTCGTTTGTTTCGGCCGAATTTTCCTTCACCCCTCCACGGCGGCGGGCTGGGCGTCGGAGTTACACAAGTGTGAAAATATTTCTCCCCGCACCTCTCACGTTAACTCCAACCTACATAAATGCCCTCCAGTCACATTTTCTGTTCCTACACGGCTGAAACATTTCCTCAACATTATTTTATTGTCCTTTTATGTGCTTACAAATAAAGCCAGTTTACTTTCTACTTTTGTTTTCTCCACCTATTGTTCATATGGGACGAGACAAATACAATCCGGAATCGTGTAGCGAAGAGAATCAATTCGCGATTTGGAGTAACTAAAAAAAGGCATAATTCATTCGGCAACTTGAGTGGTAGCGGTGGGCTTGTCACATCAAAACTGGCAAATTTTGATTTACTACCCGAGGTGCGGCCTCCTGCCACGCCGCCGGCCGCCCGGCCGGCGATGCGATGTGATAATGATAAATGTTGCCTACGCTACGTAAACCTTTATCAAATGAATTTCACCCTTCGCTGGCCAAAATGATCCCAGAATCAATGTCGGATTAAAAATAATGATTTGCTTATTCAGCCCGCATAGACGCTTTTCACGTAAGTACTTACGTCTGTATGATTGGCTTTCTTTAGCGACGCATTTTATTCAGCATTATTTAATTTACCGTTCTAGTATCGGGTTATCTCTGGACGCTACCGTCGTAATGGACATAAAACATCAGCGCGCTACAAGGGTCCCAAATTATTGGATATCGCTTACAAGGGTTCCTACGTTTGTCGGGGACCGCGGATGGCTCGTTTCGTTCTCATGAAAGGAAGTAAAACACAAAAGCGACCACTCGTGAACTCACTTTGCGAAAGGAGACCGGCAAAAAATGTCGCTTTCCTGGTAAATAAAGGCTGCGGGAGGCGCAAGGCCGGGCCAGGACAAATCGAATCACGGGAGGAGTGGTCCATTATGCAGATTTTCCATTAGTGAAAAACTCAAATGGCGTTTCGTGTTCGTGTCGTTTGGAGCTGAGGCCTTATCGCGATGTCGCCTGGCTGATCCGTGATCACTGCCTGATCTCGACTTGATGGGCCATGAATAAACGGCATTGGAATGTTGCCGCTTAGTAAATGCCCTCGTTTTGTTTTCTTTCTCTGCAACGATTTATATGTTTAAATTTTTTTGATACTTTTTCCAATGTAAGATAAAATTTATTGGTCTGATATTATACAGCCATTATGATAATGTGTAGTCATTGCCTGTGTTTTCCTTTTGTTATAAATAACATTTGTGTTTGTATTACCGTTTTGATGGCACGGCTTGAAGTAATTTTAATTTAGGAGGATGACCAATAGTCATTGGAAGATGTTTTAACTGAAAAATGGATTGTCTTTCAAGAGATTATTAAGTTCTACGATAATTTTTATGTACAATTCTAATACCTATTTAAGTCGCTTGGCACAACTAACAATAGTGAACCATTCAATTGATAATAATTTATGTCATAATTATAAGTAAAGTTGAAACTTGATTAAATCTCAGTAAGCTTATCTCTATCGCTAATCTATATCAAATGCTCTTACACATTTTCCGTCTAAATCGACAGAAACGACTAAGTAGCCTAGGAAAGAAAAATCCCAGTTGACGCTTAATTGTCGTCTTTCTCCCCGTTTCGCTTTTACGCTATGTTCCGAAATTTTAATTTTACGGATTGCTAGTTCGTAATCGTACCTCGCGTCGTCAACGTCGCCGCTTTAATCAAGATTAACGTATGTTTACACCCGGCGAGTGCCGTGCTACGCCGAAAGGGAAATGGGCTGTACGGGACGAAGAACAATCGATCAATGACAGGCCGTCAATTCGACACCGCGGACCGGGCTCGCGTTAAACACTCCCGGTTACCACAAAGCCTATAGGTAATAATAAATGATATATGTTTTTTTATAGGCGCATTCGATTAAAAATTGATTTATATATGTTTATATAATTTTTAACGCAAATTTTGTTGCGAACAAATTACAAAAACACAAATGTTGAAAAAATTTCCACGAGCAGGGTTTGAACCTGCACCCTTCTGACATACCGGGTCAGGTGCTCCTCCAATTGAGCTATCGTGGTTCTAACCAGCCCGCCGAAATTATTCAACACTATTTACTTTTTACTTTGAAAGCCAAAGGCGCCCATTCAATGTTAACAACTACCGTCATTAACATCCGATCATAATATTTTTACAATCAAAATTCACAATTGTCACAATTCACATTTCTCAATTGGAGGAGCACCTGACCCGGTATGTCAGAAGGGTGCAGGTTCAAACCCTGCTCGTGGAAATTTTTTCAACATTTGTGTTTTTGTAATTTGTTCGCAACAAAATTTGCGTTAAAAATTATATAAACATTTATAAATAGCTTGCCTACTTCTTGACTGATCTTTAGTATTTGTAAAAATATTATGATCGGTATTATATAATATGATGATGCAAATTTAGCTATTCTCCGAAATATAGTTCAGATCTGTTTTTATCGTAAATGATAAGGAGAGGAATAGAAAAGGTTTGAGTATAGAACCTTAAAGATCACCAGTAATTGACTACCAAACATTTAAAACTGTTCCGTTGTACTTACGCTTTGAATTCTAAGAGAAATATATTAATATTAATAATTGATAATACAAGTTCTAGTACAATACTTTTTTAAATTTATTTACACTAAAAACATACAATAGTTTTGCATCATAGCAGACCAAACACCACTGAGGTTTGTTCGGAACTTAAAAAACTACGAATAAGAGTATGAAGATTAACACAGTCAAACGCCTTGGATAAATTACATAGCACACCAGCAGCAGTTTCACGAGCGCATTCACAGATTCCCCTGGCCTCTAGTACTTTTTTAAATAATTTAGCATTTGCATCTATTTTGAAAACGTAACCGAACTGTAGCTTACGAAATATCTTGTTTTGTTTGAAGTATGAATTCAGCTGTGTAAATAACTTATGATTAAATAATGTAATTAGCACCATTCACCTTCGGGCGGATTATTTGGTTTTTCTGTCATTATTGGTGATATTTTACTACTACTTCCGGTCCAGTAACAATTGGCCAAAAAATTACCAATTAAGTTGGTGCCATTACTTCTATTATTTCTGTATTAAATGACTTGAACTTCTAATATTCTAGACGACTTAATAAAAACCCCACGATTTAATCTTAGCAGCTGTTCAAGCCATCATCTAAAAATGGATGGTTTATCATCCATTTTTTGGAACGTAGATTTATTTATCACACACTTCAGCCCATCAACATGGTGCAAGTTTAAGTTCGCCTAGTTTCAGCACCATCTGTTATGATTAAGGTTTTTTGTCTTTTGTTTAATATTTAAATTTTATTTTCCGATTCCATACAAATAAACATCATCATCATCATCATCAGCCTATACTAATCCACTGCTGGACATAGGCCTCTCCCAAGTGCACGCCACTGAGCGCGATGTTTATTAATTATAAGAATAATATTATATTACCATAGCAGAGCTTACAAAATTTTTTTTTTCACTAGACAAATTAAGGGTGAATAATACCTATGGTTATAGCGATAAAGTGGGAGAGCGGATTAAATGGTATTTCCGGACCATTACGACTTAGGGATCTTCAAGAAACGAGCCTATTCCTTCTTTAAAGGCCGGCAACGCATCTGCGATTCCTTTGGTTTAGCGGGTGTCCAGGGGCGGCGGTGATTGCTTCACATCAGGTGACCCGCCTGCACGTTTGCCTCCTTCTAATATAAAAATAAATAAATAACTTTCCAAAGTTTTTCCAAAGTTCATCAAGTACTTATTACCCTTTTTTCTCGTTTGCCATCCAAATAAAATTTTACATTTTAAATTAAATTTCATAACCTGGATAAAATTGTTTCATAGTGTAATTCCAAACAATTGTCTTTTAATATCAGTGTCGTCTATATATATATATGCCGCTTAATGCTCCACTTTTGGTAATATTAACACCATTAAGTTTGTGTCCTCTTAGACACCGCACTTGCTTATAAAGTACCTACCTATCTTATAAATTATACTCCCTCACTTTGGGTAAACAAGCAGAATCTTGCTAAATATTTGTTCCTTACTTTACCACTACAACGCTTTAGTTTTGGGCACATAGAGTTAAGCGGTAGCTACAAAGTCCTCCACAGCTTGTGCCGACGATAAGTCACCGAGACGCTCGCTTGGAGCCATAACAGTAAATCTGTGGAGGCCGGGTTTACGCTCCTCCTAGCCAACTAACCATTCGTTCGCATTTAATTATCGCACGCCGGGATTAGTTCGCCCGCACCGACGTATATGGTCGCTTCTCACTATCAACCTCCGTCTGTAATAGTCTGTATTGCTCCCAATTTCTTTGCGGGATGCGAGAAGCGGGTCAGAGCTGATATGTTTAGTAATGTAACACACACCGTGTTTTGGAATTTCGTGTTTTTTTTTTAGTGTATTGACTTAACCACTATTCTCTAACCTAGCCAAAGCTTAGTACGGTTGGTGAAAGGGCTTGTAAAGTGAGATATAAAACTTTCCTACACTCACACCAATTATCTAGCCCAAGAAAAGCTTCGTTATGAAACTCGTTAAATGGTTACTAGACAACGGGTAAACATACTTAAAATACTTAAATACATACTTATTATACATAGAAAACACCCAGACCCGAGACAATTTAAAAAAACAATAATTTCTAAATTGAACCGACCGGGCATCGAACCCGGGACCTCAGAGATGGCGACACCATGAAAACCGGTGTACAAACCACTCGACCAAGGAGGTCGTCATATATGCCCAGCGTTTTCCTGTAGTGGATTCAAAGAAAAAGTGTTCATTTTAAACTTTCTCTTCCTTATTACTGCCACAACGCCAGCTCCTTTTCTTATTTAGTTTTTTATTTTTCCATAAAAGAAGAAGGCAAACGAGCAGGTGGGTCACCTGATGGAGAGTAATCACCGCCGCCCATGGACAACCCGCAAAACCAGAGGAATCGCAGATTTAAAATAGGCTCGTTTCTTGAAGATCCCAAGGTCGTAACGGTCCGAAAATACCGCAGCCGAGAGCTCGTTCCACAACACTATAGTTCGAGGCAAGAAATTTCGTAAAAAACGCACAGTAGTGTGATGTGGATGTGGATGGAATGACAGTTGATTTTTGCGTGTAATGCGGTGAAGAAAATCGGCGGCAGGGATCAAGCCGAAAAATTCCTCAGAACACTCCCCATGATATATGCGGTACCATACAGAGCGACGCAACGTCTCTCCGAAAAGCCAGTGGATCGAGCCAACCTGAAATAACCATGTCGTCGACAATTCGAGCAGCTCTGCGTTGAATGCGGTCAAATGGAAGGAGTTTATACTGGGGTGCTCCAGCCCAAAGATGGGAGCAGTATTCCATATGCAGCCTGACCTGTGATTTGTACAGTTGTAAGCGGTGGGCCGGCATGAAATACTGACCTGCTCTATTAAGCACACCCAGCTTTTTCGAAGCTAATTTAGCTTTACCTTCCCGAAATGACCCCGAAACTGAACGTCACTCGAAATATCGACGCCAAGGATTCCAATAGTCGGGTTGGTATCAAGGAGAGCTCCCTCAAAGTTCAGAGGTACGACGAAGGAATGTTTTTTCGCGGTAAATGCGCAAACTTGTGTTTAGTTAGTGTCATCCTTTAACTTTTAACTGTTAACAGCCAAGCGAAAGGAGTGCAATTTTGTTCAGCTCTATTTTTATTCCAAATTTGCCCTGGGACTTATGTAAAGTGACATTTTAAAATTATCAATTATAATTTACCGTTCTTCCGTGATCCTACAAACTGCTGTAAATCTGCTGTACATTATATTCAGTGGTACATTTAGATCCACTCTCATTTCGCACCCTTAGGGTAGGCTCTAAATTACTCACGTGGTCACATCCAGGTAGGTACTACCACCGTCCAGGTAGGTACTCCTACCGTCCAGGTAGATACAGGTAAACCACAGAAAACCGACCACATAAGGTTTTATAAAATGTACTCGTACGATTGAACTGCCAAATGAAATCATACATGCTAATGACAAACTACATATCAGTTATTCAGATACTGAGATTCTTTGATGTGAAAGTTAGTAAGTACTATAATAACTTAAAACTAACTTCCTGACTCCTGTATACTACGACAGGTCTAATAACAGCAAATCTTTGAAAGTCTCGTGGGCTACTAATTACCACCCGTCGGAACTCCTAGGGATGCACCCCATTGCGCCAGTGGCATACAACATCTCTTCTGTAGCTTAACTCACTTTTTCGTCCTTTCTAGTATAATATCGATACTAGATTGCAGTGGTCCTTGGAGTTAGACGTAATAGCTAGTCTCTGGATGAGCGAACACGTGTAAATATCTCGAGCTCCTTTTCGCTCCGAAAGACGCGTTCAGCTTGTAAAATTGGCATTTTAACATTCACCAGCACTTGGGTTTTTGTGTGCGCACACACACTCATCTCCTACATTATATAAGTCATAGTGCAACTTGTAATTAGAGCCATTATACACCTTATAACTGCAAACTATCTTTTAATCCCTGGATCCGAACCTCACACCTTTACATAGCGACCCTGCCTAACTTACATATTGCTGCCGCTAACAAACTACTGGGCATAAATCTGCTATTTTTAAACGTCCACAACGCAGTGTCTCAGTTTCTTGATTCTGTAATTTTTTCATAGTTCAAATGTCAGAGCATAAGATCCAGTATAAAGAATGACCATATTATGCTGAAGCGTCAGTAGGCTGCGACATAAGTCAGACGAATAAAAAATGATTACGAGTACTTGGAGGACTCTACATAATATATTTTTATATCCTGATTTGTTTTTATCCTTCATCCTTACGTTTGGATGTTTTTCTGATCTTACCTGGTTCTTAGTTGTCTTCTCTGACTACTTTGCTTGAGGTATAACAATTAATTAAGTGTTAGTTGACAATAGCCCTTGAAAAATACGACAAAATACTGCCTAAGGTGGAACCTGCTTGTTTAAAATGAGTTGGCTTTGTTAATGAATGTTTAGGTAATGAAAACTTTAATTAAACTTAACTAAACTTTAACTTCGGCACAGAATAACTAATATAATGGTTAAGCCGAAAAAGCGATATTTTTTTTTCATTTCAGAGGTAGATACCTAGATACCGTAAAACTGTCGGTTTAGTCAACAATATTTAATTCATTCCGTGCTTAGTACCGAATTCTCCTCAATAGCAATCAGAACTAGGAACGAATATTTCAATAATTAAAGTTGTACCTACTTATTGCTTCACTAGCAAGTAGAAACTTCGATTTGCCGACAGAATTTGAACTAATTAATTGCTTTGACTTCTCGTAAAAAGTTACATAATTTATAGTGGAAATATATCAGAAGCTTTACGAACAAATAATACGTATACTATTAATTTCGTTTAGGTATTCGTAATCGTCCGTCGGCCGCCTCATCATTTCCCATTCCGCTGACACTCGTGGCTTCGTTAATTTGTCCTACTTCGTTTTTCTTTCTTTCACGGCCTTTGACCCGAAAACGTCTTTAATTTCTCTTAATATTCTTTTCATCGCAGGCTTCAATGATTTATTGATCTCTATTACCGTTCGTGGTATCAATCTCAGAGAGTATTTAGTTAATCTTTTGTGTAGGTATATTGATATTTTTCTTGATATGCCAAATTATTTCACTGTTGGCACTCTCTTTAATTTCTTGTGTAGGCAAACCTTGTCTGTTCGGTTTATTTAAGGCTAGAAAAGGTTATCGTATCGAATGACATGCGACAATTCGTGGTAGAGCGACACAAACAACATTTTAAATGTATTGTTATCTAATCTGTTTTCTGTTCTACATATTTCAAACTAACTTTCATTTTTGAAATCGGTAAATATGTTTTCTATGGGTGTGCTTCGTCTGGGTGTGCTTCGTGGAATACCTCGTTTTATTATTTAAACTTTTTATATAAGTATCATCATCATCTCAGTCGAAAGGCGTCCACTGCTAGACATAAAAATGCCTCCCCCAAAGATCTCGCCATCCACTGGTTTTGTGCTGCTCGCATCCAGCGGCTACCCGCAACCTTCACCAGATCGTCGGTCCACCTTGCTGGAGGCCTGCCTTTTATATATATACCGTAACTTGTAGTATCTACGATACACATCAAACCTTTTACGGTTTATTCAGAAATCGTGCCGAATAACAGGAGCTGTAGCGGAGGCCGGCGGCGGTAGGTTAGTCGCTATCATATGAATCACCCTTTGTTTTTGAGAGAGACTGCTGGTTGCCGAGGGGCATTTCCAGCTTCACCGGACTTGTTTTAGGGGCGGCGAGGTACGTAAAGGGTACCTCAAGCCGTGTTGAAACAATTCACCTTCAGAGGATTTCTAGAGGGGTACGGCATCGCACACTTAAAAGTGCGCGTCCCCGTGCCCTTCCAGAGTCTCCGAAGGGTTCGGATCGGATCGGATGAATCACCCACGACCACGAACACACCATAGATTTAGTAATTAAAACTTCGGTTGCAATTACAAGCTCAATTTAGCATTATATGACGTGTGTGTGTCAATTAAGAAAACTGAATCGAGATTCAGTTTAATTCGTCAATGTAAGTAGTTTCATGGCGTCATTTCCAACGGCGTCAATAATAAGTTATAAACCGTGTTAATCGCACAGGCTCCAAAAGAAAGTATTTTTTACTTACTACAAGAGTTTTGCATTTGTTAATTAGGTACCGAAGTACGAAGTGGCTTACATTGCAACCGATGAAAAATAATTGAGTACCCCAGCAGTATTATTATAAAGTGTACCAGTGACATTTGGTCAATACCTATTTATTTTAAATGAAATATTCTGATACCGAGTTACGATCGATGTCTTTTAATATCGATACCTTGCGGCTCAAAGTGCGTAACCACCATTTTGGCCAAAATAAGTTTTGAATGCCATATTATTCAGTTTTTTCCCCGCTATGGAACTGTATATTTAAAGTTCTCAAATTCTGAAAACAATGGTGAATACGACCCCAAATTTCAAGGCTGGTAATGTAGACATTTTTGTATTTAAAAGCAATCATTATTAGGCATCATCAAAGTGTTGGACGTAAACGACACTCAAATAAAATTGTAGGGTGTATATGCATAAGACTAAAAGTAATTTATGAACATTAAACAACCATTACAATAATAGTTAAATGATTATTTTGTTTACTGTTTAATTTGATTTCTCTATACGTTCCACAATCGTAACATTTCAACGAAAGAATTTTGTTATGCCGGATTTGCACTTATCAAGTACAGTTGCGAGTGTGTAAGTATGATTGAGTTAAGGGAGTGCTGTTAAAGCAACTAACGTATTAGTTGTATCAAATTAGTAGGCTTTACTCTTATGTTTCTTCTAGTAACTAACTATAAAATACTAAATTTTGTTAATCCAAAAATAAAGATCTTCCCTAGTTATAAACATTAGTATAAAATACAAGCCTCTGATGGACTAAGGGTTGCCAAATTGACCTATCTACTAAAAACAGTTGTAAGTATTGTAATATAAACCCAAAAAATGGAATAAAATAATGACAGAACGATAAAATCTACAATTTTAATTATGAAAGTTTGTGATTACACCCTGCGTTACTAACGCAGCAGTCATTTTATGGGGCATAAAAGACGGGGGCATACATGTTTGATTTTGTGAGGCGTATCCACTGGCTAACTTTTAAACTATAAACATTTCTTAAAACGTTATGTTTTATTAATATTATGCACCACAAAAATCACCGACTTTTGGTGTAAAAATCATATTATATTGATTAATAACAACAAAGTTATGACAAATACAAAATTTTAATTTTAGTTTTTTTGCTCTCCTGAAAAGTCATGTTTTGGTTACACCCTTTGAGCCGCAAGGTAACGAATTATAGTATAGTAAACTAGTGGGCCGCTCGCGACTTCGTCCGCTTGTGTGAACACCCGTCTCAGCGCCACCAACCGGGTCCAATTGTGAGCCGAAACCACCCAGACCCACTCAAAAACATACTAAAAATTTAATCAAAATCGGTCCAGTCGTTAAGGAGGAGTTCAATGACACGTATTTAAAAAAAATAGTATTGTAAAATGACATAATGTATTTTATTTTTTGCTTATTACTTAATAGGTATATTACATTATTGTTTATTAGTGATACCTATTATATTGCTATTGTTTTGTAAAGTATTTTAAAAACTCTACAGCTGGTTGTGGCGGTTGTGGCCCAACACTGCGCGGGTTTCTTGGGTCGCAAGTGTTGCGTGCAACTCGCAATCGCTGATACCATCTTATTATTATTACTCATTAACCGCCTCTGTGGTCTAGTGGGTTAAGACCGCTGGTTTAGACCCAGAGGTCCCGGGTTCGATTCCCAGTGGGGGTACATGTATGTGTACTCGGTTTGGTTGTGGTAGGGCTTGTTTGTCCGCCTGGCTAGTTACCACCATCTTATCTAAATATGTCGCCATAACATCAATGTTTGTAGCATTGTTGTGTTCCGGCAGCTAGAGATAAGATAGCCAGTGCTCTTACGCTCTTATGAACGTCATTATACCATCGGTTGGAAAGTCTACTCTGGGCGGGAGATCTTGTACTACGAACCGGCAAGAAACTCAGCAAGTGTCAAGGTCTTTTCTCCCTTATAGCGTTAAAAATATTGGAAAATGCCCTATCATAAAAGGACACATTCCATCACAAATAAAAACACAAAATATAAAGGACAATCACACATGTTAAAAAAAACAAAAGAGAAAAAATATAATAATATCTAAATGCAAAACATCAGTTACCAGCCTATCATAAAAGGACACATTCCATCACAAATAAAAACACAAAATATAAAGGACAATCACACATGTTAAAAAAAACAAAAGAGAAAAAATATAATAATATCTAAATGCAAAACATCAGTTACCAGTTAAAATTTTCACAATGTCATACATACTAATAAAGGTCAAAATTGTCTAAGAAAGAAAAAAAAACAAAATTAAACTATAGTATTACTAATAATAAAAATAATAGTATGAGAAAAATAAGAGCAGACCAGCCTCCACAGGCGGCACCCGTTCACGATTATGACATATGAATCAGCCATCGCTTCACTCAACCATATCTTAGAGAATGTAACGACCCGACGCACATGCCACCTCACTAGTTGAGGATCCCGGGTGAAGTGCGCTTCCATCATTGGCCTTATCATCACTTAACATCAGGTGAGATCAAGGCACTGTGCTTACCCGTAAAATAAAAAAAAAACAACAAAAGGAGCAAGTCAGGATACATGGAGGTTTCTAGGCTGTGAAAAATAGCAATGCACTCTGCAGTCATAAATTACTTCCGTGTATATTTGTAAACTTGATCGGAATCTTATTTGATAACAAAGCGTGTCATTGGTCAACAGTCAATAGGCACGCAGTGCGTGGTGTTACTGTTAGTAAGCCACCGGCCTCAGTCGCCATTCTGGTTTACGTTAGTCACATTCTGCCAACAATCGCGCTAGTTAACTATTATTTAAATTAAATTAATAATATCTTACATTATTTGATAAGGTAATCGCGCGATGACGAGTAACGGTCGAAACCTATCGAGGAATAATTAGCTTGATAAGCCATTACTTGTCTAAAACTGTTGCAGTCGACACGTGTCCAAAGTTGCCAATCAGAAATCGTCGTTATATTTCGCCGCCCTTATTCAGTGTCGGCATAATTTGAAAGTGTGTCTCAAAGTGTTAAGTATGCGTAAGCTGATCCGCTTCACGACGGCTACAGTGGCGTGTTTCGCGCTGTTTATGACGCTGATGATGCTAGCGGAGTTGACGAAAAAAGCGAGTGGGCGGCTGCATCCGGCCGAACGCGCCGCGCGCGCAGCCCGGGCAGCCGACGTAGAGGATAACCTGCTCACTGACAGCACTGACACTATCTTGATGCCGCTCCATCAAGTCACTCAGGTTAATGAGAAACGACTTCATGTAGTTCAGGTATGATCAAGCTGCAATTAAAATTTCATTTTGATATTTTAGTTATGTTGTATGTCACAACAAATGTATGAAAAGTACAATTATGCCGTGCTTTGCATATATCGACAATAATGTTATTTCAAGTGTTACCTCACAACCTAGATTTATGTAATCCTCCTTGTAAACAAATATAATCATTATATTATTATAATAAGCAAAGATAGTCAAATTTTACTGATAAATTGAATTAAAAGTCTCCGTTGAAAGTGACAGATACTCAAAAACGTAAATCCGTTTTGTCTGTGTCTGTCAAACAGAAGACCGCGTTCCTTCTTTCCCTCGTTTCAATTAAAACCGCAAACGTTACTTGAACGAGTTTGTCCGAAAAGCGCCGTTTACGAATGTAAATGTTTCATCTCCTCTTATTCTATTCAAAGTGTAATTGGTAAAGTCTTCAGTTTTTCCAAGTCATTGGTGATTTACTCGCGAAGTTCTCGGAACCTAATAATAATTAATGGCCCCGACGAAAGTCCGATATCCTTTCATTAGTGTGCCGTCTCCTCGGCCGGCCCAGATTAAAACTTGGCCGTCGAAGGCTTTGCGGGCGCGCTTTTAAATACGCTCCGTTCAATGCACGCCTTTGATATGAATGTGGCCGTTGCTTTATGAAAATATTTTGTGGCTGTGTGAAAAACGTCTTGATATTTCCAGCAAATTGGAAACTTGGTGGATTAGTTAGGTTTGCCTTTAGAAAAGACTGAAGTTGCCTTTTTTGCTCGTTTTGCTCTTTATCAAATACGGTTAGAGCGGACTCTGTTAATATTTATGGTATCGCGTGATAATATGCGAAATATGTTTATTTCATTTTATGCTTTGATAAATATAATCGATTATGGAGTATTCCCTACTGTTTATTTCTTCGTGTAACACTTATTATAAACTTTATTCAATCATTATTACCTATTAAGTAAAAACTTTTGTTATTTATTTTAGATATTATTTTAACGTGCCTGGCGTTTAGACCCTTCCAATTGTGGTTACAGGAAGTCTACCTGTTGCAAAATGTGTGTGTAATTTCGACCTTATTATGGTCATCAAGTGGATATTAAAATTGGTAACTTAACTTAGCTCTAGGGTCTTTAGCTAAGCTTTATACAGGTGGCCGTGTGGATGTGTAAAGCTGTCCATAGAACTTCTCGACCTCTCCCATAACATCGAACCCGGTCGTGACAGTTCTGCCGTCATCGGTTTTCAGCGTCGTCAGTTGGCACTGCCCAATACCCAGATCTCTTGCGAACACTTTTGAGCCTTTGTTCCGCTCAATGGCCTCTTTAATACGGTTAGTATTAAATTGGCGCGTGTCGCGAGTCATAGACTTCGAGATCTGCCTATTTAGCCGCCGAAACTGAGACGCATCACCTGAGGAAAGCAGAACCATTGCGCGCCGCTCTTCCATTAGTTTTAGGGTATGGTCTGAGATCTTTTTGGTTCTTTTTGCACGATGGGTTTTAAAGAATTTGGACCTAACCGTTTGGACAGTTTCCACAAACCTGTTGCTGTATTCGTCAACATTTTCGCAATCATTTAGGCACTCGAAGCGATTCTGCAATTCGAGCTGAAAGCTTTCGGGGTTTTGGATTTGGATGGGTGCAGGACGGAGCGTAGACCTTACCAATCGACGTCTTTCCAGCTTTACGTTGATATTCAATGTGCCTCTTACCAACCGGTGATCGCTGTCAGTTTTAAACGCATTGATCACAGTGACATCATTGAATATTTGCTTCCTCGTCGACATGATAAAGTCAATCTCGTTTTTTGTTGCACCATCGGGACTCATCCAGGTCCACTTGCTGAACACCGCAAGTGGACCTGGATGAGTCCCGATGGTGCAACAAAAAACGTGCCTTCCTGAAAAAGGAGTTCATCATAAAGAGGCCCTCCCTCTCAAGAAAGTCCACCAGCAGTTGGCCCCGGGAGTTCCGATTACCAACCCCAAATCGTCCCACATCGCCGCTTCGTTTGCCCAGTTTTGCGTTAAAATCTCCCATGACAACGGTGTAATGAGTTTTGGAGGCTTGTATGGCTCTAGAGATGACCTCATACGTAACTTCCACCTCATCGTCAAGGTGTGTCGTAATAGGAGCATAAACCTGTATGACCTTCAACGAATACCGTTTGGTTATTCTGAGTATAAGGTACGCTACCCTAGGCGACACACTCCCGGTCCCGACAACGTTGTTCACGAGGGACTTGTGGACGATGAACCCGACACCACCTTGGGACAGTTGTTCGCCCTCCCGGAAATAGAGCAAGTTACCGGACTTGAGGATTATCGAGTCCTCCCCTCTCTTCGGACTTCCGATAAACCAACTATGTCCCACCGTATCTAGCTCAATTCTTCCTCCAGTTCGTAAATCTCGTCAGTCCGTAATGTGCGCGTGTTAAATGTTGCCAGGGCCAGAGTTCGTTGTTGGCGGTAGCCAGGTCTCTGCCGGAGATTCTTAGCACCCCCTGCCCCGTCGCTGCCTTGGCCGCTACCGTAGCTAGGGCGAGCGGGGCTGCTGGGGACTAGGGGCCGGTTTTTGCTGGTGTGCATATGGGGGGTATTTGCCATAATCGCCACGCTTGGCAGGCGGGTTAGCGATCGCAGTAGGTTGAAGGTAACCTCAGAGAGATGCTGCTGCCCATCCTCTGGATTGGTCCCTTTGTCGCCTTTTACGACACCCACGGGTTGAGATGGGGTGGTGCAATTCTTTATCCCCGGCACCACACAATGCCCTGTTACAATACAATAAATAACAATACCAAAAAATAACGTGTTATCAGAATTACTGGACCGCTCGTAAAATATCATGTTTTACTCCTCTGTGGTCTAGTGGCTAGTGGTTAGACCACCAGTTTTAGATAAGGTCCCAGCGGGGGGTATATTGTACTCTATTTTTCTAATCTTGAATTAAACCTATAATTCGATCGAATAAAGATTACTGCATTACAATTCTAATAACCATGATAATAACATAATAGACATCCATAAACAAATGACCAAAAAATAATTTAAAAAAATTTTAAAATTCGAAATGAATTCCTTTTCAATTTAAATGGGGTTATACGTATCTCAATTGTTATATCCCTGTCGGTGAAGCTTTTAAAAACCTTCTAAGTTTCCTCCCAACCCCAAAAAGTAAAGAGCTTAATATTTCTCGCTTTATGTGTCGGTTTATACTTCAAAGACATCAAAAAACATGGTCATAATAACGCTAATAACTTTAACTCTAATAGTGATCATGGTTTCTGCAATAATTAACACGAAGTTCGTCCGTTTCCAGATGATGCGCCACGCGTGGAACAACTACAAGCTGTACGCGTGGGGCAAGAACGAGCTGAAGCCGATCTCGAAGCGCGCCCACCTATCCAGCGTGTTCGGGGGCGGGGATCTCGGCGCCACCATCGTGGACGGGCTCGACACGCTCTACTTGATGGGGCTGCAAGACGAGTTCCGCGAGGGCCGCGACTGGGTCGCCGAGCACCTGCACATAGGCGAAGTGGTGAGTTCTTCTTTTTTATGGATTATGAGCCGGCAAACAAGCGTACGGTTCACCTGATCCGATCCGATCCGAACCCTTCGGAGAATCTAGTAGGGCACTGTAGGGAGTGGGGGTTTAATGATAACACACTTTCGTTTTAACTGCGTGTATTAATAAATTCGTGTATTGAACTGTATTACAACATGACTGATCTTCGAGCACCACGGCTCTTAGCCGGGCTGTCTAGCTCCAGACTCGTACTGTCTGCGACTGTGTACGTCAAACCATTGCAAACCTTTTTAATTACTTATCGATAATTTAAATAATCATCTAGACTAAAAAGGTTTACATACAAATAAATTAAACTTACTTTTGCTATGAGCTGCATATAAACTCCTTACAGTACCTACGGGGACGCGCACTTTTAAGTGTGCGATGCCGTTCTCTCTATAAAACCTCCGAAGGTGATTCGTTTCAACACGGCTTGAGGTACCCTTTACGTACCTCGCCGCCCCCAAAAAAGTCCGGTGACGCTGAAAATTCCGTTTAAAAATCAGATGAAATCAGCAATCTCTCTCAAAAAAAAAAGGTCCACCTGATGATGGAAAGCGGCCATCGCAGCCCAACACCAAGGGCACGCGCGCGTTGCCGACTCTGAAGCTTCAATTCTTATGCTTCTATGACCTGTGATTTCACTGGATCTAGTACCTTATACGGAACAGCATTGCAAAAAAAGCTGTTTGACGGAACACGTCATGCAGATTCGACGTTACCTGCCTGATGGTAGACGAATTCTGCGAAAATAGTAGACATTTGTAGGGCACTACAGAAAACTGATAGTGTAAATAATTTTGTGGATTTGATAAAAGTTCATGTTTTAAGACTATGAGACTCCCATACTTGAACTACACCGGGGTGATCCACTTGTTTGTTCTCTAACAAAAGGCTATGTAATATATGGCTACGGCTGTGCCTTACGCACGCAGCAACATGTGTCGCCCCTAACATTAACATAGTGACCGAGACCCTTTGCCAATTAGGTCACGCCTGGTGTTTATCTGCCGATGTGCCAACAATACCGGCGCCCTATAACCTGTTGTTAGCGACCAGTAGTGTTGCCAGATGTCCCGCTTTTGGCGGGACGTCCCGTTTTTTGGCCCTCTCAGGACGCGTCCCGCCAGTCCCCTGAGCGGGACGCCCAAAAACCCGCTTTTTCATTATAGTATTGATAGTAGCCAATTCAGCACAGTAGGTAAGTAGCTTTGTATTTTTGTATGTTTGTAACGAATAAACTCAAAAGCTACTGGACCGATTTAAAAAATCTTTCACCATTAGAATGTTATATTAGCGCTGAGTAACATAGGCTTTATTTAAAAAAAAAACAGAAAAAAAATATATTCATCTTTGCAAAGCCGGGACGGACCGCTAGTAAAGTATAAGTACTTAGATACTTACGATTTTTTTTTCTGTCCCGATTTTTTCGTCCCAGTCCCGCTATTTTTACGTTGAGGTCCCGGTATTTAGAAAATCGAATCTGGCAACACTAGCGACCAGTGAATCAGGCCGAGTCACAAATTAATGTTGCTTGCCCTGATAAGGCCGCCGTCATTATAAAACTGTTATATCTAGACCTTAATGCGCCTGATAATGTTCTCAATATAGAAATTTTAGTCAATAGGCTATAACATCTGGTAGTGATTCTAAAGGCACGCGCCTATAGAATCGCTATCTATGGATAGAGAATCGCAGCTTAAAAGAATCTATTGCTGAATAAGGGCCACCCCTTCAGCCATTTTATTATGATTTCCCGATACACTTTACCGTGATTTGGCATGCTTGACATCGCCCCTAAAGAAGTTTTATGCTAAGGTGGAATCAGTTATAGAAGCAAAGTGCCCCGCTTACTGCTTTTATGCTTCTCTATCCGTTCGGCAATTATGTAAGTAGTTTTTGATGTAGAAACTATTGTTTTCGGTATGTTTATGTATTAACCACTACACACTACACGATCCACATTAAAAATGAATATGTGAGTTACTTAATAGTGTTGCTGTTTACAGATTGCTATTTCAGTCACTAAATGAATCACAATTTAATACACCACGTTACCTATTTTATAAATAGAATCACTCATACCGCCTTTAATACAGAGCATAAACATTAAACATGTTGCGCTAACTGACTTCCGCGCACTCGTATCAAAACGATTGCAATATTAGGTCCTTACTTACCTATGAAATTGACGTTTTTTTCTCACTTATTAAAAGGTCTAAAAGTTCTAAAAGTCAATACCGGTAGTTAATATTATTATTATACACCTTTAATTAGGACTATGTGACTTAGGCTTCAGTAATAACAATGATTATTAATTTTGTGTCTTTATCGCCCAATTTTTTTTAAAATTGACTACTTTTTATGTTCGCGGAATTGTCTTTTTGTTTTATTGTAGCTTTGAAGGAACTTGATTTTTTCTTCTTAATGTCTGCTATATTTAACTAGTGAAACAAATACACTACTCTACAATTTTTATAGTGTTAACATAATAGATGCTAAGAAAATTTCAAAAACGTTAGTATGAAAAATAAAATTTTATAAAATTCTTCATACAAAACGTCAATTTCATTGGTAAGGACCTAATATAATCATGAACGGACTAGGACTAAAATTAAGAATGACCATCCACACCACACATGAACCAACTTTTAAATACACACACAAAAATAACGGCTTTTTTAGCCCAAAGTGGTATTGAGATTATTTAAGATTGTAAAGTCGATAAGACTTCAGCCGTTCGAGGTGACCTAAGCATCTTTTACCCATTTTCACCGACGACGATCCCTAAACTTTGGGTGATGCCTAAGTCAATTTAGGTGACAGTTTTTACTCCAGGTTCTGTCACCTAAATTGACTCAGTGGACACATAATATTTAGTTTGTCGGTGAAAACGGGTATAAGTAGGTATTAGGTGACAAAAGGAGTTCACATTTGGGCCTGTCAGGTTTTTTCTATTATAAGATTCCCACTCTTGAAGCATACTCTTCGGGTTATTCCCTGAGGATCTCATTCCCCGAGGATCCTGTCCCGGAGGATCTCGAATGCGATAAATGTGATACATTTACTTTTGTTATTTTTTTCTATTGTTTAACTTGTACCGTTAATATAATTTTTAACGCAAATTTTGTTGCGAACAAATTACAAAAACACAAATGTTGAAAAAATTTCCACGAGCAGGGTTTGAACCTGCACCCTTCTGACATACCGGGTCAGGTGCTCTTCCAATTGAGCTATCGTGGTTCTAACCAGCCCGCCGAAATTTTACGCACATTACTCACATCATCATCATCAAAAAATTTTTTCAACATTTGTGTTTTTGTAATTTGTACCGTTAACAAAAAAATATATTAATTTATAAATAAGTATATATCTTTGTAATTAGTATTTAAAATAAATGTTAGATCATAGTTTTAAAACGCTATTTACTTATGAAAATTAAAAAAAAAAACTACAATGACCAAATAATTCTTAACAAATTACATTTTATAATTTATGACATAATTTTAATACGTATTTTTTAATAATTGATATTTTTTATGTTTTGAAAAGACTACTTAATTAAAAATATTAATATTGTTTTTTTTACTAAAGTTGATTATTTATAATTGATAAACCTAATTTATAGTAATATTTAAAATAAATATTATATGTTATTATAATTTGCATTTGAAAATGACTGCGTGTCTTAATGCATAATTTAGACAAACTTTTTAAGTCAATTATCTCTGTAGTATTAAACGTCATTTTTTAAATAATAATTATTTTACATGTTCTGAAAAGACTGATTGAAAAGTTATAATTGTATATTTTGTATGGCAAAAAGAAATATTGTGATAATAAATCAACCTGTGATTACTTTATCAGACTTGTTTTTTTCAATATTACAATAAGTATTAAAATTTTATTGACCACTTTTTCTACTGACGGTTCTTTTAAGCTAAACGTAGTATTGATTAAGTTCATGAAGATAAAAACAAATCGAGATCCTCCGGGACAGGATCCTCGGGGAATGAGATCCTCAGGGAATAACCCTACTCTTCGTTCTCCTGTTTCCTTCAATAATAAAAAGAACCAGTTCACATGACACTTGTTTAGTCATAGTATATTTTTACTTTTTATTTTCAAGTGCTAATTGCTGCACTGAAGCTAAATTAAATATTTATAAAATACAGTGAAAAAAAAAGGTTCAATTCCTGGCGGGGTCAGGTAGGCGTTTAATTTTTTCACTGTATTTTATAAATTTCATAAATATTTATTCATAGTATTTTAGACGCCTTAACAATTTAATGAAGAAAATACAATGGTGTTAATTTTTAAGAAACCACATAGCTTTTCTTAGAAATGGAATATGTTGTGCTCTTGCAATATCAGAAAATACCAATATCGAACAATAGCCAGCGGCGTATACAAATGCAAACATGAACCGTAATTAACTGAATTAGCAAGTAAAAGTAATGTGCGTAAAATGAGTGTTAATTACTTTATCGGTGGTAGTAACGCTTGTAATGAGCCTGCCTCGCTCGAGCGAATCCGAAGGGAAAGTTGCGACATGATTCCTCCATAATTTTGCTCTCGTACGCTTTGTTTTATTAATTAATATTGAGCTTTTCTTATGCTAACGACTTTTTTGCAGTGCGTTTTAATATTCATGAATGACTACACTGACTGTTTGTTATGTTTACTCTTAGAACTTTGTTATGAAAGTGCTTAAATTTAGCATTTGTTTGCATAATAGTGTGGAACTATAGGAAAAAGGTTATCATTGAATGGCTTTGACTACTACTTATGAATGAACTACTGTATTCGCTAGGGACCGGCAAGATTCTACTCTAACATTAAAGTTCTTAAGGTTACTGAAGTACCTACGACAGGCAGCCTACTACATAGGTATTTTGTTTTACGTTAATAATAACTCTATTATATTGGTGATATAACACCATTTATAAACCGCTTTGTTTTGTGCACACTTATTATTTGTACAAATAAAAGAGACGCAAGGCGGCGCGGTTTAATACATTGGGTTGCAATATATATAGATCCGGTAAAGGGCTGATGTTAGCAAATACATATTGACTTAAGCGTTTGTTTTGTAAGCACTTTTCTATGTAGGTACTTTATTAGTTAAATAAAGATGCGAGCGTAAACAACAACGTTGTGTGCGGAACGAAAATTATTATTATTTATTTTATTGCTAGTGACGTTTTCCTTGCTCTCGGTTCCAGGATTCGGACTTGTCTGTGTTCGAGACGACGATCCGCTTCGTGGGCGGCCTGCTGTCCTGCTACGCGCTGACGGGCGACAGTGTGTTCCGCGATAAGGCGGCTGAGGTGGCCGACGCGCTGCTGCCCGCTTTCGAGACCCCCACCGGCTTGCCCTACGCGTTGATCAACCCGTCTACCAAGGTAACCACAGGATCCAATTTACCACCACGAAGCTTTGCAAACTAGAAGTTTGTAATGGCCAAATAAAACCTCCATTAACAACCCATCTTACCCAGTTAAACACAGGACTCACTTACCACCATCACACCACACAGACCTAGCAACTGGGTGGCTATACAACGTTATTTTTAGTTTATACGAAACCTAAAAACAGTTTGTTCAGAATCAGTAATAGAATCGATTTCAATATTTTTTATACCATGTTACATTTTGACAAAATAATATTTACAAAATCTCAAATAAAGTATACCCTACTAAAAAACACAACGGGACAGCACAAAAAGCTTGTGACTTCGTGAGTTTTTAAGATATTATTTTAATTGTTTTTGTTTCTTTAAATGAAAATACTTGACCCGTGTTTCGATTTTCGTATAAAATAAAAATAAGGTTGTTTATGCCAAATCATGGCCTTCTACACCTCCACTGGCTTGCCCTACTTATCAATCCGTCTACCACGTCAAACCCTGCACCCTTAGACCACCACACAGTATTTTCAACTAAGCGTCATGATGGCCAAATAAGACCTTCATTGGCTTAAGGTAAGCACAGGGCCAAACGACCGCACGACCCGGTCAACCCGAGCTGAGGGCCTAGCCCTCTGTTTCGCTCTCGACTCCGTTCTCCGCCTCGAGAATCTAGTAGGAGATGACGACACGCTTCCGTGATGCCATCTCTGGAAACACGGAGGATGTTCGATCACCACAGCTTGAGGAAAACTTTTATGTTTTTCTTACAATTATTGCTTTTGTTGTTTACTTTATTTTGTCACTCAGTACCCCTTACCGGTATTCTTAATTTTCGTTTTCAACTCTATCTTTACTTCCTGTTTTTACCGAGGTGGTGGGAGCCTGATGACCTGTACAACTGGTATATTAATATCAATCACAGGCGTCAGTCTCACACAAACTACTATAATGTACAACTGTTTACTTATTATCATAAAATTGTACACTTGTGTTTGTGACTGATGAGAATTATTATTATTAATTTTCACCGCTCACAAAAGTCCGGTAACGCTTGCTAAATCTTGCTTGGGAAGGGGAATCTCGTATTGTGTCGATTCCTCGCTGGAATCCATGTCGACGTGGGACGTCTTGAGGAGGATGTCTATAGGTGAAGATGATAATAATAGAAGATGTGGTATTTCAGGTGAGCAGACAGTACCATTGGGCGGGTCCCAACAGCATCCTGTCTGAAGTGGGCACGCTACACCTCGAGTTCTCCTACCTCAGTGACGTCACGGGCAAAAATGGTAAGTTTCGAATTTCGTAAGCTCCTGTGGAACTTTTCCCGAAAATTTAAAAATGTTGCATGAAGTCAGTCAGTTACATGAAGTCGGTAATGTCTATCCAATCTAAAAGTTAGAACTTGCTCGCTGCTATATCAGATAGTTATTGGTTATCCTCACAATAATAATAAACAATTCATTTTAGTAAAATTCATTCATATTCAATGTTAGTACTTGAAGAAAATTTTATTATTTATATTAGTTACTGGGTGACCCGGCGGACATCGTACCACTTTGACAGTTTCTATGACAACAAAACAAACAAATCGTGGAACATTTTGTATTGGAAAATTAAATTGTCGTTATTAGTATTTTCCGTTACTTATTATTTATGTTTCTCACCGCTTAAACCTTCCCTGAACTTCCACAAATATTTCAAAATCAAAATTAGCCAAATCGGTCCAGCCATTCTCGAGTTTTAGCGAAACAAACGGACAGCAATAGATTTTTATATATATAGATATATTTATTGTCCGTCACTGCAATGCATCTAGTGCCTATGAACAGTGTCTTGAATTCAATGAAGTTATTATAGATACTAGCATAGTTTATAAGTGCCACTGTTAGTCACCAGTTCTATAGATAAGATGGTGGTAGCTAGCCAGCCGGCCTACCGCCTAACCGATCGCTTTGACTTCGTGTGTAGTTTATGACGTCATCTTATCGTTTCGTGCCGCCTATGAAAGCAATATCGAAACTATAGCCTTTAGCTTTTGATATTGCTTTCATAGGCGGTGCAAGGTGGCAAGATGACGTCATAAACTACACGCGTAGTCAAAGCGATCGGTTCGGCGGTCGGGGGGCTGGTTATAATAGTTGTGCAATTGTTGCAGTGTACCGTCAAAAGGTGGACCGCATCCGTGAGGTGCTGAACAACATCGATAAGCCGAATGATTTGTACCCGAACTTCATCAACCCGCGCACCGGCCAGTGGGGGCAGAGTAAGTGCTACCATTATTTAACCCTTCTTAGGAGCGTTTACGCCGCACACTAGCGCCGCCAATGATTAAAAAAACATATCTAGTAATTAGAGATAGAAAATCAAATTATGCTCAACAAATTATTTGAATGAAGTAATTTAGCATTTTTACGTCACCTAATGAACATCTGACATGTTATGATTTAGTTAAATACGTAAAGACCTTACAGCTAAAAACGGCCACTTTTAACTATAGCGCCGTATTTTTTAGGTGACGTTATTAGGTGACGCAAAAGTGCTAAATTACTTCATTCAAATAGTTTGTTGAGCATAATTTCATTTTCTATCTCTAATTACTAGATATGTTTTTTTTTTCATTGGCGACGCTAGTGTATGGCGTAAACGCTCTTGATTTCCTTTTTATACAGGAGATATGCATAACGAATACCGCTTCGCCCTTTTTTTTTGACTCAGTTCTATGCATTAACGCCTCGGTGACCGTGTGGCAAAGCGCTCGGCCCGATACCCGAAAGTCCCGGGTTCAATTCCCAGGTCGGGCAAAGTGTGTTTCGGATTTTTCCATGCATAGCCCGGGTTTGTGATCAATAACCCGCATTTAGGAGCTCGACGGCGCAGTGGTTAATGCGCCCGGAGGAGCTCGATGGCGCAGTGTTTAACGCGCCCGGTCGGCGAGTGCTATGGTTAAGCCACTTACGCAAAGGCCGGTTATCGGATGGGTGACCAAAAGTTTATTATCTCGAGCTCCTCCGTGCTTCGGAAGGCACGTAAAGCCGTTGGTCCTGGCTGCATAAGCAGTCGTTAACAACCACCAATCCGCACTGGGCCCGCGTGGTGGTTTATGGCCCGTTCTCCCTATCCATCCGTAGGGAAGGCTCGTGCCCCAGCAGTGGGGACATAAAAAATGAGCTGATGATGATGATAATGATGAACCCGCTTTTGGCAAGCTTGGTGATTAAGCCATTACCCATCAATTGTAGTGATAACTTTATTTCAGTGATGGAGGCCTTTGCCCAGCAATGGGACAGTTATAGGCTATTTACTTTTTTTACTTACCATCCATTACGCATACGAGGGCTCAGAAGGGACACAAGTTATGTGGGACTAGATTGCCATTTTTTCTCACCCGGCAAGCCTAGTGCGTGCTGGGGGGTAAGGCAGAGGGAATTTCAGGCGTTCTGCAATCTGCAAACACGGCCGCGAGTGGCAGGCTGTAGGTACCACTACGCCGGGGGAGACGCAGATGGTTATATGGAACTTTTTCCTACGAGCCCCTCATGGGGGAAGGATGGTATACCCACTAAAAGCTTTTGCACTTCGTGTGTCGCCTGGATGATCAGGGACCGTTATAAACAATCGTCTAAATTACTCCATCTAACACTACAAGACTTCCGTTGGCTTTATAAGCAACAACATTTTCAACGAGATTTTGACAAATTATTCACTAGCCAAAATCTTGTCGAAAATGTGTCTTGAAAATGTGTGAAAAGCTGTCTTCTGTGTTTTGTTTTTTTGTAAGCTGTCTTCCTTAGCATGCATTGGGGAAAAGGGCGACCCTGTGTTATGTGCATATAAAAGAAGCTCTACGGAGTACGGAGGGAGGCCTGGCCTACCTACTAAAAAGCATACTTATTCACAGGCAAATTCCGCCTCGAATAATAGGCATGATGACAGTAACCAAAAGTCACTAAAATCATGTGTTTTTTTATAGTAACAGAAATAATAGATTATTAAATACATATTTATTTTCATATTCTTAGTGAAAACGACAAAGCTTAGTGGGAGGGACTAATGGAGACTAACTAAAGATATTCAAAAAACAGTTAAGATAGTGGGTTTTAACTATATTATAAACCACAATATTACAACACAACAACACACGATACCATGACAATCACGACAGCACCAAGCCAAAAACATAAATGTCATTATTCAAAAAATATATAAAAATAAGAACAAAAAAGGTATTAAAAAGGATTTCGAAAGAGTCTGCAACACTTAGCGAGATTGTTAATTTATTTTATAAAATAAAACTACAAAATACAGCAATCCGCCATGATAAGTTGAACACTAGCGATGGGTAGCTCGCGAGCGAGTTGTTAAAAAGAGCTAGCTCACCTATTCTAGCTCAACGTATATCTAGCTCACTCTCGTTCAATTCATATCAGTAGGTATTCATTTTAGCTCAGTGTTTCATCGGAATATATCGAGCGGCTTGATAGACAAAGAGAGACATGCGTTTCGAATGACGCATATGAGCGATAGAAAGAGATGTACACAAACAAACACTGCAGTGCCTATTAGATTGGATGAGTAGAATTTTTGCGCGCGAGAGCAATATTATTATTTGGTATTGTTACCATGTCTGTAAAGATGTGCCCCGAAATAAAGCAATTTTTTCTTGTTTCTTAAAATTTATTAACTAGATAGGTACAACAATTAAAATTCATAAAGTTAGTGTTGAAAATAAACAACGAATTGTGACTACTACACTTTCAAAAAGCTAAATTAAACTAGGAATTAGGTATTAACTACTTATTGCTTTAATCATTCTGTAGGTGTCTCACTCAAAAGTGTCAGTCGAGCGAGTCTGATCTGTACATATTATATAAACGACTCAAGAGTCTTCTATCTTCATGAACTACACTGAGCTAAATGAGCTACTGAGCTAGAAGAGATATATAGCCTTGACTGGGTAAAGAGCTATATAGCTCTTATCTCTTCAAAGAGCTAAATTTCTCATGACTATTGAACACCAATCCGCCCCCCCACCGCCTAACCGATCGCTTTGACTACGCGTATAGTTTATGACGTCATCTTCGTCATCTCTATGTACGCCGATGGAAATGTCACTTTATTTCATACGAACTTTGACTATCCCGCGCTGTTTTATTGTTTTTACCTGCATTTATAGCGTATTTCGTGGCTCCTAGCGATCAGTTGTCTAGTTTAGTGTTTTTGGAAGAAAAATCTAGCTATGGAGCAAGGATTTACCAAGGCAAATAGCTCTAATTTGCCTAGAGTTGATTTGTGAACTGGTTAATGTGTACAAGACTTGAAATCTAACTTCAAAATTAGATTCTGATTAGATTGTTAAAATGTCACCTTCATTTCACACATTATACCTACCTGTTCAGAGTAAAGACTTACATCAAAATGATCTTCACAGAAATAAATTGGAGAATTTAGACATACAGCTGATGGATCTCTTCTTGCTAGATTAAGCCACATTTTACGCACTGTTTTGTCGTGAGGAACGTAAACAAATAATTTGTTCGGAGTTTTATTGATGTATTAACGCACTGAGGAACCGCACACCACTCATACTCTTTGGAATTCATATTTAACAAGTAAAATAACGAATTTGTCTTATACGGTCGTAATCTAATATCTTTAAACGAGCAATTCTTGTATATATATAATCTGTATCTCGGAAACGGCTCCAATGATTTTTATGAAATTTAGTATGCAAGGGGTTTCAGGGGCGATAAATCGATCTCAGATCAATTTCAGAAAATTTCATAAAAAAAAATAACGAGCAAAGCTCGGTCATCCAGGTACTGTTTACTGTTGAGTTACATAGAGGTGACGTCACAAGCAGTTGCCATGACACCGGAGAGCGTATTGGCGCGAATTTAAAAAAAAATTAAAAGCCTTTTCACTAAAAAATCTTAATTTTTCACAAAAATTATATTTTTTATGGAAATATTAGATGCATTAGAATGTTTATAGTACAGGTTTTCAAAATCAGAAATCATGCCTATTACTGGTTTTATCATATGTGTCATACAAATATATAATAATGAAATGGACTTACCAATTTTGCTTATCTTATGATTTGTAATATTGCTTCCTTTCGATAGCCAGATTGTATAATATATGATGACAAAATATAGATAATAATCTACATTCTGCTGACCTCGCAACTCAATTAATTTGGAAATGAACTTTATCAATAAATATGTTGGTTCCGATCAATGGACATTTAATCTCTATTTATTTTTATAAAAGACCCAGTGTACTATGATTACGTGTAACATTTGTAACAGGTGCTAATCTTTTAAGTTGTCTTTGATATTTTAAAGCAATTTATTTTATGGTATTTATCTATGAAGGCATTTGTCCGATTGTTGTAGTAAGTAAGATTGGCAGTCGTTAACATCCTTTCAGCCCGCGTTGTGCCAGCGTGGTGTGTTATGTATGGCCTTATCTTCCCATGAGCTATTATCTATGGGGGACGGACTGAGCGCAGCTATAGGATGTTTATTGGCTGATAATGAACAATGTAACATGATAATTTTAGTTCCGTATGTCCTAGCCTTTTCAAAAACAAAAAATGCTGCTCGGCTCTTATTGTTTTCTAAAGTTTACGCGAACACTACACATTGGTCACAGGGAGACTCCCTGAGTCTCCCTGTGACCACGGACCCTGCAAAGGGTTCGAAACGTCAGAATAAACATTAAATAAGTAATGTGTAAAATAAACGCGAGTAGATCCGTAAAAGTTGTTTCATTTCAATATATAAATATCGAAAATTTTATATACTATATCCATTTTGTATTACAGCCGTATTATTATTTTATTGTATTAACCTTTTCACCGCCCAACTATCCTGCACGCGATGTCCCGCTGTACGCCAACGTATAAATGTATTTTAATAAAGTAGGTACAAAGAATAACTTCTATAGAAGTTGTTGGCGGTAAAAATGTTAATTATTATACTGTTTGTATATGTGTTTTATAAACATACTATAATAAATTATTTAAAAAAAAACAAATGTTGTTATTGTTTTATTTATTTAGGTATTTAAAATCAGAAAAATCAACTCAAAAACATAAAATCCTCCTATAAATCAAGAAAATCAACTAAAAAACATAAAATCTTATAGGAAAAATCAACTCAAAACGATAAAATCTTAAAAATTCTAATCAGTCAATGACTTCATCAATTTTCTTAAGTATAAATACCTACATAGGTAGCAAAATAAGAATATTTTAAATAATATCTCAAGAATAATGAAATCAAATAAGTTTTTTAGTTATCAAATCAGTCATGTTCTACATTCGTAATAAACTATTAATTATCAAATAATTAATAAAATAATCAAAAAATGCCGTATTCATTATTGTGATTGGTTTGACTGCAAGGAAAAAGGTAGGTCATCTTCCGATTCTGAATCAGGACTAGATAGGACATTAATGACATTTTGGATCATATCATCCACTACATCAGCAGGTTGAGTAACATCATCATTGTCAACTGTCAACCGTCGCCGCGCCGTGAGATGCTGCTATTCAATGTTGCCACTTAAGGATTAAAATATACTATTAGGTAGTATTTTTTAACTCTACTCCAACGCCATCTACATTTGGGAAGTAGAAATACAGTAGCAAACTGCAAAAATTTACTTAATAATATCATTAAACCACTTTTGTATTGATATATACAGGCTGTCTCATTTGACATACGAAGATCTGTTCTTAGGAACCATGTCATCGATTTTAATAAGAAGAAAAACTGCATTCATACAATTAAAAAAAAAACTGTACTCAGCTCGGAAATCGAACCCGGTTGATTTGAAAAATAAACTTACACTATTTCTATTTAGATATCGATTGTGTAGGTCTTAAGCAGTAAATGGCTCTATGAAACATGATGTCTAAAATGAATAAAATGCATTGTTTTCACATACTTTAATTTATTTTAGTAGGTGTTCGAAGTGACCACCGTTTTTCCGTCAGGGAGACTCCCTGTGACAATGAAACTAATAACTAATGGTTTAAATTAATGTGTAAAATAAACGCGAGTAGATTCGTAAAAGTAATTTCATTTCAATATACAATCTGTGTACAAACATATAACATATTACGTACCTGACATTCATATAAGCCGATAATGACGGTGGCTTCTATCTTCCAGGGCATATATCGCTAGGCGCGCTCGGTGACTCCTTCTACGAGTACCTGCTAAAAGCGTGGCTGATGTCCGGGCAGCAAGACGAGCAAGCGCGCATAATGTTCGACGCCGCTATGCAGGCTGCGCTCGATAAGATGCTGCGCGTCTCGCCCGGCGGGCTGGCTTATCTCGCCGAGGTCAAATACGGACGGATCTTTGAAGAGAAAATGGACCATTTGTCGTGCTTCGCCGGTAAGTGTTTTGTTATGTAATGTACAGTCGGCGGCAGATCAACCTACTCAAATCTGTCAAATTTCTCCAATGAATATTGATCCTTATAACTAAACTATAAAGTTCAAAATTGATTGTAGAAATTTGACAGTTTTGGGTAGGTTGATCTGCCGCCGTGTGTACGTTGATATACGATTCCGAGTTGTATGTGTGGCGTATTAGGGGCTTTTTGCTGTACTTCGAGGAGAAGATGGAATACCTATTATGCTTTACCGGTGATTGTTTTGACCTAGGACGCTGATTGGACTTTTCAATTAGTACCGTAAGTACAGTCAGCAACAACAGTAGCTGACTTAGAACAAACTTTAGAACTTTGCCAAAGCAAGTAATGAATCGTGCTCGACAACCAATAATAATGTTATTGTAACCATGTACTGAGGTGTACAGCACCTTTCGATGCTAACCGTACGCTGAAGTATGAGCATTTTTGGACGAGTGTGTGAGGAGACGATGGGCCACTTCATCTGCTTCACCGGTGAGTCTTCTGAGTTGAGACGCTTACGAGTGCTAAGTAGTACGGCGCTACTGAGTGTACTAACGAATTTGTGCGTACGTATTGTAAAAAAGAATAAAAGAATAAAAGACATTTATTGGAATCACATAACAAAACACACAATTAAACATAAAACATGTAACAAAAATAATAATAAAAAAAAATAACAATTGACATTGTGCCCTGTTATGTGATGCCAACACTGTGCACAGCTCAGTATACGCAGCAAGCGGGGCCTGCTGCACTGGTATTCTACCTAATGAAGTAAGACACCGTAGAAACAGAAAAAAATGTTTACGACGATGCCTAATGAAGTAAGACACCGTAGAAACAGAAAAATTCCTTTATTCGGATTAAAATATAATTTATAAAATGAGGACGCGCGTACGAGATGAAATCACGTTGAAAGATGTCATTGTCCGGCCGTCGCCGGTTACGCTGGTGTCAATGCGTCGTCCTTGCTCCTTCCCCCATTGCCGTCAGTATGTTTAACATTCTAACTGGTATTGTACATTGATTAAATCTACGTTTCCGAATGGATGGACACATGGAAAGGATAACGAACATCATTCAACCCGCTTAAACTGTTCAGGTCTCAGCAGTATGAAACAGCAAAAACGATTAATGATTTCATAGAAAAACTGTATGATGCGGGAAGAGGGAATACAATTATTCGTGTAGCGCGATGGCGCGGGCGTTGCTTGCGGAGCTACTGGTTACTGAGTTGACAAATTTAAAATTCCTGTTTATATCCGCAAGGACGCAGCCGCGCTCCGCCATTTGTTAACTCTTTAGAAACTGCCTTACAAATAACAAAATAACATTGCCTACACCGCTTAACTGGAATTGTGAATTGTAAGGAAATTCATTTGAGTGTACGAAAAGCGTACAACTTCTTTTCGCTATAAGATCGACTTCAAGATAGTTATAAAATTACTGGCATCGAAGAAACTCGCGGAACATACAATCCTAAAGTAGCAATAGAGTAGCACCTACCACTACCGAATAGTGAAAAATCTCTTTCTCCCCCATTTGATCATTGGTAACTTTTAGTGTTGTGCATTGCAGGCGGCATGTTCGCGCTGGCGTCCACCACACTAGAGAACTCGTTGTCGGAGCGGTACATGGACGTGGCGCGCAAGCTCACCGCCACCTGCCACGAGAGCTACGCGCGCTCCGAGACCAAGCTCGGGCCAGAGGCGTTCCGGTACGTGACGCAGAGAATAGGCATGATAACAAATTTTAGAGTCCCGTTCTATATCATAGTATACCTACATCCACTAATACCGAAAAAAATATTATTTCAGCAATAAACTAAGTTTTAACGCAAGTTATTGCATCTTTTTCTACCTACTTTGAATTATGCGCGAAAACGCTAGCAGGTGTCATGGCGTCCGCTTTACTGAGGCGTGACGTCACACGCCTCAATATACATCTATGCTCAACGAAGAAAGTCAACAGAATATTGACACAGCACTTTGACGTTTCCTGAGGTGCGACGTACGTTATTCTCTTAGACTGGTGTTTCAGTTAATATGACCGGTTGCAGTATTTTATTCTTTTATTTTATTAAGAGTTTTATTAATCTCATTAAAATCCTTTAAACATATTTTATTCTGCAAAATCATTTATATTTTGATCTTTTATTACTGTCATCATGCCTATTAAGATATATAATAAGACAAAGTGAATCGGTAAAATATCATCATCGTCATCTTTTTCACCGTATCTACCCACTGCTGGCAAAGGCCTCCTCCATGTTACGCCATTCCCTTCTGTTTTGAACTGATCGCATACAGGTTTTTCCAGCGACCAGCTCTATAACCCTGGGGCCCGACCACCTAACCGATCGCTTTGACTTCGTGTGTGGTTTATGACGTCATCTTGTCGTTTCGTGCCGCCTATGAAAGCTTATAGCCTTTAGCTTTTGATATTGCTTTCATAGGCGGTGCGAGGTGGCAAGATGACGTCATAAACTGTACGCGTAGTTAAAGCGATCGGTTAGGCGGTCGGGGGGCAGAAGCCCATCTAGCAGGTCGGCTAACATTTCGGCTTTATTGACGTAAAGTACCTACTAAGAACTAAATTATTTGAAACTATTCATAATGAATAAACGTTTTTTTTTTCAATGTTTTCTGATAACTATTTAGATTTCTGAATTTACACCTGTAAGAAATAATTATCTGTGACTTATCGTATATTGGCATCGGTCCCACAGATTCAGCGGTGCGGTAGAGGCGCGTGCGCAGAAGAGCAACGAGAAGGTATACCTGCTGCGGCCCGAGACCTTCGAGAGCTACTTCATCATGTGGCGCCTCACCAAGGACCAGCGGTACCGCGACTGGGGCTGGGAGGCCGTGCAGGTGACATTATACGCCTTTATACTATTTATAAACAATGGTGAAGCGTCTTCTGGATGAGTTAACAGGATTATTATTGGTGTGTTAAAAGCGCGTTATATAATAATCTTATTAAAAATAAAAACTTTATACAAGTTTAATATTTTCCAAATCAATTCATGTTAACTTTCTATCAATTGTATATAATATTTTTTACACTAATTTGTTGAGTACATGTTATCAAAACGTACGTTGTAAGTGGCGTACATAATCCGAAAAAAAATTATATCCTTACAGAAGATAATATCTTCTGTAAGGATATAATTTAATTATTATTTATTATTTAATATTGGTATTATATTATTATTATTTATTATTTAATATAGATTTAATATTAATTATTGCGTATATTACAAAAAATACACGACCTAGTAAATTAACAGACAATTTTTTTTATAGTTTTTTTTGACGTTGATAAAAGTTTATTGCGACTTTATTTCTTTGATTCAAAGTGTACTATGAACATTTTTATCAATGTATTTGGGTAGATTTTTATTGTAGAGGTACAGAATAAACAAATGTCGTGTTTAACCGTGATGCTGAATGCCCTCAGGCGCTGGAGAAGCACTGCCGCGTGGAGGGCGGGTACACGGGGCTCGTGAACGTGTACCACAACGCGCCGCAGGGCGACGACGTACAGCAGAGCTTCTTCCTCGCGGAGACGCTCAAGGTACACAGCTTTAAAGGTTTATTATCATCCTACACATTACACGCATGTCACAAAACCATAACTCATAACCATAATTTATGTATGTATAGTAATATACCTAGTTATAAGTATCTGTTCACTAACAATTTATAGATATTTGTTGTCTGAATCACACTAATATTATAAATGCGAAAGTTTGTGTGTATGTCTGTATAGTTGTTCCTTCTTCACGCTGCAACGGATGGATGGATTTGGATGAAATTCGGCATACAGATAGTTCATAACCTGGATTAACACATAGGATAGTTGTTATCCTGATATTCCCGCGGGAATCACACTATAAATATACTAAAAACGACAATTTAATTTTCCAATACAAAATGATTTGTTTGTTTTGTTGTCATGGAAACCAAAGAGAATTGAATCACTTGATGGAAACTGTCAAAGCGGTACGAAGTCCGCTGGGTCCACTAGTTATGAATATAAATAAATAAATAAATCATGCAAACATAATAAAATAAATACATTAATAAGTAAATAATACGCCTGTACATAACGCTACCACAAACTGTTAAATTTCCTTAAAAGACTTTGAATTTTATGCATATGGAATATGGTTGCATATTTATTGAAGAAATTTTACTGTTTTAGATAGGTTGATGTGCCTGTACGTAGGGTAATGTAACCAGTGTTCGACAGGCACCAATGATCGACACCGGCTCAAATTGTGGAACAATGGTGGTGCTTTTGCACTTCGTTCTATATAATATCCTCAAGGTTGTTCGTTGCTTACTTAATATTTATGATTATAATAAAAACATAACCGCAGATATGACTCTTCACTTTCCCGCCTTATAACATACATATTTATTCGTGTTCCCAGTACCTGTACCTGCTGTTCGCGGACGACGAGCTGCTGCCGCTGCACGAGTGGGTGCTAAACACCGAGGCGCACCCGCTACCCGTGCGCGGCCACAACCCGCTGTACCGCGCCGTACTCCCCTCCCCCGCCGCCCCCCCCGCTCCCGCTGACAACCAGCTGTAGGCTTCTGCGAGCCTGGTACCTGCGTGAGAACGATATGCATCCTAACACGACACGACACTGAGGTTTTATAGCAATACTACCAGCTGTAGGCCGCTGCAAGCCTGGTACAGCTGTAGGTCGTTGCGTGTCTGGTAGCTATTTACGTAAGACCGATATGCATTCTAACACGACACTCAAGTTTATAGAAATACTACCAGCTGTAGATCTCTGTAAGCCTGGTACCTGCGACAAACCGATATGCATTCTATTGTTAAGTATTGCTGTACTAACTACAGCTGGTTAAGCCTTGACACCTGCGGGAGACCGATGTGCGTTCTAATACGACCAAATTGTGGTTTTATAGCAATACTATCAGCTGTAGGCAGCTGCGCGCCTGGTACATTCACGAGCAAGTTTAGTAAACAAATGTAACTCTTAATACAATGGCATAAGAGTCAAAGTTTATACATATCGGTGCTCGTGACTGTACCTGCGTGAGACCGATTTGCATTTGCAAGACCGTGTTGAGCTTCGAATAGATATTTCGTGTTTTGTTACCGCCATGGAAACTTCATTTTACTACTCGGCTCGGCTACGCTGCTGTAAAAGCTATCATCGGCCAGCAGGAATAAATTAAAAGCGCAACTACGTGCAAGTCACTTACACGCGCACGCGTCGCGGATAGATTTTGTTAATGTGACCATAATGTGCCATAAAATTTTTAAAGCACTGTGGTCCGATCTATGATTATTTTTTTTGTATACGCGATGCGCTATAGAGACTTCGCGCGGTTAGGTCCGGCTACATTAAAGTTTTTCAAAATTATTTTTAACCTTAAAATATTTTTTTTACGCATTAATAACTAAACTAACATTGAAAATTTAATTAAATTTCGTTGTTAAGCGAAAAAATGGGTTCGAGTTTCGAATCTCCAACCTTTTTCATAATTTCACTACATTTTAACATATCTCTTAGAGCCTATGGTATCATTGGGGTTTAATATGGATATAATCAATCTATTTTAATAGACTTTTATAAACCCTAGTGGCATTCTCAGTTTTGACATGAAAATCGTATGCGTACGCCTCCATTTATGATTGTCGTGGTATATGGTGAGCGTCACACAGTTTGCTCTATAAAAGTAAACAAAAGCAACGGTTAATAACTAGGGATGAGAAAAGAGTATGACATTTGGCGCGGACCAATATCCGGTACGCGGGCGTCTTGCCGTCTCATTCAAATACTATACTTTTAAGGAATAAGGCGCATTTTCAAATGCACCTAATAGCGAGACGCGAGCGCCACGTCGTTTCAGCACCATAGTCATACCATATCGTCACCCGCGCCAGATGCCATAACTATGGGCTTTGCGCCTAACATAAATATTACTTTTTTTTTTCTTTGTATTTTTATAAACATTACGTGAATTTATTACGTTTTTAAGAGTCGATTGACTTGCCGTTTCATTATTGTTCATAAAATAAAAAATGTATATAAAACTCTTTTTCAAACGCATGAAATGAGTAGTAATTTTCTTTAACCCTTTTACAGGCAGAGAGTTTTGTAATTTAACATTGGTTTCTGATTTGAGAAGGAGTGTATAATGTAAAATTTATTGAGGTTTCTATTTTGTCACTGCCTGGTGAAGGGTTAAAAGTCACACAGTTGTGTTGACGGTAATACCGATGACAATCCATATGTTAGTTATTATTGGATTCGTTCGATAAATCCCCGTATCTTAAACTATATTATTTACACATTGATAACTATTATCATCACATACCATTTCAGATAGTCAAATTAACATATTAATATTTATAACTATTGGAACAATTTGTATGATCTTTACATGTAATCTAACCAATAAAAATTAATACCTAATGGTAGCGCGGTCAAGAAAGTTATTATTTTAACTTTCCTAATACCAAAATGGTGGTTTGAAAGTTCAAGTAATATGTTTATTAATGTTTTAGTTTAACCTGATTAGGTGGATAGTTCCATATTGAATCAAAAGTATTTCGTTGATAATTAGCTTTTTTAATTACTTCAGTAAGTGAATGTTTTAGCCAATTCTTTGAAAAACTGATTAGATCTTGCTCTACGAGTATCCACTTTAGAGGTCCTTTTTTATTACCAAGCTGTACATAAACTTGCTCAAGTCAATTAGAGATGGTGAAGTCCGTCTACATTAGACTTAAAATAGTTGAATTTTCGAACATAACAGTAATGTATGAAGGAACCTTGAGCTCAGAACGACAGCGGTTTTTCAACTATACGTCATTGAAACGGTAGCTCAGTGTAATTGACGACCAATAATTGTTACGGGCATTATGATCATTATCACTTAATGCACAAATAATGATTTAAATTTTATAATAATCAATTACAACAAAAAACACAATCGCGGTTCGTGACACGTAATGGAACCCTCCTTAATACCATAGACACTACATGCACGCTGAGTGTGATTTTTGAAAATAGCATTCTATGACTCTAGTGAGACGACACGAACCGCGTAAGTTATCATTAAAATTAAACGCAATTGTCGTTTATTAGTCTAGATTAAAGTTATAGTAATTATAAAGTAATGACTTAAAGAATTTTTAATATAAATGATTACAGATATTATTTTTTTATTTATTTACTGTATAATTAATTCCATGCATTGCGAATGGAGTTGAATATGTATAATTTCTTTTAGATCTCGTATTAGTGAATTTGAAGTGAAGTCTTCTATGTTTAAAATTGTAACATAATAATTTGTTTATAGCAAACATATCTTAAAGTTTTGTAGTAGGTATATAGAGTAGTTGCGAAGATCGTGCAGACACGTGTTGAAGTCAACGTTGCCGGCCTATTACTGTAAACATAGGGTTTGTTTATTAATGGAAATTATGGTTCAATTAAATTAGGTGTATAATTGTGTTGTGTTCTTATTTTTCGAAATCTGATCAGAAATATGGAAAACTTTAATTATAACGAAACTTATGAAATATTTAGAATCTAATTAGACACAATATTACTAATTATTATATATAATAATAACACTTTTGTGAAATTAATTTAACTAACATTTTCATATTTCTGATTGGAGTGTGATAAAGCCGTTCTGTTTTAGGTGTGGATGTGATTTAATACAAAGTTACATAATATCTTTTTAATTTTATTAATGCACCTGTTAACGAAGCATTTAAATAAATAATTTACCGTCATTTCTACTTTGTTTTATAATTAAATCAATCACTCTTAATTAAACAGACAAATTCTGCTACAGAGACAAACGTTGAGGAGATTAGACAAAGTAGTTAGAAATCTGTAAATTTGTATATAATAGCCATAGATTGTACCGTACACGTTTTAGTTCTAATGTGTGTAGGGATATTGTTAATTTTTAAATTAAGATAGTGTGAGTGGTAACATTGAGTGTGTGCATTTGTTTATTAACTTTATCCGCAAATACTGCATTGTTAAAATAATTATTTTTATATTTTATGATCTTTTGGCATTTAAAAAAGGAGTAGGTATTCATTTATTATTTGTATAATGAATGTGTCATAAAAAACTTACTGCAGGTTTGAATGTTAATTTCTATTGTTGAAGACTATTTTATTGCTCCGCAACAATGTTACACTATAACAGCCTGAAAAGAACTTTATACAATTAAATAATATAACGCTATTGTAATGTAACCCTGTTGTTTGTTTTATAATTTCATTTTATTAAAATTGCATAATATCGTAATGTGTTTAAATGTGTCTATGTTAATGGAAATACTTACAATACACGATATTTAATATAGTTTCGTGTAAGCGACTCGTGTATTATCTAACATTTTAATATTTGCATTCAACTAATAAAGCAGACCGGAAAGCGCAGTGTGGGCAGGCCTCCAACAAGGTGGACCGACGATCTGGTGAAGGTCGCGGGAAGTCGCTGAATGCGAGCAGCACAAAACCGGTCGTTGTGGAGATCCTTGGGGGAGGCTTTTGTCCAGCAGTGGACGTCTTTTGGCTGAGATGATGATGATGATGATGAATAAAGCAGACAGTGTTATTTATGAAATCTTGCTTTTTGTACATGACATTTTTATGAAAAAATTAAATGAGTGTAAAATAGCAAATTGAACTACTACTTACTCAAACTATTAAATCGAGTTGTTACTGGATGTACTGCCTGTTATATCATGTAATTTATGTATGAAGTTGTAGTATTTTAAATAAATAATGTACATTTTTCGTTTATTAATTAAAAAAACATGTTTACAATATTTTTGTTTTTTTTTTAAACCACTACTGGTATATTCCTGAATACAATCATGACACATAACGGTTCGTATACAATACACTACGTTTGTTAGTACCAAAAATTGTAAATGTGGGTAAGTATGTCCACCACAGATACAACTACAAATTCTTATAAGTAACAGATTAATTAAGAACTCTCGTACACATACGAGTGTAAACTAAAAACAATTGCCGATTTTTTATTACTTTCAGAGATAAAAGGTTTCTATTGTAATGTTTGACATCTACATATAGATTTAAAAACAATGTAGGTATATTTTCCTTGATTACTGAGAAAAATTTAAATAATTAATACCTATCAATTGTAGTATTGACTTGATTTGCTCGGCAGTGGGACAGTTATAGGGCTAATTACTTTACTTTTATTGAAATAAACTGGGTAATTATACTTTTTATGTCACTATGCGCGCAGATTAGCATACGGCCTGATGGAAAACGCAGCACATGGACGCTTGCAACATCAAGGACATCATGCGTTCGCTGCCTTACCTCAACCTTCAGTTATGGCCGTATATAGGGTCTAACAATATCAATAAGCGAACGTTTAAGGGCGGTATCTATACATCATTCTGAATACAGTGAAAAAAAAATTTAATGGAGCTACCCGCCGGATCGTAAGCTTGATGCGTCATGGCTAACTGACCGATAACAGAGCGGAGCAACAAGGCGGCTACGGCTAGCAAAGTTGTCCTATAATATGAAGCCTAAATGACATTTGGTCACATATATAGAGGTCATATAGTTGCAACTCAAATTCCCATTAATCATGGTACAATATATTATACGAAAGATTAGTCGTATAATATTTTAGCCATTTAATTTAGTCCTGTAAACGTTTACACGACCAAATGATATGACCATCTTATAAAGGTCGTAGCTGTGACCTTTAAAATATACATTCGCTCATTTATTAGTATGGTTTACGATTTAACTGATTTTCTTCTAAATAACCTGCTAAACTGCTGTTTTGATTAGTTACTGTAAATGATTTTATATTAAAATTTTGTTTATTATTATACTCTTTATTTTTTTTTTCTTAAAACTAGATTTTTACAATATTTTAATATAAAAACAATAAAACTATATAAAAACCTAATCCTAGAGTACCGCCAGCAGCGAGGCAGGGCCCATGCTACCGGTGGTCAGGGCTGCAGAGTGAGGAACCTCCTGACAGTACGTGCCGTGTCAAGGAGTACCTACTGCCTTTTGCATCTGACCCTTGACCCAACCTTTCAACGAGAGCCTCTCTAGGTGTTGATCGAGGCTCTTGACTAAAAGACCGTTTGCCGAAACGACTATCGGTACAATAATGGTTGAATCCACATCCCACATAGCGGTAACCTCGTGAGCCAAGTCAAGGTAGATACTTACTGAGCTTGTCCTTCTCGACTTTCACGAGGTTCTCATCATGAGGTATGGTGATATCAACCAGTATTGCCCGGCGCTGGGATCGGTCGACCACCACGATATCAGGCTTATTGGCGACAACAGTCCTATTATTGTTATATGAATATTTAGAAGCCTTATCATTAGAACTATGCAGCATGGTCGTAACAAGAACATATGCTCGATCAACTAAAAACGATTTGAATTCGTTGAGAGTAGGTATGCCACTTAAACTGCCGCGTTGTTCTTCTTATCTTATAAGAGTGATATTGTCTACCTTAGACGTTACCAAAAAAATAATGATAGTGTCCCAATGATCAGTTGGTTGACCTAAACCGGACAGAGCACGCAAATTTTTTGTGACGTGACCAACTATATATCGAATACCGCCAGCTGAATCCTTAGTCAGTTGCTGTATGCTGGACAAAGATTTTAAATGATAGTTAAAAGCAATATCTTATTGTTGTACGGGCTGCATCTCCCACCAAATAAGAAAGCAAATAGTAGTGAAACTTCTGAATCGATGGGATGCGTTCATTATTATGAATTAAGCTCATAAAAGTGTCGCGAAACTCCAACCAGCGGAAAAATTATCCATCAAACTTCGCGATTTGAATTTGAGGTAACTTCACATTAAAATCGTTTTGATCGAGACTGCATTGAGCTTCGTGAAATAAAGAATCACGTCTTCTTTTATCCAGTTCACTAGTTACACACTAGTGACTGGATAAAAGAAGTAGTTCACTAGTTAGTGTAGTAGTTACTGCATCTATTATCAAGGTAAAAAAGTTCTTGCAAAACACACAATACAAAATATAGTTTTCATCCCTTCTATTGGAAAAGTGTTGCTTTGTTCCTCTTTAAGTGGGAGCAAAATAAAATAGCCCTTTTCCGATAGGAACTTTTTAGCGGGCGGAAATGAGATTTGAATTTGGAACATATATCATTCATAGAAATCGCAAATTGTATGAATTACTGGCTGGTACGTATTGGCTGAACGTCGCGGGGACCCGCGAATTACGTCTCTGTTCTTGTAATCAGTACATATTATATTGTATTTTTTTTAATTAAATACTTAGGTATATTCATTAATTACATAACACCGTCTCTTATTTATTTTCTCATGAAAAGTAGAGTATATGACTCGAGAGCAATTTATTTTTCCCTCAGGCTATACAGGGTGTCTCATTGTAATGGGTCAGTATGGGAAAGTCTGAAACTATAAGACATACAAAGATCTGTTCTTAGGAACCATGTCATCGATTTTAATAAGAAGAAAAACTGCATTCATACATTTAAAAAAAACCTGTTTCCCTCAGCTCGGGAATCGAACCCGGTTGTTTTGAAAAAAATAAACTTACACTATTTCTATTTAGATATCGATTGTGTAGGTTTTAAGCAGTAAATGGCTCTATGAAACATGATGTCTAAAATTAATAAAATGCATTGTTTTCACATACTTTAATTTATTTTAGTAGATCCAATCCAAGATCCAACTCCTTTCCAAGGTCTGCGATAACTTTGGTTTTGCATTTTGTTTGGGTGTCCATGGGTGGCGGTGATTACTTTCCATCAGGTGACCCGCCTGCTCGTTTGCCTCCTTTTAACATTAAAAAAAAATTAAATTGGTATATTCATTATTTACATAACACCGTCTCTTATTTATTTTCTTGGAAAGGGAATGAAAAGTAGAGTAAGTATATGACTCGAGAGTAAATTATTTTTCCCTCGGGCGATGTACTTTGAATCCCTCGCTGCGCTCAGGATTCTACGTTAATTCTAGAATCCTTCACTTCGCTCATGGTTCAAAGTAGCGCCGTAAAAATACTATTTTGCTCCCTTGTCATACAATCTACTATTTCATATTGTTCCAATCGCTCGAATCATAAGGTAAATACATTTCTTATTTTGTTATAACAACCAATAATTTGACCAGGACTGTTGTTATCAAGCTGTGTTATTATCTCGATAATTTTGAACCTTGATTCCCATCTAAACCAAGAGAAACTAGACCGGCCGTTGCTAGTCGCCGGTAGTCTATAAAGGGTGTTTGTTACGAAGAGGGCGGGAAAGGTAACGATGCCCATAACCCCGGTGAAATGTCGCGGCATGATTGTCCCGGGCTAACATTTGCGGCCATCCAATTAGGACCCGCGCAGCCTCGTGTTTATTGCTACTAAGTGTACTGCACTACGGTGTTAAGTTTTATGACGTGATAGCACAGCTTCGTCTTTGTAATTAGTTCAATACGATTGCCTATATCAGCAAGTCAAACGTCTATAAGAAACTGCACTCTAGTGTAACGAGGAATCGGAGAATAAGGAGCTGTTGCAGAGGTTCTAGCGGCTTCACCTTGGTACAAAAGTTACCTACCGTAGGCTTCGGTTGACGAAGTCGAGGCTCAAATTTTAACGTTGAAAATGCTTTGATCATGTACAGTCACAATCACAACACAATCATTGACATATAGGTATACACTTTTGACTAGTTGTGACTCTTATTCGGTTTTTATAAGAGTTACATTGTTTACATGCTAATGCTCGTGATTGTACCTAAATTAAAATGTTTAATACAATTTTATTGTTTACATAATGTAAGTGATTTTGTATTTTTAATTATTATAGTAGCATCCGCTATAAGAATCATAATTTCTCAACTTTCCTACATAATTATCGGTATCATCATCATTAGACTACAAACATTCCGCTGCTGAGCGCACACCTTCCCACATTCCCACATGGGCAATTAACAAAAGGGGAGATCGGGCCACAACCCAAAAAAGTGGGATACTATAATATTATACTAGTTAGTTACTTAACTATTTGATTGAACATAAAATTATATCGTAATAATTTTTTATTACTTATTACAAATAAAACAGACGTATTCTTCTTATGCTTTAACAACTAATCGTAAAATTCTACCAACAATAGTAGTAGCATAATTATTATTTTTGAAATCAAAGTTTCTAATTACCGCTGAAGCGCGCTCATAGCTTCACGCGAAAACAAATATTGTTTCAATTAGTGGAGGCAAGACAATTTTCTTTATGGGGTTGGGATTGGGACGCGCCCTGTCCCCATTCGCAACCGCACCACCAAAGGGTGGTGGGGTTGAGCCGAGGGGCGAAGCCTGCCTGAAAGCCTGTCCGCTAAACGGAGCGGCGAACGCGCCACGTCACGACACCCTACAACTTTTTTCAACTTTCAGTCTTTACTTTTCAGACCAGGCATGAGATCATTTTTACAATTTTGAATCAACGGTCTTTCAAAAATTCGAACTATGCGAAGTATTACAAATGTTTACAAGTAATTTTTCATGTAAACAAAAGATAGATGCCAGAAGTTTTTATTTTGAGAAAAAGTTTTGTATAGTTCTGTAAAATGTGCTAACTCGGTATCGACTAACGTGTGAGGTGTTAAATGTAAAACTCTCCTGAAAGTGAAGGCGCCGCAAGAATTATGGTGGTATTTAACCTCAGCATCGTCGTTTTAGCAGTTCTATTAACAGGTGAGTATTTTTAACTACTTAAACACCGTAGAAGAAAGACGTCGTTTTGGAAAATAAATTGCAACAATAAATGAAACCTGCCATTATGATACCCAGACATTGAAGTTTATGTTTCATCCAGCGGTTAATAAAGCTAAATGAGTATCTAAATTAATGAAGGTGAGATTAATATTTCGGCATTTTTACAATAATATTATGGAACAGCGGTTGTATGGACGTATTTTAAGATAGCCAGAGCTTCACTAATAGTTGAGGTTCCCGGGTGAAGTGCGCTTCCATCATTGGCCTTATCATCACTTTACATCAGGTCAAGGCACTGTGCTTACCCGTAAAATAGTACGTTAAAAAAAAATATTTTTTTTACAAATTAAGTAGTAAATTTTGTTCTGTGTACTTACTTCCAGTATTGCGGCTGGCATAACGGTCCAATCTGGTGACCCGGTCCGGAGAGCAGATAGTTTAGTGCGAGGCTAAGATTAAAAATGTATGTTTATTATCCAAACTAATAAAAAGTAGCCACAGTAAACAATAACGTAATAATATAAGTATTAGAAACAATAACCGTCTTACAAATAAACAAAGAATTATGCCCGAATAGTTATTCCGTGTTTTGTTCCTGTCATGTAAACGTCATTTCAAATTAGAGTAAAGGAGACAAAATACGGAACAACTATTCGGACCTCATTCTTTGTTTATTTGTAAGGGGGTAACAGTAAGACTAGTACTGTTAAAGGTGCGCCGTCCGTAGGTAAGTATATTTTATTTGAAACGTCTACCTACGTCTAATATATCTATAATATTTATTTGATGCCGCGCGGCCATACTAATTTCGTATTTAAAAGTAACGTGTTAATTTGAAAAATAATAATTAAAAAACCGCTCGATAAATCGACAATGTGAGACGGACGATTTGTAGTTTAGACCATTGGTGATTGTTTAGACCAAAATCAGAGGTACAATAATTTAGATAAGCTTTAAGGTATCAACTAAACAAGTTTTATCGATGTGTGTATGAAAGCGTAATTTCCTATCTAAGACCAGGCCAAGGTCTCGAATAGACTCAACTTCTTCCAAAGAGTGACCATCAATATTGAAAACAGGCGGCGAAACGTGAGCGCATCTTGAAAACCTAATATACTTACATTTATCCAGACTTAAAAATAATTTGTTCCTTGAGCACCACAAAGCCAGTCGGTCCAAATCCTCTTGCAATAATTGTGAGTCACTATGATCTCTGATTTTCATGGACAATTTCATGTCATCTGCGTATAGAAAACAGGTGGCATGGTTGAAAATAGGCACAATATCATTTATGAAAATATTGAAGAGAACCGGACCAAGGTGAGAACCCTGAGGTACACCAGATGTAGATAAGAATGGCTCTGAAGAAAAACCGTTTGAAGAGAACCAAAAAAGAAGATTACCATTAATACCGAAAGATGAGTTTCCGGAGTAGGATATTGTGGTCTACGGTGTCAAAGGCCTTACTGGAGTCTGTGTATGGTATCCACAGATAAACGGGAGCCAAGAAATTCAGAGATATAATATGTCACAAATGAAATGAGAATTGTAGATCGAGATGTCAGGAAACCGGATTGTTGAGTTGTAATTATTTGCCTAATGTGCCAACCCAAAACGGGACACACCAGGGATTCAAAAACCTTAGCAAAGACGCAGAAGATAGATATTGGTCTGTAGTTATGAACAGAACTAGTATCACCTGATTTAAAAATAGGGGCAATACGTGCTTCTTTCCAGGCCGAAGAAAAAGTGCCAGTCTTTAATGAAAGAAAAAAAAAGAATAGGAATGAAGAAAGAGAGTATTTAATAACAATTACGGACAAAGCAATTTAAAGACATAATGCAATAGCGTAACACACTGGTAAACTATTAAAAATAAATATGAAAGGGAAGTTGATAAATATTAACTTTCACGTAGATACGCGTTCTCAAAATAAGACAACTAAATCATGTAAAAAATCTTGGTAGAACCAGTTAAAATTTTAATAATGCAACTGGGTGTCTTGTGCGAGTTTTATTTGCCATTGGGTCATGTTAAAAAAATCGAGATTTTTATGGCATTGAAGCAGCGCCTTCTGGTGACAAACGAGGAGACTTAAAATTTTGCCATGCTATTAAAACTAGCATTAGGCAGCCTGAATTCATAGAGGAGGTCACAAAAATCTGTGTTCAGATAATCAAGTTAGACAAACGAAGACACTATACTTGCATAAGAAAACCCTAGTAAACCTCCTTGGATAATCCAATCCAGGCTGAGGAACCATGTTACATTTCCCGTTGTCCATAAATTCAGTTACGCTTTTTAAGGCCATTAGCGGCACTCCGTTTGGAGTGCCGCTAATGGCTGATTTAAATACCTATGGTTATTAAAGGAGTTTTCCTTTAATAACCATAGGTATTTAAATCAGCTGAGAAGTCAAAAAGCACTCGAAGGTAAAAATCCAGAATCTAAGGATATTTATATGAACGCAATAACGATTCAGGGTGCCTAATGCGAGTTTAATTCGCCATTCGATCACGTTAACGAAAACGACAATTTGTATGGCAAAATGTTAACTCTTCTCGTATGTCGCCAGGAAGCGCCGGCGCCGCTTCAACGCCATACTAATTTTCGTTTTCGTAAACGTAATCGAATGAATACGGATAGTAAGTTTGTAAAAAAAACTCATAGTGTAAGTATTCAATCGATTTGAAAATTTGTATGGCATTCAAGCAACACCTCCTCCTGGCCGAAATATGAGAAGAGTTAAAATTCTGGCATAATTTCGTTTTCACACTCACTAGGCACTTAGGCCAATTAAGAGCACGGTGCAGTAGTTAAAAAAAAATTTTAAAAATTGACGATGCCTCAATGTTTATTTCGCTGTCCTACGAGTACCTATATTAGGAATTCAGTTTTCGTGCTTTTTGCATATTTAAATATTGTGTGAAACACGACACTACCCTCAGGCTGGCTTTTAGGTCACATCCTGTTTGGTTCACGGCTTTAAGTGTTTCCATAGCAGAATTAGAACTACTGCACTGGTTCACGGGTGATTGATATACTCATATTGGGATTGTAACTCTTATAAAAAACATTTTAAGTAGGTAATACCAAATTGTTATACTAACAGGGTCCTGAATATGGTAAGAGAGAGATTGAATTCTGCTCTGCTCGGTCAGTTCGTCAAACTACATGTTGGATGAGCAGGACGAGCAGGGGGACTCCTCATGGTTTTGTCTGATTTACTCTTTTGTTTTATTTTGTTTTGTGTATTTATGTTAAAAAAATATTGAAATACTTACTAACAATAGTTTTAGAAAGTTGTTACTAACATCTATGAGGTGTATATAATTATGTGTATTTATATTTGAGTAATAATAAGTCTGTACACTTTTTTTTTTATTTTTATTTTTTTTTTCAACGCCTCCATTTTATTTATTATCAATCCTCTCCATCCTTAGGTTGCCTGGAAGATATCGCTATTAGTGATAAGGCCGCCCTTTGTACGACTCCAATTTTAATTTTTTAAATTCTTTGTCTTTTATATGTTTTTATGTGTACAATAAAGTATTTTATTCTATTCTATTCTATTCTAAAAGGCCACGAAATATGGCCATATGTACAAAGCTAAGCTAAAGACCCTAGAGCTAAGTTAACCCGGCACTATAACGAAAACATCCCGGACAAGAGCCTGTACGAGATTAGTATGGCTCTCAAACAGCTCAAGAACGGCAGGGCACCAGGTGCTGACGGAATTACGGTCGAGCTTCTGAAAGCAGGCGGAAGACCGGTACTCGTAGCTCTTCAGAAGCTGTTTAATTCCGTCAACACATATTAGGGGGCAGAACGCCAGATGTGGCACGAAGGTATGATGGTACTGTTCTTCAAAAAGGGCGACAAAGCCCTGCTGAAGAACTACAAGCCCATCTTACTTCTAAGCCACGTCTACAAGCTGTTTTCGAAAGTCGTAACGAATCGTCTCGCACGCAGGATTGATGACTTCCAGCCTATCGAACAAGCTGGTTTCCGAAAAGGCACATCGCTCGCAGGACTTATGGCCGCTGGGGCGGAACAGTCCTTGAGTGGAGACTGCGTACCGGAAAACGCAGTGTGGGCAGACCTCCAACAAGGTGGACCGACGATCTGGTGAAGATCGCGGGAAGCCACTGGATGCGAGTAGCACAAAACTGGTCGTTGTGGTTGTGTGTGGTTGGGGGAGGCCTTTGTCCAGCAGTGGACGTTTTTTGGCTGAGATGATGATGATGAAAATCAGCGGCCTATAATCGTCTCACTGCTGGTCAGGGGTTCCCACATAAACATTCCACATTAGCAGCTCGTCCCATAACCCCACCATGCTCGCCCGTATTGGCGGGTTTTAACGGCTGCTATAACAACAACCGGGATTAGTGTATTCTGAAGCACGAGATAATTCAATTTGGCCACCCATTCGATGCCCCGGCATCGGCTTTGCTATCGAGGCAGTTGTTTAAACGAAAACGAATCAATGAACGTAAAAAGTATTTTTTTTACGTTAATTGATTCGTTTTACAATAACTGCGGATCTTAGAGCATTAAGGGTGCGCCGACAAAAAAATGCCAAAAATGCAGTTACGGTTAAGTAGATATAATTGAAAATACTATCGTATTAAATGAACAAAATATATATTTAGTATCATAGGGAACGTGTTTACAATTTGTCAGAACCATAAATTCATAACACGCTATAGTTTTTTCTACAATATCATTTAAAGTTGGGCAAAAATCATGAAAACGAGTGGCGGCGTTTAGTAGATTTCTTATAGTTTATCTTAATTATTGTACCTCTGATTTTGTCTAAACAATCATCAATAGATAAACTAAAAATTGCTAGACTACATTTTCGATTCATCAAGCGGTTATTTAAATAATTATTTTTTATTAAGCACCTTAAATTCCCCATACAAAATTAGTATGGCCGCGCGGCATCAAATAAATATGGACGACGACATTTCAAATAAAACATATGACACTTGTCACTTATGGACGGCGCACCCTTAAACCAACGGATGGAATTTCGCTCATAAATATTATGTCATAATTTTGTTGACGTTAGCTATCCTAAGACTTATTTTTAATATTGGCGAGGTTAAGCTTTCCGCTGATAGTCTACGAGTAGGCATGAAATAAAGGAACTAAAAGGGTTCCTGGTGCACTATAGAACCCTAAAAACCTGACTCGATTAATTCATGGCGGTGCCGCCGCCGGTGTGGCAGAGCCGGCCGGGCGGTATTAACAGCTGATCAAGAAAAAAATACAAAAATGCTGCCGTTTCCCAACATCCGTTAATTTTCTCACAATACAACCTGCGGGTGGAAATAGTGCATCCCAGGGATTAGACAGAGACAGCGACAAGATCCCAGGGGCTCGATGGGTGAGAGCGTGAGAAATATGGGATGCTGATATTCCTCAAATATCAGGAGAACATGACTTACCAGGAGTAGTAATTTGCTCGTATAGGGGTTGTCTTATTTCGTATCGTCCTCTCGCTCTGACAACGTGTTTCCTTTTCGTCCTTTTTTAATGGGCGGCCGCGTCGCGCCTCTTCCCTAGTCGCAGTACCGCATTACCTAACCACGTGTCTTGTAAAATGTTAAACTTAATTTTCAAACTTCGCGGAAAAAGTAAAGTTTTAAGAAAAAGTAAAACATAAGTATAACATAAAAAAAAAATAGTTGCGTAGATTTAACACGTTATACTCCTACTGAGAATCTTAATTACGTTCATTGGTTTAGAAAAAGTTGCAGTTAGCTACGGCTGAACGTCGGTTAATAAAATTAACATCTACCATTAGAGCAATAAATTTTACCACACTCTTAATATCAATGTTAGATTTGCTGAAGCAAAAATTCATGCGAACCCGATATGACATAAACGTCACATTTAATAATAGGTAGGTACTTACCACAGAAATTTAAATCTATTTCTGTGGTCCTTACCTATGAAATTGGAGTTTTTTTCTCACTTAGTAGGTGTATTACTTCTAAAAGTCAATACCGGTTGTTAATATTATTATAAACCTTTAATTAGGACTATATTACTTAGGCTTCAGTAATAACAATGATTATTCATTTTGTGTCTTTATAGCCCATTTTTTTTTTAAATTTACTAACTTTTTTGTTCGCGGAATTGTCCTTTTGTTTCATTGTAGCTTGGAAGGGACTTGATTTTTTTTCTTTTCAATTTCTGCTATATTTAGCTAGTGAAACAAACACACTACATTCTTCAATTTTTATAGTGTTAAAATAAATAGATGATCAGAAAATTAAAAAAAACGTTAGGTAGTATGAAAAATAAAATTTTATAAAAAATCTTTATACAAAACTACAATTTCATAGGTAAGGACCTATTAAGAACGTTTTTCTTATCTGAATATAACTTTAAAATGCTTAACAAAAAACAGATTACCTAACCTAGCATAGCTGACGATGATATTGCAACATACATTTAAACAACCGTGCACTTCAAAGGTCGCCTAATAAAATAGAATAGAGTCATCTTCCCTTAACGATTGGAAAGCAGCAATCCCGTTTTATCGCGCTCGCGTAAAGCAAGTCATAACGCAGGAATGCCGAGGTGCGGCCGACGGCGCTCCCCTGACATTTACCCGTAGCCCATAAAAAGAAATATCTACTAGGGAAGCATAGTCGGCGAGGCTCACTTTGTAAAGGCCTCGGCGGGCGCACCCTTCGCTCGGCCCACTGGCCTGTTTCTTGGCTCAGTTATTTTGTCGTAAAGATCACGCTGTTAACCGGAGGGTGGAGTTATCTTTAGTCGTGATTTTCTTTGTTGCCTGAAGGAAAGAAAAATCATCGAGCCTTCGAGTATGTTTTATGCAATTAATTTGATTTCTAATATTTGTTTTGTAATAGGTTTATACACTATAACTATGTAGATGTTGGAGGGAGGATGCCGTGTCTTATCTTAATCAGATCTACAAGCGATTAGGAATGCGTTTACAAACTCCTTAACCATACGTGAAGATAAGAAATTATGTGGCGACCGCAGGCCGCCACACCTACCTAATATATTTTATATCTGTTTATCAAATCACATTTACCAAATCATGAGGCTATTAAGATCGGTTATTATTAATACTAACCACTCTACCGTAACAAATACACTTTTAAATCTTATTCCATTGTATTAAGAGTAAGTAACATCGACAAGAGCTCGATGGCGCAGTGGATAACGCGCCCGGTCTGCGAGTGCTGAGGTTAGCAACTTTCGCAAAGGCCGGTCATCGGATGGGTGACCAAAAATGTATCATCTCGAGCTCCTCCGTGCTTCGGAAGGCACGTAAAGCCGTTGGTCCCGGCTGCATTAGCAGTCGTTAACAACCACCAATCCGCACGGCCCGAGTGGTGGTTTATGGCCCGTTCTCCCTATTCATCCACAGGAAAGGCTCGTGCTCCAGCAGTAGGGACATTTTTTTTATTTTTTTTATTATGGCACGCCAAAATGGCCTCACCCTGCCTGATGAAAAGCAGCCAGTGAAGCCCAAGAAGTGAAAGCGTTCATCACAGCGCTACCACGCTATGCCGAACGCTCACACTATGGCGGCCTGCATAAATGCTTTTTCACATAAAATAACATAAAAATGAGCTGATGATGATGATGAAGAGTAACATTGTTTACATGTTAAGAGCGTTTACGCCGCACACTAGCGCCACTAATGAAAAAAAAACATATCTAGTAATTTTTTATTTATAGTTAATAGTAGATATAGTTTATAGTTTTTTGTAAGTTTAATTTTAAGTAGTTTTATTATTATCTAGTTAGTTCTGAATAATATGTCTGAGTTTATTTATTGTCATCTGTGCCAAGCGTTTCTGCAAAAAAATAATTTCTTATTAGAGCTAGAAAATCAAATTATGCTCAACAAACTATCTGAATGAAGTAATTTAGCATTTTTACGTCACCTAATGAACACCTGACATGTTATGGTTTAGTTAAATATGACGTTATAGTTAAAACTGGCCGTAACGTCTTATGTTTTTTTTTATTGGCAGCGCTAGTGTGCGGCGGAAACGCTCTTAATAATCGTGACTGTATATAGGTTATTATAACAGTAATAACTACACATATAAATAAGATAACTTACCAGAAAACAGGGTGCTTTGCGAGTTTCATTCGCCATTCGCTCACGTTAACGAAAACGATAATTTGTATGGCAAAATGTTAACTCTCCTCGTATGCCGCCAGGAGGCGCTGCTTCAATGCCATACTAATTTTTGTTTTCGTAAACGTAATCCTTACGTAATCGAATGAATACAGATAGTAAACAAAAATTAAAACTATAGGCACCCTGTGCGCGCATTGTCCGAAAAATATTCTACTTTTCTATTTTCTTCCCGCGATAATTTATTGTCCTATCTGTCAATTTTTGCTTTTTTAAATTGACCATAGAGTTAACAGAACTTTGAGGTCGCGGCATTCCGTAGCAAAGCTTGCATGATGCCATCCCCTTTAGAAACCCTCTAAGGATGTTCGATCACTACGGTTTGAGCAACCCTCAGTTTCTCGTAGTTCACAAACGTCCATTTACGCTGTAAAGATATAATCGGTGAACAATAAAAGTCTCCTTATTTATTTATGTTTAATCTTACCCAATTGTTAAAAATAGTGTTCATTTTGACTTTAATCGTATTCAGCGGGCATTTGCAAACAATTCGATCATGTCAGGAATAGTCGGGGTCACCGATGACGTGATGTTCCAAGCGAGGGGGGAAAAGGAGGGGGGAGTGATAAATGACTCCTTTTGTCTTTATTAGCGAAGGGTTAGCCCAGGGCGACTATCCAGTCCTATAGAAAGTAGGTATCTATTTATAACGATATACGACCTTCTAGTGTGGAGCTTTCATGAGGTATTCATTCCTTAATTACCTACATTATGAAGATCAGAAAATGTAACAGCTACAATGATTATAAAAGTATGTACCTAATTAGCCTAAATACTGTCCCGAGTTAATAATTCAATATAGGTTCTGTCCCTAAGCAAAGGCCTCCAACATTGAAATCAAGGCAAGACAGTTCTTCCAAGCTAGAGCGAGTTTCATTTGACATTCGACCGCGTTAACGAATTAGTTAATAGTTTGTATGCCTTTAGACCAATCGCCTCTATGGGTGCCTAGTGCGACTTTTATTTGAAAACGTTCACGTTAAACGTAAATGAGAATTTGATGCCATTAAAGCAGCGACTCCAAGTGACACACGAGAAGTTAAAAGTCGAACTCTTCTAGTGCTTACTTGATTGCTTGCTTTATCCTGCATATTTCTACCCACTGTACAATATAGATCATAAAAACCTCGTAACAAATACGAGAAATATGTAATATCTACTCGTATAGATCTCTTTCAACCGCCCTGTTGGTTTAGACTCTAGATGGTTAGACCACTAGTCTCAGACGTAGAGGCCCAGGGTCGATTCCCAGCGTAGAGTGAATTTTTATTATGTTTGTACTCGGCTTGGTAGGTAGTGGGGCTGTTTTAAGTCCGCCTGGCTAACTAGTTAGTAGCCCGTTGAGCGGCCACTTACCGCCAATTACTATTAAATTTTGGGTACTTGGGTACCTACCCAATGGCCGCTCAACGGGGTAGTAATGTTGTGTTCCGACTGTTAGAGATACGCCGGATGGAATATCAAGGATATCTGACACAAGGATGTCTGACACTTAACTTTATAACCGTAAGGTTGGTGGGGGGTGTCAGTATAAACTTTAAAGTCGTTTGTAGCGGGGTGTGTGTTAGAGATACGCCTACACTTTTAACTTTATAACCGCCATGTTGGTAGGGGTTTTTTTTTGACTCAGGGGAAAATCTGCCCGCAGATTCCGTAGATCCGGGACTGGCCTTGTCCTTCTCTAAGAAGGATTAAGACCGACCCGGTAAAAACCTCTGGGGTTTTCCTTTATTTATTTATTCATTTTTGGAAAACTAACAGCTTCTATACTTAATTTAGTAACATATGTATCATTAGAAAAAAACATGCCTTAAATAATTCTCACTTATAGAACATTTTGATACAGTCCAATGTACTTAAATTATTATTATTAAAACAGTGAAATTGTATGTATAATTTGAAATAATATTATATGGAATTTGAAATTTGAAAGCCCCATCATCACACCCACCGTAAACCTAATATAACTATAATATAACTATAATATAACATACACATAGTACAATTTATTATTCAAAAACAAAAAAATTCTTACATGCAATATATTTGAAATAACCCCATCCCGCAGTAAACAAGTCAACATTCTCCGAGTAACTCGAATTAAAAATATTACACACTCTGATAAAGTACGAATTTTGTCTGTAATTGGTCAAACAAGGATCTAAACTTCACGTTGATAGATAGTTACGCCTAGTAACGGTATGAGTAGGTATTTGAAATTTGATCTTAGTAAGAAGGTCGCTGCTATCAATTGTATTGCAAACTAGATTATGGAGAAAGGTTAAGTCAGCTACCTCTCTTCGCTGAGCCAGAGGTAGCAGATGATGGTGTTTGCAGTTACTGACGTAATCACAAATATGCAATTTGTGTTTGTAATTTACAAAACGCAAAAACTTTTTTTGAATTTTTTCAATCTTATCAATGTACAACTCATAGCGAGGATTCCAAGCGTGGGATGCATACTCTAATTGACTCCGCACTAAAGAACAAAATATAATATTTTTAAAGTTTTAATCGTTTTGAAATCCTTAGTGATTCGAAAAATGAAACCCAGCGTCTTAGTAGCTTTGGCTGTTATACTTTCGACATGCTTATCCAGGAGAAGTTTGGAATCTAAGATTACACCAAGATCTCTGACATGATCAGTACGTTGCAACGACTGTTGATTTAGAGAGTAATCAAAATTAATTAAGTTCCGAGACCGACTAAATGTTATACAATTGCATTTCGATGCATTTAGGTCAAGTTTATTTATATAACAATAGTTCTGTAGTCTGTCAAGGTCCTGCTGCAAAAGCATACAATAATGATGTGAGTTAATTTTTTTGTATACTTTCATATCGTCTGCAAACAGTAGAAAATTTGAGTTAACAAAACACTCACCAATATCATTAATAAACAATACGAATAACAGTGGTCCTAAGATGGATCCCTGTGGGACACCAGATGGTATATCAGAAAGTGGTGAGCGCGATGAAAACCCTTAGCCTTTATAATAGCTGTGGCTGTGAAGGCTACCGGAACGCGCGCATTCTGGATGGCCGGGAGGCGCGGTTGGCGTTACTCAGATGGATTCACCGTGTTTAAAGGGATTCGGCGCGCCCACTAGCGGGGCGCGATTATACTGCAGCATGCAGTGAAGCTGACTATGTCTACTGACGTGTCAGTATGAACTTTCAAGTAGTGTGTAGCGAGGTGTTAAAGATACGATGAATATAGCCAGTGCCACAGCAGTAGACGATTCGCGAGTAAAGTGCGTCTTCCACCTTCGGCCTGATCATCGCTTATGATCAAATGATATAAAGGTCAAAGTGCTTACCCGTTAGGAACAAAAAAATATTGAGAGAGAAACCTAAAGAGTTCCTTACACAAAATTGCTATTAGGTACCTTGAGTCACTACCTACTTATTGAAATAAAATAATTTTAGTACTTTTACAAAATAAAGAATAATATACAATATACAATAATATACAAAAAAACTCAATAATGCACAAAATTTAGAAAAAAACAATTTAAAACATGTTATATATTCAGAATGTATTCTATAACTATGAAAATCCTACGTGTGTTTGATGCTTTTAGATTTTGTTAACTTTGTATACTTACAAAGATTTCCCCGTTGTAGGTAGGTACACTATATGTCATATTAACTCTATTAGCAGATTAAACTGGTTTCCCCTACGCACCACTTTAGCTAGTGTTGAGCAAGGTCAGTGCAAAAACAAACTCATATTAGCAAATTATTTAGTGATTGCGCAATAATAATATGTAGGTATTATTATTAATTCATTTTTTGCATTTACAATGTTATATGTACCTAGTTACAAGATAAAATTTTACTAGAAAAAATCAACCAGTCTCAAGAAGATCGAGTGGGTTTTTTTTTATTATTCAGGCATTAATTTTTTAATGACTTACGCTTACAAAAAATAGTTTTTTAAAGATCATACCACAAAACTATATTGCAATGAGCAGCACGCACGAGATGCTACCAGTTTCATTGCAAGCGAACGAATTGCAGCAACGCTCGGGCGACTCGAAGTGGCGTCAGCGTAGCCGGCTGAATATGGCTGACTGAGTGCACCGCGGTGAATGCACTCGCATGCACTGAACACCGCCTTCGCGTCATGCGGCCCTGGTACAATGGCCGCGTGGGCTGGCTCGCCGCGCCGCCGGCCACTTGGCAACCGACAGACAGACAGACAGACACGGCCGTGGCACACATAATACCCAACACTGACCACAGCATTCGGATGGACATAAACTCCAAATATTTACTCATGTGGTAAGTGTAGGCAGTAGAGTACCTAGAACAATAGGGAATGTAATTCAATAGGGAATTGAAATTCACAAGTCTGTGAACCCAAGTTTCGCTTTGCTCCCAGGTGTACATACAGGTGTTAATAATACTTACATAATTTAAAATGTGCATGGCAGATTGAATCAGTACAAGGATCCCCAAACAAGGCAGTGCCTGGATCTTGGAAAACCAATCTATTGATTACTGGGACTTACGTATCAGGTAAATTTCCGGTATACTGAAAGAAACAAGCACAGGAAAAATAAAAATCGGACGGAAATCGAACCACGCATTTTCCGCTATTATTAAAGACATAGTGCCTTTATATAAACAAAGATTATGCTCCGAATAGTTATTCCGTGTTTTGTTCCTGTCATTTAAACGTCATTTCAAATTAAGAGTAAATGAGATAAAACATGGTATAACTATTCGGACCTTATTCTGTGTTTATTTGTAAGGCACCTAGACTTGAACATCAAGCAAAAATCCAAAATTATAAAAATGATTCTAAAATTATGGTTCATTTTAAGTAAAACATGCAAAAAGCTAAATTATTAATAAAATAATAAGATTAGAAACTTTGAGACATCGCCCGAGAAGCGCTTCTGTTTCAATATAGGAATTATCAAGCAGCTTAGATAAAATATTCTTTGCTTCTGAGACTGAACATTTCCATATGTCTTGCATTGTAATTGTAACCGTTTAAATGCTCTAACTGCTAGACATAAAACACAAATGTTGAAAAAATTTCCACGAGCAGGGTTTGAACCTGCACCCTTCTGACATACCGGATCAGGTGCTCTTCCAATTGAGCTATCGTGGTTCTAACCAGCCCGCCGAAATTATTCAACACTATTTACTTTTTACTTTGAAAGCCAAAGGCGCCCATTCAATGTTAACAACTACCGTCATTAACATCCGATCATAATATTTTTACAAATACTAAAGATCAGTTAAGAAGTAGGCAAGCTTTTATAAATGTTTATATAATTTTTAACGCAAATTTTGTTGCGAACAAATTACAAAAACACAAATGTTGAAAAAATTTCCACGAGCAGGGTTTGAACCTGCACCCTTCTGACATACCGGGTCAGGTGCTCTTCCAATTGAGCTATCGTGGTTCTAACCAGCCCAGGTTTTTTTTCAACATTTGTGTTTTTGTAATTTGTTCGCAACAAAATTTGCGTTAAAAATTATATAAACATTTGCTAAACATAAGTTGTCGTTGATTTTTTAAATAAAATAGGATAACGATAGCTAGGTGTATATAAAATAATACATGTTTATATGTATAATAAATAAATATACTTATCGATATTAAGTCGATATAAACAATCAATATATTTTACATAATATCGTATCTAATAATAATAATCTATACGAGTAGTTCACGTCATGAGCGTTAGATGGCCTATCAGCTGTCAGTTAGTAAAAGTTTTTCATATATCCCGCAAGTTGTTACTCGAAACTTTAATTTCGTTAGTTTACAGAAGATACTTGTAGATTTGACTTGCCAATTAAAGTAAACTACCCAGTAACTAATAATTGCTTTACTCAAAGATGTTGAAAGAGGCTCGTACTACAAAAAAATATTTAAACACCTAGACCAGTGTTTAAATATTTTTTACACGTGTGTAAAAAATATTTAAATGTTTAGATAGTAGCTAAAGACGTGTTTTATTTAATAACAGAACTATTTAATTTTCGTTTAACAAAACCGTGTTAAGTACGTTAGTAGGTTATTTTTACTGTGGGTAACACTACACCACAAACCATTACAAACCATTCAATCATTTATTTAAGAGGTTATATTTATATGCAAATAAATCGGAAGTCGTATATATTTTAATTAATATGTTTATCAAATCATAAACATTGAATAAATGTTTAATATACGATAAACATGCGATAAACCTGCTAGACCAGCGATCTCGGCTATTTCAAAACTGTTCAATTTAAAATTATATTAGTTAATTAATTAATTAATTAATTTTTGCTTTTTTTTTAACACCACCACCGTGAAACGTTGCATTGTAACCTCTTTTTTAAACATGTTCAACAGATGTTTTACTTTTTTGTAGTAAGATTAAGTTTAAAAAATAGTCAATCTTGAAGTTCTGACAAAGGTTCATTCACGATATCCTTCCGTATACCTTCTTTAATTTATAATGTTCCAGTACGTGGGTAACACCGTTTCCATAACGACACTCACGCGTGTGAATTTCTCCGCCTACTTGAGTGGGAAGGATGAATTTACTCGACTCGTCGCTGTTAAATTCACACCCGCTCCATTTTATGAGGTCCTGGTAAGAGTAGATTGTAAGCTTTCAGGAAGGAAAATAGTGCGCAATCCATGCGCATATTTGCCGTTCCCGAAGTTGAACCCATGTTTTGCCGCGCCGCGCCGCCGCGCCGCCGCGCCGCCGCGCCGCCGCGCCTCCAACTCTTTCTTATCCGCCCTTGCCCTTTTCATCTACTTATGTGTATGCAGCCCTAATACTTCTTCGGTCCAATTACGCATATCATTATTGCGACCTTAGTTTTTTTACCATTTTGTATAATTTATTTACCTTCAGTACCTACTTACCGACCCTACATAATTCGTTCCCATCCCAAACCTCTTCTAATTTTTTTCTGAAATAGTTTACTTAACTAGTTTGAAGAAAAAATAAAATAGAATTGTTTAGAATTATTTTAAATACAAATAAATGTTTCTAAAGTAACAATTAATTAAATAACTTTACGTAAAAATAAAAACCGTCACTAGGATCAGACTCCTTTGTCTCTATTTAGAAAAAACGCTGCGCTGCGCTGCCTCAATGTGAAACTAGTTACGAAAAAGTTTTCAGAATCGCGCAGGCGTACTCGTCAGAGTACAAGGCCCGCCCCCTGTCGCTTCCCCGGCCCGTTCCTGTTCACCTGCCTGGAACCAATATACCGTGCTCTATAGCTTCGAATCTGTATTAATGGGATATCGATTTCTGGTCAAGTGAACTTCTCAGCACCCATGCTGCCTTAGTATTTTCCGAACGGTTCGACATTATCGGCAATCGCCGATACATTTCTAATACGGAGTTATCGACAATTTGAACCATCACTTTCAACTCGGATTTAATAAAATATGTGATTCAATAACATTCATTATAATTAGGTAATATTATTATTGCATAAGACTGTTATGACTCCCAGGAATTAAAAAGATGTTCCTTTTGTTACAAAATTGAACACGTCGAGTTGAATCAGTTGAAATTATTGGCGTGTTCTCCAGCTTTGGGTGAAAAAGAGCATATCTTCCTGTTTCATACGTTTCCTTCCGGACCGGATATTGATTTGAGAGTAGGAACAACCACTCCGAGTTTCTGATGTCCTAGCAGTTGCTGAAAGTGTTTCCGGTTTCGTTCCGGTTGCCGGGAACAAAATTGCATTTCGTTTTAGCTAAAAGCACAAAATATGGCTTTGAATAGGATGTTAAGGGACTTTTTTTATACCGGGTGAGGAGGGTCCGGAACCTAGCAACGCGGCCGGTTGCCTGGGAGGCGGATCCGTAGCCACTCTACGCACGATGGTACCAGGCGAGCAGAACGCAGCACGAGGTTTGCGACCTGCCTTGCAACGCCAGTGGAACGCCCCCGCACAACTTAAAAGATCTTGAACGTTTCTAAGTTAGCGTTAGTGAATTTGCAAAAAAATATAGGTACCTACCTTCCCCATTTAGAAATGCGTGTTCAGAAGTTTCTAGTGCCTAGTCTAGTTTCGCCTTGTGTGAGTTTCATTTGACACTAGTGGGTCGCCCGCAAAACTTCGCGTTTATTCAACAGATTTTTTAGAAATTTCGGAACCTATGACAGGTTTCTTTATTTGTCTGCACATCTACGGCTGGAGCTCTTCAAAATGAGACCGTAACCGATTTTTTATGTGCAGCTATCGTCCCATAATCACTGGGACAAAAATCGGCTTACACTATTGATATATAATGATTAATTTGATCACGTTAAGGGTGCGCCGACAAAAAAATGACAAAAATGCAGTTACGGTTAAGTAGATATAATTGAAAATACTATCGTATTAAATGAACAAAATATATATTTAGTATCATAGGGAACGTGTTTACAATTTGTCAGAACCATAAATTCATAACACGCTATATTTTTTTCTACAATATCATTTAAAGTTGGGCAAAAATCATGAAAACGAGTGGCGGCGTTTAGTAGATTTCTTATAGTTTATCTAAATTATTGTACCTCTGATTTTGTCTAAACAATCATCAATGGATAAACTACAAATTGCTAGACTACATTTTCGATTCATCAAGTGGTTATTTAAATAATTATTTTTTATTAAGCACCTTAAATTCCCCATACAAAATTAGTATGGCCACGCGGCATCAAATAAATATAGACGACGAGATTTCAAATAAAACATATTTATTTATTTATTTATTTATTTATTTTTTTATTTATTTATTTGATAGGTACAAAAGCAGATAACAAACTGTAACTATAACTATATGACACTTGTCACTTATGGACGGCGCACCCTTAACGAAAACGAGAATTTGTATGGCAATGAAGATTCGAATGGCAAATATTACCAAAAACGCGTAACAATTTTTGCGGAATATTTCGAAATACATAGAATCAACAATCATTGACCTATTATGTCCTTGCCATTATCAGAGAAAAGAGTCACGTGACTTTTAACCTTATTTTATTTATCATATTTATATTATAAAGGCCTTACATTATATAACATTAAATAGCATATAAGGCCTTTATTGCCGTTTTTTTACAAATTATTGAAGTATAGTTACACTAAACATCATCATCCTCATCATCTCAGCCAAAAGACGTACACTGCTGGACAAAGGCCTCCCCCAAGGATCTCCACAACGACCGGTTTTGTGCTGCTCGTATCCAGCGGCTTCCCGCGACCTTCACCAGATCGTCGGTCCACCTAAACATATAATATATAAAAAAACTTTAACTTTGACGATCGATGTCGTTCTCAACTACAGCTTGTCCTTCGACAAAAAACTTTAGCAAAAATTACGGTCATCGAATGGCTGAACAAACTCAAATGTTTCGAGTTCATATGCTTTGGAAGGAACGTTAAGTATTTAGTCTCAGTTGTTGTAATAAAGATCTTCTTCAGTCAACAACAATTTTTGTTTTGATTTCCATATTACCTACTATGGACTTTAATCTTGCATTATCCTGAATCGTACATCATTGGTGCCTACTTTTATATGTTGCTCAACTAACACATTCTATTCGTGGGCTTAACTCAATAACTTCATTTTCAATAGAATATATTATCGTATCGTCAGCTTCTATTGCAAATCCATAACAATTTTTAGTTGCAACTACTAACTCTACCTCTTGATCTTTAACTCTGTAAATGCCGTCGGGTGTTGTAAAGTATACATTGCCATTAATATCTATATTTAAACCATTTACGACATAATCGCCTAATAATGTGTCCTTTCCATCCTTAATTATGTGTAATTCGTTGCTATGCGCATACACAAAGTTGTTGTCATTGTCGATCGCCACCAACGTTGCTTTGGTCTGTTGGAATTCTGGCACGAGTTTGACTTGATTGTCTTTGTACACATAAACATTTTCTTCAGGGTAACTGGTGAAGTATAGCCCGTCCTTGTAAAACATCTGCCAAATGTTCGTGTCGCTGATTTGCAATTTCACTGCTCTCTTCGTACAGTAATCGAATTTGTAAATACCATCATTGCCACCAATGTAAACAATTTGCCTCTGGTTGTCTACTGCGTGCGCAAAGCCTGCAGTTACATTTGGTATAGAGCCGGTAGATCTATCCTTTAGATTGAAGTATACAGATTCATACATTTCGTCTTTTTTGTCATAGGTGTAACTGAAGAATAATGTGCTGGTATCATGGTCAATTGCTAGCTGGTAGGGTCTGTACACGTTTGTTATGAGTACGTTCTTCTCGTAGACAACATTCCGAATGGTTACAGTATCAGCACATGGAATTGAAACTCGAGCTTCGATCACTGTAAGGACTGCACAAAACAGTAGCAGTTTCATCTGGAAATATATTATTTACTGTTTACACACAAGTGGCTAATTTATTTTTACATGTAGGTGTAGTTATATGCCTGCCTAACCTCAAAAAAAAGAGAAACATTAGAAAATATAGGTAAATATTATTTGTGAATTAAAAACTAATAATTCTGATGAATTCAATAATTATCTTGGAAGTCAATGTTTTTTTCCAGATTCGTAAGTTTTACGACAGCTTAATAAGCAAATAGACCTATCTATAAACTTACGAGCTAAATTTATTTTTATTATTATTAAATCTTAATCTTCTTAACATTGGAGAGGATTAACTGCTGTTTTGTTTTAGGATCTAGATATATTTATGATTATGTTTATTTTTATGAATTTAAGAAATGTATTGCTTACCATGCTAGCTTCTTGACAATCGTGGCTAGACTATCGAACGATGAGACCAATGCATGCTCGGAAACCGATGTATATAGGTACAAGTTGTACCTACATACAATACTTGGAGATAGCAAAGGTTAATAAATGTTATCATTTACACTTTAACCTTAATTGTTTTTAACAAAAGTGTGTTATTGTTATTTTATATCTGTTATTTGTTTACATTATTCGTGCTGCTCGTCCGTCTGTCACCAGGCTGTATCTCATGCATGAACCGTGATAGTTAGACAGTTGAAATTTTCACAGATGATGTATTTCTGTTGCCGCTAAAACAACAAATATAACTATAAAAACGCTATAACTAAAAAACAGAATAAAATAATATTTAAGGGAGCTCCCATACAACATAGGATGATTTTTTTTGCTCGTTTTTGCTCGATATTGATAACGGCAACAGATAGACGCCTGAAATATTCAGGTTAAAGAAATTTATTCTCAAAAGAAATTTACATTTTACTTAATAAGAAATTACATAGTAACATAATTACTTAAATAAAATATAAACAGTGAGCATGCATGAATTTGAAACTAAAAATAAAATAAAACCGTTCAAAAACTATAATTTGCTAACTGTAATGAGGCAAAGATTATATTATATTCACAGAATATTTAGTTATATTCACTTTAAAAAATAAAACAAATATTTAAGGGGGGCTCCCATACAAAAAACGTATTTTTTTTTGCTCGTTTTTGCTCGATATTGATAACGGCAACAGGTAGACGCTTGATATATTCACAGAATATTAAGTTATATTATTCACTTTAAAAATAATTGATTACTTAAATTAAATAAAATTAATATTTAGGAGGGGCTCCCATACAACAGACATGATTTTTATGCCGTTTTTATAGATAATGGTACTTACGGAACCCTTCGTGCGCGAATCCGACTCACACACACTTGGCCGGTTTTTTCTATTTTATACTCAATCGGGATACTTGAAAAGTACATGCAAATACAAAATAATAGGATTGACAGTTATTTTGTCGAGGAAAATTGCAACTTAGATACCCATTGATTTACTGTCTTCTATTGTTAACCGACTTTATTAAAAAAACATCTTATCTAAATATGTCGCCATAACATCAATGTTAGTTGCATTGTTTTGACAGCTAGAGATAAGATAGCCAGTGCCTCAGTAGTTAAAGATCCCGGGTGAAGTGAACTTCCACCATTGGTCTTATCATCACTTATTAACATTAAGACACTGTGATTACCTATAAAAATCATCATCATCATCATCATCTTAGCCAAAAGGCGGCCACTGCTGGACAAAGGCCTCCCCCAAGGATCTCCACAACGACCGGTTTTGTGCTGCTCGCATCCAGCGGCTTCCCGCGACCTTCACCAGATCGTCGGTCCACCTTGTTGGAGGTGCCACACTGCGCTTTCCGGTACGCGGTCGCCACTCCACGACTATCCCGCCCCAGCGGCCATCAGTCTTGCGAGCAGTATGCCCTGCCCACTGCCACTTCAGCTTAGCAACTCTTCGGGCTATGTCGGTTATACCTTAGTTCTTCTGCGGATCTCCTCATTTCATCATGCAGAGAAACCCCGAGCATAGCCCTCTCCATTGCTCTTTGAGTGACCTTGAGCCTTTTTATGAGGCCCATAGTGAGCGACCACGTCTCAGTCCCGTATGTCATCACTGGCAACACACACTGGTCAAAGACTTTCGTCTTTAGACACTGCGGTATATCAGACGAGAAGATATTTCGTAGCTTACCGAACGCTGCCCAGCCTAATTGGATTCGACGACGACTAAAAATAGAAATAAAAAAATAAAAAACAAAGCAGCTTTGTTACTCTTTCTTTTGCCGATAATCCAAAAAGTGGGTCTGAAAAACCTAGCACATGGTCATCCCTCCTTCCTACAACATAGGGTCTTTCTCACGATACGGGAAAAAGAATCTTCGGGAAGATGTAAGGACGTATACCTAAAGTTGCGCCAACATGCTAAAAATACTTTTTAGAATATGTCCATAGACATACCAGACATGACAATTAATAACTATAAATTATTAGATTCAATAAAAACTAGTTTTAATTTGTTTTATTTTTATCCACAAAATATTTTTTTTTGTAATGATAGCTATAAGTAATATAATTTGAAATATGATGAAAGCTTGGTGTTTGTTTATTTAATTTTAAATTTACCCTTCTTTTTATTAGCAAAAACGTGCCTGTCTTCTCCTGTAGTATAAGGGCCGCAGTCGCGATTCGAGACTCGAGTCCGCGGCGCCGCCGGCCGCTGTGCGTGGTTTCTTGCGTAAGGCACCGCCTTTCTGATTGGCTGAAGAAGCCACGCCCTGTGCGTAACCGAACCTTGAAATTCGACAGACCCTTTCACGGCCCTTATCAACTCCTCAAGACTTCTGTGTTCCTAGTGAACTGTGTTATATTATAAATAATTTAAAAGGGCTCCCAATAATATTATTGACAACCAACAACAAACTTATTTGTAATTTTGCCTATTCTATGCATCAGAGCGTGATACCACTGTCATACCAACCACCATTATTGTACTACTCTGCTTTGTTCGGGTAAACAAGTTTAGCAAAACAGTAATAACAAAAGCTCGTATCAAACCCAAATTAACAGTAATTAAAAATGTAGCGATTCAGAAAATCTTTGTGGCCCTTAACGAAGGTGTAAATGACACGAAAGGGAATCTTTGTAACAAGAAATAATGGGCATGTCACTCCCAATGACTTTGTGTACCAGGAAAACATGTCTGGCGAGGAACCCAAACGAAAAGGGCCCTTTACGAACCTTCCAGCCAGCAGGTACAAGTAATTATGTGCAAGGTAAGCTAGAGTTGAAAAACAAGATAATGTACTTTTGTACGCACCATGATTTAATTAAAATTATTATTACACTTTATTATATTTCTTTTTTATTTATACCGACTAGTCGGCCCGACTAGGCGGCGGGCGGTCGACTAGATGGGCCGACTAGTCGGCCCATCTCTAGTACTCATAAAACATTTTCAAAGTAACAATAAGGTAACTTATTATTAGAAACTTAGGATTCAATTATTAGTAGTTCAGTCAAAAAAATTTGGCATATAGGTACCAAAATGGCAAAAGCAAAATCCTTAAATCTTTTTAAAATTATCACAGAGACATATTATATATCTTCAAACATAAATTATTTATCAATAAATTATTTTTATTTAAAATTAGTTTAAAGTAAAAAAGATTTTATTCGTTTCAAAGTAACAATGACGTAACATAATAGGAATTTTGGAATCAGTCAGAAGTCCAGTAAAAAAATATGGAACATATCAAAATGGCAAAGGCATAAATTATAATAACTTCATACTACTTAAATTATTGTATTTATTAATTTTTATATATAGGTATTGAAAGGAAAACACTAAAAAAATCAAAATAATTTATTTTTTTTTAATTTTATTTTAAAAGCCGAACGACGAAAGCGCCCGAAAAGACGAGTATGAAAATTATCAGCATTGCCGACTAGTCGGCAATTTGAAAACCGATTAGTCGGTTAGTAGGCTAGTCGGCAAATACCATAGTCAGCCCACTCCTAATAAGTACCTTTTTGATATTTTTTTCTAGAAGAATTTTCAAAAATTAGATTTTTCTTTTGATCAAATTATAATAGCTACTTATTTCTTATATTAAGTGTATTTATTAGGGGCATTATAATAATAATGTACTATAAATCTGCCTACTTTCGATTTCGTTACTAAATGATAATTATAACGTAGTTGGTGGCAATGAAAACTTTTCCTTAGCATGAACTTTCTTCGCGACAAAGATGGCCTCACTTGAATCTCAGCTACCAGGCAAACATAAAGCTAAGAGGGTTCAATGGAATGCCACTGACTGGTATTATCTTTTTACTTTCTTTTTGGTCAGTTCGGTCAGAAGGATGAACCAATAGCGCTAACTTGATTTGATAAGTGTTCTAACAATAATAATAATAAGTAATGTAATTTAAAGTTTAATAAATTAAAATTGAACATCCGTCGTACCTATGAAAATATGCTTATACAAAAGTTATTTAACCTATCCAAAGTTCTTTTCTGTTCGTTTCTTTCATATTTGAGGCCACAAAAAATATATATTTTTTAAGAACTTGGTGACTTGGTTTGTAAGAAGAAATCAACTACCTAGTACTTTTGTTTACATGAGCATTTGTAAATATTTAGTTCGAGCATCTGGGTAATTTCTCAACTAACTTTACAAGCTTTGGATGTTTTAGAGAAGATAACATTGAATAACATTACTACTACAGTATTTCGATTTAAACAGTATTCTTTAGACGTTACGAATTGTGTTGCTTGCTTGAATCACTTAAGGCATTACATTAATAGAAAGCTATTATAAAACAGATTAGCTTTGTAATTTTAAATAAACAATTTGTAAAATTTTCTAAATACGAAGCTTACATTAGCAATACACTTAGAGCAATGCTCTAAGGCAATACACCACTAGCGCAAAAATAAATTTTCGTAGCAATCTGTAGTCGGCTACGAGAATTTCGTGTACCCGGTACTATGCCAATATCGTTAGATGACGTCATGTATGCTACATATTCCTAGTCCTTGCTACACCTCTACATACGCATGTAGTCATTCAGTACGTTATCGTCTCAAACGCAAAGTTCTGTAGCTGTGTGTCGTGTCGTCGCTCCCCTCAAAACCCGCACATTCGAACTTCACCCCTGACACGTGGGCACACATGTGAGACACACGACCTCTACGCACCCTATGTAGCCCTGGTACTTGTAGCCCACATGTGCAACCCTTTCTGGCACGTGGTAGCTTCACATACATACACGTTGAAACAATAACAATCTCGCGTGGGTTGTGTGTGAAGGTGAGCACGTTTTGGCGCGTGTTTGAGCAAATTCAAAAAATGTAATACCTACTTATATTGTTTAGACGGTAAAGACACAACCTACTTAAAGTTTTATTTAAAACAATTTGTAGGACAGAAAAATTGCACAAATAACAGTCATCATTTAAGTTTCGCGGCGTCTCTGTGAAAACACCGCCATTGAACCGGTTCACCGGCGACTCGGCGATCGCAAGCAGCGCGCGCCGCCGGCCGCACACGCCCCACGAAGCAGTGACATGCGTCAAACCCGAACGATGCACCAGAACCGCAGAGTCGTTAGGAGGTGCAATGCCCTACGCTACGTTACCCCACCCATGATGACGGCGACCACTTTACGCAGAGCTCCATTTACACATCCATTTTCCTCGCTGCGCTTTTCTCGTAACCCACCATCTCGCCTAACATGTAAAGTCAGTGCGGGCGAAGGGAGCTCATCCGGCGTTGGAACATCGTGTCTGTGAACCTCGGTCTCTGTCTTTCACAGAAATGTGTTATATTAACAACCGAGCCAGCTACGTACTTTTACATTGCACATTAACACTTTCCGCCTCACTCGGAACGTCTCACTCACTCCATGTTTTATTTTGAATCTGTATGCGTTTGTTTGCTACGCACACAACAGTTACAAACGCATTGCGTACTTACCTGTGTGAATGAATGAAATTACAATACTTGCAGCATATTGCATGTACTACGCAATGTCTTCGGATCAGAACATATTTTAAATCGCACTCATATAAAAAAAAAGTTTATGATTGTGATCGATCATCTTTAAGTTGTTTTTTTACACTAGACACCTATTACCTTAGTTTCGATATCGCCCACCTCTGCTAAGTTAGGTGCGCCTAGTAGCCTAGTGCCAAAAACGGGCGAACGGGTTATACCTCCCGCCCGACTTACCTAACTTAACTGTAAATTCCACCTAAACTGCCTAAACTAAGTAATGTGCCTAGCCCATGCCTAACCCAACAATGTTATCAGGTCAATTAAAACATGAAAGAAGGTAACATAAAGTATTTTGATTTCCTTTTCCGATTGTTGGAAAATAAGGTAGGTATCTGCTTACAAAGCAATGGCGCCAGTTCGTCTGTACAACAAAATTGTTCTTTACAAAACTTCCATGGATCCCCCCAAGCGTAGTAATGATCTCCTTTAGGTTCATGTGTACCTAGTCGAAACTGACGTCACGCGACAAAAGCGCCACGCTTCCTTTCACGATTTTACCTTTTCTAGTACAATTTCTAGTACCTCATAATTAATTTATAGAAGCTCGATAACTTATAGCAGGTAGTTTGTTCAATTTATACAACGTCCAAAATGCCGGTTACTGGATGGGTGATGAACTGATAAAATTAAAATATTTATTTTATTTTTATTTTTTATTTATTTATTTATCAACAAAAATATAATTACAAATATCGGTTAGTAGTATCTTAAAGCCTATGTTAGGTTTGTCTAGATACTAAGTTCTCAATATAATAATAAGTAATTGAATAATAATAACATGACGGTAAAAGACAAAAATGCAATACATTAGTGAGCTAACGCGCTCAGCGATAACCATTCCATCGAATCGATGCAGAACTGACAGCGTTGCACAGCGTCACTGCGTGCGCGCGTGTACACAGAAACAACTTACGTATCTACGTGCTTTAGAAGGTACTAACCGTTTGTTGTCTATCGTAGTAAGGATACTATAAAAAAGCAAAACATATACCTCTGTAAGTCGTAAAGGGATCACCTAGCATTACCTATGATAAGAACTAATTATGGAAGGACCTCTATTAATATTGAAGGAGTACAAATGTACCTACAACAAACAACCTCCAGACATAAAAAAACGTGAGGACCTTTGGTGTATTACAACAATCTAAATACATCTTATAACTCACTCACTACTTCATACTCGATTTCAGTTTGCTAAAATGAGTAGTTATAAGAAGTATAGTAAGTGAGAAGTAGTACGTACACGTAGGTAAGTTTAGTTTGTGAAGACTGAAATATTTATTTGAATTAGTTATATAAGTTCTCATGTAAGTGACAAAGGGTCATAATGAGAAAAAAGATTTCTGAACTGACGATGGGCAGTGGTCCTTAAAACCAGCAACATATGGGAGAGCCCGCTAACATTTTTTGGTTTGCTTAACTAAATGGCTAAGGGGGACGATTTTGACCATGATACTATATCAATTAAAAATGCTCTTTTTTTTCTTAATTCAAAGTCTGCACTTATTTTTGAGACCGACAATTCTCGAACGGTACGTAAGTAGTAGTAACAGGTGAGCGCAGGTGAGATTAAAAAATCTTAGGTATCTTAGTTTTTATGAAATAATCAGGGGGCGCACCGATAAGCATTGTATTGTACACGTTTCACACACACACTCTCACTTGGAGCGACGTGTATCGCAGTCGCGGGCCCGCAACCATCGCCCGCCGCCATTACAAGTTACCCCCACACAATAATATTGTAGTCCTCTCGAAAGTGAAGCTCCGCGCGACCCATATATTCCTGGTACAAAAAGGGGGCAAACCATTGTTCTCACGCACACGCACTTTTTTTTATTTGCGCATCCCTGCGCATCCATTCTAATAGGTCTGGTTCATTCGGAATGACGCGCCGTTTGTTGCAAAAAATAACATTAAAACGCATTGCACGCACAGTAATTACAACGTGTATTATGGAGGAGTTTATAAGCAGAGTGTTTTTTTGTATTTTGTTACAACCTCAGAGAGAAAGAGACAAAATGAAGTAACCAAATGGTGTAAAAACTTCATCCTCGCGTTTATGTTCTCCTAACAAAGTGATAGAAAGATTACAACTGGTCTGTAACGCGTCGACAAGAAAAACAACGAGCTTTTCCGGTTCTTGCATTTGTTATTCAAATGAAACTCTAGTGTTTTGTTTGTTGGTAACAAATTGACTGGTTATGCTAGCTAACGCTCGCGCTGCAATGGAGTGTTTTGTTAAATTATTTGTTTTCTATCTTAACAAATCAAATGGATCATTTACAAACGTGAAAATTAAATAAGTAATGTTTAACAAACCATGTTATTTACAAATGCTTAACAATTATTTTGTTAGGTATATCAATTTTTATGTCTTATCTCGTCCATACCATGAACAAACAAAACCAGTCAGTATGGGTTGGGATCTTTACAGAAAGTTTTGATCGAATTAAATCACTAAGACTGCATTATTATTTTAATTAAATAGTCTATTATACCTACAAGGAATTGAATAGGACACGACACGTAACTTAGAAAGTGCAGGTAAATAGGTGACAGTACCCATTTTATTTAGTGGCATATTAAATGATGATCCGTATAATTAAACCACACAATCGTTGTCGATAGTTATATATGTGGTTAAATCAGTACAATTTAAGCTATTGTAGTTTCTTACTAGAATTAATAGAAAATACCTATATATTTACTATAAAAATACATTTGTCTATACTAAAAGAAACAGAGTTTATTAAAAAATTAAAGGAGAATTTGATAGAGCAATGTTTTTATTCATTAAAGGAATTTTTTGGATAAGTAATTATTTAAAAGCCATACTAATCATATATATTGTTGTTTATTTGTTTTTTGTGCCTTTGTTAACTTAATAATACGCTAGAATAAATACTTTTTGTTGTAGAAAAAATATTTAAAGAAGCTACTCCAAATTGTTGCAATACCCTTACAGGGTTCATGTTAAGGGATTATTTATAATATTGTAAGATCTGTACCATACCAATATGATGCAATAAATAATTATGACTAGGTATGACTATGAGATTTTGTTTTTTGATCTTTAATATATTTTGTTATGATGACGCTCCTTTATTTTTTCTTATAGAATGTATTCAATCTCTATAATTCATTTACATTTATAGAAATTTATTAAAAACAAACTGGTGAAGTTACAATTAAAGTAAGGACCTTAAGACCTGTTTTTTACACAAGACAAATAATACTAAGCAAATCTAACTAACAATTCATATGCTATGTTTATTCAACACTACGACTATATTGACTCTAAAATTAATTAAAAATCTAAAATAATTTAATTGTAATTGTCCTTTCAAAATACAATTATTTTTAATATAACTCTGAGCGTTAGGTTTATGTTGCAAACGACTATCATGCGCGATGCAATATGATGCGTAAAGTGACGTCGTATCGGCGCATATCGCGGTCGCGACCGACGAGTGAACGGCCTCAGGTCGTTGCCTGCTATCCTTGAATATCCTTGCTAAGGACGATACTTAACTCACTACCTCTTGCAATATATGCCGCCCTAGTACTTCGCAGGATATTTTGTCCCTTTGGGAATAACGTGGGTGTCCTTAAGGGAAGGCCGTCCGTTGCCTTCTTATATAAAGGGCATTTTTCTTTTAAATAGACGCCTTAATAACGAACGTAATGTGAGCGTATGTAAGGCATAATTTCTTATAATTTATTGATGTGTGTGCGTGTCTATACATTATCGCTATTAACATAAACATTTAGTTTTGTAGGCATTATGTTAGTGTTTCGTATAAAACGTTTCTCATTTCATTCAGCCGCTCGCTGTTATGCTATCCTTGAAACATGAAGATTTACTCTTTAAATACATGGTATCCTGGTGAACGTGGACGTCAATTCGTCCATTTCGGTGTAAACAAATTGCTGCAATTTCCCAGAAAAATGAATGATAACTTTGGTTGGATGCTGGAGCGAAAAGGGAACGAGTGGGTAACAATTACGTACTCTTTGGTACTTCTGAGATCCTGCTAGTTGTTGACGTCATTCCAATAGATCCCCACATCCCTTGGGTACCTCTCGGCCATTGAACCGAGATGTTAGAGGTATTCAGCACATTAATTAAGGAGGGCTCACCCAGCAACTCATATTTTTTTCCTGTTTTCTTGGAATTTTTTTATTAGGGAATTTTAGATTCTCTTTGAGCACTTATTTATCGCAGTACCAAAGATATTTTTTTACAGGAAGAAGTTTTAACATTCTCGTTCGCATTATCATTTGAATAATAAAAGCGATTCAATATTAAAGGCTATACAGATAAGCTAAGCAATATAAAAGAAGGGGCGTTTCTGCCAAACAAAAAAAGGATATGGGGTCGTCGGCGGAATGTTGTAGGTGGGGGTTGCGCGGCAGTTTCTGCTATCCTGCTCGCACTTGCGAGCTTTTGAAAAGCTTTCGTACTCTAAAGCTCCCGACAAGGCATGTTGCCCTAGTACATTCCCGCGCCACAAACGTCGCTGTCGCTAGCCGCTTTCTCCTTCTGATGAAACTCTTTTAGGATTTCCCTTCTCAAAAGGGACAACAACTATCAGTAGTAAGTACCTCTTTTTAGCGATAAACTACACTGTATGAAATCTTTGGTGTTTGCCGGTCAGAGTTCTAAGCATAATACCTAAAAGAATAAAACAGTACCTACAATATGTGTGTGTATTATGTTTGGGTAAAGTAATGGTGAACTTTTACTTCCAAGGACAAAAAAAGAAACAAAAAAGATACCTTATTTAGTTCTTTAATCTCTAATAAGTACCTACATACAAAAATACTTTAGTAGACTAACATATAACAATTAAACCACTCTATTACCAAGTTTGGATTTATTATCAATCTAAGATACTTAAAATACTTAAAAAGTACCTCAAAACAAATACTACATGACAATACTCGTACTTGCCTGACTTGAATAATCGATTCTGAGATAATTTGCAGCTGTACCACACAAAGAATGTTGCAGCTGTGGGCGTAGGAAAACCTAAAACCCAGTATAAATATTATTTATTAGGTACCTGACACTTAACAGCGACTGCGAATTATGCATAAAAGCAATTTTTTTTAAGTAAGACAAGCCATTCTCAGTTATAAAAAAATACGTAGATATACACTTACATTTTTGATTATCTAACAAGGCAAGAAATTCCCAATATGTTGAAAAAATTAATATAGTTAATCAATCACACTAATATGCGAAAGTTTTTGTGTAAGTATGTATATGTGTATATTTGTTGCTTCTTCACGCTGCAACGGCTGGATGGATTTGGATGAAATTCGACAAACAGCTAGTTTATAACCTGGATTAAAACATAGGATACTTTTTATCACGATATTCCCACGAAAACAGGAACCACGCGGGTGAAACCGCGAGCGGCCGCTAGTACAATAATATAACATGCGCTCCACAGAATAACAACCAAATTGTTTTAAAATTTATTTAGTTTATTGGAAGACCAAGCTTTAAAACTTAAAACTAACTTAAAACTTAAATAAACACTTTTAAAAATATACACTTTTAAACTTTCGCGTTCCATAGTCAACAAAGAAATTTAAACGGGGATTAACGCAAACTAATTAGAAAAAGGTTTCATATAGTCCTAATTTTTTTTAATGTCGGAATCCACTTCAGAGCTTATCTTCCAATGAATGGCATTGTTATCTATTGTTAAGTTCGACCGCTAATCAGCAGCGCACAATGAAACGCGTAAACAACATAATATTTTGTGTTAATAGCAACTTAACCACCTAAACAAAAAGGCTCAAATTTGAACAGCAACGCATTTCAGATAATACTTTTTGAAATTGTAAGCGGCAGCAAGGTACAGGTGTGGTACAGGGTGGTGAAATTATTTAAGATTTTTACATAATTTTATACCTATGCATGTTCAGTCTCGCTACGGCACTCGTACGAGTAACCCGTGAGTTTGTAGGCACTAGGCAGCAAATTGAACAGCCAAATATTTGTTTACGTTGTGCGCGCCGATCTCTTTTGTTCCAAAACCGGTTTGCTACCTGGCGATCGGTGGCGGGCCGCTCGCTAATAGCGATGCGCTTCGATGTCATTAAATACAATGAATGACAATGAATTTGAAGACGGAAACAAATGTAACTCAGCATATAGCGATGATTGTTTGAGTGAACAAGAAATGAGTGTGAAAAGTAGTAAAGAAAGCAAAGGTAACCTCTTACAGATGGAAGAAAGCATGAAGGAACCGTTTAGACCTACAAAAAGAGGAAGAGAAGAAGACGAACAGGGGTGGATAGAAATGAAATCAAAAGAAAAGAAACCCAAAAACATAAATATTGAATTATACATTACGTCTAATGAAAGAATGCCTAAATTATTTGCTTTGGCGAAAATATTTAAGTCCCTCGGGTTAAATAATATAGAAAGAGTTAAATTTATCACGCCCTACAAAGTCAGGGTGGACTTTAACGACGAGGAAAGCGCATATAAGTTGGAATCCAACCAAGAGCTGGTAAAAAAGGGAATGGAGATGTAATCGAGCTATGGAGACAACAAAGTCCTTTGGCGTGATAAGAAACGTCGACATAGATATGGATGAAAAAGAAATAATGAAATGTATTACGTGTACTGGTGATATGGAGATTCTCACTGTTTATCGTCTCAAGCGTCGCAGTCAAGAAAGAAACGAATGGATGGCATCTGAATCGGTTCGTATATGTTTCAAGGGAGCATCTCTTCCCAGCTACGTTACAGTAGACGGGTTACGAATAAAAGTGGAACCCTATGTATTCCCAGTCTCGCAATGCGCCAAATGTTGGAAGCTTGGTCACACTACGAACAAATGCCCTACTAATAAACTTATTTGCCCAAAATGCAGCGGTGAGCACGCAAATTGTGAGGTCAAAACCTTTTTATGCGTCAATTGCAAAGGCAGCCATATGTCACTAGATAAGTCTTGCCCAGCGTTTAGAAAAGAAAAAAAAATAAGGGATATCATGGCGCAGTTTAATTGCACATACAGGCGAGCACTTACCATATACGTTACACCAACCCCATCTGAGCTAGGATCCAAGGAACCAAAACCAAAGCCGTATAACGAGGAAATACTAGTCCCAGACTTTAGATTAACAACCAATCCACTCTCAATAGATTATCCCACATTCGCAGCAGTAACTAAAACAAAAGCTTTGGTTCCTGAAGGTAAAAAAAAACATTCCCGATTTTCAACGCCCAAGTCACCAAGACCTTCGTCGCCGTATGTTTGGCATGAAGAAGTGGAGGTTAACATTCCACCTGATCCTAATCTCGAATGCCCAAAAAAAGTTTCACCGGAAGAAACCGAAGAGAAGACCGTTCATTTCAGTGAACTGTTGAAGAGGTTGAAAGAAGTTGTATTTTTAAAGGGTGTATCATTTAAATCAAAATTGAAGTTAGGCGTTAAATACTGTGTTGAATGGATGATCCTTGTAGTTGCAGACTTTATTCCAAACTGGCCGATGTTGCAGACATTCTTGGACTTTATATCTGTTAATGGGTGATACGCCAAAAAAAAAATATAACGCTTAACATAATACAATGGAATGCTCAAAGTTTAAAACCCAAATTACTTGCATTGGAACAGTTCTTAACCCAAGAAAACATCCACATTGCTGCTGTTAGTGAAACGTGGCTTGACCCAGACACTCGCATTAAGGTAAATGGATACGATATTTATCGGCAAGATAGGGACGACACATATGGTGGCGTCGCAATTTTAGTACACAGGTCAATTAAATCAAATAAGTTAAAATGTCCCGCAATCAACCCCGGTATTGAAATTATAGGTATCCAAGTATTTAATTGTAGTCAAATTAGAAATATCATATCAGTGTATTGTGCACCTTCTATTCGTACTAGTCAACGGGACTGGGACGTACTATTCAACCGGCTTAACAAAAAATCTTTAATAGTGGGTGACTTTAATGGACACCATTCAAACTGGTCTTCTAAGACTGACCAGAGAGGTTCATACATATTTGATGCTCTTATCGATAATAATTTCATAACACTAAACAATGGTCATCCTACTCGTGTAAAGCTAGTAAACAACCATTTACAGCAATCTGCTCCCGATATAACTTGTGTTACGTCAGATATAGCTTTAAAATTTAACTGGTCCATATTAAACGAGACCTTAGGAAGCGATCATCTCATTATAAAAACATCCTCAATTTTTAACGCGGTTTCTAGCAGTACTATAAAAAGAAGGTTCGAACAGGCTGACTGGACAATGTACAAAAGTGAGCTGGAAACTACCTTTAAGAACTTTTCATTTGCAGATAATCTACAACTCCTATACAATCGATTTATTGAGTATATAAATGTTGCGGCCAACCGCTACATTCCGTCTACTAAAATTAACCCAAACCCACACACAAAATTTTCTCCCAAACCCTATTGGAACCCATCTATGTCAAAGGCTATCGCAGAACGCCGTCTTTCACTATCAAAATTCCGTCGCAACCCTACTCCTAATAACCTAATAGTATTACAAAATAAAATAAGTGCTGCTCAAAGACTTATACGTGACGAAAGAAACAAGTCTTGGCAAAAGTTTTGTTCATCATTAGATGGCTCTATAACTCAAAGTGAATTATGGCGGAAAATGAAATGGTTTAAGGGCCAAAGGGGATCCAGATCTTATACTAACGTAGAGATTGCCGGTCAGCTTCTGCGAAATTTGACTCCCGATTATGCCTGTCCGAAAGAGCCACTTTTTGTTTCCAAAAATGCTAAATTGGAGGCCCCAATTTTAAGACACGAGTTAGACCATTGCATGCGACATAAAGACACCTCCCCGGGTAGTGACAATATATCATATTCGATGATAACAAATCTTCCTACCAACGGCAAGGACATTTTAACGGTTCTATTTAACGAATTTTATAAAACTGGATTTGTCCCATCTGAATGGCGCGATATCAATATTAGACCAATTCCAAAGCCAGGCCGCGACATTCAGTCTCCCTCCTCCCTTCGACCGATCTCTATGATTTCGTGTCTTTGTAAAATATTTCACAACGTATTAATCAAAAGATTAGAATGGTTTGTCGAAAAAAATAACTTACTGGGTAGTGGCACTACTGGCTTTAGGAGAGGTTACTCAACTTTAGACAATTTAACCAGACTATCGTCGAATATTCAAGCGGGGTTTCTACAACGAAAATTCACACTGGCATGCTTTATAGATATTGACAACGCTTATAATTATGTTGATGTTTCGTTTTTGTTAGAGACTTTAGACAAAATCGGTGTAGGCACGCAAATGTGTCAATATCTATGGAACTTTTTGAAGGAGAGAAAACTCAAAATTCAATTTGATAAATATTCTATCTGCCGAAATACACAGCGAGGCCTAGCTCAAGGTGACCCATTTTCCCCTCTTCTTTTTAACATCATAACGCATAATGTTTGCAAAGACATTAAAAACATTAACATCTTACAGTATGCCGACGACTTTGTGCTATATATAAGTGGTAAAAATTCAGAAAAAGCATGTCAACAATTACAGACAGCAGTAAACGCATTGTCAGCTATCCTCACTAAGATCGGTCTGAGTGTATCTTCATCTAAAAGTAAAATATGCATTTTTAGGAGAACTTTTATTAGGGACCCTATAAACATTTCTATTGACGGTACTTCTTTAGAAGTGGTAGACAATTTCAAATATCTGGGTCTGTGGTTTGATAAATCGCTACGTTGGGCTAAGCACGTCAACGAACTTAGGGAAAGGACGTCCAAATTATTGAACGTTTTTAAAGTTTTGGCGGGATCTAGTTGGGGAATGCACCCTCGAAATCTAAGACGTCTTTATATAGCTTGTATTCGTAGTAAATTAGATTATGCGTGCTGTATCTACGGAGATAGTGCCAAAACACACCTAAGTAAATTAGACAGAGTACAAAACCAGTGCTTACGTGTAATGGGAGGTTTTATACGAAGTACAGCTATTCATGTTATGCAATGTGAGCTGCATATTCAGCCTCTAAGTATACGTAGATACTATCTTGCTGGCAAATATTGGTTAAAGAAAAAATCAATCACTGAAAGTGAAGTTATAAATGCATTAAGCAAGTTAAGCGTACAATGTCAAAATTTATCAGCGAGACGCAGAGTAAAACCACTTCTAGTAACTATCCATGAACAATACAAAGAGCTGCAAATACATTCTAGCTGTCAAATGGATATGTTTTCATTAGATAAATGGGTGAGCAGTGTGGATGTTTCCAATGTACATACAAGCATTAATATTATAAAAAACGCCAAAAATAGCTACGATTTGACTTTAATTAGAACCCTATGTGAAAAGTTTATACCAGATAATTATTCAAACTTTTACAAGGTCTACACAGATGGTTCTAAGGAAAGTGATACTTCAGGGTTGGCCGTTTTTGATCCTCAAACGGGCACTTACGTCAAAAAGAAAATAACAACTACCATTTCCATCATGTGCACCGAGCTTATAGCCATTGCAGAAGCAATTGCTTATATTGGTTCCCTGGTGGCGGGCCATTATGTTATTTTAACAGATTCGAAAAGTGCTCTTCAGCACATAGCTCAACTTCCAAAAAAAATAAAAGGGACACCAATAGCCTACCGAATTCTGGAGTTGCTCGCAGAATCCAGCGCTAGAAAAATACTGATTACACTTCAATGGATACCATCTCACGTTGGGATAACCGGAAACGAAAATGCTGACCGGCTGGCTCGAGAAGCACTTACTGACGGGACACTTATGGACTGGTTGCCTTATCACAGCGACCTCTTATCTGTTATCAGAGAAAAATGTAGACAGAATTGGAGAGAGTTCTTTGACGAAAGATCGCTGAGCAAAGGAATCTGGTACAAAACCATACAACCCTGTATTGGGAGAGCGCCGTGGTTTGAGGGATCGGACATGACCAGGTCTTATTTAGTTACAATAATGAGGCTTCGATCCGGACACATTCCATTGAATAGATTTGCCAACCTCATGGGTAAAACAAATTCACCAAACTGTACAGAGTGCAATGTGGTGGAAGATGTTCATCACATATTGACGGAGTGCGTCCGAATCGAAGCCGAGAGAATAGAATTTATTAATAAATATAGCTTAGATATATACATGATTGGAAACTATAATAGCATTTTAGCTTTTCCATTATCTGGGAAAGCTAGAATGTTAGTCCAAAATATAAAAAAATGTATAAGGCGTAGAAGTTAATTTATAGATTTAAGTGTCCTTCGAGGGTGACATAATCAATGTGATTAAACCCTCTGTAAAAATTAAAGAGAAAAAAAAAAAAAAAAAAAAAAACCTATGCATGTTATGAAGAAAAACAGCAAAGTTTAAAAAAGTTTATTTATCTCTTTGAAACTTTAATTTAACAAACATTTGTAGTTTATTAAATAACTATTGTTGACGATGGCCACACTGCTGCGAAATATGTGTAAAATTATAGGTATAAATAAATAGATAAAATTGTTAAATAAATATTGTAAACGTACATACACCTTTATATATAAAAATACTGTAATATTGTAAACATTTTATTTGAATAAATTTGTCATTGTATCGGCGGCAATTGTGCGGTAGGAACCTAACTATTAATATTCTCTGTTGACGGTAATTTGCTATACAAAGGACTATCGGTCCGTCCGTCACCACGTCAGTCGTGCTCAAATAACTCCGGCGCCGACCGCACGCTTGCTGTCGAGAGACCGTTTGTGAACATAGTACCTACATCGTCTTCATTTCTCTGTATCCTCACATCAGCGACCCCATCGGTTACAACTATGTTTACTTATACTTATATAATTCCAACAAAAACCAATAAGTACCTATAAATAAATAAAAAACCAATGTATGGCTGCAATCTACGGTATGCTGCCTGCAGGTTATCTACGGTATGTATACCTAGTTACCTTTAACACCAGGGTGCCTGGTGCGAGTTCCAATCGCCACTCGATTACGTTTACGAAAACGAAAATTAGTATGGCATTGAAGCAGCGCCAGCGTCTCCTGGCGCCGAACGAGTAGAGTTAAAATTTTGCCATACAAATTCTTGTTTTCGTTAACGTGATCGAATGGCGAATTAAACTCGCATTAGTCGCCCTGAAAGCCAATTACAGGTTCTCAGTCTCACATTGTTTCCAGCATGTCACGGAGTCCGGCTCGCGGTGACCACGACCACGACGGTCGCGTTGCCCCCGCTGACTTTGCCGCGGGAGGTGACGACGGTGACGGCCGAGGAGCCGTCGGCGCCGCCGGTGTGCGCCGACTCGCTGAGCACCACCAGCCCGCTGGCCAGGCTGCGCAGCGCCATGAGGAACGCGAGCTTTACGCAGATGAACGCCTTCTTCGACGCTTTCTTAGTCTTCTTCAGTGACGAGCACTTGGTGAGACGATAACGATCTGGGTGCCTAGTGTGAGCTTTGTTTACTATCCGTATTCATTTGATTACGTTTACGAAAACGAAAATAAGTATGGCATTGAAACAGCGCCTCCTGGCGACATACGAGAAAAGTTAAAGTTTTTCCATACAAATTGTCGTTTTCGTTAACGTGATCGAAAGGTGAATGAAACTTACACACTAGGCATCCTGTACTCTAATAAAAATTTACGTAACTACTAAATTCCTAGCTTAAGAGCGTTTACGCCGCACACTAGCGCCGCCAATGAAAAAAAAAACATATCTAGTAATTAGAGATAGAAAATCAAATTATGCTCAACAAACTATCTGAATGAAGTAATTTAGCATTTTTACGTCACCTAATGAACACCTGACATGTTATGGTTTAGTTAAATATGGCGTTATAGTTAAAAGTGGTCGTAACGTCTTATTTAACTTTATTTATTTAGATTAGATTTACTTTACTTTTTTATTTTAGATTTACACTTTTCAAAAAAATAATGATCCCTCGTTAAAATGAAGTAATTAGTAGTAGACAAATGTTATATAATTAATTAAAGTCAGAAACAAAATTACATTACATACATTACATTTAGTAATAGGTATAAAGACTACCCAACAAACATTTCAGTTCTATAAATGAAAATTATGCGAACCAAAGTTCTGTAAACATCGCATTGAAGTCTCTTCAGCATTTAGAATGACTTACAGCCTCTTATTTTTATACAACATGTAGCCCCAATTTAAAGTCATATAGTAGTAATAGTAACTACTATATGACTATCTTTTATTACTATTACACAACTTTGTGTAGAAACAGCGACATTCAGTGGTATAACCAGGGTTATAGTCTTACTAACTTCTATATGACTTTTACACCAACATCAATCGTATTTGAGTCGTGAGAACTACCTTTAAGAGACCGCTGTTTAAGAGTGATAAAATGCACTCTTATTCGATCTTAAGCCAATTTTAAAACGTTTATACCATCGTTAAATGACTGAGTGTCGTATTACACTATTTAAACTTGAGTAGTATTCACGTAGTATTACAATCATAGCTTCGATTTTTTATTGTTGAAAAAAGTAACGCATATGCTTCAAAATGAACAGATATACCTGGGCAAAAGTAAAAAGAAGTGGTGCTTTTAAAAGGAAAGTCAAAAATAACTATACTAAGCTTCTCACATCCAGTTCTGTTACATTAAATATTTCTCTACGTCAAGACAACCAATGTTCAATCTGGAATTGGTTCCGTACAAGATTTTTTTATTAATACAAGAGAATTGAGTTCGGCACAGAGTGAGTCTGTACAAAATAATGAAACGTTAAACACAGAAAGTGTTACTCCTGCTTCAATAAGCATAGAACCAAAAGAATACAAAATAGAGGAAATATTTGGTAATCTTAGTCTCAGCGATAGCTCTAATTGTGAAAGCTCCAAAGTCGATAAAAATGATGTACTTCGTGATAATTTGAAGAAATGAGCAATTAATTTCAATGTTACACAAGTCGCATTGAGAGAGCTAAATAAAATTCTGAACGACAGATTCCCTTATTCAGTTCCATTAGATCAACGGACACTTAGACAGTAATAATACGAAAATATCCACTATTCCAGTTGATTCCGGTCATTATTGGCATAATGGCCTTATTAAAATGTTAAAAATGACTTTTATAAATTTAAACAATACACCACAGTGCATATCACTTAATGTAAATATTGACGGATAACCACTATTTAAAAGCTCGAAGCACCAAGTATGGCCAATATTGTGCAGCATTAATGAATACCCCAATATTCCACCACTGATTGTGGGAGTATATGAGAGCACAAATAAACCAATAGATTTAGACGCATATTTACAACCAATTATCAATGAATTACTCGATCTTTACCGCAACAATTTAAAACTAACTTCACGACAAGGAATTGAAATATCAATTAGAGTAAAGTTGAGGGCTATAATATGCGATTCGCCTGCAAGAGCATTAATTAAAGGTACCAATTTAATCTATTTGTATGACTATAGTTCAATATTTTGTTTGATATAAGTAATTTTATTGTGTTCTAAATATTTGAGTTCTAATATATTTAAACATGTTATAATGATATACTGTTCTACACTTACACAAACTAATTATTACTGCGCCATTTGATTTTTCAGGTGTAAGTAATTTTAATTCAAAGCATGGACAGAGTGAACGAGAGTGCGGCAACAGTGCCGTGATCTTGAATTGACGTACGAGCTGTAGCTACCGGCTAGGGTTGAGTGAGCCACACATAGTTAATTTATTATTGTGCATTTGGGTGTCTTATATATTATAAATGAAACACACAATTTAGGTGTACACTTAAGTGTACACTATAAAATACTTACATCATTATAAAGTACAATCGTAATCAAATATTAATTTACAAATTGGACACAGCAAAATATTTACGCCTCGCTCGGCCAGTTTTGAAAGCTGCGTTATTAAATTTAATAACGTAATATATCCGCATGCGAATGTATATTTTTTTTAAATATATTATTGGAAAGCATTTACATGGAGGTACATTTTAAAGGTCGGACATATTATCAAAAATAGTTTTGGCTAGTTTTGAATATGTAATAAATTTTTCTATTTCCAATAAAGAAACAAGGTTTAAATAAGATCGGCAGCGCTCAGTGACATACTTGTTATTTTCCGTTACTACAGCAACATACGCTGCCCGATCCGCGTTTGCGATGACAGCCGCGTCATCGGGTTCTCCTTTTCCATGCTTTTTTCCGTGTGATAATGTAGGTGAACTACGAGCTTGTGTGCGTGCGTTTCGGAGCGCTTGTGTGAAGTTGCCGCACTCTCGTTCACTCTGGCATGGATGTCTAAAATGTCAAGTTGTTGGTGAATACTCCCATGTATCTCATACCGTTACATTTCAAGGGACAAATAGTCCAATGAGGAACGACGCAGACTTTCGAAGCAAAAATTATGGCAACCACCATAAACGTGATTCTCCTTTCCTCCAATTACCAATAGACATGGTTGAAGATTTTCCGGTTGGAGATTCACTTCATTTGCTTGATTTAGGTATAATGAAGCGGTTGCTGTTTGGATGGAGGGATGGTAGTCTAGGGAGACTAATTACCAAATGGTCAACTAGAGATATAGCAAAAGTGACACAATTTATACTGAACTGACAAGTGCCAAAAGAAATTCACAGGAGTTTAAGAGACCTACAAGATTTATCTAATCTATCTCGGTATATGGCTCTATTATTTATTTTGTGCCACTGATTCATACTCTGAAGTAAAAGGTATAAATAAAACAGAAATATTGTAGTGGTTTGTTTTATTTTTTTATCTAATAATGTGATATAATCTTTATAATCCCAAGTTCAACATACATAATTATATCACATATCATTTTTTATAATATCCGGGTCCACCTATAAATAAACACCCGTTTAATTATGTAAGTAGGTACTTAGTAAAAATCTTTTCAATTCACTTCATTATATAAAACTATTGTTAGAAAATTAGTTTTTAAGCATGAGCTTCTCTTTAAAGGAACCCTATTTTGTTTAATATGGCTGACAATATTGAATAAAGAAACGAACTGCCCAGTAATTAATCGTGTAGACGTTGTACTATGGTTATAGTTTTAACTACAAGTCATAAGAAGGTAACTGTTACAACGTTCATTTAAAAAGTGTTTAAATTACTGCTTAATTTAAGGAATTTAGGTGGCGCGTTAGTTAAATTGTGAGAACTGGCTCATATTACCCGATAACACTAATTTCCCAACAGATTGAATGGACCAGACACGAGTTCAAGACATAACACATAAGAAATTTCTGTACTCACTTTTCAATGACCAAATTTCTGACACAAATAAAATAATGTCTGTCATAAATTGTGAGTTTTAGTTTACAACATTTATTTCATCACTTCACAATAAAATCCTGTTTAAAAATGGTAAACACGACTCATATTCAACAAAATGCCGTAAAGGAATGGTAATAAACACCATTACTCGATGAAACATGGGTTTCACAACGACTACACGACCACTACATGACTAACTAGTGGTTTACACGACCGTTACATCACTCTTTTAAGACACTGATCCGTATAAAATGGGCCTTTTCTCGGTCGTTTCGACGTTATAGAGACGTTCTTACGGCAAGCTTATGGGACCAAAAGTAGAAATCAGCACGTCGTGGCGACCTGTCAAATGTTTGTTGGGTAATAAAAGACATAACTACGAGTTGTTGACGCAGAACGTCACTTTCGCAAAATGCCACTGCAAAAAATTTGGTCACTTTCGCAGAATGTCATTTTCGCAGAACGTCACTTTTGCAGAAGCCACTTTCACAGAATGTCAGTTTCGTAGAATGTCACATTCGCAAAACGTCACTTTCGCAGAATGTCACTTTCGCAGAACGTCACATTCGCAGAATGTCTACTTAGGAATTGGTGTTAATTGTAGCGTAAGGCCTCTTCCTCACCGAATCGGTGCGTTTTCGTTTCGGTATCGCCTCTGCACCGAATCTGTACAGATTTTCTGCTGAAAAACATTTCCTGACGGGCTCTGGATGTTTTCGGTACGGTATTGTTCATTCGATATTGTACGCCGAGTGTGGTGTGACTGGTGTGAGTGAGACGGCAGAGCTGGCGGGGGTGAGACGGGGGAGGCTGGCCGCTCTGTAGTACAGATTCTATGCATAGGCGCGCGTGTGCGCTCGGTAAAATATCTGTACCGAAACGTCTCGGTCTGAAAACTCTCATTTGATTACATGCGCTCGGTAAACAATCTGTACAATTGACATGTAGTTCGTGAGAATTAAAAAATAATAAAAATATTATTGTAATATTTTATATTTTTTACTACTTTTACGCATCAAGATTGCATTATTGTTATAAAGATTAGATTAATGATTTTATGGGTTTTTTAATTACCTTATCTAAGAGTATTCTGTAGTGTTTGTAATAGGTCTTATGACGTCCATATTGGTTTTAAAGATTTGACTGAACTGTTTTTTTGTTATTACCTTATTTTACGTAGTGTTAGTAAGTATTAGGTCTCATTCAGGTAGGGTTTGCGAATGTGACATTCTGCGAAAGTGACCAAATTTTTTGCAGTGACATTTTGCGAAAGTGACGTTCTGCATCAAGACCGAGGTAGGGATCTTGAGGTTCTGCGTGGTTCTACTGAATAATAGATCATATTAGTAAAATTACTAATGTCATTAGTCCATGCTAATGTGATCCATTACAGAGTTTGAGTAATTAGTCCCTTTCTATCAGCTATATCTTTCGGTATCAATTGACTTAATTCTATTTAGGATTCTTATTTTTAGCATTCAATATTAGTATACAACGTGTATCAGACAGGTTCAGCCATAATCCAGGGTTTCAAATTATCCCTAGTATAGACCCTTTCTATAAATACCCTAGTAAGATAAGCGCAATTTAATTTGGTTTTGCATTTACAAACAAAGTTAAACTGACGTTAATTCAAAATCAAAACAAGCTAAACCCATCACTAGCAGGGTCATGAACTCTGTATGATGCCTACACTGCACCTCCTGTTTGTAAAACTGCGTGCCCTAGTTTTGGCCGCCACACCCCCTACCAGGCACACAGTTTTACAAACAGGAGGTGTACTGGAGTTCGCCCGCTCAAACAGTTGCCGGCTACTGTCGGCGCGGGCGGCGAAAGTCAAAACCTTTGACGGCACATTTTGTTTGACACAAACAACCCGTCTGGGTTCTTTGTCGGCAGTTGCTTGGCGGCATTTCTTTTTGGATTTGTTAGACTAATAAAACAAAGACAGATAAGTAGGCAGCTATTTTACTTTCGTGATTTAATAATTTGTATTAAGTAGGTACAGAAGTGGCCCGCAACAATTCGGGTGGATCGTCCGTCCGGCTGGCGACGTCCCCATGAGAAATAATAATAATGTAACTATCATCAAAGTAATAAAAATATTTTCATTTTACAGCCACATTGTTTCAACTTTAAAGTAGATAGGTACGCTTACCTACGAGTAGGTACCTACATAGGTCTTTGATTAAAATGACTTATTTTTGAAATAACTAAAATCAACTAAAGCGAAGCACTTTGAAGTGTAGTCACAGAATAAATAATCGTACTACTCTAAGGTACTTATGTAATTATCATCAAAGTAATGAAAAGATTTTCATTTTACAGCCACATTGTTTTGACTTTAAAGTAGATAGGTACGCTAACCTACGAGTAGGTACCTTCATAGGTCTTTGATTAAAATGACTTTTTTTTGAAATAACTAAAATCAACTAAAGCGATGCACTTTGAAGTGTAGTCACAGAATAAATAATCGTGCTACTCTAAGGTACTTATGTAATTATCATCAAAGTAATAAAAACATTTTCATTTTACAGCCACATTGTTTCGACTTTAAAGTAGATAGGTAGGTACGCTTACCTACGAGTAGGTACCTACATAGGTCTTTAAATAAAATGACTTATTTTTAAAATAACTAAAATCAACTAAAGCGAGGCGCTTTGAGGTGTAGTCACAGAATAAATTATCGTACTACTCTAAGGTAGATACACCTACTTAGAACTAAGTACCCTAGGATGACTTGTTTTTGAAATAACTAAAATCAACTAAAGTGAAGCACTGAGGTGTAGTGTAGCACCCTAGCTGTGATAAAAAAGTCCACTCCACTTCACATAACCAGTTTACAAAAATGGCTCAAAATGCCCACCTTGTCGCTGGATGCAAGTTTGCGCCCGGCGCAAAACGGACTCTTCTGCGTTTTGAAGCATCTGTGGTGTGATGCTCAGAAAGGCGGCTGTGATACGATCCTTCATTTCTTCGGCAGTATCGCAAGCCACGGCGTACACCAAACTCTTAATATGCCCCCATAAAAAAAAAATCAAGAGGTGTAAGGTCCGGCGATCGCGGTGGCCAGGCCACGCGCCCTCCTCTGCCTATCCACTGTGAAAAGCGTAGGTTTAAATATTCGCGCACTTGTCGCGCGTAATGTGGTGGTGCCCCGTCATGCTGAAATGTCATTGCATGATATTCTGCCAATGGAAACTCTTCAAGCTGCTCTTCAATGTAGTTGGTCAAGTGCTCGAGGTAGTTCTCTCCATTTAGCCGTTGGGGCAAAAACTTAGGTCCAAGCAGCCTACCACCAACTATGCCAGCCCACACGTTAACTCGCCACTGATGTTGGAAACTGGACTCTGTTGACGCATGCGGATTCGTGTGTGACCACACATGCTCATTGTGGATATTGCTTATCCCGCCCCTAGTGAATGCTGCTTCATCCGTCCACAGCACAGTTGAAGCAAAACCAGGAACCGTCAACACTTTATTACAATACCACTGGCAAAATCCACGACGCGGTTCGAAGTCCGCAGGCGTAAGTTCCTGGGTTCGCCGAAAATGATACGGATGCTGGCCGTCATCTCGGAGCACCCGCCAAACCTTCATGTGAGCCACGTTGAATATCGCTGCAGATCGACGTGTACTGGTCCTTGGGTTGTCTCGAAAGTGCTCCAACACAGCCTCCTCAAACCCCGGGTCCCGCATATTTGGCTGGACCTCCGGACTCGTCCCACGAAAGGATCCAGTCTGCTGGAGACGCAACACCATTCGTCGAAAGCAATCCGCCGATGGCAAGCTTCGCTGCTCAGCTTCTGGTCTGCCGTTGATGAATCTCTCGCGGTACAGTTCACGAGCACCACGTAGACTGCCATTAGCTGCCCCGACACAAAGAATCATTTCGTAATACTCCTGATTACTTAAAAATGCCATATTCACTTAATAGGTAGTTGAATTTAAACCGAAAAGCAAAAACACGAAAAGTAGGCATGCACTCTGAAAGCTTTCACAAACGACTGCGAAAAAATCGTAGGCAAACAAACCTAACAAGGCGGCGCCAGCGCCGGCGGGCGTGCCGCCTACTTCTAGTTCTAACTAGAAGTTGCTCCTGTACTTTTAGGGATCGAAAATAATTATTGTGTAGACTTGAGAATAATTATAAATTATTGATAGATAAGCTTAGATAAATTTTTACAACAATAAATGTCAAACATAATCGATTCACGCACAATCCATAATCTGGGCGGCTGCCTTAACCACTACGCTACCGAGGACTGGTTTTGTCAGCGCTCGATGCGTATGTTTTTAGCTTTATCCCGTTGCTTTATCAGATCTTAGAAGTTTGCACTTCTTAGATATTTTAGAGTTTCATAACGCTTAGATTATTTTAGGCATTGTTAAAGTTCAGGTTCAGTTCAACTCAGGCGGGAATCGAACTATGCTACTTTTGCAATCCGGGCGGCTGCATTTTAACCACTTAACAAATGAGTCTGGACTCTGGATAAGACTGTGGAGATTGGTGTTGGTGGTTGTTGGTGCTGGTGGCGGAAGGTGCGTGGTTCGATTCCCGTCCGAGGTGTTCAACTTTTTTCAGTGCAGTGCAGTAACTTGCAATGATTTTAGACTAGTAGGTAGACATTTCTGTCTACTTGCAGTAACTAGTACTACTAATACTTCCGAAGTCACAGAATACAAGTACAACCAAAGTGTAAACTGGCTTAAGCGCTGCGAAATACCACTCACTGGCATTATGTGTATTATTTTTATGTTTGTTGCTATTTATTTAGTCAATTGGTGATAACATCTTCCATCACACGTAAGTTTTATTTAGTACTTAGGTATGTCACCGATGTTTATAAATGTTATTCTTATTTACATTACATTTTTGTAAACAAAAAAGAATGTGTTAAGTATTGAAACTTTGTGTGATATAACATAGTTAAACTTAGTTTACCTAATAAAATTTCATACAAATAGTTAGGATTTCAGGAATGCTTACATTTTATACCGGGTCAATCAAAGCGGTTAGAAAAATAAAATAAGCTACAGAACCCGTAAGAAAAAAGACACACGCGCACGCTTTCTTTTGACTCCGCCTATACCAGGAGTTGCCCTAGTACTTTTTAGGGATCAAAAATTAGACTAAGTTACCCAAACTAGCAATATTTTTAAATTAGTAGGTAAGTAATTTTTTATCACTGTTCAAATTATTAATTAGGCGTGCGCGGGGTAGTTATGCGGAGTAGGTAACCTACGTTACGTAGCGCTAGCGTAGGCGAGTGTAATCGCGTTTGAATTAATCAGTTTAAAATTTTAAATTAATAAGTTAAATCTAAAACTGATGTTTTATTTTTAAAGCGAAAACTAAAATAACGAAATTATTGTTGAGACTTAATAATTTACGGCTTGTAATGTTTTGAATATTAAAAAAAAATAACCTTTGCTTATTTTGTCAACAAAAAAACCCTTTATTGACCATTTTTACAGTATTACTTTACAGGTACATAACATTTACATTTCATCATCATCATCATCAGCTCATAAAGTCCCCACTGCTGGGACACGAGCCTTCCCTATGGATGGATAGGGAGAACGGGCCATAAACCACCACGCGGGCCCAGTGCGGATTGGTAGTTGTTAACGACTACTAATGCAGCCGGGACCAACGGCTTTACGTGCCTTCCGAAGCACGGAGAAGCTTGAGATGATAAATTTTTGGTCACCCATCCGATGACCGGCCTTTGCGAAAGTTGCTTAACCTCAGCAATCGCAGACAGGGCGTGTTAACCACTGCGCCATCGAGCTCCTCATTTACATTTGATTAGATAGATAACACATTCCTGACCTGACCTGGTGATAGGTACAGAGAATAATTGACTAAATGAACGTCTCAATTTTCTTTTCTAACTAATAAAAGTAGGTAGTCGTAACTCGTTCTTAGTGAAAAAAATAACAAAAAGGAACCCTTAAAATTTAATCAAAAATAAATAGTTGAAAGCGGGCGGAGTCGAGCACACTTTCTTGTGACTCCGCCTTTTTAGGGATCGAAAATTACACAAATGTTACCCATTTTTAAATTAATCACTGTTCAAATTATTAATTAGGCGCACGCTGAGTAGGTACCTACGTTACGTAGCGCTAGCGCAGGCGAGTGTAATCGCGTTTGGTTTAATCAGTTTAAAATTTTAAATTAATCAGTTAAAACTAAAACTGATGTTGTATTTTTAAAGCGAAAACTAAAACAACGAAATTATTGTTGAGACTTAATAATTTACGGCTTGTAATGTTTTGAATATTAAAAAATGTAACTATTACTTACGTTGTCAACAAAAAAAACCCTTTTTTGACCATTTTTACAGTATTACTTTACAGGTACATAACATTTACATTTCATCATCATCATCATCAGCTCATAAAGTCCCCACTGCTGGGACACGAGCCTTCCCTATGGATGGACAGGGAGAACGGGCCATAAACCACCACGCGGGCCAAGTGCGGATTGGTGGTTGTTAACGACTACTAATGCAGCCGGGACCAACGGCTTTACGTGCCTTTCGAAGCACGGAGGAGCTCGAGATGATAAATTTTTGGTCACCCATCCGATGATCGGCCTTTGCGAAAGTTGCTTAACCTCAGCAATCGCAGACAGGGCGTGTTAACCACTGCGCCATCGAGCTCCTCATTTACATTTGATTTGATAGATAACATATTCCTGACTTGACCTGGTGATAGGTACAGTGAATAATTGACTAAATGAACGTCTCAATTTTCTTTTCTAACTAATAAAAGTAGGTAGTCGTAACTCGTTCTTAGTGAAAAAAATAACAAAAAGGAACCCTTACAATTTTATCAAAAATAAATAGTTGAAAGCGGGCGGAGTCGAGCACACTTTCTTGTGACTCCGCCTTTTTAGGGATCGAAAATTACACTTATGTTACCCATTTTTAAATTAGTAGGTAAGTCATTTTTTATCACCGTTCAAATTATTAATTAGGCGCGCGCGGGGTAGTATGCGGAGTAGGTACCTACGTTACGTAGCGCTAGCGCAGGCGAGTGTAATCGCGTTTGGTTTAATCAGTTTAAAATTTTAACTAAATCAGTTAAAACTAAAACTGATGTTGTATTTTTAAAGCGAAAACTAAAACAACGAAATTATTGTTGAGACTTAATAATTTACGGCTTGTAATGTTTTGAATATTAAAAAATGTAACCAGTGCTTACGTTGTCAACAAAAAAAAAACCTTTTTTGACCATTTTTACAGTATTACTTTACAGGTACCTACATAACATTTACATTAATTTTTCTCAAAATCTCAGAAGTGACCTGATAGATAACACATTCCTGACCTGACCTGGTGATAGGAACAGAGAATAATTGACTAAATGAACGTCTCAATTTTCTTTTCTAACTAATAAAAGTAGGTAAGTAGTCGTAACTCGTTCTTAGTGAAAAAAATAACAAAACGGAACCCTTAAAATTTTATCAAAAATAAATAGGTAGTTGAAAGCGGGCGGAGTCGGCACAATAGGCACAAAAATACTAGGTTCACAGCAGGGGCAAAAGAGGTGAACTTTAGGTAGTAACACTAGACAGAGTTCATTACTCCAATCAGCTGATTGAATAATGTTGTCATGATGTCGATAAACTCGTATTATTTTCAAAAGTATGTACTTCCACAATGACCGAGATATCAAGAAATGTTTTGATGTGTACCAGCTCACTAAAAGTAACTGATTAGGTATGTGAAATATGGCTGGCCCTGCTTGATACAGATTGTATTAGAACCGTGACAAACTTATCACTTAGCTTAGCCTGCGTTTATTCGTTAATTAGCATTACCTCTATGACAACGCCAAACCAAGGACCGACCAAAGTTGGTATCACTGATTTGTAACATAAAACAGTAGCAATAAATTACTCCTTGAAAGAAACTATATCATCTTATCATTTTATCACAATCGAATACTTTCGGAACAGTTTCGGAATTATCTAATAGTTAGCAAACATCGGTAACAAAATTCGTATGTAAGGTAAGGACAGACCATAAAGTTAATATACCAACATTATTCTGAGATACCAACGGAAAAGAGTAACAAAGGGCTGAGCGAGCGAGATGTCACCAGCAGCAACACTGTGTGATAAAAAGAGATGCGTGATGCGACGTAACAGAACTGTTTTTGGCAACTGTTTGACAGTTCGTCAGCACTTATCCGCACGCTGAGAATTTGAGCTCTGTGAATTTTTCTGATTTTACGTGAAATCGTGGATATTTTTGAGAAATAGTGCTTCAGAAACATGGTGACTTGTTCAGTGATTGATTGTTGTACAACACAGCGAAATAACCCCGAAAAATGTTCATTTCACAGGTAAATTATTATTCCAAATCGACACCTTCTGACCTAGGATATATTTTGATCAATGCGCTTTGAATTTTAAGCACTAAGTGTGATAATTCTCTTTTATAAACATTTATTTATGTAAGAAGCAAAGATCGAATGCACATAATGCAGAATTTACGAATATTTTGTGTAAAGAAATAATTTCCGTTTTACACTAGGGCTGCATCAAGTTATCAATATTTCGTGTCCACTGTCTATCATGCGGTAAACGAATATGTATTACTGTTGTTAAAGTATCTCTATGACGTTTAGATATGAATCACCTGGGAATATAATCCCATTTAAGATACTTAGCCGATCCATAGGTATCAGTTTTTGACTGTTAGAATAGGTACTATCATTAGTAATTATCATTAGTAGTTAAAGAAATTTGATAGGACGGTTCTAGATATCTTTCGTCATATTGATTTGGGAAATCATTTTGTTTTTTTTGGTTGTCCATTCTTTTGATCAAGATCCACTTAATAGTCACATATATGTTAATATTAAATGTATCATTGAAACATATTTACCTGTAAGATTGAGGTACGAAACGAAATTGAAAAATGTATCAAAGCTAACTTTGAGAAATTACTTAAACAAAATAAAACTTTTCCGAGGGCAATGAGAAATGTTAAATAAATTATTTAAAATATCTTCTGAGTTTTTCCTAAAGAATCGTAGTTTCAGTCATGCGAAATCCCATCCCATCCTATTTAAGTTCTATTAATACTGTCACTAATTAAAATTATCGATATCGATACTAGTTAAAAAGCGACATGACACACGCACTCATTAACAATTTGACACACACAAATGTGTTCTTATTTCGGTTTCGTTTGACAGCTCGTGTTTGTTGCTCTATTCCGTTGGTACCTATATTAACTTTATGGTACAGACTTCCAGATACAGATTTCCTCATTAGACTTTAAATTTTATAGTGAAAGCATTATGGTTGACAATGTATTAAAGAAATTTGACAGTTTTGGATAGGTTGATGAGCAGTGTGTAGTGTACAATCGCCATGCCGTGCCGCCCCGCGCCGCCCGCCGTCGTTGCTGCCTGAGTCGGTACGTGAGCGGCTGGGGGAGGTTGTTGGTATTGCAGCCATGTTGGCTGACGACGCGACGGCGCCGGCGCAGCGGTGTGGGTTCCTAGCTCGGACGTGCGCGTTAACCCCTAATCGGCCATGGTTTCAAACAAATTCATTTTAATATATCAGTACGGCGTTATATTGAGATTAAAGACTTGGATACTAAGAAAGAAGTTAGTAGGTGGCAAGTAGTTTTTTGCAGTGGGAAATTATTTCCCTTTCACCATTAAAAGTTATATTTTGTGGGAAAATATTTCCCTTTAATCATGAACATACATGTGGGTCCCACTTGAATAGCTTTTGTCTGCGTCTTTACTCGTCGATTTTTATATAGAGAAAAAAAAATGAATTCCTTTAAGGGTTATAGGGAAACAATTTCCCAATGAATATTTCTTACACGGCTATAGGTTAATAATATCGTACTATTTTCGAATGAGAAAAAAAAACCCAAAGTAACAACTTTCGTACGTTATTTTGTTAGTAATGGATAAAATACATGTTCTACTTTACGAAATAAAAACAATTGCATACTTACAGGAACTTTTCTGGGCGAAGTTTCAAAAACTATTTCAGATTTCGGGAAAAAATGGACGTTAAACTGAACTTTTCACTTTGACAGATTATTGAAATTGACAGATGACGTTTAGAAAGAAGTGTTGCCAGAAAAAAACTACGATGCGTTCAATTTATTTTATTGTATCTGTAAAATCAAAAAAAAGAATAATAGATGTGTAGGCAACTCTGAAGTGGGAAATAATCCTATGGCCTACGCACTGCCCGATATAAAACAGTAGCAATAAACTACTCATTGAAGCAATACCTTCAATTCATTTTGTTATAATATGTAACTAAGATTAACAGACCGTACCGACCTTAACAAGTTCATATCACTTAGCTTAGCCTATAAAAACAATACCTCTTATGACAACAGCCAGACCAGGGACCAATCAAAATGTTTGTTTATGAAAACATCTTTAGAATCGCCATTTTTTGACCAGAGCGAAGAGCCATCGGCGGAGGAGCGCCGTCTAGAGTACGTGAGTGGCTGGGAGGGCGCGGGCACGGCCGCGGTACTGGCGGATGGGGGCGCGGCGGTTTGGGTTCCCAGCTCGGACGTACGGCGGGCGCTGGCGGCGCTTACATGCGCCTGGCAGGTGTTCGACGCGGACGACCCCAACCAGCAGTCAGTGGCTGAGTGGATCGCGGTGAGTCAACAACGAAAGTATTCGGACACACGCTTTCATAATCCTAACATTTATTGGGCCTTAATGATAAACAGAGTAAATAATAAATAATAAACTGTTCTACACTTACACCAATTATCTAGCCCAAGAGAAGCTTCGTTATGAAACTCGTTAAATAGTTACTAGACAACGGATAAACATACCTAAAATATTTAAATACATACTTATTATACATAGAAAACTCGTCGTGGAGAGAGGTGAGGTGAGGAGAGATTCAACTTAGGTAATCGCCAGCGCTCTATGATTGATAATCCGAAATATTTATCACTACTTTTCCACACACTATATTATACTGTACACATACACAACATACTACTCAAATGCAGACAAATGTAAGATTAATTCCATTCAAAAAGACGAAAAACTAACTTATTTTACTTTTCTGAAATAAATGAAATAAAGTAATAATTCTTCATCCAATCAGGAAAGGCTAGGACGTCGTGGTCGCGTAGGCGGCGACGCGCGGCTGACCTCGCACACCGAGTGGGTAGCACTGACGTCAGCGCTGCAACAGCTGGGGCTGCAGCTGTCCCACGTGCCCACGCTGCTGGACCAGCTGTGGGCCGACGAGCCGGACCAGGCCAAGCGCAGGCCGGAGTTCTCAAAGATAGTAGCCAACTTACACTTAATGGACTATGTGGGTGAGTTGTTTGAATAGGCCGCAGACCTTTGTAAAATATGGTTGCGCTTTTAACTCTTTGGGGCATGGTAGTTGATTTTTTGACCACATATTTCATTTGGTTTTCAATCTTATCCCCAATCACATAAAGTTCAAAATGTGGTGGGAATATAGGTACATCCCTCTGACCCTGAAAGAGTTAACTACATTGACATGTTTCGCAACACACTAGGTTAATAAAACAGTATTAACTCTTTATCATAATGGGGGATAGTTATGTATAAAAACTAAAAACCAAAACACCAATTTTTCAATCATGGGTCAGTCAGTCAGTGAAAATAAACTTAACCTCTAATGCATTAAACTACCACAATCAGAACTCTTAGCAACTAACTACCTTTCTAACTACCTATGAATTTTCATTGCAAAACAGTTTCTATAGACACATTCTTTGGAGTACTAAATTTTGGGTACCTACAAGTAATCGTTAACGTTAATTCTCACCTTTAAATGGGGCAGTTAGTGGTCTAGCGTTAATCTAAGCAATATGAGCCAACATTGATCGCACGTATCTCGTACCAAATCCTTTCTACAAAATACCAGCCTTGCAGCGACAAGCCTCGTTCGCAACAACACAAGCAGATACGGGGGACCTAATTGACCTATTACTGCGTTGTCAGTGGTTTTTGTTTTTATTCTGTTTAATGTTCATATTAGTTTATTGTTTTTCTTTTTTATATATAACGCAATAACGCACGCACTCGACCGCTCAAACAAAGACCGAAGCGAAGGTACCATCCCAGGTTCGATCCCAGCGGGCGGGCAGTACTACATATTTTACTCGGTATAGTTGGAGAGCTTGTTTTAAGTTCAGCCTGACTGCCTCCATAGCAACAATCGCACCGTCAGGTGAATAAACTATTGTTTCTCTCTCAAAACGCAGGCATGACTTGGCGTGACAAGGTGTCCGCCGTTCGCGACGAACTTCGCGCTGTTGGTGCTGATGCTATGGTGGTGACCGCCTTGGACGAGGTGGCGTGGCTGCTGAACGTCCGTGGCCGGGACCTGCCGTACGCACCGCTGCTTAAAGCCTTCGTGGTGGTCAGTGGGAGGGAGGTGCGCGTCTACGCACCACCGGGGAAGCTTTCCATGCCAGTCAGAGAGGCGCTGGCTGTTTACAACTGCTACTCCAATAACTGTACTAGGTAATTATGAGAGATGTTTAAATATAGGTATTTATCGCAAACTATTCATATATAGTTTGCTAAACATATCTTTTATACCAGACGTTTTCAGGTCCTAGGACCTGAAAACGTCTATCCTAGGATACCTTCACTATTTACCAGTAGAAAATTTTGTTTTAAACAGAAAAGTTTTGTTTAATTTATTTATTTTATAGGTACAGGTATTTTATTGACAAAATAATACAAACTTATCAACATTTCTACTTTATTAGCTGTCACGTAGTAGGTATAGCGCGGTTTCGGGGTGTGCGTTGGATTCTCGAGCGGATTTAACTACTAGTGTACGAATGACAGTTGACAGTTATCGCCTGTGAATCCTGACGTTCACTCGTAAGATCGAACGACATTTTAACGGCTTAAGTTATTACCAACGTCCACCTAAAGTGCAGCGTGTAACCGAAGGTACCAGATTCAATCCCAGCGGGCGGTACATATTTTACGAGGGCTTGTTGCGCTAGACTATCTCGATAGCAACAATCGCACCGACAGCTATTCAGGCTTATATGACACTTCAGTTTCACATTCATAATTTTCTTTAGGGTGAACGATTACGCCAACATATACTCAGATCTGCGCAGAGCAACTGAGAACAAGATACTGATTCCCGCTTCTGGAACCTTCCAACGGGGAGCGTCAGCCGCCATCGCTCAGAGCGTGCCGCAGAACAAACGCATGTTCATCCTCTCGCCCATCATTTACCTGAAGGCGCAGAAGAACGAAGCGGAGGGCAAGGGGATGAGGAAGGCGCACATGAGGGACGCTGTCGCTATGTGCACGCTTCTGTGCTACTTGGAAGAGCAGGTATGAAGGGTATTTGTATCAGTAATCACTGTTAGTTAACCAACTCCAGCACTAAGTATATAGACATAAACGATCATACCACATTCACAGAGTTCCATATTTGCCAGATTACAGATATACTTAATTAGAAATCGGTCAAATTCAATTAATTAGTCAATGAAATACTTTTAAATTGTTAATTTGCATTCGCCAATGCTACTTATATCGATAATGGAAATAGTAGGTACTTCAGAAAATAGTGGTAGCGATGGGTTCACCCACGACCTTTCGCGATGAGCAGGGCAACAACGCTTCCAACTTAGCTACAAAGACAGTAGTCGAAATTTGCAAGTGCTTTTTTAATAGGTACGCTATCTTTAATAAAGATATGACAACACAGTGATAATCATAATGGTCTTTTGACAGAACAAGGCAGGCATGACGGAGATGTCGGTGGGCAAGCTAGTAGACATTACGCGCGAGACGCAGGCGGGGTTTGTGGGCGCGGCGATGCGCACGCGCGTCGCGTTCGGCCCGAGCGGCGCCGAGCCGGGCTACAGCGCCACCGTGAGCCACAACCGGCGAGTCTTCACTAATTCCACGCTCATCATACGATCGGGCGGGCAGTACGAGGGTGAGATAGTACATCAACATTATCTAAAATAAGCCCTTATTAGTCCGATGCCTCTTCAAGTGCATGCCACAGGCACGATCCGCGGCTACTCTCATTTAACTTGTTTGCCAGCCACCTTGCGAAGATCGTCGTTCCACCTATACCTAGTCTAAGTGGGTGATTTATTACACTACGATAACCGATACACGGCCCCCACTCAAGAACTCGTTTACCCCATCGGCTATTTCAATGCGACTAACACTGCAAATTCAGCTATGCTTACTTTGCTAAATAATTTTTTTAAATTTTATTAGTAATTTCGTTAATTGTGTACCAATTGTTGGTAAATTGTGTACCAAAGCGTTGTTTATAGCCAGTCCAAAGTCCGTAAACGGTAGATTTGTTAACGTGATCTAACGTTAACCTCATAGTTTCGATAAAAAGGCTGGCTCACTGACCACACTCTTGTCATCACCGCCAGAGGGCACCACAGTGGTAACGCGCACGGTGCACTACGGCGTGCCCACGCGCGAGATGAAGCGCGCCTACACGACCGTGCTGCGTGCGACCGCCGCGCTCGCCACGCTGCACGCGCCCGCCTCGCTGCCCGCCGCGCACGCTGACCCCGTGGCGCGGGCGCCGCTGTGGCTTGCTAAACAAGACTACGTACATCCTACTGGACATGGCGTAGGCGCCGCGCTAAATAGAAGAGAAGGTAAAGTGGTTTGACCTGCTGCAGGCGCACTCGTTGACCTTGTGGCGCGGGCGCTGTTGTTGCTCGCTAAAGAGAATACGTACATCCTACTGGAAATGACGTAGGCGCCGTGCTAAATAGGAGAGAAGGTAAAGTGGTTAAAAAGAACTGCTGCAGACTCCCGCGTCATTTCCCTCTGGCTACGACAACTCTGAGGCTCGCTAAACCAGACTTCGTACTTCCTACTGGACATGTGTAAAGTGGTTAGACCTGCTACAGGTATAAGTAACTGAGACAAACAATTGCCTCTAAAAATAATTTATTTTCTTCTCAATTTCAGATCCGGTCGTAATTGATTACAGGCAGGACATCAATCTGCACACTCTTAGGGAAGGATATTTTATTACAAGTGGTAAGTTGTACAACCAGCCAGACCCATTAATACTGTAGTGTGGAACATACACGATTTTGTTGGCAACATTAATCCAGTGTCATTGTAGTGTTGAACCAAATACTCTCGCATTAGCAGTCGCTAACAACCACCAATCCGCACTAGGCCCGCGTGGTGGATAACACGGAGGAAGTCGCGGGCGGTATTCTCATGCATTTTTATGGCAGCCATTTATTAAAGTATCGGAAAGAAGCACCTCCAGAAGGCCGGATCTATAGGTCAGTTTTTTCTGTAGACATTGGAATCCATTTAGGTCATAGATGACCTAAATGGAAAAAAAAATTTTCTGACCTAAGTGGCAGCTGATGTAAGTGGAATACCCAAAAGTATACTGTATCGAAAGCGTTTTTTGTTATATGAACCACTCCACTCCTCTATAATTACTTAATAATTGTACTTTTTTCATGGTCCTGCGAGCCGGATACAATTATTCGTGTTGCAGTTAAGGCATGCCAAAATATTTGATTTTATTATTTTCCATACACACAGGCTTGGTTCAACGCCAATCTTCCTATGCGATATTGTCTACGTGGAAGTCTTGAGCCGTTTATCGACAGCTGACGATAATGATGAAAACTTTTTTGTCAGAACCTGCTTGGTACGAAGCGAAGTTCGGCGTCCGCCTGGGCAATGTACTGGAGGTGGTCCCCAAGTCTTCCATGTACATCGGTTTCCGGGAAGCCACGCTTATACCTTACGAACCCAAGCTGATTGATAAGAGCATGCTCACCGATTACGAGGTAATTAATTATGGCATATTATGGGAATAATAAAACTTTTTTTCTCTAAAACAGAAGAGCTTCAACTCACCAGCATCATTCAGGTGGAAAAATGGCAAAAAATTGAATTTTGATGGATGGATAGAATCCTCTATCGCTTAGGAACTGGACTGGCTATCTTTTCTGTCTGAAGACAACAATGGCACTAACATATCGTTATCAATGCAATGGATACAGAAGGATAGGTGTGGCTTAATAGGTGGACTTAAAACAAATCACCCAATCGATTTATTTACGTATTATAATATCAATCGATTATATCCGCTGGGAATTCTGCGATTGAAACCACTACCACTATAAATAGTTCCAAATCGCATAATACCGATAAAACCGACTGTAAAACGGCTCTTAATGACACCTACTTAAAATGATTGTTTTATTAGATAAACTGGCTGAACGCATACAACAAAAGGATACAAAGCACCGTAGGGCCCGAACTGAAGTCCCAGGGCCTCACCAACGTCCTGTACTGGATGCAGAACAAGACGTTACACATAGACCCACCCTCTAAAGTCAATAAGACGACGAACGCGGCCAGAGTCATTCAGCAAACGATACTATTGACTACTGTAGGCATATTTATCGTTATATTTAGAGAGTTTTAAATAAGATAATTATATACTAAGGGGCTTACAAATAAATTCAGAATTAGCTTCGAATAGTTACTCCGTGTTTTGTCTCTTTTAATCTAATTTGTAATTAAGCTTACATGACGGAAACGAAACACGGAATATGTATTACAAGCTTACTCTTTGTTTATTTGTATGGCGGTTACTGTTACTAATCATTAGTTGTTAAGGTACGCTCTATTTTTCTTTGTTAATTCGCAATAGAAAGAACTAGTTAAGTGCGAAAAAAATGCATATCGTTAGTGCTTTCCAACGTATTATATAACATAGTTACTAAAATCATACTAAAATATGATATATTTTTATTTTTTTTATTGGTTATAGGCAGGCATTTGACTACACCTCACCTGATGTTAAGTGACGGTGCGGTCGAGGATGGAACATGCCTGCCTAGAAATAGCCTATTCACTCTAGCCTTTAATTATTAAAACATAAGCAACTTTTATAATAGGCTATATTTTATGTAATATAAAATAACTATTGTAGCAGGATATCCGTGATGGTGCGTTCACTAACGTGTAAAATGTGTACACCTATGTTAGGCTCGTGGACAGTCAAGTGCAAAAATTTCTTTACTGTTTGTGAAGTTTAAACAGAGTGACTAGCGCGGGTTTTATTCACCATTCGATCACAAATTAAAAGAGAATTTGTATGGCATTGAAGCAGCCCCTACAGGGTGCCTAGTGCGAGTTTTAATAGAACCGTCAATTTGTATATCAACGTGACAACTCTCCGTGTTTGTCAGCAAGAGGCTCTGTTTGAATTCTCGTTTTTATTCGCGAACGAATTTTCGAATAAAACTCGCCCTCAGCCCCCTAGTCGTAAAGCAGCGTTTACAAGGTGTCGCCATCGCCATAATAAGATTGAAATGGGTATTTTACTGTTTCATAATCAAATATCTTTAATCCTACTTTTATATACTTGTTAAAACTAATATTTAAATAAGTTCACCTACTGACATAGTGTTTTAAATAGCATGCATAACTGATTTTGTGACGTATTGGAATAATTTTTGTATGTAGGTACTATTAATCACTGCCACTTGATTCCAGTTAAAGTTATGTGAACTTTTGTTTTTCATAGTATCTATGTCTAATTTAGCAGCTTGGAAATCTTTAAAAAACACTTTCATTTTTGGACTAATAAAGCGGCAAAATTTGTATACTTTCACTGCGTTATATCACTTAGGCAAGTTTATAAAAACACTATTAGATTGTCAGTTTCATTGTACCAACAAGTAGTGCTTTATGTATATTATTACTCATGAACATAACCTTAGATCACCGTATATCTGTCGTGGAATATCCATATGACATTAGGTATTTTCTTAGCCACTTATTATGTAAGAAACATCTCCAGTAAGTATTAACTTTCTAGCCGATCAACGTAGAGGTCAAATTATACAAGCGCTATATTATTTTAGCGATATGGTATACCATAATAATTATATTATAATGAGGAATACCATAAATAACATAATATACTTACCATTATAACAATTAAAAAGCATATTTCACATATAATGACAACTTACTTTATAATCTCTGATTCAAATGTATTCTATAGTATTTGCGCACTTCTTCTATCTCCCTAGTGGGTTCCTAAACCAAAGGTTCTCTGGAAAAGATCGCTTGTAGCGATAAGACCGCCTTTTCCCATACTAGCTTTAAGAATGTGTAACTGTTTTTAGTTTTTGAATTTGTGTGTGAGCAATGAATCTATCTATCTCTACATTTTTTATTGAGTACTGTGCCGGCCGGCATAATCATTATATTATAGAAATATTAACTTCATATTAGTGTTTTTATGTACGGAGTTATCTATAAAATGTTATAAATAAGTAATTTAGCACCGAGTGCCTTATAAACCGTAGTATGTAAAAATGCTTATAAATAAATATCCTAATTAGGTAAATGGATAAATTACCACTATGGTAGCGAAGTTAATTAGTCTGGGGGCATAATTAAGTGCTCCCGTCAAGTAGAGAACGTTGTTTATCAATATTAACTAAGTAGAAATCACGCTACGCTTATTAGCAATACATTGAAATTTTTAGCAATAAGGAATATGTTTTTAGTTTTATAACACTTGTTTCACTATATTTAAGGTTGTTTAAAGAAAAGTGATTTATTTTACCTTTTGCTTTTGATGTAATAGATTAGATAATATACTAAGTTATAAGCGTTTTTTTATTATTATGGTTACTTCTATCTTAAAGATTACGTATGTTTGTATCGTGTATAATGTTAAGTTTGCAACGGCAATATTGTAAATTATGCAATAAATAAAATACATTGTAGATTCAATACTTTTATTCTCATTGGTCCATATAATAATGAATCACACATATACGTTAGTGTATATCCTTATAAATAGGAGCAATGCACACTGTTTGAAGATAAAAACACTCATATTGAAAATGAGTAATCGGCCATTAGAAACGACCGAATAAGAATTTTATTCACCTTGAATGCACATTCAGTTTGTATACACATAATTGACTTCACACCTGAATTTACTTTTCGATATCACACATAGTTTGTAACAAGCTCTTAAACTAAGTTGCTTTGACAACGTCTTAAACCAAGGCAAGTTAAGGCAACCCCAGGCTGGGGCGCAAATAGATTATAGTTAGAACATTAATCTTATTAACTGGGAGGCAATACATAATTTAAGCCTACCTAAAACCTCAGTTGACCTGCCTCGCCTTAAGTCAATGGTACTTAAGCCGACTTTCCTTTGTACAACCAAATATCACTGGTTACATTAAAACCTTATAGATTGTGATGCGGAAGCATACAGTGACTGAGAAGAATAATGTCCTCACATGAAACTTAACTTTTTACCGAGTATTATCAATACACTAAAATACACACATGAGCTGTTAGTCGGACATAACACTTTATACAGAAAATACATTTAAACATTCGAATAACAAAAAACAAAGCCAAACCTCTTTTATAAATGATCGGGCAGGTATTATTCCATTTACTCCGAGACTAAATTCGTTTTCAAGTTTATAGCAACTAGGCTGATATAAGTATAATAACAACACTTTTCTATATAAATACGTAACACGCAGTCATATCACAAGTATACAGTAACAGAGGGAGATAGCAAATTTCGTGTACAACGTTCTATTTATAATGAAATATAAGACATTTACAACTCATTCTTCAATTCTAAGCCATATCTAAAAGCATACGAAGAAGATATGGTCTGTACGACTTCTTAAACAGTTTCCATTTTAATGTAACTGTGTTTTGTGAATAATAAAGCATTCTATTCTATTCTGTACAAAAATAATGTCACATGACGAACGCCGAAATTTAAAAATATTCATCTTCATCAATAGCAGTAAATATCGCACTGCTGAGGTCAGACTTCCCCAAATGTTCAGTAACAAAGCGTTAGTTAGGGCCATCATAACCCACAACCAGATAACCAAAAACTTGGTCAACTATAAACTTGAACGTACTTAATATCAAGAACTATTAATATGTTTTTAAAGATTATTATTTATGCGATATAAACACATTAATTACAGTCCTATCCCACCTAGCAAGCTAGGTTAGGTATGTTAGGTATGGGTTTACGTCAGTCTAACAGAGCTATGGGGATTGGAACCAGGACTTCTAGCATTCAGCCCGATTGGCTGCCGACGCTTTAAACAACTAATACTAAAGTTTAAACTTCAGTCTTCAACCGTGCCTAACGCCTATTTTATCACATACCTACCCTTAACTTCTGAACTCGTTTTGAATAATAATGATTGTGTGACGATGATATAACATAAATACGGTATTAATGAAGTGCCAAGAATATTTAACTTAAATGGTTTAAGTTAAAAAAATATACCATAACACCCGTAAGGTTGATAAGAATAACAATTTAACGATCAATAAATGTAGAGTTAACATAATCTAACATATTATTTGTAAAATTTGTATATTTAACAATAAATAAAAATAAATAGCTCTCACTGAATAAAGCAGGCCCGTTACCAAACCAAACGACTGCAAGCGTCTCTAGTGTCCTTTCATTCTAAGATCAATGTAATAAACTATAGTATTTATTTATTGTATTCTTAGAAACAAACGTAAATCGTGTTACATAAATGCGTTAATGTTCACAGCAAAGCGGTTTTGAGTTACATACAGAAAACAACTACTCAAGTGACAATAGTTTCAAAATCAAGTTGTTAAAAGGGGCCGTAGCCTTATTACTGCATGGAACTATTATGTTGTCGATCCATTTTATTGTCATCCAGCCACTTGCATAGCAACCAAGTGGCTGGCTAAACCTTTGATATGCGCAAGCGTTGATCAGCGCCGCTAAAGAATTAAAATACTATTGTGTCTGTATTAACGGTGGATGACGGATTAAGGCTAAAGCAACGGCTCCTGTTATCGAACAGAACATAACGATGGCCTAGCCCAATTGTAAAATATGCATAAAGGCTTGCCGCTTTACTAGCGGCTACCTTAACGTATAAACAGGGTGCGATAGATACATTAATGAAATTTCGACCTTATCGCAAAGAGATTAAGCTTATATGATGACTGCTCAGTCTATATCAGCGATGAGTAAATAATATTTTTAGAAAGAGACACAAAGTTTTAATGTTTTTAACACGTTTTTAGCTATTGTTTAACTTTAAACACTGTTTTGTAGTACAAGAGTACAAAACAGTGTTTAACCCTCCCCCCCCCCCCCTTCTTATTCATAAAATCTATTTAAGCATTATTCAGTCAAATGTTTTGTCTCTTTTTCTTAAATACAAAATGACGTTTGTGTGACGTTGACAAAACAATATTTAACTAAAAAATGCTTAAATAGTTTTTATGAATAAGGGGGTAAGTGTTTAATAAGTTAGTTATTACTCTTGCTTTAAATTATGTTATCATTTAATATGGGTTTCCATATTTTTTTGTTGATTTGTTGAGTGTTCCGCTACCTAAAAAGTTAAGGAACCGCTAGTCTACATCATTGGTATTGTAACACAGCCTCTGAGAACGCGAGCGTGTAGTAAATGCTAAGTGGCGGGTTACCGGGCGCGGCGCGGATTCACCGGCGCAGGTCCACCATCTCCACAGGTGCGGCGTTGTCTAAACGGATGTGTTTCACGTCCTGGAATAGTATATAAAAATAATATAAATTACTATATACCCTAACTAATATAATATATTTATTGACGCGAAAGTGAAGTGATTTTAAAATTTGTATTAGGTATGTCGAATATTAATGTGAAATAATGGTGGATTATTAACCGTTAAGTGTTAGAGTGTTAAGTGACGACAGGTGGACCAGAAAGCTGACTGAGTGGTGGCCGAGATACGGTTACAGAAAAAGGGGACGTCCACCGGCGAGATGGGTCGACGATATAACAGAGACCGTGGGTTGCACGTGGCCCAGACTAGCGCAGGATCGAGACGAATGGCACAAGCAAAGAGATGCCTATCACCCACCTTACACCACATAATGAGGTGACCCAGACGGTAAGCTTCAGGAGGTAGACGACCTCACGGACATGGAATCTCGAAACAGCTCCACTCGGGGTGTTCCGAGCTGTTCCTATGTGTGCGTTGCTAGAGCTTCCCTTCTGGGTCTCCTTACTTTATAGTTACACTAAAGCCATACACGTTCAAAATAACGACCATTTAGAAAGGCTTAAAATTTGATACTGCCTTTAAAAATCAATGTATAATGCATGGTTCTAACCATGCTTCGGAAGGTACGCAAAACCGTTGGTCCCGGCGGATAATGGTGACGTATCATATCATTTTATGTTTTCACAGCTGGGGCACGAGCCTTTCCTATGGATGGATAGGGAGAACGGGCCATTAACCACCACGCAGGTCCAGTGCGGGTTGGTGGTTGTTAACGACTGCTAATGCAGCCGGGATCAACGGCTTTACGAGCTCGAGATGACACATTTTTGGTCACCCATCCTATGACCGGCCTTTGCGAAAGTGGCCTAACCTCAGCACTCGCGGACCGGGCGCGTTAACCACTGCGCTATCGAGCTCCTCCTGTGACGTAAGAACAAAGTAAATAGTTAGAATGTAATTACATAAAACAAGGGCGGGTCGTTGGGGTGTGGGTGGAAGCCTGTCTGCCGGCAGTTAGTGATGAAGTCCATCCCGTGCTCCGGTGTCAGGGCGTAGTAGCCAGTTCTGCAAATACAACGTGAATAATTAGTTATAGACATTTTACTTGCATTTTAAATTAGATAACTACATATGTATACGTTTTACAAAAACAAAAAGATTATAAAAAAAAATTAAAATAAAAAGTAAATATATTTCTAAATACCTTGACATTGACTAATTGGTAGCTAGACTCGTCTAGCTACCAATTAGTCAAGTTAGGTAGAGAAGAAGAGTACTACTAAACCCGGAAGGGGTTGGCGGGAATATCATACTATTCATTTCTGTTATCATTAAAAGGTGTTTGACTGGTATGAAAATGTCGCTGGAATTTTTCTCATCCAAAGACATTTTATTTTTAGAAACTGAATTCTATGATTTATCGGTATAAATATCCGGTATAAAGATATTTTAATCAAAAAAAATTTTTTTTTATTGATCCCTGATCACGTGATCGAAAACGCTTGCGATTGGTTGAATCGCCCGACACGTCACAGTTAAGTAAACAGGTTACAGGTTACAGGTTTTTGATGATTATCTATTTAGATTTTTTTGGTTTTTCTCCACATCTAGATCGATATTGTTGTCAATAAATAAAATATATAAATTAATATAATATATAAATTAATATAATAACCACACAACATGTAAAAAAACTTTTTTTTAAAATGAACTTTAACAAGTGTCTTTTGAACGTCAATTCAAAGCCATGCCTTCGTAAACCCTACGGTGGAGATCTTATACCGAGAAGGAACAACAACACAACTTCATGAAAGCCGACAAGGATCATTTTTTACGGAGTTTTTATAGATTTATTTGTACATTGTGGGACTGCACACCATTTATAAACAATATCCTTTCGATTATATTAAACAGTTTTATTGCACGCACAATGCAAACAGGTATCTAGCTTGTTTACTTGCTTGTGACGTCATAGATGTCACTTGATCGGCATCTGCGTGGAAGTAGTGTTTTGGCGGCTTTATTTAAAACACAAACTTTAATGTCGTTTTAATGAAATTAGGTAAACGAGTATGTAACCTGGAAATTAAATATCATTACAATGTGTAAGTATAAAAAGCATAAATAAACAAAATAAGATGATTTTCAGAATGTAGTTAAATGCCTATTATCATTGATTAACGTAAATATTGATTATTTCTAAATCGATGTTTATAGTATACAACATTATTTTTAGTTTATACGAAAACCAAAGCACGGGTCAAATAGAATCAGTACAAAAAAATAAAATAATAATGCCTCGTTGTGTGTGTTTTAGTAGGGTAGAATTTATTTGAGATTTTGTAAATATTATTTGGTCAAAATGTAACGTGGTATAAAAAATATTGAAATCGATTCTATTACTGATTCTGAACAAACAGTTTTCAGGTTTCGTATAAACTAAAAATAACATAAATGTTTATATAATTTTTAACGCAAATTTTGTTACGAACAAATTACAAAAACACAAATGTTGAAAAAATTTCCACGAGCAGGGTTTGAACCTGCACCCTTCTGACATACCGGGTCAGGTGCTCTTCCAATTGAGCTATCGTGGTTCTAACCAGCCCGCCGAAATTATTCAACACTATTTACTTTTTACTTTGAAAGCCAAAGGCGCCCATTCAATGTTAACAACTACCGTCATTAACGTCCGATCATAATATTTTTACAAATACCCTGCTCGTGGAAATTTTTTCAACATTTGTTTTTTTTTTTTTTTTTAAATAAAATTTTATAACATGTAAGATAAATTACTATAAAACTGGCTAAATGTGCTAACCGCGCGTAGCCATAAACAAGAAAAAAAAGCATCTCACTCGTTGTACTTGGGCGCGCAGACGATGGCGATAGCCTCGGGCATCATGAGCTGGTACGAGCACTGCGTGTGCAGGTCCACCGACGACAGGAACGCCGTCTGCGTGGGGTGCGTCTAAGGACACAGGATACTATCAATACACAGGTCATATTTAAATGGTCATAGTTAGTGACCCAACCCTCGTTTATGATCTTATGTAGGTGTGGCTGAAAATCAGCGCTGTCTGGAATCATATCCCACGACAGCACAAGCTGAGCCACTTCCAGTTGCTCTCGTTTTTTGATGTGTAGCTTTTATATGTTTTATTCTGTAGTTTGAAAGCGATAAACATTTGTTTTATTTATGGTTCATACAGAGGAGTGCAAAATAGGTAAAATGTACGTATGGTATGTGTTTAATATATTGTAATTATATTGTATAAACATTTTTATTTAATAACAAGTGAATTTTGACCTCAAGCAGGAGCTCGATGGTGCAGTGGTTAATCGAACCCGGGAGATGGCAACACCAGAAACCGGCGTGCGAGCCACTCGACTACAGAGACCGTCAAAAACCGTATATCATTCATCATCATCATCAGCATTACCAGCTCATTTTATGTCCCCACTGCTGGGGCACGAGCTTTCCCTATAGATGGATAGGGAGAATGGGCCATAAACCACCACGCGGGCCCAGTGCGGATTGGTGGTTGTTAACGACTGCTAATGCAGCCGGGACCAACGGCTTTACGTGCCTTCCGAAGCACGGAGAAGCCCGAGATGATACATTTTTTGGTCACCTATCCGATGACCGGCCATTGCGAAAGTTGCTTAACCTCAGCACTCGCAGACCGGGTGCGTTAACCACTGCGCCATCAAGCTCCTCATATATAATATTTATTTATTATGATAGTAACAGTAACGTACGTGTATCCAGCCGAGCGTGATGAGGTTGTGCTGGTCCTGGTAGTGGAAGATCTCCTCCTCGTTGTTGGTGCTGCACGAGTCGGCCGTGCCCGACTGTTTGGGCACCACCACGTGCGTGATCTTCAGCTGGTCGCGCTCCTGCAACGCGGGGACAGGCCCAACGGTTCAATCACAAAAGCCTTTGCAAGACTTACATACAGACTTAGGTAACCCTTAAATTTATTTAACCCTTTCTATGGGTAACCCCTTCAACTTGATAATCTTTTCAGAAGGGTTGGTTACCCTTAGGGTAACCCAAGGATATATATCTTTCTCGCTTCCTTATCACTTGCCAAGTTAATTTGGAACATTTGTTCATAACATTAGGCACAATAACACTGTAAAACTAACACCGTTTTTATTCGCTGGCTATACAAGGTCAGGTACAGTCATGTGATCGGACGCTTTTCCCCCGCTTTTGTAAATTCTTTACCAAAGTTCTGGGGGCCCATGGGGTGGGTGTATAATGTATAATATAACAACATTATCGTATAATGATCAAAACATACAATCAAATGATATAGTTTTGTTCAATATAACATTTATTTAATATAATGATGGAATGATATAATTTTAAAAGACATAATTTTGAAACGTATAACAAACGATTGATCTAAACTCATTTAATATAACAGCCAATTAATATAACATTTACATGATTATAATAACTAAAACACATAACATTTATCTAGTATAAGAACAATTAGTATAACATTCATTTACGACAACACTATTTTTGTATAATACTTAAAACATATAATGATTACTTAATATAAAATTCTTACATTCCTTATTATTACAAAAATGTTAAGTAGGGTACTTTGTTACTACGTACGTATTTAATAAATTACTTTTTCGTATACAATTATTATTTTATTGCTATCAACTTATCACCTAATTTAAATTAACTTATCAATAATTCCATACCTAATAGCAACCACTCAAGTGGATATCATTATGCAAGCAGACATGCAGCAAGAACGCATGCAGCATGCAAGCAGGCATGCAGAATGCAAGCAAGCAAGCATGCAGACGAGCATGCATGCAGGCAAGCATGCAGCAAACATAGTTTCTGTCACGGCTCCGGCGCTGCGGGGCTCTGGCGGTCCCACGCGAGCTTATCGTCGCAGATGGTTTTTGCTCACCACCGGAGCTTCGGGCCGCCTCGCCCCTCCGCGCCTACGCGAGCTTAAATTTCACTCTAGGGGTAGGGCCGACAAGACTACGTGGTGTCGGTTTTGTAGCTTATTATGTCAATTGATTGTTATACCAAGTGAAGATTATATCAATCAGTCATTATTTGAAACGTTATTATCTTAAATAATAGTTATATAAAATGACGCGTATATCAAACAAAATTATATGAAATGAACGGTATATTAAATGAGTTTTATTTCAAATGGCATTATTGGTTATTTAACGTTATTCTTAAATAGTATTAATATAAAATGAACATTATGTAAAGTAAACGTTATGATAAATAAAATAATATTAAGTGTTGGTATAACAAATGATTATTATGTGAAAATAACGTTATTAAAGTACAATTATATCAAATGTTGGTATATTAAGTGAGACGCACCTTTTCTGACCAATGTGAGAAGTATGTACACAAACCTTTTAAATGACATTAAATGCACATAACACTAATTTTCCATGTTCGTTTCTACTCCTGTAGCTGCAATTTTGATACTTAATACAACTTGTTTGGCATTGATAAGTGTGTGTCATGTAGCTTAAAGTACAGTTTGTATGCAGGTTGTTTTTTTAGGATTTTTTTTTGCAGTTATTATTTGGGTCAAACAACTTTTAAATGCCACGATTCTAAAATTTTTGATTTTTTCTTTGTGTTTCCATTTTCTATGTTTTATTATTTTAATGAATAGATAATTTATTATATTTTACGATTTTATAAAGAGCAGAGCTCTTTTTGTAGAAAACAATAATTTAGAGACAAAAATCTAACGATCTAAGTTAAATCTGTCCCCTGGACCACTAACTTTATGGAATTTTTAAACAATGTAATTATATAAATTAAGATTAAAACAAACCCTTTTTTTATAAATTATAATGCAGACTTTAATTTTTTCTCTTTGTATAAATGAAATAACTCGTAATTACAGAAATATTTCTGTTAATATTGTCCCCTAGACAACGGTTCTTTTTCACGCAACGAAGCTTTTCTTTCTAAACAGGAAAAAATGATAATTATGCAACGAAGTACCACGTGCCATTGTATTACTTATTGTACTATTCATCTTTAAATGTAAAGTTAACTATTTCATAATTGGAAAGGAAAAATAAAACCAAAAGCGTTTCTTAATTTAGGGACAACCCAGTTGTCCAATAGACATATTTGGTTGTCCAAAGGAAATGTTGTTTTATCTTGGCGGATTTTTTTCTTCCTCTTTCTTTATATCCCGGTTCCAAAGATGCAGCAGGAGAAGGAGGCGGAATGGGCGCATGTGGACCTTGCGGAATATTTGTTTCTTGCAAAATAGACCTTGGAGAACTTGGAGGCGTATTGTTGAGTACGTCACAAACTACTCTTATCCTTTTTATCTGCTCCTGTTTTCGGAATTTCCAAATAACTCTGCAATTTTTTTGATCTTCTGGCTGCATACTTAAAATCAACTTTTTGTTTTTATGATGCTATCTCTTTTCGTTGTCTTCCGTTTAGCAAATTTTTCTGTCGTCTCGGTTTTTTTTCTCTGATAACCCCATTTCCTATTATAGTTCAGAGATAGAGCCCTGTGAGTGTAGGAGGGTGATCTTTTAGCGTACGTTGCACTTCTCTGGGGTGAGGCTATTGACAAGCGTGGCAAGTGGGTGGCTGTTAGCCTTGACGCCAAGGCTTTTGATCGGGTCTGGCACAAAGCTCTCCAAGCTCTTGGTATACGGTCTGCCTGCTCAGTTCTGCAACTGGGTCGCTGACTTCCTGCATAAGCGTAGAATCCGTGTCCTGATGGATCCGCTTCGTGGTTCATGTCAGCGAACGCTGGTGTCCCTCAAGGTTCCGTTCTGTACCCCACGTTGTTCCTTCTGCATATCAATAATATGCTTCCACTTGGAAATATTCATTGCTATGCAGATGATAAGCACAGTGTATAGGGGATATAACGGTCACCCTGCCGCTGCAGGGCGGGTTGAAACCGAAGTCAATCAAGTGAATCTTTGTCAGTCATTGAGCCATTGAGCTCAATCAGGTATTGGACCTCATATCTAAATGGGGCTCTAATAATATTGTTGATTACAATGCCAAGAAAACACAGGTGTTGTTGTTGCGTTAACGGCAAAGAGTCAAGTCTTTAGGGTACATACCCTGAAGAGTAGGAAGAGGAAGGATACTGCTCTGCAGGCTTAGATATGTCTCTAAACCTGCAGATCAGTATCAACATGCTCGGTATGACGATTTTGCTGCGATCTGAACCAAAAGGACTACATCGATGCCGTGACCAAAACAGCTTCACAAAAACTCGGTATTCTGAACAGGGTGCGGTGATTCTTTATGCCTGACCAGTTGTGCCTTTTGTACAAGACACAGGTACGGTGTTGCGTGGAGTATTGCTCGCACATTTGCGACGGTTCCGCAAAATACCTTCTCGTTGCCTTGGACAGACTGCAGCGTCGCGCTGTACGCATTATCGGCAACACAGAAGTCGCAAATACTCTTGAATCTCTGCAATTTCATAGACATATTGCGTCACTCAGCGTGCTTTACCGCTTATCTTATACTATGGCGAGTGCTCTGAAGAGCTCTTTGACCTCATCCCACCTTCTCCCTTCCTCCATAGGAGTACAAGTGCTACTCCCCGGAGTCACCGCTTCTCTGTCTCAAATATTCCATTGCGCACTAAGAAATTTGGTGTCTCGTTTATTTGTCGCACCTCCAAAAACATGGAATAGTTTGCCAGCCACGTTTTCCCTCCTTCCTACGAGGAGGAGAGGTCCTTCAAACGAAGCGTGAAGAGGCACCTTGTGGGCCGGCAGAGTGAGGGTAACTGATGCTGCGTTGTTTTTATGCTGCACCAGTTGGTTTCGTGGGGATACCTTTGGGTACGAAACCCTAAAAATAGACAAATTGTTTAATGATATCTAATTAAAATCAAAATGAATAATTTTTGTCCTAGGGACAACTAAACGGTCCTAGAGACAACTGATTTCGTTGTCCAAGTGACTGGTTGTCGGATTGACATTTCTGAAACATTGCTTTGCCTTTTAAATACTCATGTGTTTTTGCATTTTGTCTCACTCTCACAGTAAAATCTAGATAACACTGCCTATAGTACAATATGATTTGTTGTAAAATGTTCATTACTTACGTAAATTTGCCGGTGGTCCAATGGACTGACAATAAAGACAGCCACTTCCTTTAACAGAACTCGGCTGACTGACGCCGTGGCTTTGGTGAAATCAAAACGGCGGCTGAGCGCGTCTTCTTTCCGGGAAGTCAGTCTTGTCGTCACTTACATACAACGCTATCTATGTTATGTATTTTATAACCAATTAGCGGTTGTCCGGGTGACTTATTCGATGTAGATATTTATGGGGACAAAAGTAAGACCCGAAAATTATAAATTGGTATGAAGTTAATAAGTAATCGATACGTTTTATTGACAATATACATACTTATAATTGATTTTGTTTAATCGCTATAAATGGCTACATAGTTTTTTTTTGTAATAGCAATATTTGTGATGCACTTTTGCTTGGGGACAGTCTGTAATACTAAATTAACGAACTTTTCGTCTTTTGGACAACCATTAAACAACGGTTAAATTGAAAAAACAGTAAATAATATTTCAATTATGTTTGCAAATGTTTATATGAATACAACTAATATAAATTAAACACATACTGTGTGGTGGAATTTATATTATTCTTTTGGGACAGAGTATGGTTGTCGTCTGGCAAATAAAAGTTGATTGACCCATTTATATATTTCTGAAAAGAAGCTTTAAACGGGATTTCAATATTTATCCAGAACGTAAGGTCACGTTTTATGTTTGAGTATTAGTCGACTATTATCGCTTTAAAAAAACCATTACAATAAAATTCGATAAGGCTCAATGATGACAACGTATCTGCCACTTGGTTTTGACAGTAAAGTTAACCTTGTTGTTTTATGATAATGCAATCAAAAAGGTGGTGAGGGAATATCATTGTCGACTACATTCCAATCGTTAGATTTAAGAACGTACCAAGACACCGGCGAGTATGCCGCACGTCTCGATGTTGCGCGCCGTGTTGGCGGCGGCGAGGTGCAGGAAGCGCGCTAGCAGCGCCGCCGGCACCAGCACCGTGCGCACGCGCCGCGACGCCGACAGCAGCGTAGAGTAACCGTCGTCTCTGCGGCAACGGGACGCAACATACAATTATAAATAATTAAATAAATAAGTAAATAAATACGGATAAGCGATAGTTATTTACCAACTACCGATTACGGAAAATCGGTCTCGTTCGCTTAAGCTGAAAGTGGTGCAAATAAAAAATAAAAATAAATGTATAAATAGATCGCCGTCGGTGACTCTAATGTGTATAAACAAGTGGGGGAGCCCACGATGCTCAATGGGGATTTACTCGAGCGTCATAGAGACCGAGATAGAGAGAGAGAGAGATTGGGTTGCGAAGATTAGATGATAAAAATAAAAAAATGTTAGATAATATATGTGGTATACCTTTTCATCGGTCGGTGGGGGGAGCGTCTATAGATTTTCATAAATGTAAAAAAAAAACTGTTGCTTGGACATACTCGAGCGCGTCAGATATTGATAGTATCCATGTCCCACGTATTTTTAATAATGTACGTTATATTAATCTGATCGTTTATATGGTGGGGGTGGTCGTAAGTAAGGGTTGAAAATGAGAAAAAAAAATTTCATCGAGCACGTCAGATTTTCTAAGGGGATGTTAAATGAACCTAAAAAAACTCTTATTCAATAATCTGACGATTGACGCAAACTCGCGGCTATTATTAGAATGTGCAAAAAAATCGCCATTTTGAAATACTCAAGCGCGTAAGATTAAGATATATATGGTTCATCTTTATGTCCTAGACATGCTGTCCCATAATCTGACGATTATCTGGAGGGATTCGCGTAATCTGACAATTCTTTTTTTTACGATTTTTTAAAATCATTGAATTTAATTAATTGAAAAGCTCAGGAAATAGCATGCAAATAAAAAAGTGTATGTCTTTTAAATAGAATACATGTATTTATAAGAAAATAATTATAAAAAAATTAATTTAAGTCTGTGTGATCGATCAGCTATGATGGCGTCATGGCAACAGAAACCAGAGTGGGAACAGAGTGAGAGAGTACTCGTAATAGATAGAGAAAGAGTGAGGGAGAAATAGAAACGCGGAGTGGGGAATATAGGCATCACGCAGCTGCGAGCAATAAAATTTATCGACGAATTTTTGTTACTTCGGCTTTTGGAAATCGTCAGATTATATATTTATCGTTACCCTTGAATTATTTCCTTCAAAATAAAAATAAATTAGCCACGCACGAGAGATTGTCGAGATGACGTTTTTTTTACAAATTTGTAACCATCCCACTTCTTTACGTCACTCGAAAATTGTCAGATTAGTGGAATATAAACTTTTTAGCACGATATGAAGGTGAAGGGTAAGGCAAATATCATTAGAGGTTTTTTAACCCTTTCACCGCCAACAACTTCTATAGAAGTTCGAGATTTTCGTGCTGTCCACGCCAGCACTTCTATAAAAGTTCTTCATTATACCTACTTTAATAAAATACATTTACGATACAAAAAAACATTTGTTTCTTTTGTAACTTTGTAAGATGGACACAAAATGTTTATTGTAAATCAAAACGTACACAGAGAACGTACACTCGGTAACTCAGCGGTAGTTAAAGTCAGCGGTACTTAAAAGTCTGTAAGCCAGCCGTTTAACAAAATAAGCTGTATACCTATCAACATTAAAACTGAACGTGAACACATACATAAAACGTCGATTTTAAGTATAGATCAACAAAACTCTATAATGAAATAAAAGCATAGACAACCCTTTTCCTTAAGAAATTTATCGTGCTACTAGAACCAAAGACTTGATATGAAGTCAACAGACGACGTTATGAAATGAATAGTGAAGTGCCGATTATAATAAAGCATATGTTATATCTCTAGCAAATATATGCATGTATTTTTGTCTCTGGTAATGGATATTAATTTTTCTTACAAAAAATGATCATAAAATAAAACAAAATACCATTATAATGTATCAGTGTTTATTTATATTTGTAAATTTAAATACAAACTTAAATTTACACATCTATTTTTTTATTATCGATATGAGGTTACCGCCATCCTTGGTTTCGCACTATAGAATCTGTTATACATTTATACGTTGGCGTACAGCGGGACATCGCGTGTAGGATAGATGGGCGGTGAAAAGGTTAAGCCAGCGCCATCTGTCATGCGAACGTTGATTGTATTTATCACAGAGTAATACATGATCAGGCTATAGTTTCTGACCGAAAATTTTGAATGCAATTGCTATATTTATTTAAAAAAGTTTTTAATATTTTATGTAAAAAAGAAATTACATACATACATATGTATAACTATGCTATTATACTTATATCTATATCTATACTACTATATAAATCTGTAGGCTGTCTGTACATGCAACTTTTCTGACAAATTTTGGGATAAATATTCGGTTTATGACTGACACCAATTCTACGATTTGAAATTTTTGTAGGTACTCTTATAACTCAAGAACGGCTTGACCGATCTTGATGAAAATTTGTATATAGTAAGAACATGAGATTGTGCAAATGATAGGCTATATGTATATGATGTTGGTAAACCTAATAATTATTTTGATTAGCATTCATTGATCTTTTATTTTCACACAGCGAAGCGGGCGGGTGACGGCTAGTACTTACATATTATAAATGCGAAAGTTTGTTTGTTTAGATGTTTGTGAGTTTGGATGTTTGTTATTCAAGCACGCCTCAACCGCTGAACGATTTGGATGAAACTTGACACATAGGTAAACCATGTCCTGACTAACATATACAATGTTATTTTTAGTTTATACGAAACCTGAAAACTGTTTGTTCACAATCAGTAATAGAATCGATTTCAATATTTTTTATATCATGTCACATTTTGACCAAATAATATTTACAAAATCTCAAATAAAGTACACCCTACTAGAAAAAATCTCACTCGTGCGCCGGCCGCGCGCATCGCTTGTCACGTGGATGCGAGAGGGCGCAAGATCGCATAGCGCACCAATCGAGGTACGCGCCGGCTCCACAAACAACAACACGTGGACGCACGCCACCCCCACCCCCCGTGCCAGTCACCCGAAAGCTATCGACCGATGTGTAAGTGTCGCATGCGCCCCGCGCGTCCTGCCTGACTCTTGCTCCCACGCAGTGTTAGTTTCCGTATCGAGAAAATGGGATTTCGATACACCAACGCTCAGTACACAGAAATGGTACGAACGCTAGCTGTGCCTATGTGTAACGTTATCAATACGGTAATCAATAATTGCAGTGTCGCGTGCTGTATGTGACCACGTTCACAACGGGACAGCACAAAAAGTTTGTAACTTCGTGAGTTTTGAAGATATTATTTTAATTTTTTTTGTACTTATTCTTTAAATGAAAATATTTGACCCGTGTTTCGATTTTCGTATAAACTAAAAATAAGGTTGAAGAATACTTTGAAATCAGGTTCAGGTTCCCGAAGGATGCACGCGAACGGAGTCGCGGGCAAAAGCTAGTAGTATAATAATATCATCATCATCATCATCAGCCGAAAGAAAGAAAAAATCAAGTCAAAAAGTTTTTAATGTTTTATTGAAAAAAATTACTATCGGCAGTTTCAATCTACCTACTTTACAATGACAAAAATAAAATATTAAAATCTAATTCAATTAATTAATTATTTTTTACCAAAAATACAAAATCTAAGTAGAGGTACTACATAAACCGCATTCGCAACAAATGCAAGCAAACAGACAAATGAGCTAGCGCCGAGTTGGCAAAGTTACACTCGTACACAAAGCAGCTCGGTGCGAGCGAGTCGACGACGCGGCCGGCGACGACAGGCCGGGCACAGCACAGTACGGCAATGTCGCATTCTATACAACTAAACTCCTGAAAAGTTTTTGCGAGCAAATACGTAGTTACGTTTATAGTAGGAAAAAACAGATTTACGTTAAAAAACCAAGTTAAATTTTTTAATACTGTTCGTAACAAATGGACCTACAGGAAAAAGGTACAAACTAAAGAAATATCTGTACCGAGTTTCGCTTTAAACGGATTTATCAAACTGATAACAAATTTGTGCAAGATAAATACAAAGCTTAGCATTTCAAATTAGTTCTGAATGCTAATAAAGCTAACAGCAAGTATTTCGCACCTACAGGTAGAGCTTCAGGATATGGTTAAAAGCATGTATTATTTTCAAAGCATCACATTCTATATTTTAGCCAGGAAACATGTCTAAAGTCACCTCGTTTACATGTTTTCTCCTTTTCCTTCCCCTTAACTCACCCTACCTTAATCTGACGCGCTCGAGAATTTCTGAAGATCAATTTTTTTTACTAATCTGATTCTTTATCCTTGATGAGCGGCTATATAACATATAGAACACATCTTTGGTGGAGGTACATAACCGAGTACAAGGTATCCCCCTGTATATTAATCTGCCGCGCTTTAGTAAATCCCGAAATCCTCGCTTGGGCTCCTCTACTATTAGGGGTAATACACAATGTATGTGATATTTAAGATTATTTTTAAACGTAACAATAAAAAGAATAAAAAAATAACTGGCGGCATCATCATCATCATCAGCTCATTTTATGTACCCACTACTGGGGCACGAGCCTTACCTATGGACGGGGGAGGGAGAACGAGCCATAAACCACCACGCGGGCCCAGCCCCCCGACCGCCTAACCGATCGCTTTGACTACGCGTATAGTTTATGACGTCATCTTGCCACCTCGCACCGCCTATGAAAGCAATATCAAAAGCTAAAGGCTATAGCTTTCGAAATTGCTTTCATAGGCGGCACGAAACCCCACACGAAATCAAAGCGATCGGTTAGGCGGTCGGGCCCCAGTTTGTTGACGACTGCTAATGCATGCGCGACCAACAGCTTAACATGCCTTCTGAAGCACGGAAAAGCTCCCATTCGATAACCAGCCTTTGCGAAAGTTGCTTAACTTCAGCGATCGCAGACCGAGCGCGTCGCCATCGAGCTCCTAAAAATTTTTGTTGAAACCTGAGAGTATCAAATATATCACAATAGAAAACGGCTCATTCAAAAAGTGAATTTTTAATGAAGAGACTGATGCACCTTTTCCCTTACCATCTTATTTATACAAAAAGGAACCTCCTAATTACCTTAGAATTTAGATGAACGAAACTCTTCGTGCGAATTCTTATTCGACCTTACCCCTTTACAATTAGGGTGCACTTTAAATAGTCTTTTAGCGCATAAGATTATAACATAGTAGAAACAAGGCCGGCGCAAACGTGAATCATCTCTGTGAAAGTGTAATGATTTTCGGCTATTTGTATCAGAATTTTCTAAACATAATATTATATAAGTATGTGGAACGTTAGTGACTCACTGCTGGGGTTTGGAAGGCGGTATAAGCGGCGGCGTGGGTTCGTAGTGGTGATCGGGCGCTCGAGGCGGCGTGCTTGCGAAGTCGTCTGGGTATAGCACCCCGTCCACTCGCGGCGCCGACGGAGCCACCGCCCAGTCCTCCTGTATAACAATAGACCAATTTACTTTCCATTTACACAACTACTACACAGTTCCCAGTACAATTCTTCGAGCACTCTCTCCGTGGGAAGTTGCCTATGCGTGCGAGCAACGCACACCACAACAGACAACCTCCCACGGACACGATATTTGGCAACAGCTGCGCTCTTGGTTGTCCCGAGCTGTTCCAAGATCCGTGTCCGTGTGAATCACCTCTGTGGACATACTTACTACATTCACCTCACTTGATAATAAGTGATGATAAAGCTGAATGTTGGCACTTCACTCAGAAATCCCGGAATACTCAACCTCTGTGGAACAATTTATCTGTTCCCTTTTATGTTGGAACACAACATTGCTACTAAAATTGTTAATATAGTGACAGCAGTTAAGCCGATGGCTACTAGCCAGGCAGACATAGAAGAACTTACAAAAACATGTAGTTATCTCTTTTTGGGAATTAAACTTTAGAAGTCTAGGTGTGACCAGTGGTTTTAATTAACACTGGACTACACAGATTATTTTTCCCTGATCTAAGATAACCTGTGTTTTATTACACAAGTGATTGATGGGAAAAACACAATAATTAGTTTTTTCAACTTATTGCTATGTTTCATGAGGGAAGGCCAAATTATCATTGTAATGTGTAAATACTGATGACTATAAGTATCTGTAGGTCTTGTTTCTTTCCAACAACATGAACAGATGTGATGTCTAGGTACTTTATACCTAGACATCACATCTACACATGCCATTTGCTTTCAAAATGAGATATCTATAAACCATAAAGTTAATATACCAACGGAATAGAGCAACAAACACGAGCTGTGAAACGAAACCGAAATAAGATAACATTTGTGTGTGTAAAATATCGATTTCGATAATATTAATTAGTAACAGTATTAATAGAACTAAAATAAGATGGGATGTTCGCATGATTGAAACTACGATTCTTTAAGAAAAACTTAGAAGATATTTTAAATAATTTATTTAACATTTCTCATTGCCCTCGGTAAAGTTTTATTTTGTTTAAGTTCTCAAAGTTAGCTTTGATACATTTTTCAATTTCGTTTCGTACCTCAATCTTACAGGCAAATATGTTTCAATGATACATTTGATAATAAGATATGTGTGACTATTAAGAGCGTTTACGCCGAGCGCGAGACCTTAAGTTTAGGTTTTTAAGTCCAAATATCACGCACACAGAAGCGGGCTGTGAGCGCGCGTGAGTGTGTGCGTAGAGTAGGCTAGTTCTGCTCACTATAGTCAAACTCACTACTTTGATCCGTTCGAATTTAGTTTTTCGGTATACTTAGAAATTATTGAAGTGAAATCTTTTTTAGCGGCGTTGTACACTTTTTTTGTAATGGGTAAAAAATGTTAAATTCGCATCAAGACACGTGACCTGATCGAAAATGTAAGACGTAAAATCGTAAGACGGATGGAGAGTAGACAGCCGGCGCGGTGTAGGAGAGGAAGTATCCCCCTCTCTTTCTACGGCGCGGCGAAAATGTATGCCTGTTGTTTCGTTTAGGCGGCGCAGGGCGCTTGCGCGAATAAATTGTCATGTTTGTGTACGATAGCACAATAAATAAATATTGTATTCTACCACATAAATGATAGTACTTTTATACTGATAATTGAAGCAATTCGTGCAAAATTATTCCCTAACCATTCCAAAATATCAAAAATGCACAACGTTAATATTCAAGTTTTCACTTCTGCCGGCACCCTTCGTTTATTTATTTTTAACTATGGGCGTAAACAGATGACTAAACTACGGATACACGAAATAAGTACCTAAGTATAATATTATATTGTATGTATTTTTATTAATGTTGTAATTAATCTTATATCACAAAATTATAATCAATACCTATCTGTTCCTCAACGATTTATTTTGGACGAATTGATTTGACGACGACACATTTTATTTTATTCATAGTTCGGCAAATGTCTCCACTCCACTTGATGTTAAGTGGAAATGGAGTCCCTGTTGTTCCCTGCATGACGTTGACAGTTGACAGTTTGTTGATGGTTTGAGATACGAAACATTTAAGAATCCTTCTTATTTAAGTTTTTCTTCCAATATTTTACAAAGAAATGATTAATTGTATGGGCAGTCAAATAAATTGACCGATTTTTTAGAATATATCAATAATAATATGTTGTCTATTACCAAGCCTAATTTTGCTAATCTCCTTTTAAAATAAATTTTGTATAAAAATTACTTGGAAAATATGAGCCACATAAGCACAAAGCGCATCGTGCAGCAATAAAATAGGTGCTGTCAAAACTCGGTCAAGTTATTTGACTGCCCATACAATTAATCATTTCTTTGTAATACATTGGAAGAAAAACTTTAATAAGTAGGATTCTAAAAACCATAATAATAGCTAAGGATACTTTAAAAAATTAAAAAAGCAATACACTTATTAACAAAATAAATAATTAGTCTACAAAAGTCGCACTGCTATGATATATGATATGATGCTGGATATGGCGAGGAGATTGGGCCATAGCCCATAGCGCACACTGGCACGGGTGCGGAGCAGTCGTGACAAAAACTGGGACCAACGGTTTTACGTGTCTTGCAAAGGAGGGGAGAGAGAAACACACACATAGATGGTATTTCCCACCCATCCCGTGGGCCAGTTTAAAAGAGCATCTAACCTCTTTGGCATACCTACATGTCCGCCATTTTGAAAAATACGTGTTTTGGCGGCCAGTGATGAAACGCATGTCAATCGACAGAGTAAGTGATTACAAACAAAAAGTGTTCCGTGATGAAATCTCTAAGTGATACGGTTTCTGAGATATTAGACTCCAAAAACAAATATTTTATTTTAATTTATTTGGTTTCCTTGAATGACAAAATAAGTTTATGTCGGCGGCGAGGTTGTTTGTAGGTAGAACAGTCGAGCAAACTCGGATTCGTTGATAACACAGTTTATCTTGGATCTTCAAAATAAAGACGCAGTCGTATTCCTTACAGTCAATTTAATGTTATTTTAACATCAGAATTAAATTATTTAAAAATAGTTGGCCGATGCAAATGGATTTTAGAAACGAAGTGAGTTCTGCGCGTGCGTACTCTCCGGCCGCTACCGTTCAAATGTGTCCAGTCCGTTGTTGCGCCAACTGACGTTGACGTTCCGCGTACCATAGAGCATAGGCTGCGCAGACCACACTCAAGTATAGACTATACTTGTCGTTTCTAAGCGATGCTAGCACCATGTCTCCGACATATATAATACGAAACATACATATATATACATATCAGTCAGCTCATAGCTTCTTAGCTGCGGCCTAGGACGGCGTCCCTCTATACAGGTGGCTGTACTGAACTGAGTTCACAAAACAAACACCGTGATCCTGGTGGACCGGTGGACATGATAATGCAAATAACAATAACAATAAACACAACGTAACAAAAAACTGCTCGTGAGGAAAATAACCATTCGTGCACTCACACCAGAGGTTAGAAGCCGAATGAAACGATTCACTAAATAAAAAATGTTTTTTTGCTTAACTTTCTGTTTTTGGAGTCAAATATCTCAGAAACCGTATCACATAGAGGTTTCATCACAGAACACTTTTTGTTTGTAATCACATACTCTGTCGATTGACATGCATTTCATCACTGGCCGCCAAAACACGTTTTTTTTTTTTTTTTTTATATTAGAAGGAGGCAAACGAGCAGGTGGGTCACCTGATGGAAAGCAATCACCGCCGCCCATGGACACCCGCAAAACCAGAGGAATCACAGATGCGTTGCCGGCCTTTAAGGAAGGAATAGGCTCGTTTCTTGAAGATTCCTAAGTCATATTGGTCCGGAAATACCGCCGCTGAGAGCTGATTCCACAGCACTGTAGTATCAAAAGTTTCAAAATGGCGGACATGTAGGTATGTCAGGTTCCATACAAAAATGATCGAACCTCTTTAATTTGTTTATGCTCTCACCAATTATCTAGCTCAAGATAAGTATTCTTAAGAAACTCGTTAGTATAGTAAGATAATGGATAAATGCATAGACATGCATGCATGCATAAACATAGAAAAAACACCTAGACCCGAAATAAATTTAGAAAAACAGTCCTTCTCTAAATTAACCCGACCGGGAATTGAACCCGGGGCTTCGGAGACGGCGCGACGCCCGACCCGGCGTGCTAACCACACGACCACGGAGGTCGTCCAATTTAAAAATGTTGCAATTTATCAAAAGTAACATAAAATAATTTATTCACTAAAGTACTAAGATTTGCTTATCGCTCTATAAATTTGAACTATTTTCGAAATTACGGCACAAATCGTCGGGTAGAGCGTCGAGCGACGTGACCACTCTCTCAGAGGCCTCGCGGCGGACTGATTTGACACTAATGGAACGCAGAGTTTTGTAGTAGTTTTAGAGCAGTTTTAAAATATTTATAGAAAAATTATAGAGCTAATTTAGTAAAAAGAATTTTGCGCATAATTTAAAGAACACTTTTTTCTATAGTAAAAAGCTTTTATCTCATATTTATATAGTAAGTATATTAGAGAAAACAATTATTTAATCACCTATAATTTCTTTAAAAATTCAAAATGTTTGGATTTTTATAGTTTTTGTTAGTAACCAAAATCTAAAAATGTTTTCAACAAACTATTTCGCTGAAGATCTTTCAAATTGAAATAAAATTTTTGTTCTTAGGTTTGTCAGTAATTTAAACACATTTTTAAGCTTCGAAGTTGACGCGGAAAGTCAAATTATGAAAACCTCTGTTCAATTATCTTGTTATAAATTCCAAAATATCCATAAATCTAAAAATGTTTTCAACAAACTATTTTGATGACAAGATCGCCTAATGATATAAGTAATTAACATATTTGTAAAGTAAATATTCATAGATATTAAGAGGTTTGAAAAGTACAGTTTTTGAGCAAAACGGCGTAAACGCTCTTAAGTGGATCTTGATCGAATGAATGGACAACCAAAGAAACAAAATGATTTCCAAAATCAATATGACGAATGATATCTAGAACCGTCCTATCAAATTTCTAAACTATTATTAGACAGTACCTATTCTAACAGTCAAAAACTGATACCTATTTTTTATCCGTGCGGAGACGGAGAAAGAATACTATTCTCCGCACCTCTCCTCCGGTGGGTGTCGTAAGAGGCGACTAACGGATTTTCGAGCTTCCATATGCTCCACTGCGTGGTAGGGCTTGCCCGTCTGGTTAGTGACCACTGTACGCATGGTGTAAAACCCGTCAAGTGACCGCTTGTCGGTCGCGTTTCGGGATCAGCCAGCGTATAACCAGAGCTCGAGTTGATGTTACTGCGATGCACTTGGTCTGTGGAGGCTTCCGTCAATCCAGTGCCAGGAGGACTTCGTTAACCCGCCGACCAGGAAGACCCGTAGAAACGGCTATCCCGCTGGCCGCCCGTGGCACAGTACAGGGGCCCAAGCGAGCCTAACCAGCTCGTGAGGCTGCCTCACCATGCCACGCATAATCTCGGGGTGGTCCGTCGTGCCGGTTGGTGACCGGAAGGTGGGGTCCCGGCGGCCATTCCCGGGGGGGCTCGCGGGCCCTTCCATTCGGCGGGTTAATGATACTCATCTGTATGCAGATCCCTGGTGAAACAGGCCGCTGCACTTTGACTATTTGCATCGCGGTAGCATTTCCTCGATTCACGCCTCCCTCCTTTTCTCCACCATGACAGCGCCTCACAATAAAACTGGTCCTACAGCGGTGCACACCCCCACCACAACCATACCGTTTGAGGTCGAGTTCGCTAACATCCGCGGACTCCATGCAAACCTCAATGCCGTCCACCACCATCTTGAGACGGCACGGCCAGCAATGTTGTTTTTGACGGAGACACAAATAATCTGTTCGGCCGACACCAGCTACCTGCACTATCCGGGCTTTGTGCTTGAAGAATCCTTCAAAGCCAAAGCCAGAGTTTGCTTGTTCGTTCGGACGGATGTTTGCTGTCGCCGTCTGCGGTGTCTGGACGACCCTTCCTTTTCCCTCCTTGTGGTACACGTCGACTTGGGCTCACATAGCCGTGTCTACGTCTGCGTCTACCGATCCCATAATGGCGACATGGAGACAACTCGACTTATGGACCATCTTAGTCGGGTAGCAGATGATGCGCAGGAGCGGTTTCCATCGGCGGAATTGGTGTTTTTGGGGGACTTCAATGCTCACCACGAGTTGTGGTTAAGTTCCTCCAAAACTGACCATGCTGGTAGAACTGCCCACGCTTTCGCTCTCACGGAAGACCTGACTCAACTGGTGAACCAGCCCACCAGGATCCCAGACGTAGTCGGTCACGCGCCCTCTTTGTTGGACCTTCTGCTGACGAGTCGCCCAGCTGGCTACCAAGTGGAGGTTCGAGCTCCTTTGGGATCTTCGGATCACTGCTTGGTATCCAGTAAAGTGCCTCTGGCCCCGTTACCGCCTTCAGCGGTATCGAAACGCCAGATTTGGCACTACTCGTCGGCAGATTGGGATGGTATGCGGGACTATTTCGCATCCGTTCCTTGGGGGCAGCGCTGCTTCAGTGGGAAGGACCCGACAGCTAGTGCGACTGCAGGTGCTGATGAGATAGTTTTAGGGATGGAATACTATATTCCGCACTCCTCTCTCATCAGCAAAGGCAGGCGCAACCGATGCTTCAACCGCGAGTGTGCCAACGCTGCTGATAACAAGCAGGCGGCATACCTGGGTCGCTGGCTTCCTGCATGAGCGCAGAATCCGTGTTATATCTGATGGATGCGCTTCGCGGCTCATGTCAGTGAACGCTGGTGTCCCTCAGGGGTCCGTTCTATCCCCCACGCTGTTCCTTCTGCATATCAATGATATGCTTCCACTTGGAAATATTCATTGCTATGCAGATGATAGTGCGGTCCATGGAGGATATAACGGTCACCTAGCGGCAGGGCGGGTCGAAACCGAAGTGAATCGAGTGAATCTTGTCATTGAGCTCAATCGGGTATTGGACCTCATATCTAATTAGGGCACCAATAATCTGGTTGAGTTCAATGCCAAGAAAACACAGGTGTGCGCGTTCACGGCAAAAAGTCACCATTCCTTCCCCTTCCAACTCTTCAGGGTACATCTCTACGCCTGCAGAGCAGTATCAACATGCTCGGTATGACGATACGCTGCGATCTGAACCAAAGGGACTACATCGAAGCCGTGATCAAAACAGCCTCACGAAAACTCGGAATTCTGAACAGAGTGCGGCGATTCTTTACGCCGGACCAGTTGTACCTTTTGTACAAGACACAGGTACGGTCTTGCGTGGAGTATTGCTCGCACATCTGGGACGGTTCCGCTAAGTACCTTCTCGACGCCTTGAACAGATTGCAGCGTCGCGCTGAACGCATTATCGGCAATGCAGAAGTGGCAAATACTCTTGAATCTCTGCAATTGCGTAGAGATGTTGCGTCACTCAGCGTGTTTTACCGCTTATACCATGGCGAGTGCTCTGATGAGCTCTTTGACCTCATCCCACCTTCTCCCTTTCTTCATAGGAGTACACGTGCTGCTCTTCGGAGTCACCGATTCACTGTCTCAAATATCCCATCGCGCACAAAGAAATTTGGTGACTCGTTTCTTTGTCGCACCTCCAAAAGATGGAATAGTCTACCAGCACACGTTTTCCCTCCTTCCTATGATATGGGGTCCTTCAAGAGAGGTGTGAAGAAGCACCTTGTGGGCCGGCAGAGTGAAGTTGACTGATGCTACGTTTGTTTCCACGCTGCACCAGTTGTCTTCGCGTCTGGACTTCATTTCCACTTAACATCAGGTGGGATGGAGTCATTTGCCGAGCTAAGTATAAAAAAAAAAACCTATGGATCGGCTAAGTATCTTAAATGGGATTACATTCCCAGGTGATTCATATCTAAACGCCATATAGGTATTTTAACATCAGTAATACATATTCGTTTACCGCGTGATAGACAGTGGACACGAAATATCGATAACTTGATGCAGCTCTAGTGTAAAACGGAAATTATTTCTTTACACAAAATATTCGTAAATTCTGCATTATGTGTATTCGATCTTTGCTTTTTACATAAATAAATGTTTATAGAAGAGAATTATCACAGTTAGTGCTTAAAATTCGAAGCACATTGGCAAAAATAAATCCTAGGTCAGGAGGTGTTGATGTGGAATAATAATTTACCTGTGAAATGAACATTTTTCGGGGTTATTTCGCTGTGTTGTACAACAATCAATCACTGAACAAGTCACTATGTTTGTGAAGCACTATTTCTCAAAAATACCCACAATTTCACGTAAAATCAGAAAAATTCACCGAGCTCAAATTCTCAGCGTGCGGATAAGTGCTGACGAACTGTCAAACAGTTGCCAAAAACAGTTCTGTTACGTCGCATCAGGCATCTCTTTTTATCACACAGTGTTGCTGCTGGTTAGAGATGTAAAATGACTGAATCTGACCAGTCACAATTGTCAAAAACCGTATTTGACCGGTCATTTATTGTCAAATTCAGTCAAATTGACTTAAACATATTAATATTACTAACTGTTAAAGTGACTAAATATAACTAGTGACAACTATTAAATACGATCAACAGAATGCACTTATAGTGATTTGGTTAACGAGCCTAGGTTTGCGAACATAGACATAATTTTCGGATTTTTATTGTTATTTGTAAAATTCCATTGTATACGAAACTGGTTTATGTTTTATTTTTAGAGCGTTATTTGGAATTTGTTTGGTTTTGTTTTTAGCTTCATATGTTTTTTGTAAATGCTGTGTATGCCTGTCATAAATGTCATACATATCTTATTACTACAAACATCTAATTTTAATCAAAACTGTGTGAACATTGTTGGTGTACCTTTCAAAATAAATAAATAAATAAATTTACATTACTGCCAATTCCGCCAACATCGCGACACGATTTCAGTTTATTTAAAAAAACAAAATTGTTATTCTGTGTTCATGGAGGAGTAAAAGTAGTATATTTAAGTTTTATTAGCTAAAGTAAATTCAATTTACTCTTTGTATATTCATACTGCGGTGGTGCAAGTCGTGACAAGTATCAACTGCGCGTGACGCGGCGTTATAAAAAGAATTTGAAACCTAAATCTAGCTAGCTTTTTTTACATTTTTATTCAAAATAAATATTAAAAAACACTAAAGATCATATTGACCATATATAACCCTTTTTGACAGTAAATGACCGTTTTTGACCAATTTGACCGTAATTGACAGTCAGTCAAATTCAGTCACTTTGGTCATTTTCATCTCTACTGCTGGTGACATCTCACTCGCTCAGCCATTTGTTGCTCTATTCCGTTGGTATATTAACTTTATGGTATTAACCAACCACATTTGACAAACATATTTTCCCCTCTTGAATTTTTCAAGAACTTGTTTCTTAAGCTAAGGTTGTTTATCAGTTGTTAAACGACCCTCCAAAAGATACCTTTTTTGAATATTTACAATCAATTAAATTTCTCATCACAGGTAGGCATCACAATTTATTTTGATAACTGTTCTTAAATAGTCATATTGAGAATTTGAAAATTATTTATAAGACAGAAAATATTCATAAAACAAAGTTTCATATTCAATTGGAAGTTACGGCCTTTTTGACATATAAAATTTATGAGTCTTTCATGTTGCATTTCAGACTATGAGTTATGTTGACACCAGATAAAAAACAATAAAATAAAACATGTATGTACCTCATGTAACAGATGCGGTGTAGGGTGGTGGCCATCTCGTCTGTTCTCATCAGCCTGTAAGCGTTGTGCGAGTTTAGCATCTTCTAGCTCTTGCTTCTTTCTATTTTCTTCAGTTTTACGCCGCTTTTCCTTGAATAATGTTATATTTTTTGTTTAAATAGATTGTTTTAAATGTAGTTATATATAAATATTTCTAGACATTTATTCTAACTGGCATCCTTTCCTTAAAAAAATATTTCAAAGCCAAAAGTAATATTTGTATTTATAAGCTGCGTGATTTACCATCTGTCTAAACTCAAGTTGTTACTTTTCATTTGCAATGCTATATTGAGTCCCAAATAAGGAAGTTTATAATTTTAAGTTGTTTTCTAAAAGCAATTACAATTCTAACCCATATTAACATAAAAGTTGGCAGTATGAATTTCCACATCACAAAAACATAGTATTTTTTATAGAATTTATCAAGCTCTACTAGTGCATTGGAATAGAAAAGAGAACAAATACCTCATTTTCCTGATACACAAAGTGTTCCTTAGCAACTAAAATAAGATGGGATGGGAGTTCGCATGATTGAAAAACTACGATTCTTTAAGAAAAACTTAGAAGATATTTTAAATAATTTATTTAACATTTCTCATTGTCCTTGGAATTATTTTTTTTTTTTTTATGTTAAAAGGAGGCAAACGAGCAGGCGGGTCACCTGATGGAAAGTAATCACCGCCGCCCATAATTTTGTTTAAGTAATTTCTCAGTTAGCTTTGATTCATTTTTCAATTTCGTTTCGTACCTCAATCTTACAGGCAAATATGTTTCAATGATACATTTGATAATAAGATATATGTGACTATTAAGTGGATCTTGATCGAATGATAGAATTTGTCAAGCTCTACTAGTGCATTGGAATAGAAAAGAGAACAAATACCTCATTTTCCTGATACACAAAGTGTTCCTTAGCATACTGCTCCAACAGTTTCTGCTTTAGTTTCTCAGCTTTAGGCATGACTTCTTTGAGTTTGGCCTGATTTACAGCTTTTACTTGGGCAGGCACTGTGCCATACTCTGGGTGTTTCCGTATTTTCTCCACAAAAAGGGTCATGAATTTCATATATAGTATGTATGCATTCTCAAGACTACCTTCAGCCAGGTAGACATTAGCCATTCTCACCATTTCCAAGCCTGAACGATAATATCTAAAATTGATATGTATATAGTTAGATTTAAATAACAATTGCTACACAATGTTTTGTGATACACTAACAGTAAAATGATAATTAGATATAAACTTGGATGAGTCATGGGTTTTACAAGAAAATTGGGATATTTAAAATTAGATCAGTATGAAAAAAAATCGAATTATACCTTCTTGGGGGAACATTAGGGTCTACCTCAACCATGGTGCCATAATTAGCCAGCTGCTTTACCCTCGCTCCAGGCTCCAGCGCAGCTAAATCAACCAGTTGCTTGGTTCGCCTTTCATCAGACTGCATTTTGTAGAACGGATAGTCGGAAAACACAAGATTAACTGCGGCTTCTTATAAACTTATAGTGTCTGACTTACTAATTGCAGCTTTAAAACCCATAAATTCATTTCGTAAATTTAAATATTTAAACGAAAAGAAAAACTCGCAGCTGACGACAGCTGTCAGGATCTGTCAAGTGTCAATGTCATTTAGGTTCTTTTTTTTTATGGCTTTGCACAAGCATTTAGCCATATTAGCCCCAGATCCGATAACCGATGATGGGGTAAACGTGTTCTTGAGTGGAGACCGCGTATCGGCAAACGTAGTGTGGGACGCCCTCAGACTAGGTGGAACGACGATCTTCGCAAGGTGGCTGGCAAGAGCTGGATGAGAGTAGCCGCGGATCGTGCTCAGTGGCGTGCACTTGGAGAGGCCTATGTCCAGCAGTGAACGTGTGTAGGCTGATGATGATGATGATGAAGCATTTAGCTAATGAAAGAAATAAAATAAAAAATTCTTACAAGTAATATATAAATAAACAATATTTCCTTCCTGTATGATGATGATGAATGATAATAGAAATGGGAAGTGAGAAATGATAGACCCCCAACCCCTCGAGTATCTCAGTAAAGATGTGGGGCTTTACTAAGTCCTTACACGGACTTCTTGAGAGAATTTGAAAAGTGACGTTGCACTGTTTTGTTTCATTTGCCAACACAGTACACTCACGAACACTTAACGGTTAATCATTCACCATTATTTCACATTAATATTCGACATCACAAATTTTAGAAAATAAAACAAAACCGCAGACATAGCTCTTCACTTTGCCGCCAAGAAGTCATTTATTTAAGTTCTTTCTTTCTCTTTCTTTGCTAAATGGACTCTAGTGTGCTTTTGCACAATTCTGACAATATTACGTGTGTAGAGTCATATAAGATGATATCTTTATGATGATATATATGTCATAGAAACTGACGATTATTGATTTATCATTTGGGTTGAAAGTAGGAACTCTTGATATATATTAATTTGAGTTTTAGGGATGCTATAACCTATTTTCTTACTCAGGGCTTCAATTGTAGCATACAGATTCTCGTCTTTTTTGCAAGGCACACCCTTGACCTCAACATTACTAAGCCTGGATCTTTGATCTAGTAAAGATAATTTAGATTTTAACTCTGAGATAGTACAATCAGCTGCTTCTATTATCTCCTCAAGTCCTGTCAGTCTCTTTTCAGTGCCAGTGTTCTTCGCTACTAATTCATCCACAGAGGTAGCCTGGAAATCGTATGACCTTTTAAACTGATTTAGGTCTTCTTTAATCGACTTAATTTCATCAGCCAACTTCGGGAGACATGCCAATTTCTTCTTTACTTCATTGAAATCTGCAATTTGTAGCTTCAGTTCCCGGATTTCTTGGAGGACAGCGGTAATCGTAGCTGACTCGCTGGAACTAGGTGGGGCTGAGCACGTATTTCTGCATGTCGGACATTTCCATGATGATCTACGCTCCGCACCTAATCTTCTCCAGCCGCTTTCAGAGATACCAGCACAACTATAATCGAGATGATTTCCACAGCCGGCGCACTGAACACCGTCAGTAAACTGATTATTACAGGTTGAGCAGGTATATACCATGATTTTTGATTATGACTATAAGTTGCAAGTACAGAAAAGGTTTACGATCTATGAGATAAGAGTTAGACCGCGTGCGCTCTAGTTAGTTGTCCACACCGTATATTTTTTTCTTTTTGGAAACATCATCTCAGAAGGCAGATCTATCAGAAAAGCATCACTTCAAAACTGTAATAAAATAAGGGCCCAAAAACGAACATCTCCTTTGCTAAGAAATCTGAGCCTATGATAGCGGTCTCAACATCAGCAATAGTAAACTTCCTCTTAAAATCACGGCGGAGACCAAGATTTAAAGTGAGTGTCCGGATACCATAAGTTTTGATACCAGTGCCATTAGCGACACATAAAGTATAGTCAGCAACTTTACATTTCAATGACAATAATTTTCGAGGAAAACAGCAAAAATCGAACCCAGTGTCAATTAAAAAAATTAATTTGCTAACCTTGTCCGTCACAAACAAGCGGCGACCAGTGAAAAGACTACAGTCAGCTGCCGCCACAATTGCTAACTGCTCTACTAGTTTTCCGCTGGTGCTTTCCATGAACAAGGCTGCACACACTTTTCGGCTTTGTCCTGGAACTTCTTATGATACCAGCATAATGTATCTTGGTAGGTGGACCGCGCGGGTGTGTTAGCTCTTGATCTAGGTCTAGACTTCGACCTGGACCTAGATGGCGGTGAGTAACAGCGACGTGCAGATAAGGCTGCCACTTGCGCTGAGGGTTCCTGCAATTTTGACATGAAAGGAGCTAAATCACTGTTGTGAAGTTGAATAGGTACTGACGGTGATGGTGTTACCGCACAAGTACTAAGAGAAATGGGACACATCTCCAGAATTTTGTCCGCAAGCTCTGCTATTTTCTCTAAACTGAGCTCTGCCTGAGCTGTCCAAATGGCTTGCACCTATTGAAGGAGTTGGTAAATCAAACGAGTACGACCTCATTGTTTGTTCTTGACGTCTTGTCTATTTATTATCAACTTTGTAAAATTTGTGACAATGTCTTGTCAAACGTATTCTATAAAATAAATGTAGCGAATTTTCTATTGTTGATATAAAAAGTCTGTTTTAATATAAAATCCATCGGCTAATAGCTTCCTCTTAAATCTGCACAATTCTATACAACAACAGGTTATGGTTTTGCTGCAATTTAGCTGAAAGATGGAGACTTCGACTTTCAAGTACAAAATTGCACCTCTAGTAGGCAAAATAAATTGGGAAACATGGAAGTACAAAATTCTTATCGTACTCAAGAGCATACCGCGCGCTCTTGATGTAATAGAAGGCAGACTTACCTCGGATGAAAAAAGTGAAGCCAGTGCAACTGCAGCATCCGCCGCTGCAGTATCAGAGTTCACAAAGGCTGACTCCAGTGCTCTTTTCTTCATCACCAACAACATGACCGACGAAATGCTGTTCAAAGTGATGAGATTCACGTCCGCTCGAAAAATATGGTTAGAGCTACATCGAATGTTCGACGGAACCAACGAAGACAAGACCTTCCAATTATGTATGAGTTTCTTTGGGTTGAAAAAGGATCCAACTGATGACGCAGCAACTCATATGTTAAAATTGAAAAATATTTGGAACTCTCTGAACAAAGAGCTTGGCGAAGATAAGAAACTTCCGGACCTCCTTCTTATCTGCAAGACTCTCGATACATTAGGGGACGAATACGTTCAATTTAAGAGTGGATGGTTGATGTGTCCTACGTCCGAGCGAACTATCGACAACCTGACCGACCGTCTGTGCGTTTTTGAAAGAAACTTGATGGTGTCTACCGTGCTACCAGATCAAGAGGCTTTAGCTACGACAAGCACACAGAATGGGGCTAAAAAAAAGAGTAAGGATGCAAAGATTAAGTGCAATTACTGTTCGGTGAAAGATCATCGCGTGAGGGATTGCAAAAGATGGCTTCAAGATGGCAAACCTCCTAAGAACAGAAACCCGCCTTCCTCTTCGTCGTCTCAGAAACAGGAATCTCAAATAGCGGAATCGATGTTACTTACAAATGGAAGTACAGACATCAGAACATGAAGTATCGACGACTTCATCGAGCACAGTCAACTGGTACGTTGATAACGGCGCAACATGCCACGTCAGCAATCGCGGAGATCTATTTCAGACTTTCCAATCATTCGACGAAATGCACACCGTCTCTACGGCTAATGGCAACGCATTGCAAGCCAAAGGCAAGGGGGATATCGTCATCAAATCGGAAGTACGTGGAAAAGAATATGAGATCACGCTGAAGGACGTATGGTACGTACCACAGATCACGAAGAACCTGTTCTCTGTCCTAGCTGCTCATGACTGCAACTCAAAAAGCAAGTTTGAGTCGACACCAACGAGCTGCACCATGTCGACGCGTGGTGAAGTGAAACTGACAAGTGTACGCAGCATAAGCGGAGGCTTATACAAGCTGAACGTCAAGAGCGTCATTCAGCAAAGAAGTTTGGAAGTGAATTTAACACTTACGAAGACTCAGTTGTACCACGAGCGACTCGTACACCAGAATAAGCGTCATGTACGAACATTTGTAAAACGCGAGTTGGGAATAGAGCTTCCTCAAGACGAAAGCATTTGTGAAAGCTGCATACTTGGAAAGTCTCATCGATTGAAGTTTGGTACCCGACCTAGAGCTTCAAGACCAGGAGAACTTGTACACAGCGATGTATGCGGACCGTTCCTTAACTCATTTACAAATTTACGCTATTTTGTGATTTTGTGCTGTTTAAAGATGACTTCAGCGGCTATCGCTGTCTACTTTCTGAAAGCCAAGTCAGAAGTAAAACAGAAGATGCTAGAATTCATCGTCGAATCACGAAATACAGGTCATTCGATTGAAACGCTTCTGAGTGACAATGGAGGCGAGTTTGATAATAAGGAAGTGCGTGAGATCCTCGCCACGCATGGAATCAAACAGAGGCTGACCATGCCGTATACTCCAGAGCAAAACGGATGCAGCGAGAGAGAAAATAGAACCTTGGTAGAGGCTGCAAGGACAATTATGCACAGCGGAGGTTTCGAACAGAAGCTTTGGGACGAGTTAGTTAATGCGGCTGCCTACGTTCTCAACAGAACCGGTCCTTCCCGTATGGAGAACAAAGCGCCCTATGAACTATGGCATGGAAAGAAACCAAAAGTGGCTCACCTACGCATCTTGGGCTGCAGAGCATACGTCCATGTCCCCAAACAAAAACGAAAGAAACTCTCTATGAAAGCCCTCAAAGGAAGATTAATCGGATACGACAACGATGATGGCTACCGTATCTGGTGCGATAATAAAATGATTCGATCGCGTGACGTGATCTTTGACGAGAAGCCGCTTGATCGAACTCAATGCGATGACGTTGTACCGAAGATAACGAGAAAAGAAACACCGTTCAACGAATACAAGTTGAAAGTATCTTTTAATAAAGAGCGCAATGATGTTCCTCAAGATTTGACTCCAAGCCATCAACACGAGCAATCGGAACCTGATCTACAGGATCAAGAACGTGCACCGCTGCTGCAACAAGACAGAAGATCCTTCGAATTTAACGAGGAAACTCCCGCCGATGGTGAACTGTCAAGACCACCGAATACAACGTGTTATGATGCCGATCTAGGTGACTCATCTGACTCCGAAGATGATTCAACGGAACCTAGATATAATCTACGAGATAGGAGCACCATTCGTCCTCCACAGAAATTCAGAGATTGCTATGCGCTAACCGATGAAGACGCAGAACCCACTACGTTCAAAGAAGCCTTGAAGAGCCCACATAAAGACGAGTGGATTAAAGCTATGCTAAAAGAGATAGATTCTTTGAAAGAGAACAATACGTGGTCCCTTCAAGAACTACCTCAAGATCGTAAAGCCATACCGTGCAAATGGATTTTTAAAATTAAGAGAAACCCCAATGGCATTATCGACAAACATAAAGCGCGTTTGGTTGCTAAAGGATTTAAACAACGCAAAGGAATCGACTACGAGGAAACGTACAGTCCAGTAGCCAGATTTGCAGCCATACGATCACTGCTGAGCGTTGCTGCGAGTGAAAGGATGTACTTGACACAATTCGACGTGACTACAGCCTTTCTCTACGGTGAGCTCGAAGAAGAGCTGTACATGCAGCAACCTGAAGGTTTTCATGATGGCTCCACCCGTGTATGTCATCTGAATCGAAGCTTATACGGACTGAAGCAAGCGCCCCGCTGCTGGAATAATCGTTTCCACAAAGTACTTGTTGAATTCACACAGAGTACTGCAGATCCATGTCTATACACAAAGAAAGTAGGAGGGAAAATGATATTACTTACTTTATATGTCGACGACGGATTAGTGGCTGCTTCAGACAAACAGCTTGCTGATGAATTTTTAGAGAGCCTGAAAAGAAAACTTAAAATTACGACAAAACCCGCGTCCTATTACTTAGGAATGGAGATAAATCAATGCAAAGACGGCATGATTGTAATCCATCAGGAAGCATACACCAAGAAGGTACTTGAACGCTTTAATATGGCTAACAGTAATTCTGTCTCAACGCCGATTGATGCCACAGAAAAATCGTCTGCGTCACAGTTAGATGAAGAGAAAGGAAACGAGGAGATTAACTTCCCCTATCGCAAAGCCGTTGGTGCGTTAGCATACCTTATAGTTGCAACCCGTCCTGATATCGCATTCGCAGTCGGAGTAGTATCACGCAACTTGAAGAAGCCGACCAGAAATGACTGGAACAGAGTCAAACGAATACTTCGTTACCTCAAGGGAACTACGTCTCTAGGTATACATTACAAGCCGAGGACCCTGAAACCAGAACTGGAAGGATACAGCGACGCTGATTATGGAGGTGATGCGACTACCGGAAGATCAACGACTGGTATCGTATGCCGATACGCTGGAGGTCCAGTGTCATGGGCGAGCAGAAGACAGACGTCAGTAGCACTGTCTACTACTGAAGCTGAACTTGTGGCCGCCAGTGAAGGAGCCAGAAAGTTAGTGTGGCTTATGAGAATCTTCGAAGATTTAACGAAGAAGAAGAGTGTGCCGTGTGTGCTACACGTGGATAATGAAGCAGCAGTAAGATTAGCACACAACCCCGAGTTTCATAAACGGACGAAGCATATACGCATCCGACATTTCTACGTCAGAGAACTTGTGTCCGAAGGAGCTATATTCGTTCAGAGGATTGGTACCAGAGACCAGGTCGCAGACATCCTGACCAAAGGATTGCCGAAGCCTACCTTTGTGAAGATGAGGTCTGTACTAGCATTGTTTTAGAGGGCGTATTGAAGGAGTTGGTAAATCAAACGAGTACGACCTCATTGTTTGTTCTTGACGTCTTGTCTATTTTTTATCAACTTTGTAAAATTTGTGACAATGTCTTGTCAAACGTATTCTATAAAATAAATGTAGCGAATTTTCTATTGTTGATATAAAAAGTCTGTTTTAATATAAAATCCATCGGCTAATAGCTTCCTCTTAAATCTGCGCAATTCTATACAACAACAGCACCGTCCTTGGAAGGCACTGTAAGAACAGTTCCCTAATAATTTTCTCGTCGTTGAGGTTGCCCGCTAAAGATCGCAAGTGCCTAAGAAAAACGCTAGGCTTCCTGTCACCTAGCTCTTCTCCAGAGATAAATTTGTCGGACCCGCTGTGCCTCACTTGCTGAAAACCGTTTGATCATTTCCGCCTTAATCCAGTTAATATCTCTGGCCATGGGCAGGAGGATTAGTGATAAGGTCTTCCATGTTGCGGGACAGTCTCACATCAATCTGTGACACAATATAATTATATTTGGTTTCATCTGCACAAATCCCAGATAAAGCGAATTGGGCCTCTAAATGAGCAAACCATCCTGCTGGGCGATCTAACCAGAAAGGAGCTACTAGGTCTCACCCCATAACTAGCTGAAGGTGTGTTGTTCACACTGACTTCTGAGGGCTCTGTCCTCTGTGAAAAATTTGCCAAGCTTTTTGTTTGGCATTGCAGTTCAGCATTCTGTTTAGCCAACGTTTCATATTGAGCTACTAAGCGCTCAAGCAGCGCTCTCAATTCTTCCATCGTAATTAATAGTGTTAGTAAAAAATAAAAATAATAAAAATATTGTAAGTACGAATAATCTAAAAAGTACACTCGTAAGACCTAGTTACCACTCAGTCAGTGCGTTCCACAATGGTATGGGTGTTTTAATACACTGAAATAATAATTAATTAATTAATTAATTAATTAATTTACAAACAATGGGTTTGACAATAATAAAAAATAAAAATTAAAAATAAGTTCTTCAAAGCAAGGGCACTGGTGATCTTCGGATGTGAAACTGAAATCCACATCGAAGGGACACGATAAATCCAATGCTCAGCTTTCTTTAAATGGAGTAGGACTTCGCTGCGGCACGATGAGTCGGCACGATGAGTCGGCACGTAACGTAATGCGTTGCTCGTTGTACGGATGTTGCACGTTGTACCGTTAGTGATGACGCAGCACGAAAATCGTAGCAAGCTCGTCGTACAGACGTTGCACGATGTAAATGTTGATTGCCGTAAATATATGTCGGAGACATGGCGCTAGCATCGCTTAGAAACGACAAGTATAGTCTATACCACAGACGTATAATAAGAATTCTTCTTATTATACGTCTGTGGTCTATACTTGAATGTGGTCTGCGCAGCCTATGCTCTATGGTACGCGGAACGTCAACGTCAGTTGGCGCAACAACGGACTGGACACATTTGAATGGTAGCGGCTGGAGTACGCACGCCAGGGATGTTATGCCTACCATAATTATGGTACACGTACCATAATTCAGGCCTTCGTACCATGTACCATGGTACTTCCATTAAGGTACGCAAAAGTACCATAATTTTGACATCTAGCATTAAAACCTCAGATTAAAACATAATTCCCCGTTATGGATGTAACACACCTACATTCTAAAAACTTTAATAACGTTCAAGAATTGGCAGTATGGCTTAATGTCTTCGCCTGTAATACAAAAGGACGAAATTTTTTTACTTACTACTACCACAGTATTAATACTAGGTACAGTCGGCGGCAGATTAACCTACCCAAATCTGTCAAATTTCTCCAATGAATATTGATATTATTAAAAAAACATGGTACGCTTTGTTTTGTTAAAACGTTTTTTTTTGTTAAAAAGTTTTGGTTAAAACTTAAAGTTCAAAATTGATTGTAGAAATTTGACAGTTTTGGGTATGATATGCATGTATTAGTTGTAAGAAAAATTACTTTGACACTGGCTAAATATGCTAATTGCACGAATCCATCAACTAAAAAAAAACAAAAAAACAAAGCGTACCATGGTTTTTTCTAAAGGACCATATTTTTGAAAGGCCGGTGTCATAGTTTTTGAGTTGGCCCATAACATCCCTGACGCACGCGCAGAACTCACTTCGTTTCTAAAATCCATTTGCATCGGGCAACTATTTCTAAATAATTTAATTGTGATGTTAAAATAACATTAAAGAAGATCCAAGATTAACTGTGTTATCAACGAATCCGAGTTTGCTCGACTGTTCTACCTACAAACAACCTCGCCGCCGACATATATATATTTGCTACTCGTAGGAAAAACATAGACCGTTGGAACCCGAGGTTTCTTGGAAAACGAAATTCATAACGTCGGGGTCCCACTGTAGGGAAGCCGATGGTATCACGTCGGGGTCAACACTTTGGAAGAATATCCTTACAAGTAAAACTCAGGTCGTCGGTCGAATAAAGAGATAATAAACCTTTACTTTCACAGCGAAACAATATATATATAAGATTTTTACATCGCAGCAAAATTAATTGTCATACTTGACGGGGAGTGACATTGTCCCTCATAGACAAACGCCACAAATGTTTTGTTCGCTGGGCATATTTCGTTGCTCGCTGGCGATTACTCGTTTACAAATGCTCGGGCGAATCTGTCTTAAAACGAATCTGTCATATAGCGAATCTGTCGTAAAGCAAACAACTGTGTAAAGGTGTAACCTCACCGATATTGGTGACATAACAAAGCCTTAAAATAACTTTAAAAACACACATCAGTTTATATTTATTACAAACAAAAACTTAACACCACAAATGCGACTTAAAAAAAAATTTCAATTTTGTGTTTCAAAAGGGCCGCTAGTTGCGCTACTTTTTTAGGGTATATACAGGTATAAAGGGTCAATACAGGTTCAATGGAGGTCATTGCTATCCAATAGAGAGACATACGAGAAGATCTTTCAGAAGAAAAACTACCTTGAAGATGGACCTTTAGGGGTTTGACGTCTGGTTCCCACGACGTCTGGTTGCTATTATGACCAATTCCCAAAATGTTAGCTTTTTCAAACTGGCTACTTCCCTAAATGACCACTTCCCAAAATAGAAACTTTTTCAAATTGGCTACTTCCCTAAATGTTAACTTTCTCATACTGCTCCTCCCAACATGGGAAATAGACATTTTGATAAATGAAGGTATTGAGAAGTGCGCATAATGGGAAAAGGCCATGGTGGCAGTTCACTTTTGGGAATTGGTCATAATAGCAACCAGACGTCGTGCAACCAGACGTCAAACCCCTAAAGGAAGATGGATACCATCGCACTGCTAATGAAGCCGCCCAAGTGATTGCACTACTGCAATCAGGGATGCGGCAGTGTCGGCAACTGAACTTAGGTCGTTTTTAGTTCGAAAAGTTTACCAGCGGTTCCTAGAGACCGGTGGCTACGACCGAAGGCATGGCTATGGTAGATGTCGCTGCACCTCGGAGAGAGACAACCGATTCATTGTGTCAATGTCTTAGAGAAATCGGTTCTCGAATGCTGTTGAGTTGCAACACCAGCTCCAGGCAGCTCGCAGAACAACCGTAAGCGTGTCTGCAGTTAGACGAAGACTGAGGGAGAAGAAGATAGCGGCTCGTACAGCTGCTACGGGTCCAAAATTGACCGCAGCGCTTCGGCGAGCCCGCTTGCAGTTTGCTCGTGATCACATCAATTGTTCCCTTGACCAATAGAGAGATGTTCTCTTCTCAGACGAGAGTCTGCCTTTTCTGCAAGCCTGCATCCAGGAGACGGTAGAATACGGGGGCGGTTCTGTATGATATGTTCTGGTGCGGCATGTCGGCCGACGGCAAAACCGACCTTGTTTGCGTTTCCCGGGCTCGAGGTGCTCGAGGGCAAGGGTCACTGACTGCTCACCGGTACATCACAGAGATCCTGGAAAAGCATGTGGTCCCATATCCGGTTTTGTTGGCGAGAGGTTCACATTAATGCACGATAACGCTCTCACTCACGCTGCAGTAATTGTGCGCGACTACCTTCAAGAGGTTGGGATCTCTATTACGCTGTGGCCAGCGAGAAGTTTAGACCTGAACCCGATAGAGCACCTCTGGGATCATTGGAAACGCAAGGTTCAGTTTCGTGATTCCGCTCCCACAACTCTCCAAGAACTCAACAAGGCCGTTATTGAAGAATGTGCCAGTATCCCACAAGAAGAGCTCCTGAAATTGCTAGGGTCCATGAGGGAGCGTATGGAAGCCGTGATCTAGGCGAGGGGGCCGGGGGTAACACTACGTTTTAGATTAGTTTTTTAGCAAAGTTTGATATTTTTTTGTAAATATTCTGTTTTTAATAAAATATTTTAAATAAGGATTTTTATTGTTTTTTATTTGCACGTTTTTAATAAAAATAAAAGAATACTGAATTGTTTTTGTGTAGGTACCCCTTTTCGGTAACTTTTTAATGATACCCAACATTACCCTCATGTTGATTTTATGTTAAATCCTTTTTCGTACTTTAAAAATACAGTCTAAATTACATTATAATAAGGCTTCAAAAGAAGCTTCTCACAAATGCTGGCAGGCAGTTTATTCCACAATCTGGCTGCATATACGGTGTAAGAATTGTGGAAAAATTTGGAATTGGATTGTGGATAGAGAAGGGTTCTTGTCACACGACCGTTTGGGGTGGGAAGTGGCTTTTAAATAAGGTTTAAAGACGCTAGAAGAACATTTTTTAAAAGGTGCGATTTTTTAACGCCGAGTGTATATAATACAGGGTCACTTTTTTATTACCGTCCAAACCTTCCTCAGAAGGTTTCATCCCAGGGACAAATGCAAAAAAATTGTACATATGACAAATAGGAAACAAAGATGAAAATAACTTGATGTTACAAAAAAATAACAAAGATGAACTATAAGGACTAGTTCATGTTGTGCATTCTATTTGAAAGGTAAATTTGTTAATGAGTAAAAAGCAGTATCTTGATTGATTATTTTAATAAAGAATGGCAGCAAGTCTAGTTTGTATTACTTTCGACTTACTTAATTTTTTTTTTAAATCAACCTTAAAATTAACTGTGATCATAATATTTCAACTTTAGTAATCCAAGTCAACTATTACAATGTGAGTGCGACTTTACTTCATATTTGTTACGTCACAAAGAAATGTAACAAATTCGTAACAAAAAGGAACAAAACACTAGTGTGTACAACCTAAAATGTGTGAAAAATACTAAGAGATGTCTTTGAATCAAACTGTTTATATGTTTCTAAATATATCATGAAGTATCCTTGAAATAAACTATATAGAAAGCTAAACATACACTAACCAATTAGTTTAATGGAATGGTTATCAAGATGAAACTAATTTGTGCTTCCAAGCGGGCGGCCCGCCGGCGGCGGTGGGCTCCACCTTAGCGCCGGGCTCCGGCGATCCAGGCACGTCCCAGTTGGTGTCTTGGTTGACATGTTGCTGTTTCCCGCACAATTTAGTAAAATTTTTGTAGACCGTCTAACCAGAACTCCAGCAAAATAGCCGTCGTGCAAAACTAGCGCCATCTACAGACGTTATTTATGATTTTAGTGTTGCCAGGTAAAAACTTATTTTTCTACTAAATAACAATAAACAAAGCTGAATAACAAACATGAAAGAAATTACGGACGGCTTTAAAAATGATATTTAAAACAGTTTTTAATAGAGAGGCCTGATTTATTGTTTAAAGTATTAAAATGTATGTAGTATTCTATAAATAACTAAAAATATTTAACAGTATAAAATCACTCAACTGTATTTTTTCCCCATACACAAAGCTGAACACGGACGAGAAGGACACGCGTACTTGTATGAAGAAAACTAAACGTATCCTGATGATTTGATTTTTATTTAATTGATTTATCGGAAAAATATTATTTATTTCTTTTAGTTTTTGTTATAATGTAATTTTGTAAACGTATTTAACCTTTTCACCGCCCAACTATACTGCACGCGATGTCCCGCTGTACGCCAACGTATAAATGTATTTTAATAAAGTAGGTACACACGGCGGCAGATCAACCTACCCAAAACTGTCAAATTTCTACAATCAATTTTGAATTTTATTAATTGGTTATAAGGATCAATATTCATTGGAGAAATTTGACAGATATGGGCAGGTTGATCTGCTGCCGACTGTACAAAGAAGAACTTCTATAGAAGTGCTGGCGTGGGCGGCACGAAAATCTCGAACTTCTATAGAAGTTGTTGGCGGTAAAAAGGTTAAAAAAATATATGAAAAGAAGTTATGTATTGTACGTTTTTTCTAATAGGACGTTCACGCATTCAGAAATGTACATTTTTTTTGCATTTGTCCCCCCAATGTCTCTCTGTTCCATACAAAACATCAATATTCATTCGAAGTTCTGATTACGAAGGAATGTATGGAACAGCTGAATTTTATTTTCGAGTTAGGGAGTAAACTGTTACGGCCGCTATAAAAGCGGCCGGGAGCTGCGTAGCCGTAACAGTCGGTGCGCAGCTCTCGACCAGTCAACAGCTCCTGAGGATGCCCCGTGGAGGGGCGAAACACGTGTCGGGTATCGGTGTTGGTGTGCATTTTCGCTTGCACGCATTGTTTCTCCTGCATGTGCATACTTTTTGCGGGCGGGAGGGCGGTGCATGCGTACTGCATCCAAGCTGTATAAACGAGTGAGTTAGCGGAATTAACACTACATATTATTTAAATTACATTTTTTTTCGTTCATAGAAGTTACCCAATAAAACAAAAAATATATTTTCTTGACACATCGTTATTAACTTTAAAAAAATAGGGATCGAATTTGATACATATAGGTATAAGAATAATAACTCAACAATCAAGACATGAACAAAACAATAGGTAACAGCAGTAAGCACAACAGAAGAGAGGACACCACACACAAGAGGCTAAAGCGTACATCAACATTTTAAAACAACCTTGGCACATTTGGCATCCAATCAATACACTTGGATAAGAACTTGGGCAGCATTTATACATCCAAAAGCAAGGTTTATTTCTCAATGTATGTAAGTACATGTCGCCAGTGCATTCAAAAGCACTCTCCCGGGCCGCGCCCGCTTTTTTTATCTTTCTTTTTGTATAATTACAGCACTTCTTGCAAACATTTCTACATTTAAATTTTTTTTGCTTTAGTCTACATATTTTTGCCAATTCTGTTTGATTCAGATGGCATACTTGAGGAACAACTATTGAATACTTCGCTGGACTCGTTTTTACATCCTTGTCATTTGTATTACAGCAATGATATGGTTGTTTATATAATCTAGATATTGGAACAAGCTGACGTCTAGGGGGTTTCCAGCAATTAAGCTTTAGTCCTTGAAGCGGTCCAGCGCTTAGCAAGTTGGCGCGGTAGGGGCAAGAGCAAGGGGGAGAGATTTGTTTGGAAGTGCGTCGGAAACAAGGAGCAGACTTTGATGTAGATGGTGACTCATGTTTAGAAGATAGAGTTTTATAATTAGGCGATTGAGATGTATGTGCACTACATGAAGTATCTTTTAATCTTGGCGGTTCACACGAGCTCGTCTTTACTGACTGATCTAAAGTATTTTCACGCTTGTCTGACAATAATAATGGTGACTCATTTTGTGAATTCTGTAAATCCCAGAACTTGACCGATTTTTCATTACAATTTTTGCATTGTGTTTCTTTACTTGCCTCTGTTCTCAACCGCTCTTTGTTGGCTGTGTAATATAATTCGTATTTTTTTTTACTTCGTGGCTTTGGTGGTCTAGCTAGCTTATCATCAGACTGGAATGACTTTTTAACACTTTTAAAGGTGCAGATTATTCTGTTATAAAATCGAGGCACACGATGATTCAATCTCGAGACGAAAAAAATCTTCCGCTTTGGACAACACGGAATAACTTCCTTTGTTTCCTCTGTATCAGGCAACAATAGAGAAATGATGTACCAAAATATGAACATAATAATAATACAAGGAGACCAAGCGATCAGAGTTAAGCAGAGAAGCACCAAAATGACAGATTTCTTCAATATTTTAAAAAATCGTCCTATAGCATTATTTTCTTCATTTACACATGCAGGTTCTGCAAACACTGGTTGACTGAACACATTTCGCAAGTCCCCGCCACAATCCTTAGAGACAACACACTTTGGCAAATCGGCCACACATGGACACTGACTTTGTTGAGTGGTATTGTCAAATTTGCGATGTCTTGAAGAATCGTCTAAAGTGTCGTGGTACGGTTTTGGCGCAAAATTTTTGGTCGAACTCCTAGCTCGTTTATAACTTTGAATCATTAAAGGATAAGTTGCTTGGATAATGTTAGACTTTTTGAATACTGGTTTCTTCTTTCTTCGTGTTGGCGAACTTAACAATCCTGATTGTTTACATGTCTGATAATACAAGTAGAGATTACTACGAAATTTAGAGACACTTGATGTACTGAATAAATCAGCAGATGATGTCCTCGTGTGGAGTGTAACAAGTTTTTTTTTTGTGCTCTGTTTCTTGCTATTTCGACCTGCAACTCTTTCAGAAGTGTACAAAACTTTGATATCATCTTGACTTTCTTTTTTTTCTTTGGACCTTATTCGGTTCTGCTTTGAACGCCGATTTTTACCTCTGGTCTTTACTAACTTAGGTTTTAGTTTTAATTTAGTGGAACTACTACTGCTACTTTTTTTTAATCTTTTTCCGACATCCTCGAGACTCAAAGTTCGTATAGATGGAAATTTATCTACAATATCTGTAAAAAGACAACATTATTTGAGGTTGATACTGGATACATTTTTAAAACGACTATACGTTTTGTCAGCAATACTAATTGGTTATTGTAAGTTTTTCATTATTCGATCGAGTTAAAGTTAATGACAATTGGTATGGGATCCTAGTAGCTCTATCTAATGAAAAGACGAGTTGGCTTCACTCTTAAGAAGTCCGCACTCAGCATTCTGATTGACAACTACAAATTATTACCCATTTGTTTTTTCCTTTAGGAGCCAAGTGTCTATACTATTAGGTCTTTACCTATGAAATTGACGTTTTGTATGAAGATTTTTTATAAAATTATATTTTTCATACTAACGTTTTGTTAATTTTCTTAGCATCTATTTATGTTAACACTATAAACATTGTAGAGTAGTGTGTTTGTTTCACTAGCTAAATATAGCAGACATTAAAAAGAAATAAAATCAAGACCATTCAAAGCTACAATGAAAAAAAGGTCAATTCCGTGAAACAAAACAAGAAGTCAATTTAAAAAAATATTGGGCGATAAAGACACAAAATGAAGAATCATTGTTATTACTGAAGCCTAAGTAACATAGTCCTAATTAAAGGTATATAATAATATTATCAACCGGTATTGACTTTTAGAAGTAATACACCTATTAATAACGTAACGTAACGGCATATAATTTTGTAAATGTCGTTACATATTGAATTAAAGCTGTGGAGTTTCTTGCGCCCATTCTTCTCCACGGCTAAAAAATAGACGTCTTGACCATTCAAGACCTACCCATGTAGTAGGTAAAAAATTATGGACGATTCAAAAGCACTTTTCTAAAGTTTATTTGAATAAAGAATATTTGACTTTGACTTTGAATAAGTGAGAAAAAAACGTCTATTTCATAGGTACCTATTATTTACTTATCGAGCTGATACCTAATTCGCCATGTAGCGGCGTCGAGGCTTGGTGGGCGATTATCAAATCTCACCAGTGATCATGAAATTAAAAGTGACTTAAAATTGAAAATGAAATATGATGATGTTTACATTGCCTATTTACAATTTGCTTATTATGATACATACTGAACTGTGAGAATAACCATGGTCACACCAGTTCAAAAATTTTGGAATGCCCCTGCTTTTTATTATGGAAATAGTTTGCTGGTTGGAGGCAATCAGTAAACTATTTCCATAATATGTACCTGCCTGCTTACGCCTGAAGAGGCGGTATGTTTAGCGTCAACACCGAACACAACACAACGCCTTCAGAGATTTTCCAGAGGGAATGGCATCACGTCATCACATCCCCGTTCCTTATTAGATTCTCCGAAAAATTACACATTGTCGAAAAAGTTTTCGGTTTTGTTCGGAACAAAAAAGTAACACAAAACCGATCAAAACCGGTAATTTTTAAAGCGCTTTCTAGCCTTGATAGCAGCAATGTTCGAGAAGCACCAGTGAATTTATCTTGAATTATTGAAAATAGGCTTGTATGTATTTAAATGTTTACCAGAAATGTTCAATCAAACACATGTTTCACAAAACGGATACCTACCTAAATGCTCACAAAATTACATTGACAAAAATCTTACAACTGTGACTTTTCGAGTGGGAATCGAATCTACGACCTTTGGATCATCGGTCGTGGGGTGGGTTTCGGAGACTTAAGTTGATTTTTTCTTGTAAAATTTCGTCTTGTAACTAAACCGATTGTTATAATACTTCTCTCATTGGTCAGACATACCTTAATGCACGTGAATATTTGTCCAGAGGCTATAGGGAAACCCTGTATCCTACATTAGAAATTGACTATTTGATGAGTAGACAACTGGCGCCTGAACGTTTAGTTTGGCCCCATCCTCTAAATGCCACTACACATTTACAGAATACACTAAATATGCACACTAGTTTAGGCTCAAGACACCGTACTCGTAGAACAATGGTACGAGGAACCGATTCACACACGCTCTATACCAGGTACAGACATGTACCTGGGCGCTTCTAGCCACCACCACGCCCCGGTCAACCCGAGCCGAGGTCCGAACCTTTAGAAGCGCCCTCGGGTTGTTCCGCTCCCCGATCCGATCCGAACCCCTCGGAGAATCTAGTAGGGCACGGGACACGCACTAGTTCGTGATGCTATTCCCCTAGAAAACCTCCGAAGGTGATTCGTTTCACACGGCTTGAGGAAACTTTAAAGTTTCTCGCTGCTCTCAAAAAAGCCCGGTGTCTAATAGTTTTATACCAACGAGTCGAGTACCTATCGGGGCGCGACTGCGATGATACTGTTATGGGATTTTTCAACGATTGAAAAGTTTATAAATTTCAAGGACCTACCTTTAACACGATTTTGATGTACTTTACTTTTCGAATTGGTTGATGTTAATTTGGTTCCTGTGTGTCTGCATCGTTGATTGGTTTGATTATATTCTTGCCGTTGATTACTATCGTGTAGACTTCGTATTATTTTTTCTTCTTGATTTGATTTATTTTTGTGTGTTTTGTTACTAAAATGATGTTCTTTACTATTCACTTTGTTTATTTTGGCAGTAACTCTTTCATTGTTTGGTTTTCTATCATAATTTACAGTATGCAAATGATGTAAATCCATGTTTGGTTTACAGTCAAAATTTACAGTATGCATATGAAAATGATGTAAATCCATGTTTGATTACGTCTTATACGTTTTAATCGATAAACAAAATGAGGAAATTTTCATAATGTAGGTAAGTATAATAAATAAGAAAATCTTAACACACTTTTGTATACAAAAGCATAATTATTAAAATATAAATGTATTTCTTAAAATGTAAAACCATAAAAAAGCTGACAATCTGTCAATCAACTGCGACAAATGGTTTTTTTTTCTAAAAGCTTCAATTTCCATGTATGTAGAAACCATGAAGCTGTAGATACACAGATAGCTTCATGGTAGAGACGAGGTAGAGGCAATAGGTATTTTATCTATCTTGGTGATAGTTTCGTTATATTTGATTTGTTTGATATTATTTAATCAACATACCTACCTAATCTTTAAAATCCTCGTACATCTGTGATTCCTCTGGTTTTGCGGGTGTCCATGGGCGGCGGTGATTGCTTTCCATCAGGTGACCCGCCTGCTCGTTTGCCTCCTTCTAATATAAAAAAAAAATATATATTTTGGTAAGTTTTTTAATTAATTGTATTTGTTTAAATTGTAGGTTTTGGAACATTACCTACTACATATTAGATTAGCTTAGCTAGTATGCTTACCACGGAATGCTTACCCTTCGTACCTTATCTAAAGCTTTTTTTAACTATCTTCACCCTGAGTGCTACCAATTGCTACCACCATATTTTCATGCCACCATCACCAAGACCATAAAAATACAAAACAATAATTGCTACTGCAGTATAAATATTTTATCTCGGCGGCGGCGGTGTCCTTGATGAAATAATTACCTGCGGCCACTCGGTACCAAAACTGACCAAAACCACAGAATAACTAATAGTACTACCGTCAAAACCTCAGAACAATACTTTAGTTATTGTTCTGAGGTCAAACAGCTTCATAGTCAAAACAAGCAGTAGGGCTGCCTCTCTTATGTTACAACAAGTCAGCATCGCATCGCACGATTCACACGGGGCATCTGTCGGTTGTCGTCGTCGAGCGTCAGACGCAGCGAATATTCCGGGAATACACTACCCGAACCCGCTTTTTGTAGCGGCCGCAGACTATAATGTTGGCAGCTTTCCACCAACAACACGACACATTATCTAGACGTCTAGACACGTCCTAGATGACCCTGATGATCCCATAACAGTGCGAACGCCCGCCTAATCCTCAAAATGCTACTCATGGTATAAACATGCACACTCGCTTAGGCCCTAAACACCGTACCCATACTTTCACGCGCTCTATGATGATATCCTCTAAAACGATTTCGTCGACAGCGACACCCCGGCAAAGAAATTTTAGACTCGAGCATGCGCACGGACATGTGAGGCAAATCCAAATTTGCAATTAAATACTCGATCACAGTCGGCGCAATAAAGTTGACCGTTTAAGTTCAAAGTGTATTTGGAAGGGGGCTTGGAACGAGTTTTCCGAATCTGGCGTTTGGCGTCCAGATCTTGAAGACGCGTTTGTTCAAAGGCAGTGGTGCTTGGTGGTAATTGCTTTCCGCCGTTCTGGTCTTTGCTGTGCAAGCCCCTCCCACGTGTCCACGGATGTATTGCTTGAGTCTAAATCGTAAGTCTAATGGCGTCACGCAAGCTAGCCCCCGTTCCCTACTAGATTCTGTGAGGGGTTCGGATCGAATCGGGAGTGGAACAACCCGGTCCTAAAGGAAAGGACTTTAAGACCTCGGCTCGGGTCGACCGGGTCGACCGGGTCGTGGGAGTGGGAAGAAGCACTCAAGCGCAGACTGTACCTGTATAGAGCGCGAGTGAACCGCCTCGACGTACCCTTGTTCCACGAGTACGGTGTCTTGGGTTTAAGCGAGTGTGCATGTTAAGTGTATCATGTGAATGTGTAGTGACATTTTAAGAATCGGGTGGGTAAACGGAGAAGTGTGAGATTTGGCAAAGTGTGAGTGCGGAACAATAAGTATGTATATAGTTATGTGTTACACTACATTTGTGGCGTTTGTCTATGAGGGACAATGTCACTGCCCGTCAAGTATGACAATTATTTTGCTGCGATGTAAAAATCATATATATTGTTTCGTTGTGAAAGTAAAGGTTATATTATCTCTTTATTCGACCGAACGACCTGAGTTTTACTTATAAGGATTTCCCTCCAAAGTGGTGACCCCGACGTGATGCACCGGTCGTGGGCTGCGGAGACCAGGTCGGGATGATGCCGTCGAGTGTGCCGGAGGTCCAGGAAGCGTCGTCCAAGATGCTGCGGTGGAACCTTGTGGCTCGATTGCTGGCTTGCTGTGACTGCTGGCGAAGGTAGATGATGGATGAGGAGTGATGGATGGGCGCTGCTGCGACGATGTTGAAGGTGCTTCTGTGCTCCGTAGGGGTCACCACTGTAGGAAGCTGATGATAGGTATCACGTCGGGGTCGTAACATTGTATAGTTGAATAAAAGTTGTATATTTTGTGAAATACGGACGAATTTCGACCGCTGGGCGACCACAGCAATATATTTGTACCACAATTTGTACCCGTTTTAATCACATTGCGGTATTGCGAATTGCTAATCACACTGAGGAATAATTTGGCATAACCATAACTCAAAGGCCGGCAACGCATCTGTGATTCCTCTGGTTTTGCGGGTGTCCATGGGCGGCGGTGATTGCTTTCCATCAGGTGACCCGCCTGTTCTTTTGCCTCCTTCTAATATTAAAAAAAAAAAATTAAAGTTAATATGGAGGAATACAGAAAAAAAAAGAAAAAAGTCCTTTGGTTGACTCGACACATTACTTAATGTTACACTAAAGCGCTGGACACATAGAACAGACGTAAGACGCAGACGACGGGGCGCAGACAAATGTCTCTTCCGCGTCCCTTTCATACGAAACGTATAGAAGCGTCGCAACGCAAAACATATAGCAAAGACAGGGCGGGGGCACGACACTTACTCGTCATCGCCCTATTGTAAAACATACAGAAAGGACGGGGCACGGTCGCGAGCGGACGAGGGAAGGGAGCGGGCGGGACTCGCGCGTCACTGTCACACACTAGGGTTGCCACCCGTACTCTATTATAATATATTGTACGTTATTTCGGGGGTGACACTTTAAAACGCATACTGTTTATTGTCATAATTTCGATTGCCATACATCATATGGTATAAAAATCGAAAAGCATAATATTTTTAACATAATATTTTATTATGCATAAACATAATAACGCAGAATTGTTGAAAGGCATAATGTAAAAAATCATAATCGTTAAAATCTATATTTTTGTTTGACATAATTTTATTAAGCATACTTTAAAACGCATAATTTTACTATGCATAACTTTGTTTTGACATTCATAATTTTGTTTTGACATAATCTTAAATTGTTTTAAGGGGTGTATTTCATTTCATACAATTACAAATGAACTAATTTCAAAGAATATAACGTTCCGGAGGTCGGTTATAAGGTGCCGGAGCCGTGACAGAAACCATGCCTGCTGCATGTTGCATGCTTGCTTGCTTGGTTCATGCTTGCTTGCATGCTGCTAGCTTGCTTGCCTGCTGTTTGCTTGCTTGCATGCTTCATGCTTGCTTGCATGCCGCTTGCATGCCGCATGCTTGCTGCATGCTTGCTTGCTGCATGCTTTCTGCATGCATGCATGATAAGATGATGCATGATGATGCAAGTATTAATCCTTAAGAATATATGGATTTTGTCAGTTTATGCTTATCAAATGTATGCCTTTTAAATATTATGCCTTTTAAATGTTATGGCAAATTTAAATTATGCCTTTTGTTAATTATGATTATTGCAATTACGCCTTTCCATGATTATGCCTTACAGATTTCGGCCATATGATGATATGCGTTATGAAGTTATGCTATAAAGACTTATGGCAAGTGACGATTATGGCCATGAACATTATGCATTTTCAGTTTATGCCTAAAAACGTTATGCGTTTCAATAGGTAACCTATTTCGGGTAATTGTACTCTTACTTTATGAGAACAATAAAGTACGCGAAAATTACGATTATGATTCTTTTTACGTCAACTTCTTGGCAGTATTGGGCTTAGTTTCCTTAGCCTTTCCCGAAAGAGATAATCTCAAAAAACAACATAAACGTCAACTTCAAATTTGTTGATGAGTGCCGCCGATTGTTAAAAAAGTTAAATATATTGAAATAAATTGTTTGATTTTAACCCAACTGATTGGCCCAATGCCAGTTTCTGAATTTAAGCACGAAAATTGAATTTAAACAAATCGAGAGCATATTCGATCCTTTAAATTTTGTCACTAAATTAAATATTAATGTCAACAATTTGTATTTAGAAATAAGTATAGTTAATGAAATTATTTCAAAAATAGCAACGAACAAGTGTTTAAATCTAGAATTCTGCTGAAAAATGGCAAATGCTTTTTAAAAACTCAGATACAAATTTAACAAATACATTTAAAATTACTTTCTTTTTACTTTCCATACCTGCAACTTCTGCTTCTACAGAAATATTTTTTTCCGTAACTAATATAAATGGCAAAAAGAAAGGATTTATTTTAATATGGATCTAAATTGCTCAGATTCCTATAATCATTTTTAAAATAATAAGACTTTGCTAACCCAAGCTAAGACTAATAACAAATACACATGGAAAAATAAATAATTACTTACTAAAAATAAATGTGTACTATTTTTTTTCTTGAATATCCCAATAGTACTATATTTTTAACAATGTTTTGAAAAAAATACTATTTCACCTTCAAAAAAAGGTGGCAACCCTACGCATTACGCCCGTGCCTCGTCTGTTCTATAGGTTTTAAAAAGTCGCGACGGTGCCCCGTCTGCGCCCCGTCCGCGCCCCGTCCTTGCCTTACGACTTTTCTGTGTGTCCCGCGTCTAAGGGTGTATTTTTTAGTTGCTATTTTTAGTTCCTGTATTTTTAATGTGACTTTGTGTATGTGTCGTGTATTACCTATAAATGTTTATTCATTCAAAAATAAAAGTTTATAATATTATGTGTTACGATTATTTATTATGAAACGTTCTTATTTCGACCACTGGGCAACCATTAACCGCCTATGTGGTCTAGTGGTAGAGACCAGAGGGGTGAAAATCTACCATACATTGAATAATTACAAAAAAATCAAATACGGCAGCGACATCTTAGAGGAACCTCAAGTTACTAACTGGTTATCCATATAATGTCACTAGATGGCTTGCGCATCGAAGGTACTTTCGCAAAGCAAGGGAGGGGAACCCGCGGGGAAGCGGGCGCTGCGGCGCAGTTTGTGGGAGATACCGTGAAGGGCAGCCACGTGCGCGTACTGCGTATTTTAAACGTTTTTTGAATTTACGTTCAGTGATTCCTATTGAATATAATGGTGCATACACGTTGTTCTGTATACGGTTGTAAGTCGACGTCGAAACACAACAAGAATTTAAAATTTCATAGATTTAGATGACTAAATAGTTTTTTTTATTTTACTTATTTTGCCAACTTCTCATTGATTAATAATGATCGTTTTTACAACACATAACTATTAACTAATACAATTACTTATATCAAATTCTAATTCATTAGAAACACTACAATTTTCACTAGTTTTTATTTCGTATATCTACAGCAGCCTCTATATATTTTCAGAAATAGCCTAATGGCTTTTCTGTGTTTTTTATTCTCAATTATCAATTGAATCGAATTTTTGTTAACGAGACCATCTATCTTTTGCTCTAGTTCTTGTTTCGCCTTGGCGTTTATGGGGCATTCTGTTATTAGATGTAAGATGGTATCGTTAGCATCTGTATCACAATTGCACAACGGGCTCTCTTTACTAACCCCCTTATTCATAACGACTATTTATGCATTATTTAGTTAAATATTGTTTTGTCAACGTCACACAAACTTCATTTTGAATTTGAGAAAAAGAGACAAAACAATGATTAACTAAATAATGCTTAAATAGTTTTTATGAATAAGGGGGTAAATAGTTACTTCGTAACTTTAACTCCAACCTAGCGGGCTTTTCTAGTGTAGGTAGGTATATGTAGTCTTTACGGTACGCGCAAGCTCTTGCGCAAAGTGTAATAATCATTATGTTTACAACTTATTGGAGATTGGAGTAGTTGGGACGTCGGACACAGAAGGAGTAGATATTTGTCTAATATCCAACTGTTATGATTTATTTAAACCAACGAAAAAAGAGGAGGTTCTATATTCACTTATTTTTTAGGGTTTTATTTAAGATTTCTGAGCTTGTTTCTTTTTTTTTCATTTTTAAGCAATCCAAACACAAAATTAATATATCGTTTTAATAATAGAAAATTGAAATCTAAAAATAAACCTTCACGTTAATTTAGCAGTGCAACATTTGTAAATATGTATATAGTTTATTCTTGATAATAAATGATTATTTTATAAAAATATTAACGATTATTTGATTTCGAATTTTGTGACAACCCTTGCATATCAGCGAACGATCGCGTAGATACCTACGCGGGCATCGCCAATAGCCACACATCAAAGGCGATGCCCTACTGTATGAAATAGTAATACTGTGGTATAGGATAGCATTTTAAATTAATAAGTTACGTTTAGTTATTTTCTGGTAACTTTTTTCTATGAGAGGCACATCTAAAAGTCTATGGTAGAGACCAGCGATCTTATTCTCAAAGGTCCCCCGCGGGGGTACATGATTGTGTTCACGGTATGGTTGGTGGTAGGGCTGGTTTGTCCGCCTGGCTTGCTACGACGACCATCTTATCTAAATAAGTCGTCATAACATCAGTGTTAAAAGCATTGTGTTCCGGCAGCTGGAGATAAGATAGCCAGTACCTCAGTAGTTGAGGATTCCGGGGAAGTGCGTTTCCACCTTTGGCCTTATCGTCACCTAACATCAAGTGAGATTAAGTCTAAGTGTTTACCCTAAGGAAAAAAATTTTTGTTCAAGTGCGTCTCACACAGTCTGCATCCGTACGTAACAATACGAGTTTTACCGAACGAATTAATATTGACGACCGATAACAAAGTATAGGTACCGACAGTACCGAGATTTCGTAGCGCGTTGTTTCGTTCGTTTGTATGATGATGGAAAATGGAATACAAATGATGATCATGTACAAGTACGGTGTCTGTCTGGACGCGAGGGATGAGCGTTGAATGAATGGACTAGTTAAATCAAACGTCGGTCGGTGTCCAATCAACGATTCAACGGTTCACTGTTTCTTGATCAACTAGTCGAATTAGCAGACGTCTAAACTGAGACTACGAGTTCTAACGTTCTCCACAAATGTGCGTTATTCATACGACGCCAATAACGAGTGGACGTAGTCGGTTAATAGTTTATTCTACTGTCCGTTGTTTAGGATCGCGAGCAAACATTTAACTCTAATTGTCACTAGTCACAAAGACACGTCGACTAGTCGATAAACTTAACAAGTCGATGGACTAGTCGATAAACAATAATGGACGGTCTCGTTTCGTTAATATTAAATGCGTCGACGAACCACTCGACCGCCACGCACTTCTAATATTTAAGCTAAACGTTGATCTAGTAACAGTGACATTAAAAAAAGAAGGAAAGTACATACATGATTTAAAGTAAATTAAACCAACTCTTACCCCCGTATTTATAAACGAGTAAAAGTTCATACTGAAGCAAACCGATGAAGTTATAAACGTCAAAAGTTAGAACTCTTAACCAAGCATTAGTCACCAATATCTTATCTCAAGCAATCGGATCCGGTCAGCTACGGCTACATTTTTGAAACGGCCACTTCCCGTGATCGGCCACTTCTCCCATCGGCCTCTTCCCTTGAACGGCCATCTTTCCTATCTGCTAGCTACAGCCATGTGGCTGTAGCCGATTGGAAAGATAGGATCGCTTACGGATTGTGGCCGTTTAAGGAATGTTTCCTTGAACGGCCACAATCCGTGAGCGACCACTTCTCCATATGACCACTAACATCAACCACTATCCTACCGCCGCGCCGACACCGCCGCCGTCAAAATTGGCAAAATACAGCTTAGGGTTTGTTCCGATCTGCGATAGCGTTTTGATAAACAGTAAATTTGACTTTTGCTGTTCGTGCCTAAAGGTTGACTGGAAGAGAATGCCTTACGGCATTATGTCCGTCTTTGTTGCTTTAAGATTTTGACATGTAGATAAATAGAATAAAGGTTAAATACGGCCGCATAGCCTAGTGGGTAGTGACCCTGCCTACGAAGCTGCAGATCCCGGGTTCGAATCCCGGTAAGGGCATTTATTTGTGTGATGAGCACGAATATTTGTTCCCGAGTCATGGATGTTTTCTATGTATCTACATATGTATTGTATCTATATGTATATGTATGAATATCGTCGCCTGGTACCCATAGTACAAGCTTTGTTTAGTTTGGGACTGGGTTGATTTGTGTAAGATTGTCCTCAAATATAAATTTCTGAGAATTCATTTTTAAATAAAATAATTTATTTGAGATTGCTTCTAAATCAAAAAAAAAAGAAAGAGGATCAAAATAAAATAATTACCTATTCAATAAAAGTCCTACGGAACAACTTCAAAAATTCAAAATTCAAAATCATTTATTCAGTTTAGGCTACAAATAGCTCTTATGAACGTCATTATGCCATCGGTTCGTAAGTCTACTCTGGGCGGGAGATCTTGTACTGAGAAGAACCGGCAAGAAACTCAGCAAGTGACCAGCTCTTTTCTCCCTTACAGCGTCAAAAATATTGGAAAATGCCCTATCATAAAAGGACACTTTCCATCACAAATAAAAACACAAAATATAAAGGACAATCACACATATAAAAAAAAAACAAAAGAGAAGATATAATAATATCTACATTTGCAAAACATCAGTTACCAGTTAAAATTTTCACAATGTCATACAGCACTAATAAAGGTCAAAAATTGTCTAAGAAAAAAACAAAAAAGAAAACAAAATTAAACTATAGTTAATAATAATAAAAATAATAGTATGCAAGAGCAGACCAGCCTCCACAGGCGGCACCCGTTCACGAGTATGACATATGAATCAGCCATCGCTTCACTCAACCATGTCTTAGGGAATGTAACGACCCGACGCACACGCCACCACCGCAGAGACACTAAAGAGAGCATGACACACTCAAGATACTCTAAATAAAAACCTAATGAAAAGTTTAACGTAACATAAATATTATTTGTAAACTGTAGGACATTGCTGATAAAGGCTATCATATCAGCGCTAAGATATTTTTAAAGTAATTATTGATCCCAATAAAATAAAATAAAGAGTAGTTTTATTTTTTATTATAACCAAGCTGTTTTGTCATCTAAATATACTTTGACTGTATAATAACCTTTCTTAAGTAAAAAAGATTTTACATGTTTTTTAAACTTATCTAAAGGTAAATCTTGTACAGTACTAGGTATTTTATTATAGTAGTGTATACCTTGCCCCAAGAAAGAGCCAAGAACCTTTTGCAACCTGAACAGTGGCATTACAAGTTTTTTCTTATTTCTAGTATTGAAATTGTGTACATCACCGTGTTTAGTAAAAGAGTTGATGTTGCAACGCACAAAAACTATGCAATTATAAATAAACTGAGATGCAACTGTAAGAACACCAATTTCTTTAAAAAATATTTCTTAAAGTAGTTCGGGAACCTAGTCTATAAATGGTTCTTATTGCTCGTTTCTGCAAAATAAATATAGATTCAACATCAGCTGCTGTAGCCCACAGTAAGACACCATACGACATGACACTATGAAAATAGCTAAAGTAAACTGTTCTAGCAGTTTCAACGTCTGTTAATTGTCTAATATTTCTGATAGCATAAGCAGCAGAACTGAGTTTACCGGACAATTTCGATATATGAGGATTCCATTGAAGTTTTGAGTCAAGTGAAGAAGACTGTTGAGTCTACCAAATCTAATTTATCACCGTTTATTCTAATATCAGTTGGTTCAGTTTTAACATTAAGTAGTGTAAATTTAATACATTTTGTTTTTTTTGCATTAAGCTGTAGATTATTAACAGTAAACCAACTGAGTACCAACAATATCTATACTAATATATAAAGCTGAAGAGTTTGTTTGTTTGTTTGTTTGTTTGAACGCGCTAATCTCAGGAACTACTGGTTCAACTACTACTTGTAGGTATACTAGTGTTATACTAGTATACCTACTTGCTTCCGGTTGGATAATAGGAATGTTTAAGTACCAAATAACATTATTATATTATTTAAAAATATATTAAATTATTAATGTTGTTTCTAAAGTTTACGCGAACACTACACATTGAAATGAAACAACTTTTACGGATCTACTTGCGTTTATTTTACACATTACTTATATAATGTTTATTTAATTATTATTGTTATTGTTATTTAATGTTTTGTTATTAATGTTATTAAAATTATTATTTTTCACCCCAGTAGTAATGGCTTCGAGAAATCAGTTAAGACGAAATTACAGTTATCTGCATCTTGGGCTCGAGGTTTTTTTACGCACTACCGGTTCAACGTCAGCGACACGTTAATTTGTCAAATTTTTCAAGTTTCAAGGCCGAACTAGGAATTCACGTAGAGGCCACTTGGGGAAATTTCCTAAGTAGAATTTTGCACAGTGGTCTTTCAGGGAAGTGGCCGAAGTGGGAATTTGCATAGTGATCTTTCAGGGAAGTGGCCGAAGTGGGAATTTGCATAGTGGTTTTTCAGGGAAATGGCTGAAGTAGGAAAAGCCCGAACAAGGAAATGGCCGGTGTAGGAATTTACAAAGTGGTCGTTCAGGGATTTGGCCGTAAGTGACCGGATCCTCTCAAAGAATTCATAGTGACATAAGCATGTGACAAGCTAGAATTGAGGTTATATTCCGTGTGACAGTTTGTGTTATGTCTAAAATAATATAAAATTGATGAATTTAATAATAAAAATAATACTTTTATTTAATTGAGTGAGTTCTATTCTTTGATAACTTCTATTTTAATTTAAACGTTACATGTATATAAAATGAAATTAGATCTTAGTGATATTTCTAAGAACAAAGTAGTTGGTAAGTAATGGCTTGTTTATAAATACGGGTGTTACAAGACAAGAAAGTTAATTATTACTTATAATCCTCATTTATACAAACAGACCGTATACCTATATCAGGAATCCTAGAGCTACTTGATTCAGTGAGTGCAACAACAACTACAAATAATACATAGGCATAATTCTAAACAAAGTAGACAAGGTATCCAAAATAGAAAGCCCAAACAAAGCAGAAAGCAGGTGCCACAGCTTTTGAATAAATGCCGGATATCTAAATAATGCGGATAAAACTGGGGCCAGCGATGGTAAATGCCTATTTGAGGAGTTTTCCTAAGAGACATTAGATAGCAGTCATCTGCAGTACCCGGTGAATACCTCTCACGGGACTGTCGTGGCTCACTTCTAAATACGGCCAACGTCTTCTTACAACGCTCTATATAGTTTGTCTTTGGCTTGGGCTTAGGTGCACACAGTCGGCCGAATATTCGTTCCATGCACGGAGCTTTAATTTCTGTTTTCTTGAAGAGTTGATTACAGCACGGCTTGTTCAGCAAATCAGTAAGATACGTAAGGTGTGTCCCAGTAACTGAATCTAAATAAGATTCCTTTTTCTTTGTTCTTTTAGCATTTTCTTTATGTTTCTTCATCTTAAGTTGTATATTTTTTTCTTTTTTCCTCAATTCGTTTTCTCTGCGTTCTAATTCGATTTCTTTTAACTTCAAATTATTTTCATACGTTTTAGGTGTGAGACACTTGGTTGCACACCGAAACTTGCTTGGCCAACGCATAGTAACTAACTTTACAACTTTATATCATTACCATAGTAACTTATGTTTCATTGCTGATGTATATTTATGTATATATGTATTTTTGGTGTGAATATAATATTTTTTTTTTTAGTTTATACTCACTCTTTACTCTTTTAACATTTTTATATGCATTTTAAGTACTTTTCTATTTTTTTTTTGTTTTTTTTTTTAGTTTTTACTTCTTCTTAAACGTCATGTAGGTATTTATTAAACAAAGCTTACATGCACCATATTAAGGGTTTTTTTTCTTTTCATCTGTACATTTTTTTGAGTATATCGACCTCAGAAGAATAATTGTTTCAATTTCAATTTCTTGAAAGATGGCTCTCGCTACGATTTAGCCAGTGTCTAGTTTTGGGGCAGGTTATTAATGCTTTGACATTGTCCGTAACTCTGCTTAAAACTTTAATAGGCGTTGTGCTTGTACAAGAGATAAAATATCTAACACTGAGACCCAATTTTTAATTTTAGATATTGTTCTGAGGTGTCAAATTATCTGACATTTCGTGGTACCCTAAAATTGATCATCTGATCAGACAGAGTATATATTCAATGATTATCAACGACAATATTGGATTGTTGTCTGTGTGACGGCAAATAACAGCTTACCTCATGGCTTACACAAAAAATACACATATTGTAAGCATTTTAGAGCAATAACAGAAACTTATTGTTCTAAGGATAAACTTAAGAGCGTTTACGCCGCACACTAGCGCCGCCAATGAAAAAAAAACATATCTAGTAATTGGAGATAGAAAATCAAATTATGATCAACAAACTATTTGAATGAAGTAATTTAGCATTTTTACGTCAACTTATGAACACCTGACATGTTATGGTTTAGTTAAATATGGCGTTATTGTGAAAAGTGGCCGTAACGTCTTATTAAACTAAACCATAACATGCCAGGTGTTCATTAGTTGACGTAAAAATGCTAAATTACTTCATTCAAATAGTTTATTGAGCATAATTTGATTTTCTATCTCTAATTACTAGATATGTTTTTTTTTTCATTAGTGGCGCTAGTGTGCGGCGTAAACGCTCTTAATTAATATCATTTTGACTTGACTTCTCTCAATGAAGAGTTTCTGAGACAGTTAGGAACTAGATATAGTTAAATATTATAATTTACAAAATACACAGCTTTCGTTTGTCATTTTGTTCCTTAACCCAAGCTTAACCCATAGAACTATAAAATCGCATTAAATATACCTACATTGCTAAACCATTTCATAACGGTTCTTTGCGTTGAAGTAATCAAGTTTTAACCGGCCGGCATTGTCAAACGCCTACTCACTAAGAGACAGCCATAAATTACAGTTGTTAAATGTACTTACACGCTATATAGATAATTATATACGATAGAAAATGTAACAACGGTGCTACGACCGCATTTACTAGGAGTGGGAGAGGTCGTGTCCTATGTCTACCAAGATAATAAACATAAAAGTAAAGTCGGAGGCTTTCACCACGCCGCCGAGTCAACAAGGGCCTGGAGGCTTAATATAGGACAGAATCGCGAAGACTGATGCGATACTGTGCTGTGGGTAAACAGTATCCAGTGTTACTTTGAACCAGTGTTACTTTTATCTGCCATACGTAATCGTATTGACTTGGTAAGATCTTGAGTTTTAGTTTAATAATTACTTTGTCATACCCAGTCAGTCAACGTTTCATTGCTGTGCTATGGTCTTTCCACATTTGGAAAATTCAGGCCATAACCTACCATGTCGTGGCGCATTGTAGTTTGGCGAGTTTTACCCACCCCCATCACGACCTGGTGAACCCAAGCAGAAGATCTAGCCTTTAGAGGCGCTTCAATTAAATTCATTTATTCCACGAACAAATAACTTTGTGTAGGAAATACAAATAAATAATACATTATAAAAAAAAGAAAATAAACAATTATAAATAAATTTATTAAAATCTAAATAGTAATTAAAATTCAATAAAAATAATAAAATCAATACAAATTATAAATAAGTTCATTATTTAAATAAACATCATTAAATAATCACAGACAATAAAATCAATCAAGTAAATTCATTAATACTATACAAACATTTTTCTAACAAGAAGCTTCATAAACTTTTTCAAAATTTTACATTACTGATAGACTTATGATCAGTAGGCAGAGCAATTAAAACTCTGACAGCAGAGTGCGGCAACAGTGCCGTGATCTTGAATTGACGTACGAGCTGTAGCTACCGGCTAGGGTTGAGTGAGCCACACATAGTTAATTTATTATTGTGTGAATTTGGGTGTCTTATATATTATAAATGAAACACACAATTTAGGTGTACACTATAAAATACTTATATCATTATAAAGTACAATCGTAATCAAATATTAATTTACAAATTGGACACAGCAAAATATTTACGCCTCACTCGGCCAGTTTTGAAAGCTGCGTTATTAAATTTAATAACGTAATATATCCGCATGCGAATGTATAATTTTTTTAAATATATTATTGGAAAGCATTTACATGGAGGTACATATTTAAAGTCGGACATATTATCAAAAATAGTTTTGGCTAGTTTTGAATATGTAATAAATTTTTCTATTTCCAATAAAGAAACAAGGTTTAAATAAGATCGGCAGCGCTCAGTGACATACTTGTTATTCTCCGTTACTACAGCAACATACCTACGCTGTCCGATCCGCGTTTGTGATGACAGCCGCGTCATCGGGTTCTCCTTTCCCATGCTTTTTTCCGTGTGCTAATGTAGGTGAACTACGAGCTTGTGTGTGTGCGTTTCGGAGCGCTTGTGTGAAGTTGCCGCACTCTCGTTCACTCTGTTGATACCTTACACACCTTGCACTGTGTATAATTATATCGAGTTTGGGCGCAAAAGCATTGTGTAAATCCCTTCTACGAGTCATTAAATAAACGATTTTCTCTATCATTATTGTGTTTCGTATTTTTCAGGCTTTTTTACTAAATCTGTAAGTATAACTAATATTACAAAGACTGGGTATTGTCAAAATGTTTAGTCTTTTAAAATGTTCCCTACAGGATTCCCATTGTGGGATTCGCACTATAGTTCTAAATTGCTCTCTTTTGTAGAATAAAAGCTCTATTTAAGTTATATTTGTATGAGTTACCCCAAAACTTAATACTATAAACTAAACTAACTAAATGTGATTCCACTAATGCATTATAATTAAACTATCTTAAGTTGCTCTTCAGTAGTTTCTTTCACTCTCGGGTTGTTCCGCTTCGGATCTGATCCGAATCCCTCTAAGGCCGAGGGGCCTGGGTGAGGACCCACGGCGACTTTTTGTAGCGATGCAGTAGCGATGCTGTCGCGCGTTCGCATCGATGCGTCTAAATGAGTTTTCTAAAACAAACAATTTTGATTTATTCTATACTAGCATAGCAACAGCAAGGCGGCTATTAAGTCAAGATTTCTTTAATAAATAATTAATTAAGTGAACTTTATATCCCACTTATTAGTTTTTATTTTGTTTTTTAATATTTTTTTAATTATTTTATGTTCTATTGTTTACAAAAACCTTGTTAATTAATCTGTTTTAAACATGGAGCCCTGTTATTGGCCATCTGTTACCTATATCTGAATGTATGTATGTTTCGCGTGCTGTTGGTCTTCCGAAGACAAATAAATAAATAAATAAATAGATTCAGTCGCGATGCAAACGCTCGGTTCTCCACTCACGCGCCACCCTCCCTCTGTTCTCTCCCCGATGTCGTCCGACACGGTCACGCGTTTGAGTCGATACAGTCGCGATGCTGTAGTAGCGCGTTGGCATCGCGTCTGTAGCGCGTTGCAAATGCGACTAACGCGCGTTAGTAGCGATGCCAAAAAGTCGCCGTAGGCAAGGGCCCTAAGTAAACCACTGAAGGTGTTTCCTTTCACACGGCTTGAGGAACATTTTAAATTTATCGCCACCGTGTAGGGGATTCAGAAAACTCTGTCTAAAAAAAAATTGGTAAGTTTGAGCGACTGCCGTGAATGCGACATCAACCGTGACAACCAGGCATTGCAAAAGTTGCTGCACTTGAAAGATCGCCACTACGTCATCTATTTATTATTGAGTTAGTCTCGAAAGAACGAAACTAGTCTTTTAAAAATTTTGGATAAACCTTTGTTGTAGTACCTAACAATAATCAGCGTTGATTTGTTTTACCCATCATACAATCGAGTCGAGTTGCACACCTACCTAACTCATGTCCTAGCATAAGATATGAGTGAATAATGTGACATTCATAAGAATACATACTTAATTATAACATTGGCGCCGGTTCCAATAATAATTACGTAATTACCTTAACTCATAATGAGATCGTTGAAGTCTTTTATATGCAATTTTGCTAAAACTAAAAAAAGATATTCATCCATTCGCAGATCTATTTACTTTGTTTTACTTTTTTTTTAAATATCTGCGTTTAACACCTACTTTATCCATTAATTCTGTTTATAAAATAGTTTTTACTTTAACGAACCGTAGATTGCTGGTCAAACCTTAAAGTTTATTAGACACTTTCAATTTTTAATTTGTTTTCATACTTTTACTTCGGGTGACCCATTGCGTAAAACACATAGGAACTATTAACAAGAAACACAAAATCTTGGCATTGTTGACTGTAGGGACGGGAGTCTTGCCTGGAGCGCAGGTCACCGGCATGCACTAAGCGCGTTCTGAAGCCCTACCACGAGTTTACTCGAATAATACTCGATGTCAAGGGCGTACCTAAATACTTTGCATGGTTTGCGTTACGTTAACCGCCAAGAAAGAGGCTTTTTAACGACGACTTTACGACCTTGGAGCTTGTGACACCAAGGACTTCACGCATGAGTTCGAGACCCTTCAGATCCTATATGGCCTACAATTTAGCAGCACTGTCTTGCAAAACAGGTTTGGTGCTTGGCAGCAAAAACACTTAAGTAGGTACCAAAATCCTACTGAATGGCTACCGTTCTATGTAACGGTAGACATTCAGTAGGATTTTGAGCTGAATTACACGGCGGACTTAATGCCTGAGGCATTCTTTACTAGCCAACCATAGAGTGGTGCAGCAATGACATAAAAAACATTGAATGTCTATATAATTATTAAAAAATATACATGCATATTCTATACATTACAAATACATAAAATACTTTTAATTAATTATAAACACATTTACTTACACTCAATATTTATGTACATGAGCGTATGAAAACTCTAGGATACCGATAGCTCTGAATATACCACCTAGAAGGTACACTACACTAGCACACTAAACTAGTTAGCACAGTTTCGATACTAATTTCAGGAAAACTCGCACTGGGCCATTACAAACTAATCAGTCGCAATCGTTATCGAGAATGAAGCAAATAGTAGGGCAACGGGAGGTACTTACATCGTCGTGTGAAACACGCACGCAGCTTTCGCGGCGGGCGGGAGCCTTGCAAGTTTGCAACCAGTCCACATTACACTTTGTTATTTCATAATTGCTTTTGTTTTAAGCACTTAATGAACCAACCCTTAAGTTGAATAAGTTAGTTAGTATTAATAACACTTATCTTCTTTTTAGTTACAAAATACTTCTGCAATCAAAACGTATTATTGCAAATACACAATCAACACTAAAAATATATCAACTGTTCTTTAACAGTAGGTATTATAATAGAACAATGACTTTCCATCTTTATGTTTGCACATCTGTGATACTGTCAGTATAACGTTGCTCAAATCTAGTATAGTCATTAAGAAAATGGTAGTGTATATGTTTTTTTTAAACACTAGTATGACGCTAACGTCTTTTATTATTATGAAAAACTCATAATATTCAATTGATGACTAGCAATTTGTATTTATATATATGTATATGTTACAAAACTAATAAAAACTTTGTTTAAAATTGAACGCGTAAAAGGAGAGCAACATATAAGGTAGATATTTATAAAATTTATAAAATTTTAGGTAGAGCCAAGATATAAAGTATTGATAATATATATATATATATATATATATATATATATATATATATATATATATTATATCCGACGTTTGTACAGTACTTTTATGTTTCACGTTTGTATTTAACTATTAAGCTTTTTTACAATTCCGTATTTAAAAAGTACAGATTGCACTACCTACTCGCCATGAATGAAGTCTTGAAAGGTGAACTTGTCCATTTCATTATCAAAGTACTTTACCGGTATTTTAAAGGTACAAAATGAAAAACCTCAACATAAATTGAAATAATAAACGGTGGTTTCTGGTTTTGTATGTAAAAACTGATTATAACGCTCCTAATAAGAATAAATTGGGAAAGTTTATTCCACACCGTTCCGGGGTAGATCTTCTAGCACTGTAAGGTTCGTTTTTACGTTCGCTCTTTGGTTTTTACCCAAATAGTATGTGAGCAAGTAACTTGTATTTTTCAGTGTGTCTTTGTATGATAAGAATATTTATTTGTAATGCTATCAGCATCTACCGCATCCAAGTATCGCTGATTTCGTGGACTTCCTGCATCAGTGAGGTCAGCGGCTCGAGCCGTCTGCGCCCGCGCTGCACAGTACCGGCCGCCTTCGCGAGTGGCGCACGCTCGCGCACACACCTCCCGGCAAGCGCGCACGCACGCGTGACCAAAACAAAAAGTGACACAACCACTGGACATTCAATTAAGCTGGACGTGCAAACCGTGACCACATAGTACCCAGACGAGTTAAGGTATTTTTAGAGCTGTCTCATACGAAACTGGTTTCTAGATTAACTTACATCGCGAAAGTGTTTCTCGCGTCTAGTACTTTAGATAGGCTAATGCTGGAGTTTCGAAATGCCCACTGGCAGATCCTGGTAGGTAGTCTTGAACATTTAGCGGCACTAACTAACGTCTCTATTTGACTACAAACGGAGTTTTTGTTACCTATACAGATAATACGTGTCTTGATAATAAATGTTTTATAAAATATTTTATCGCTAGTCCTTATTATTTCACCAGATAATATCTGATCATTCTTAGACAGTTGTCCTAACTTAAATTTTCCAAAATACATATCGTCATCAGCCTGCCAGCATAAATCTAATACCTTTAAACGAGCAATTCTTGTATATATGTATATAGTACGAGTACCTATATAATCTGAATCTTGGAAACGACTCCAACGATTTTCATGAAATTTAGTATGCAGGGGTTTCAGGGGCGATAAATCGATCTAGCCAGGTTTCATTTTTAGAAAATTACCAAAAAAAATACCGAGCTAAGCTCGATCACCCAGGTAGGTAGGTAGGTAGGTAGGTAGGTAGGTAGGTAGGTAGGTAGGTAGGTAGGTAGGTAGGTAGGTAGGTAGGTACTAACATTATCACTAATTCTAATTAAAAGTTTTAAGGTAATTAAAAAATATCTAAAATATTGCTCGTATTTTTTCCATGTCTATACCATACTTGCCCATTAGTAGGGCTTGTAGATACTATTTGTACAATACGTATACAACTCCGGTCCTGCATAATGAATGATTCATACAAGTACAGCTTTCCTTCCAGAGTGCGTGCGGCGAAATGGCGCAGCTCCAGTCCTTGTGTTTACTCGCTGTCGCTTTGTTCGGTAAGTGATTGTTTACTATCTAAACTACATTTTAATAAGCAAACATAATTAAGTATTACTAGGAAAACTACTTAACTAACTAAACGTACTCAGTTACCCAATAGTTGTTTGTTTTTGTCTGTACTTACTTACGGTAAAACTGGGAGGCGGTTTTGGGAATCCTACTCATCTCGAAATTAAAAGAGCGTTCCATTTAAAATATAATAAATGCATTATTTACAGTTTCAAAAATTCACAATTTTTTATGTTTTATTTGATTATTAAGGTTGATACCGCTCGAGAATTTTCCGCATCAAAAAATCGTTACCAGTGACTTTGAACAAGAGAAATAGGAGCACTCGTAATTTTTGATATCATAGCGTGAGAATTAGTCACCCGTTCAAAAATCGCCCCTCAGGGTGCCTAGTCTGAGTTTGGTTTACTATCCGTATTCAAGGGCGGATTCAGGATTTTTTTCTGGGAGGGGCACAAAGGGCGGACGGGCAAAAAGTTGCATTCATGTTCTTTCTGTTATTTTATTAATATATTTTGACAACTCTCATAATTTAATTTGCTTCTAAGTATGTACTGTGCGCCCCCCCCCCCTAAATCCGCCCTTGTCCGTATTCATTCGATTACGTTTACGAAGACGAAAATTACTATGGTAATAAAACAGCGCCTCCTGACGACATACGAGAAGAGTTAAAATTTGCCATACAAAATCTCGTTTTCGTTAACGTGATCGAATATAGCGTATGAAACTCGCACTTGGCACCCTGATGTCTTTTAGAAACGCATTAGCTGCAGTCATAAGACTAAAAACTATTTAAGTTCTCGCTATTTTACTTTCAAAAGCTATTGTTAACATATTAAGGCACGATACAATCTTTGGCTGGCTGGTAATTACTATACAGATTTTCACCTGAACAAATTCGACTTGTGTTAAGCATCTCTGTGCGTGCCTTTGTTGTAGTAGTACTGTAAGTCGGAAATCAATAGTAGTCCAAATGCCATCTTAGTTCCGTGGTTCGCCTTAAGACCACATCTGGGACTACAGTTGATTTTATTTTTGCATTTTTCCGAGTCCTTTTCTCCCTAATTTCTAGATGGGATACATCTTCATTCAAAACAGAAATAAGTACTCACTTACTTAAAAATATTTGTTATTGTTCAAAATTATTTGTATGGTGATTATGGTATATCAAAGTAATTATTTCTATAGTATTAATACACAGTAATGAAACATAACATAACTAACTACATTAATTAAAAAATAAAGAATAAAAAATAAAGATAACAAAGACAAAATAAAACCTATAAAATTAAATAAAAAATGTCCTCCAGCTGTGGGCTCATGGGAACGGTCCCAAGAATGCTGGCAACATTACCTCTTTGGATTGCCAAGCTCATGCGTTGGCAGAGGTAGCTGCTAGCCTTCTTGTCACCGGAGAGAACTCAACTCTTTAACAAGCTGCTTGGCCTCCGGCTCCCATGGACCCAATGTCTCCACCGCAAACGGAACAAATAAATAAACTGGACCCAGGTTTGCGTATTTGTGCCGTTTGCGATTTTCAGCACTTACCGCAGCGGAAACTTTTCATCTCACTTCATGTGGGGGGGGGCCCACATGAAGGGAGATGAAAAGTTTCCGCGAAGAAAGACAATGTTGAATTGACATCATCATATCATCATATCATCATCACCAGCCCCTTTCGACCCACTGTTGGGCATAGGCTTCTCTTTGCTTATGCCATCCAATTTCATTCAATTTCATTTCCATTAAATTTTAAAATACTTTAAATGTTATGGAACTATATTATAATTTATCTACAAGCCATTATTATGTATATTATATATTTAAATAAATAGCATTTAGCCAATTTCAAGTATTTTTATTATTAGTAGGGTACAATTCGTACGGTAGATAGAAATTAAAATGGAGTCTCACAACACGTGTTATTACGGGAAGAACTCGGGTGAAACCGTAATGGTTATTTAATAAAGCAATTATAGTAAATTCTGAGAATATCTGTCACTGTCAGTCAGCTTAGGAGTGATTCATCAACACTTTGATAACATCCGATCTCAGGTACTTAGTCTATATGTAATTTACGGAACTGTCGACTCATATGGAAGCTTATGCCTTTTAAGCAAATATTCCTTTTAGAGATCTCAAAGTGTCAAAACGTAAAACTAGTCTGTCGTAAGTAGCGTGCCACCATTTGCATAATGATTCACGACGGCTTCTTGTTGGTGGCCGTGAATGAATGAGGTTTTCATCTTACTCATTGGGACGCACCGTGACCTTGCTATGGTACTTACTGATAGTTATTGATACCCAGATGTCTGTGATAGATAATGGAAATCTACGAATCGTTAATCACTTTATAGCGTCCAAAGACGATGTAGATTAATAGGTAATTACTTACTTGGAAACTTTTCAATTTACATACGATACGCAAGCTCAATTCTGGTAGGTAAGTACTCGTAATAGGAGTTTGTCGTGTTTATTTAAAACATAGTAACACTTATTGTGATATATGTATATTTTTCTTGAAAAAAAAATGAATTTTTGAAGTTAAAAGTAAATAAGTTATTTGAAAACTTTTCGATATTACATACCTACGACACGCAAACTCTATCCTAGTAATAGAAGTTTTGAAAACTTTCATAAATAATCTTATCAAATGATCCCGACTAAGTTTACGCAATCTAGACGTTCTCTGACCTTGAATTTTAAGTTTTCGGTTTGTTTCTATGCAAGGGGACTTGGTTTGGGCTTGTTTTAAGTCCGTTAATAGTATTTTAGTATTTCAAATGTTCAAGGTAAGACATACAATTTCTCCTACCTCCGCTTGACCTAGCAAAACCTAGTTACTTAGCATATAACTCACCACACTTCGTCTCTAGTAAATTCATAAAAAGTTCCCAAAATTTAGTTTTAAGTCTGAATAGAGTTAACAAAGATCAACTAACTACTATTGTGTTTATTGTCCATAATATGTCACATCGATTGATTGATCGTGACTGAGCATCAGGAAGTCTGTGTCCACTTAATCCATCGCTAGGAGTCGGAGCAAGGCAGAGAGAAACGCGTTTCTATACAAGGGGCGAATGCTTCCGTGATCGATTTCACAAAGAACTAAAACTATGGCCTGACCCAAGAGGTCAAAACCTAATGGACGTTTTCTGTTTGTCAGCTTCCCATTTTAGGCAAATAAAACGGATTTTATTTGCCTAAAATGGGAAGCTGGGAAGGTCGAAGTGGTTAACTTACTTTTGAGAACTTTCAAATGCGACTAGATTACAAAAACATCTTAGTGAACAAAATCCCCTGTGTGGTGCCGGGGATAAAGAATTGCACCACCCCCTCTCTTCCCGTGGGTGTCGTAAAAGCCGACTAAGGGACCATTCCAGAGGATGGGCAGCAGCATCTCTCTGAGGTTACCTTCAACCTATTGCGATCGCCAACCCGCCTGCCAAGCGTGGCGATTACGGCAAATACCCCTCATATCCTTGGGGGAGGCCTTTGTCCAGCAGTGGACGTCTTTTGGCTGAGATGATGATGATGATGATGAACAAAATAACCAAACATAAGACAAGTAAATTTTAACCTAGTATTAACCTGATTCGGTATGAAATGGAATGAAAAATCTATATGCAATTTAGACACAATGGTGCACTTATGAACGTCGAATACATGATAATAGTAATAATACTTTTATGATTTAATGATTTAACCCGCACTGGACCCGCGTGGTGGTTTGTGGCCCGTTCTCCCTATCCATCTATAGGGAAGGCTCGTGCCCCAGCAGTGGGGACATAAAATAATGATGATGATGATGATATAATAAAATAAACAACTATATTTAATGCTGCTGGTTCGGAAAGTTGATTCTAGCAAGAAACATATGAAACACCAGAAACACGATTTTTTCCCGAGACAAATTATAGAGTATTGGCACTCTCGTTTTGCAAAGCACATTGATTATGTGATCAAGAACAATGTCTCGTTTTATTTCTCTATCATAGTGTTTATTAGGCCGGGATGAAAAGGCTTGCTCCTATTAATCACTTTTAATAATTGTAGGTAATGTTTTGAGAGGAGAATGAATGCGAGTCTAACTACCACCGGTTTGTGATCATTGTTGTTTATTTTTTATTCTGCTGTTGTCATTTGTGTCTGTTTAGCCTATGTTATTAGGTGCACTTGGTTTATTGACCGTTGCGATTAGATAATAAATAAATAAATTAGATCAGCATGGTTACAGCTATCGCCCGATCTTTATTCATCATTGTTTGTGTGGGAAGAGCAGCGGACTTAGTTTAGCAGAAAGGAGTTTCATCATCAGCTCATTTTTATGTCCCCACTGCTGAGCCACGAGCCTTCGCTAGGATGGATAGTGAGAGCTGGCCAGCATACGTTGTCTGTTCAAAAGAAAAGGTGAATTTTGAATTTTCGCGGGCTGTGTACACATTCGATTATCGATTTTTTTTTTTGTTATATTGGTACACATGTGTTTATCATATGTTGGCATTATCAGCCAATTTGGATTAGTAGTTTGTTGTCGACAACTGAAAAGGTTAGTCACATTTTTGCGTGTTTTTCGACTTTTGACTTTTGAAAAAAATGGATCAAAGAATATGCATTAAATTTTGCGTTAAAAATGGAATAAAGTGCTCCAAGACACTTGAAATGTGGCATTGGCTTGAGCATGAAACGTGTGGCAGCGAAGTTTGTTCCGAAATTGCTAAATTTTGAGCAAGCAACGACGCATTAGTATCGCTCAGGGGTTGTTGAATGACGTCAACGACGATCCAGGTTTGCTCAAAAGGGTCATAAATGGTGACGAAACTTGGGTTTGGTTGGGTTGGTTATGGTTTGGTTTGGTATGGGTATGGTTATGACGTCGAAATCAAGGCCCAATCATCCCAATGGAAGCGGCCAGCCAGATGAGCCAAGACCGAAAAAAGCACGCATCGAACTTGTCGATCAAATGTGAAGGTTTTGCTCACTGTTTTCTTCGATTACAATGGCGTGATGCATCATGAGTTCTTGCCAACAGGTCGTACGGTTAATAAGGAATACTACAAAGAAGTTATGCAACGTTTGTGTGAAGGAATACGGCTCAAACGATCGGAATTGTGAAAAAACAAATCATGGATTCTGCATCACGATAATGCACCAGCTTGTCCATCAATGCTTGTTCGTGATTTTTGGCCAAAAACAACACCGTAATCAAGCCTCAACCACCGTATTCACCAGATTTGGCTCCCTGCGACTTTTTCCTATTCCCAAAACTGAAGAGAGCAATGAAAGGAAAGCGTTTTGCCATAATTGATGAGATAAAGTCAGAATCGAAGAACGAGCTGATGGCCATACCGAAAAGCGCATTTCAGAAGTGCTTCGAGGATTGAAAGAAGCGCTAGCATAAGTGCATTATATCTGAGGGGGATTACTTTGAAGAGGACAAAATGGATATTGATGAATAAATATATACTTAAAAAAAAAAAACAAAATTCACCATTTCTTTTGAACAGGCCGTAAACCACCACGTGGGCCTAGTGCGGATTGGTTTGTTAACGACTGCTGCGCATGGGCAAGTTTTGACCATATTTTTCACAAATCAGCCATATACACGAACGTATGGAATGAAACAAATGACTATTCTACTTACGCAATTCAAAAAAAATATGGATACCGAAAGATATACCAACATCATCATAGCCTATCATTTGCGCAATCTCATGTTCTTACTACATACAAATCATCAAGATCGGTTAAGCCGTTCTTGAGTTAAAAGTGGACATACAGACAGACAGACAAAAATTTCAAAAATCGTAGAATTGGTGTCAGTGAGTCATAAAATTAATATTTATCCTTTTTGTCAGAAAAATTGCAAGTACACACGGAGCCTACATATTTATATAGTTGTAATAAAGCTTGTGAAAAAGTGTACCTACATATTCCAAACACAACTAGGAAACTAAATTCAAGCAATCCGGCCCCGCTTAACACACGTGGAGACTAACCATTAACATACATGTTAAGTTGATGAAATGCTCGACACAGTATTGGGATCTTAAATTGTTGGGCTCAAGTACCAATCCCATATTTTGGAGTCACTTTATAGGTAGATACTATAATCAAAAGAATAGACCCCTATGAATGCAATCCGATAAAGCGCCCACATGAATTTTGTACAATTGTTATTAAATTCGTCTATTATATTGCGAGCACTTACTTTTCTTTATTCCATTGACAAAACAGTTTTTGAACAATATATGGGAAAGTTCATACTTACGAAATATTGAAATCAAAAAGGACATAAGTAGCTTTGTTTGTACCTGAATGCTTACTTACTTAGGTTCAAATCATTAATTTCTCATAGTACGTAATAAATATATATAATAAAAATATATTTTATATATTAAATGGGCTGAATGTAATATAAAACATATGCTACATGGCACCGCAGAAAGTTTTGTATGAAATTGCAATACGAAGATGATGATAAAAAATATATAAATATACTTAAAAATTAAGTTACCAATACAAATACTTAGCGCATGTACTCCTAATATTTGTCTAACTGTTACTTTTTACGCCTCGATATTATAATAATAATATAGTCAGTCAAACTTGGATCTGTTCGTTAATATTTACTCTGCCTCAAGTCGGTCAGCTGCGGCCATGAATGCCGGTGATAAGAGACCACTTAACCAATCTACTAGTACATTAGTTAATGGACGTGCCTCCGCTGCTTACTTGTATGTGCTAAGATACAGTTAAGAAAATATATGTCATATGTAGTAGCTCCAGTCGAAGGCGCATTGGTAAACGTGCTGGGTTTGCGATTGCCGAAGTTAAGCAGCTTTTGCAAAGGCTGGCCATCCGATAGGTGGCCAAAAATGTATCATCTCGAGCTCCTACGTGCGTCGGAATCGGAAGGCACGTACAGCCACAGCGTAGAGCCGTTGGAACCGGCTGCATTATCAGTCGGTAACAACTACCAAACTGGGCCCACGTAGTGGTTTATGGCCACTTTTAATATAATATGTCATAATATATGACATCATAATGATCAATTTTTACTTTACCCCGATTGATTTAATAGTTTACGAAATTTCTATTCGGTAATATTGTTTTTAAATCTCAGAAAAACAATTGCAAACATAATACGTGCCATGTTCCCATACTATGTTGCCAAGTCCAGCGCAATAATCATAGATTACCTACGAATAAACGTAAAACCGTGGGAAATTAATATGAATGTAACAGACACACGTTGGTTGGTTCATGTGCTACTGTGCACAGTGCGATTATACTAACCGAAAACTTGAATGGAACTGTGATTTACCGAAATGTGCTGTCATTCAAAGAAAAGGAAACAAAAGTTGTATTTTTAATTTCAAGTTATGTATAAGTAGGTATTAAAAATTGATTAAAGGTTATTATTAATCAAAACCACCCAGTCTTTAATTTTATTCACATATTTTACTAGTACTAGTGGTCGCCCAGTGGACGAAATTTGACCATAATTTTATTAAGCACGGATTGTATCATACAATGAAAAATTAAAAAGCGGCCAAGTGCGAGTCGGACTTGCCCATGAAGGGTTCCGTAGCAGCAAGTAACATAATATGAAAGTTCTTGTATTTCGTTTATGTTTCTGAAATTAAATGTTTTTTTTTTTATATATTTGAGTTGATTGAATGAAAGGTAAATTGCGGTTTACGATTTATGACGTATTAAAAAAAAACTACTTACTAGATCTCGTTCAAACCAATTTTCGGTGGAAGTCTGCATGGTAATGTTCATCATATATTTTTTTTAGTTTTATCATTCTCTTATTTTAGAAGTTACAGGGGGGGGGACACATTTTACCACTTTGGAAGTGTCTCTCGCGCAAACTATTCAGTTTAGAAAAAAATGATATTAAAAACCTCAAAATCATTTTTAACCTATCCACAGATATCCCACACGTATGGGTTTGATGAAAAAAAAATATTTGAGTTTCAGTTCTAAGTATGGGGAACCCCCAAAATTTATTGTTTTTTTTCTATTTTTGTGTGAAAATCTTAATGCGGTTCACAGAATACATCTACTTACCAAGTTTCAACAGTATAGTTCTTATAGTTTCGGAAAAAAGTGGCTGTGACATACGGATGGACAGACAGACAAACATGTCGAATCCATAAGGGTTCCTCATTTCTCATTCTTATTCTCATTAAAACTTACAAATAAATTCACTTCTATGAAGAAAAATACAATTAAAAATATTTTTAGAGAAAAACGTACCTACATAAGTACTTCAATGCCATTAAAAAATCTCAATTTATGGTTAATAAAACTCGCACTAGGCACTCAAAGGTCACAGGCAGTGCCAACTCGTTTGACCCTAACACTCATCTTTACAAAGAATAGCTACAAAAACATACGTGTCTTGTCTAATGATCGTAAAAACAATTAAATATGACTCAATGGTGTGGTGATGCATCTTCTAATAGTTGTAAAACATAATAAAAATAATATGTTGTAGGTACCTACTGTTTGCGATATACTTATATGAATAGCAAAGACTTTTAATAACCTTTTGTTACTGGTCAAATACATAGGTACCTACCTATTATAACATCGCAAACAGATTGTTTCAAAATAATGTAGCTTCTATATCATACAATAGATACCTATCAAACGTAGGTGTATCTATATTTATATCTATATTTAGAAGGATAAGTAGAGTCAAGTCATTTATTCAATTTAAGCCTTCACATGCAATTATTGACTTCAAAAACTATAAAAAAATCAAATAATAATAAAAAAACTAAAATTTTGTTTAGACTAATCTACTGCCAGTTTAGATGCCTTTGACCGAGAAGAGCTGGCAAATGTGTATGTACACACGCGTGCACATCAACCTACCACGAACTGTCTTTCCTCAATAGATTTATTTTAGCTTCAGTGCAGCAATTAGCACTTGAAAATAAATAGTAAAAATTTACTATAGCGTTGTGTTATTAGCACTCAAAGAATTATAAAAGCAGTGACAAAAATTCAGTGCTTACGTTAGCCTTCCCGGTAGCATAGCGGTCAGTGCAGCCGCCCGGATTGCGAAAGACCCAGGTTCGATTCCTGGCTGGGTCGGGTAGGCGTTTAATTTTTTCACTGTATTTTATAAACTTTATATATATTTCCTCAATAGACTTTGAACTTTATGCCTGAAGTGTATGGTTGAAAATGTATTGAAGAAATTTGTCCGTTTTGGATAGGTTGATTTATGTGCAGGTCTGTACACATAAGAAGTAAACCAGTTCCGGAAAGTGCATAATTTTAAAAATATGTGTGTCCAATGCAATTAGACGAAGCATCGTAAGCGGTCACCTGACCCAATTATAGGGTTGAAGAAGGCATAAAGAATGTACAGTCATTTAAATCTTGCGATTTGTATGGTACACACAAACTCATTTCAGATTGACTGAATAACCTACCAAACAATACGCACACACACAGACAGATTCTACATAAGTACATATTTTTTGTGGAATTCCATGTTTTACATTTGGATAATAATTAGTTAGTAACTACCTAATTAGTTAGTAACTACCTAACTAGTTACTGATTCACTAACATTTTCTAAGTCAGTTTTTAATCACACTATAAAAAAAAATAAAGAACTTCTTACTCGGTCATCGTCGTTAATAAATGATAGCCGATCAAAAAGGGTGTAAAATTTCGCCAAACACCGATAAATATCTCAAATAATACTAAGAATTATAAAGTAAAGCAGGCCCGAGCCCAACTTCGGGTTAGTTTCGTTTCGGCACCTTCCCAATTCGCCGCGTGAGTCTGTATCCTGTTTGGTTGCGCCAATTTTGATACCTGCCCGGGCATGCACAATCACAAATAAGGAAACATTTTTATATGACAAACGTATCAAACAAATCTACTTACCTATGTTGTGTTAAGAAAATTCTAACTTAACTCTTTCATCTATAAGATGTTTTCGTGTTTTTCACACATAAACTTGCAGAGGCTTATTAATAAACAAAATGTAAGCTGGAGTAGTTACTCAGTGTTTTGTTCCCGTCGTGTAAACTGTATTTCATATTAGAGTAAAAGAGATAAACAGCTTACACATTGTTTATTAATAAGGGGGTCAGGGTACAGCATCCCTGTACGTTTTTTTAACTGTTTAGCGAAAGTCTCTTCTATCGAATATTTCATAACTATTTTGTAAAGTGTTAGATTACTGGTCGACGATAAGGACCCTGTATATTGTTGTTATACCTACCATCATTCCTACATCAAACATCTTGACAGATAAATTACTTAGTTGTGATTAGGTTTAGACGTCAATGACGGCTTTTTCCTTATTTTTAGCAAATTACCTATAATGACGTTGGGTTATTTACCTGTAACTATTAAAAATGCAAGCGGATCATTTATATTTCAACGTATCAAGAACCGGTAAAAAGTATCCCTAATCCCTAAATAGCATGTAATATATGGGTATTTTATTTTTAATAAAATACTTCTATGTTAATACATAGAAGTATGACGCAAGCAAAAAGAAGCTTAATGATCTATAATAATGTGGGTGAAGTCATACAAGTCGGGATGTGATTGTGTATGATGCTGATGAGATGAAGAAATGATAGTTAGAGCCCTTTCTATGCCTTGGCGTGTTCTTGTTGCTTCTTTTATACGAATCTTTGTCTGGTTTGGAGTGGGGACGATAAAGCCTTACTAATCACTTAAATTTATATTTTTTTTAATTAAAACGGCACACTGCAAATAACAAAGGAGCTTCCAAGAAATTACAGCAGAATCTATATACAAGATCAATCTCTGTTAGTAACAAAAGTCCCAAGTCGATGGACCACAGCACAGTCACATGAGTAAATATCCTACATATATCTACTCTGTGGCACAGCCCACAAAGCAGGTGCGTTTGGATAAAGTTATAAAAAGAATAAAAAACAAGTGAACGCGTATGGTTCTCGACTCTCGAGCTTATTCGTACGCTCTCAAAAAGCTGCCGCCATAAATAAAAGATAGCAGCGAATTATTTCGCGTAGTAAGCTACTTTCACTTCGATTTCTAACCCCGGGTGTGGACCATGCAAATCTGAACATGCTCACGATGAATCACTTCAGCAGAATATTGTTACCTATAGCTCGTAGAAGTTTACCCTGCGGTGGTCTTCTAAGGCTAGAAATCAAGTAGGTACTTCATCATTAATCAGCAAAAGTAGTTAGGTCGGTAATTAGTTGAAGTAATAGGTACACAACATGTTCAAAATGAATCTCTCAACCGCGGAACGCAGAATGCGGAAGTACCGCGGAAGTATCACGTAATTTGCAAAATTGCGAATATAAAATAATAAATAAGTTGCAATTAGATCATATTTTATCATTTTGTAAACGACAATTTACTAATTGATATATTTCCTCTGCCAGTTATCAAAATAAATGTGATTACTGCAATAGTTTATTAGTTGTACATGATCAAACTATTTATTCTAGATTTTTTATAAACAAACTTCTTCATACAAAAGTAGGCTCTATTTAGACGACATAGAATTCGATCGCTCAATTGTCAAAATTTGACATATTTGACATTGACGATTTAAAAAGTTTAACGCACAGAGCATACCATTGTTGTGGGTTTTAGTGTAGCAAATTTACTCTAGTTTGCTTATAGCCAAACTTCTTCATACAAAAGTAGGCTTTAACTTATCCAAAATTGAGATTATAGTCGCGTGGTCGGGTGCGGTGACATGACACCGCGCGGGTGTTGACCGAATATTGCCGCGGTGTCATGACACCGCTAAAGTCGTTGAGAAGTTTTATTTTACATGTCTCGTTAATCACTCGACATTGGCGGAATTATGTGTGTTGGAAAGACACTCCAGAAGCCATAACACAAGAAAATAATATTAAATTCTGACGTTAAAACTCTTTGCATTGTCCGTGTTCTCATAATACCCTGACTGTGATCACATAGAACCCTACTCGTTTATTTGACTTAAAAAACAATCCCTTCTTCTGACGCAGTCGGATAAAAAAGAGAACACATGAATTCCTTGATCTCTTACTCTGCATACATGCATAAATAGCTGGTATATGTTGTTCAGATGCACAAACGTGAGTTTTCGGGTGTGGTTTAACCTCAAAACCGGATAAAACACCCGTTAAGTCCACATTAACTCTGCTGACCCACTAATTGGCATTACTCGTATCGAGCGTGTTTGCACATCGATAAGTTCTTGTTAAATGCAGCCGCGCCGGGCTGGTGCTAACTATATGTAAACCTGGGTTTCGCGATAACGGTATCTTGAATTTACTGTGTCGGACAGACGCCAAAAATATAATAATTAGACCTAGTTTTTAGATAACAGAGACCCGCTGCGACTTCGTTGTATCACATGATACGGGTGTATCATGTAGAGGAATTATTAATGTTTATTGTTAACATTTATATCGACATCCTATAGAGATATTAAGTTTGAAGTCTCTATAATTTCCGTGGGAACCAGCCCTGTAGCCTAACAATTAGATCACGTATACTTAATATTATAAAGCTGAAGAGTTTGTTTGAACGCGCTAATCTCAGGAACTACTGGTTCGAATTTAAAAAATATTTTTGTGTTGAATAGTCCATTTAGTGAGGAAGGCTATAGGCTATATCACATCACGCTATGACTAATAAGGAGTGGAGTAGAAATGAAAAATGTTGCAAAAACGGGGAAAAAATTTTTTGAGAGCTAATTAACGCGGGTGAAACCGCGGGGCACAGCTAGTTTTTTATAATTATTCACTATTTTAATTATCACAAGTACATCTAGGGTGTACTTGTGATGTAGGGTTCCAAACTCTATTCAATACTCATGCACCGAGCACCTCCCATGTGTAAATACATTTAATTACACTTATGCCTTTAATTTATTAATGTTTTTCATATAATTAACATTTACCGAGTAAATGCTTTTAGAATACAAAGTCCTCTAATAATCATACCGTGTCGTCTAGTCAAGAGTTGCGATAAGACTCCTAATGACCTGTGCACGCCTAGTTTTTTTAATTTTTTATATTAGAATTTTTTATTTTTTTTCCAAATGAAACAAACACTTAGAATCAATATTTTACACCTATTTTGTATATTCGCCTGTGAAACAGTTCGTTAAATATGTTATTAATTTCATAACTTTAATTTAATAACTAATTAATTAATTATTAATGAGATAATTAATTAGCGTATTTATCTAAAATAATATTAGATAGATAGTTATAAATTGTACACAATTATATTAAGGCTATATTATCCTGTAAAGATATCATGGATAAATAAACAGTTAATTAAATATTCCCACAGCAGGTGTCACATGGAGTCAGGAAACGGTGGGGTTGGATGTTACCACACTGCCCAGTATGGCCAAGGAGGTCGAGGACAACAGTCGCTACAAGACGTTGGAAGCCAACGCCACGCTGCTGAAGCTGCTCGTCGACGACAAAGATGGCGTCAGCAGGTAAACGATGCTGCCCGGCTACTGCTTTGTTTCAAAAAGGTTGCATGCAGCGAAAAGCAAACTTTCTCCTAAAAAGAACCAAACCGCTGCCCCTGCAAGAAGGTTGTGTGACTTCCTGCAAAGGCAGTACTTAGTCTTCCTGTAAATAAATTTATGGTATAGTATTACACCTCAGAACAATAACTAAAGTAGATATTTCACTCCCGCCCTCTCTCTAGGTATCACTCTTATTTTTTTTTAAAGAAAGAGAGTTGTTTTCAATTGTGATTATTGGAGTATACAAGCTCTGAAGTAGTTACTTGATGGCTTCTTTATTTCCATCACAAAGTTATAAATAAATAAAGCGATATTTTTGGCAAAGACAATACTGTCTTTGCCTATGCTTATATAAGCATATGCTTATGCTACATAACTTACATAGAACAAATAGGTTATCATATCAATTAAACTAAATTAAGTTAAACTGAAGTAGGTTAAACAAACAAAAACTAAACAAACAATATTCATTAGAGATAACACTAAAATGATCGGAGTAAGTAGAGCTATTTAGGTTCATTGACCGCAAACATTGATGTTAATATGGATATTTCACGAGATTCCGACTAATACTCTGGGATTCGATTATTTGATTCTTGTATAAATATAAGAAATTGTTACAAAAAAAAATATATGTGGTTTAATTTATCAAGTTTCTATCTTTTTATTCAACTATCCTTAAACCCGTCCTTATATTTATAGGAAGTGTATGCTTTCACATTCATTCGGGGAATATCCATATTATTCTATCATATGGCAAGTACATAAAATAGCTCTATACCTACTCCGATCTATGCATAAACTAGTACGCGTTATTCGCATTTCATTTTATGACTAATAGTTAATTTGTGATAACGTTAAGCTTAAAACATACACACAAACAATAGCTACTACATTCTAACACTGAACAACTATACTATATTAAATCTTTTACCGTGACTTGTGTAGGTAACTACCTACACAAGTCACGGTAAATATAATTATGTAGAAACTGCGTTTCCCTACCTCATGATGTGTTATCAATCACACGTGAAAGCTTGTCTTTAGTGTCGTTAGTAGAATGTAAGATTGCGATTTTAGATCTAGCAGCCGATAGCTGTTTTGGTTTGGAGAGTTGTTGCGGTTTTGTTAAACAAATATAAATATAAATTAAAGTAGGTAGTTTAAGTTAACAAAAACTATATCAGATCGCTGTATTATATCATTCATTATACTAATTAAAATGGTCCTCTTGAATGACGCTGCTGCTGATGAAAATTTAATTGTTTCGCTTTCATCTTTAGACTACCTACTTAATTAAACCTTTGTGCAGATCTAGACAAGTTGTCGCCGTCTTTTCCGCTTACGTTGTAAATGCAAAAAACAATTAGCAAACTAGCAATTACTTTGAATCGATAAATTTTATCCATTAAAGGCTTCGTTGTATAAACTTGGCTTACTTTACGTGCCAAGTACATAAAGACCTTCCTCTGTTTACCTTAAGAGATGAGCACATCTATACTAAGTTGAGATTATGTTACCACACCTTAAGTATAGATTTGTATTCACATGTCAACAAATGCATAAGTGTAGAGCTTTTAATTCTCTCATTCACTCGTTCATAAGATGACTTAGATGCCAAGTTGGGTTAGATTATAGACCACCCGATCCTCTAAATGCCACTACACATTTACAGAAAACACTAAACATGTACACTCGCTTAGGCCCAAGACACGTTTAGAGGCGTCCTCGGGTTGTTCCGCTCCCGATCAATCCGACACGAACTCATCGGAGAATCAGGGAACGGGGACACGGACACGCACTAGTGCGTGATGCCAATCCCTCTAGAAAAACTCTGACGACGGTGCTTCATTTCACACGGCTTGAAGAATCCTTTAAGTTTCTCGCCGCCCCCAAAAAAGTCCGGTGACTCTGAAAATGCCGTGTGAGGCAATCAGCATACTCTCAAAAAAAAACTGCCCAACTTGTAAGTGTCATTAAGAAATTACCTACTGATTCGTATTTAATGCGGTTATTTACTTTAAAGTTCAGAAGTGTTTGACATGCTGCATTCCCGCGACGAGAACCAGGAGCACATAGATCTGCCCAGCTTCCCCGAAGACTCTGAGGACGAGCGGCTGGCAGTGCACGACGCACCCGACTCGGAGGCTGAGTTCTTACAAGGTAATTCGAGTACTACCAGGAGCACAGAGATCTGCCCAGCTTCATTTGGCCTTGAAGGATGAGCGGCTGGCAGTGCACGACGCACCCGACTCGCAAGGTGAGTTCTTACAAGGTATTATCATTGCATTGCACCAGGAGCACAGAGATCTGCCCAGCTTCACTTGGCCTTGAAGGAAGAGCGGCTGTCAGTGTACGACGCGCCTGACTTGCAGGCTGAGTCTTACAAGGTAATTGTCATTGCATTGCACCAGGAGCACAGGGATCTGGCTAGCTTCACTTTGCCTTGAAGGACGAGCGGCTGGCAGTGCACGACGCGCCCGATCCGCAGGCTGAGTTAATGCGGATCAATTTTATATCCAATAAAAAGAGAATTGTTATGTATATTTGCACAGCAACATCAAACCTACCACATTGTTAAAGAAAATCGAACCGATGCGATGGCTGGCTGCCGTGAGCCGTCTACCGCATATTAAACGTAACAGTTTAAAGCTTCCCTTATCCCGAATGAGGCTTATTAATAAACAAAGTGTAAGCTTGGAGTAGTTACTCCGTGTTTTGTTCCCGTCATGTAAACTTCATTTCATATTAGGTAAAGTAAAAGAGACAAAACACGGAGTAACTACTCTAAGCTTACACTTTTTTATTAATACGGGTGTATGTGTATAGTACGACTGTAATATGTGCACAGTTGTGTAAATACTTTGAATATTTTTTATTAACTCTAAACCATTGCATTAAGAGTTACAAACTAAAATCGTTTACATAACTGTGCTCGCGACTTATACATACCTTATCGATTATTCAGAGAGCAGCTGGTGGTTGACGCCGCCCGCATCAAAAACTAGGTACTATCACTCAGTAAAAACATGGTCGCATATATTTAAAGAATTACTTTGATAATTTGAATCAGGTACGTACCTACATGACTCGATACGTGGACGTGTCCTAATAGTACCTACTCTATTGAATCATTTGATCAAATTGGAACGTTAAGCCTCTACGAGTATACATTAGTTAACAATAGGAGATAGTTACGGTGCCTTGGGTAGTTAAGTACGTACCTACCTGGGTAATCTGGTAATTACCTAGCGACTTTCGGCAGCCTGTTTACCCCATAAAAAATATCGTTTGCATACCTTCTTAACCATCAGCCTTAAACGTCCCAATACTCTGTACAGTTCAGAGCTAAGTACTTAGTGCGGGAGTTATTAACTGAAACGAGAATGACACAAATTGACACAATAGTATTGAAAAAAGACAAGGTGTTGAAAAAATCCACGAGCGGGATTCGAACTCGCACCCCATGACATGCCAGGTCACGTGCACTACCAACGAACTAACATGATAGCATAGTTGGTAGTTCACCTGACCTGGCATGTCATGGGGTGCGGGAATTTTTTCAACACTTTGTCTTTTTTTAATATGCAATTTGTTCGCAACAATATTTGCGTAAAATTATATGTAAATAATCACAATAGTATTTCTCCTCATTCCAAAATTAATCTATCTATAATAAAAAAATATATAAATGAAAATGAATCGCTAAATGTGTTGCTAATCGCAAAACTCGAGAACGGCTGAACCGATTTGGCCGATTTCTTTTTTGTTGCGTTTGATGAAGTCTGAGGAAGGTTCTTATGGAGAGAAAAAACATAAAAAAACGAGGAAAATAGTAAAAACAACAATTTTCTTAAACCACTCTGCCCCCAGCTGTCAAACATTTGACGTCAATCAAAACAAAACAAAAGGATTATCGTTGGTATGCCTTCAAGTTGTTTAGAGGTCAGATTTATTTATTTACGCGCCAAGTACATAATCAAACAAAAAATATCGTGTACCATATGGCATTACAATAAAAATATCATCACATTAGATATTACTAAAGTCTTTCAATGTTATTATATTTCTTTTAGATTGCGACAGACCAATTGATAACTTTTGACAGAACGAAATCTGTCGAAGCAGTTATTATCATAAAAAAAAATCAATGTAAATTTGTTTTAGAGAAATAGGGCAGAACAAGGTCTGCCGGGACGGCTAGTGAATAATAAAAAGTAGTAGGTAGGTAGCTAGCAACTCCTTAAACTCTATAACTGATCGAAATCCGACGACAGTTGAAACACAAAATTTGCCGAGATGCACTGTACCTACTTTTTTTTAAATCACCTTGGCTTTTAAACTTCCAGTGGAGCCGGAGATCCGCAAAGACTCGCAGCGGGCGCGCTACCAGAGCCCGCGCGAGCCATTCGGCGCCGCGGCGGGCATCATGGTACTCATCACGTGCACCATAGTCTGCCTTGCGTACACCGCGCTGCTGGTCTGGAGGAGGATATACTTGTAAGCATCCTTTTTATACTAGGTTCTCGTAGTAAGCTGAAGAGCCTGTCCAACTTAGAAAGAGTCGCAGAAAAACAGTGAATATAGATAACTAGCTGTGCCCCGCGGTTTCACCCGCGTTAATTAGCGAACAATCTATTAGCGTGATGTAATATAGCCTATAGCCTTCCTCAATAAATGGACTATAAAATAAAAACTAAAAATACTATTCAACATAAAAATATTTTTTCAATTCGAACCAGTATTAGTATTGTTGATATATATTACGTATTAAGTTTTACACGTTTGTTACGTAAATTTTTTATTTTATTTAGATAAGAAGAAGCCAAATGCTTGTGTGATATTATTGATTATAATACTTTTAATATTTTTTTGTTTTATTTTGTACTTACTTAATCATAACTGTCTGGTATTAAACGTTTAAGAATTATAACTTTTTCCTAACCTTTTTGTAATTGATTGTAAGTACATGACTACCTCAGATTTTAACTGTTGTGCGAGTTGACGACACAAATAATAGGTAAAATCAAGAGGTGCCATCTCGCACACATGTGCGAGTTGACGAATAACTCATCTATGCCATCTAAGGGCGCACGAACGCCAACAACAGCGGAATATAAGACAGTCGCCGTAGCCGAAATCGGCTAGGAGGAGTAATAATATTATTATATAATTATATACTAGCTGCGCCCCGCGGTTTCACCCGCGTTCTATTAGTCATAGCGTGATGTGATATATCCTTGATATGAAACCCGGGCTAGGTATAAAAAAATACGAAACACACTTCTGCCGTGCTGGAAATTGATCCCAGGTTCACTGGATATTGAACCGAGTGCCACTCGGCTACCAAGGCGATATCTTGTTACATTAGATACGCTTCAATGTTCAATATTTTTATAAACAGAACTTTGTATGAGGGTCTTTGAATAATGTAACTATGTATAATGTTTAAATGGCAATTTGCATGCCAGTTATAACTTTTATTTTTTTCAATAAGAGCATCCTTCTGTGGCAGTAGATATTTTTTTCTAAGTAAACTACAAAAACTACTAAAATAAAATGATACTAAGTTAATCCATTAGTAATCCGAGTCCAGTTTATTTGAAAATGGACCGGTCAGGCGTCGAACCTACGTGGCTTCCCCTATTGTGGGGCCGGCATTGTGCGAGGTAACCCGAGCTGCTCGAGTCGAGGATGCGTAGGACGCGGCCGAGCGCGCCGGAATCCGCGGGGCGAACCAAACGCACTTCCACCTGGGCACAAACAAAACGGAGCGGTTTGGATTTTTATGGCCGCGTTCACTAAATTTATAAGGAGCGTCATGCAAACTTCAAACTTTAAAGTTTATTTTTTTAACTTAAATAACACTTTTAATTAAACTGTCTATCTTTAAGGAAAATACAGAGATCTAAATAGTTAGTAGAAAAAAACCGAACGAGCCTTACAGATACCTATATGATGTGTAACAATTGACATCTCACCTTTTGAAATCAATATTACAATAGAAAATAGAGTATAGAATTAACAATGAAGTATATATTTAAACATAGATATATTTTTATAAATATTGTTTAAAAGTCTATTTATTACACACGAAATGGTTGAAATCAATATTACAATATACAATAGGATATAGATTTACACATCATAAAGAGAATGCCGTAAATACTCATTAGAAGACATCATCATCATCATCATCGGCCTATCTTAGTCCACTGCTGGACATAGGCCTCCTGTCTTATTAGAAGACATGTCAGACTGTTATCCTGTTACACTGTTACGATCACATTTCTACGAAATCACTCCCACAAATATTACGACCTACAACGGACATTGGGCTTAAAGTGTCGATCACTGGTGGCTTATCCGACTAACACGTAACAGTTACAGGATCACACTGTTACGACCCTACTTCCGTCCCTTTTCTAACAAATCACTCCCACAAATTGTATTTAAAGAAGGCGGGCGGAAAGATGTTACACATCAAAAACATTTAATCAATTGAATTTATTCGATACCAAAACTAGCAAAAACGGGATGTGTTGCTATGGCTAGGTGTTATATGTTCTAGTATATACCTAAGCACTACTTTTGTAAATTGTAATGTTTACGTTACTATGTAAGATCGAAAAATGGTGTTACCTACTATCTCGTCTGAGACGGTTAGGTATATACGTAAGTACTTACTTACCTACATATTTTTTCTGTGAAAAGTTTGAAACTTAGTGGCTATTTTCATTTGTTTCAGGAAGAGAAATGGTTTGAAACACGAATTGCTGAGGAACGAAGAAAACATTGCGGAAACTCGAATAGAGGTGTGTTTGTCACTTTAATTTAATTAATTACAACCTTGGAACAACCATTCCCACATTGTTACACACTTTAGGCACAAACAGATCATTGTGAGGTCTTTGCAATTTGCATTAGTAACACTACAATTACAGTGTTTATAAGCAATTATTAGATAATCTGTTAGTACCTATTCGATGATGCAAAATGTAAGTTGTTGCTCGCTTAACGTCATCATGATGACTAATGAACCAGTTTCGGCATAACAGCTCAATCTCTAACTAAACCAGAGCGTAGTACTTAGCAGCCTACACTAGCGAAGAATCGAACCAGCCCTGTTTCTTCGGCTCTCGTCTTTTTTTTATGGAGAGTTTGCTTATTGCCACTGGGCATTTTCAGCTTCACCGCGTTGTTTTGGGGGCGGTGAGAAACTTAAAGGTTTCCTCAAGCCGTGTGAAACGAAGCACCTTCAGAGGTTTTCAAGAGGAAACGGCATCACGCACTAGTGCGTGTCCCCGTACCCTACTAGATTCTTCGAGGGGTTCGGATCGGATCGGGGAGCGGAACAACCTGAGGGCGCCTTTAAAGGTTCGGACCTCAGCTCGGGTTGACCGGGTCGTGGGGGTGGGGAGAAGCGCCAAGCGTACTTATAGGGTGTGTGTGAATCGGCTCGTCGTACCCTTGTTCTACGAGTGCGCAGTCTTGGACCTAAACTAGTGTGCATGTTTAGTGTATTCTGTAAAATTTGTAGTGGCATTTAGAGGATCGAGCGGAGTAGAGGCTCTCGTTTTACAGAACGAAGTAGTACTAAAACTAGTTATAAGGCTGTTTAGTCAAGATCGAGTTTATCTATGATAGGTACGGGCTTAAACTCTATTAAGTGATTTATCAAAGACAACTTACAATATTGAAGCACTTTGTACCGTGATGAAAAGATTTTTACTTTTTCATTTACCGTCGAGCGGGGTTTATAATTTATAAAGTTTGTCTTGTTTCCAGTTGTGAAGATCATCAGCATCGTCATGGTACCAGTGTTTGTGTGGCAGCTGTTCCTTCGCGCCACGCAGACTCTTTGTTCATTCTTCTACGTGGTACCAACTTCGTATGAATTCAAAGACTGATTGGGTTAGATGATAGTTTTTACCTGTGTTTTTGCCGTATCTTGCAGTATTTTAGTGACGATATACTATTAAAAAGAATTTGCTATGTAATTATATGTTCCTCATTAATTTGATCAGGCTGCCCAGTGCGAGTTTCTTTCGCCATTCGATCACGTTAACGAAAATGAAAATTTATATGGCATTATAGCAGTGCCTCCGGTGGAAAACGAGAAGAATTAAAATGTTGCCATACAAGAGCGTTTACGCCGCACACTAGCGCCGCCAATGAAAAAAAACATATCTAGTAATTAGAGATATGAATGAAGTAATTAAGCATTTTTACGTTACCTAATGAACATCTGACATGTTATGGTTTGGTTAAATAAGACGTTGCAGCTAAAAACGGCCTCTTTTTACTATAACGCTGTATTTAACTAAACCATAACATGTCAGATGTTCATTAGGTGACGTAACAATGCTAAATTACTTCATTCAAATAGTTTGTTGAGCATAATTTAATTTTCTATCTCTAATTACTAGATATGTTTTTTTTTCACTGGCGGCGCTAGTGTTTGGCGTAAACGCTCTGGAACTTGCACTAGGCACCCAAAAATCGATTATCCAATCTTTAGATAAAGCTTATGTCATGAACATATAATAGGCGTATATTGCCGAGATAAGTGCCAGTTTTCTTGATTATCAAATCGTGGGAAAGTTTTCCCTACTTTCTATGAAATGAGGTCCTTCAAACGAGGCGAGAAGAGGCGCCTTGTGGGCCGTCAGGGTGAGGACAACTGATGCTACGTTGTTTTCACGCAGCACCAGATGTCTTCGCGTCTGGATTCCCATTTCTACTTAACATCTGGTAGACTGGAGCCAATTGCAAGATATAAAAAATATAATATGTATGTATTATAAACTGCGCCATCTATTAATGAAGTTGTGAAACTTATCACTCGGTGGTGATGCTATCAAATAGTAAAATCAACTGGCACTCACTGGCACTTGGCACATTTTCGTTTGATTGGGTACTAATATCTTATGCTCAGTACAAGTAATTGTTTTAAGATTTTATCAGATAGATAAGTTTTATCTGAGGATTGAATAATCACCTCATAAATCACCAAGAAAGAAAAAATACTTAAAAAAACTTAATTAACAAATGAGGTTTTCTTTTAGTTTTTTTTGTATTTATTTGAATTTGAAATTTTTAATCAATTATTATGGAAATAATGTTGTTTATCTAAGGTTGAGCTATAAGATTCGAAAATGATTGTTATTTAAAACTCTACCTATCATTTGAGAAAAACCTAACATTGAATTAGATTAGATTTTGTATCTGTTTGTGTAATATCTGTTATTCATCAACTGTGCCATAACAATTATGTAAGAACACATTTCAATGATCTTATTTCCAATTAAATTATTTAAAACTAATGTTGGCATAGTGAAAATAGATACTAATTATTTTATATTGTAAAGTCAAAACAACTGTGATTTGATTAAAATATTCTTATGTTTAATTGTGAGAAATAAAAAATATTTAAAGTATGTGTGTGGTCATTTTCCTCCGTATAACAATAAAACAAGTATTTAAAAGCAATAACATTCCAAAGTGTATTATGATATGACCATTGATGGTAACAGAAGTCATCAAAACAATATCAATAATAAAAAAATGCTCATAACTGATTTTTCTTAAATATTTCTACAAAAAGAACAATACAAAAAAAGTTTTACATTATAAAAATCACATTACGTCTTAAACATGTTTTCAACATGTACAAATAAATTTAATTAGGTACTGAAAACTGAGCAACTGTCTTGTTATAAAACAGTTTTTGAATCAATTTACTTGTTATTTTACTTTACAATCACATTTAGTTATCACTAGTTACATGTGAGTAAGCGTTTAGTCACTACTTGTTTTCCTTGTGCCGGACAACTACAGGGCCGGTGTTGTCTCCAGTACATTTGTTGTGAGTGCCATGAGCCCCATCACAGTAAGGCCACTGAAAAAAGAAATAAATTAATATCTTGTTAGTAGTAAGTTACTACTAGTAGCTAAGACTTGAGACGACTTGAAGACTTGGACATAGGTGCGTTGGCCGTCCGGTGGAAAGATAGATGACGACATTATCCGGATAGCGGGGAAGCCGTGGATGTGTATGGCTTGGGACAGAGATAAGTATGAGCATATACGAAAAGAAGCCTGTACTCAGCAGTGGGTATCTCGAAGCTGAAATGATGAAATAAAAAATACTTTTCAAATAAAGATATTAGCCTTGTTTAATGCTAACTAATGTTTGAAAAAATCATCATATTTCATAGCTCTTGGATTGAAGAGTAATTAGTAATATCCTCTACTAAATAGAATGTTCTTTAATAGTTCTTTATTTACTAAAGTTTGCAACTAACAATATTGTTAAAATACAATTGTTATACACTGACACAGGAAAATAATTTAATTCTTAGTACTTATCAGTATAATTTACAATGTATGCTTCTTAACAGTGATAACAAATAAATTTATCTAATAAGTTATCTCCTTTAAAACAAACACTACATCAATCTGATAAGAGCCAAATATAGCCAGATATGGGCCAAACTTGGAACACACTTATAGGTAGAGAAGAAATAACAATTTCAGAATATTTATAAAATACAGTGAAAAAATTAAATGCCTACATTAGGTAAATTTTTTCACTGTATTTTATAAATATTTAGTTCAGCTTCAGAGCAGCAATTAGCACTTCAAAATAAAAAAGTAAAATTTCAGAATAACTTTGATAGGGTGATGTTATTAGTTATACAATATTTTCTGGAGAAGTTAAGATGTATACACTTAGAGTTTTAGTTTATTGCCATTGTAATTGTAATATTAGCAACTACGATTGGAGGCAATTACAATTCCTAGATTTCAACACACTACATGAAGTCAGACAACTACTGCTTTACCACAAAACAGATGCTGTTACTTTTTAACTAATATTTAGAGACAGAGACACAATATTTTAAACACGTATTTAGCCATTGTTTAACTTTAAAAACTGTTTTGTAGTACAAGGGCTAAAGTTCACTGCCTCCCTAACAAAGTAATTTGCATTATCTAAGTAGAAAGGTATGGGTAAAAGTATAGTACTTTTTAGTTTTAAAACTTTAACAGGTTGACTGCCGCAAAACCAGACACAATGGAAAATTTTTTGTTCATAGGTCACCGGTGACCTATGCGGTAGCTAATGTGTTAATGATAGTTCATTAACACATTAGAAAATTTATTGTTCATAGGTA